>CM075781.1:49488724-50113724 GCA_037974665.1 Ehretia macrophylla
ACTAGAAAAAAAGTATGTGTCAACTTGCATATATAATTTATCCCTCAATATAACGAATCAACTGAGTATCTCAGCAACGGGATTGCTACGGTTCATTATTGTGCTTACACACTAGGCTACCTTTTTGGAAAGCTTTGCAGGACCACCTTCCACATTCATTTCCTTTTCAATTCAAACAAAAGAATTTAATCCTTTTTTATTCTTTTCTTTATAGTTTTATCCAATTTAAATAAGATTTAACCCTCTCTTTTTCTTTTCTTTTCTTTAGATCCTATCTTCTTTTTTTTTTTTTTTGGTTATACTTTTCCTCCTAAATCCAAATAAGGTATTAAGAACTCAAAAGAATCTCTTCAAAGTAGAAGTCAATTGAGATAAAATCTAAGAGGGCCCTTCGTAGCTTGATGCTGATATAATACTAAAGGGCCCTTTTTCTGCGGTTTCCAATAATTGTTTCTCTTCTTTTAACTGTGTTGACTCATTGACCACTTGACCATTAGTTGTTAGCATTGAAACGCATTGGTTTGGTTCCATCATAGTCGACTTCGAGATTGAAGTTGATCATGATAGATGTTTGAACAATGAGAACGAAACGTAACCATGACTCGAAAGGTTGATTTATGTTGATGACTACAAGTACTTAGCGGTTTCACACTTTCCATTTCTTTATATAAGTTAAAATGAGTCGTGTAGCAACATAAAACCATAGAAGGCACGATGGTAATCGTTAAGAACAAAATGGTTTGTGGCCTCTAACGGGTCCTTAGTGCTGACAAACAACGTAAAGTCAGCAATTTGGAATCCTTCATAGTATTATATTATTATGAGAGATTTGATAAAGATAAATTATTCATGTAAGTATTATGAGATGATCTAAATATTTTACTAGGGTAAATACTTATTTTAGTTCTCTATCTTTAATTTCATTAATATTTTTGTTCTTTATTTTTCAAAAGTGATATCTTTCAGTCTTTTATTTTTTATCCAAGTGACACCGTTAGTCATTTTCAATGATTCTGTTGAAAATGGACTAACAGTGTCACTAAAATAAAAGATAAAGAAGTGAAATGTTTCAATTTTTACCCTTGAAATTTTTGAGATTTTTAGTATCACGTGACTTTCACGCAATTGTTCTGTTAATTTTTTAACATAATCTCTAAAAAGGTCTAATGGTATTACTCCGATAAAAGATAAGAGACTGAAACATATCACTTTTGAATATAAATGACTAAAGTGTCAATGAAGTTAAAAATAGGAAACCAAAATGAGTATTTACCCTATTTGACCTCAACATCTCTCAAAATGTCACGAGATGATCCAAAACCGTAACTTCATGTGATTTGTAATTTTTCTTTCAATATCTAATTCGTGTGCATCCTTATACATATCATTATAAATTGGTAGTAGAAATAAGGAGTTAGAAAATGTTTAAGAATACCGTTATTCCATATATAGGATCCTCAATTATTTTATCTGATCTTAATTAGTTTTTATAATACAATCAAACGTAGAAGTGGATTTAAAATTTTTATTTGGTGGGGATTATAATTATTGCTCGCCATAAAATAGCTCCACCCTTTATCCCATGCTTTTTATAAAAAGCAACGAATGATTTTAGTTTCTTGTAAAGTAGTAAACCATTAGATAGCCATATGCTGATTTACCACAATAAAAGAAAAAAGAAAAACAAACAATCAACTAGAGTAATTATGTAGATTCGCATAGATTTTCTTACCCCGCCTGCTCTTGCACTACTTCTACTTCCCTTTAGAACATTGAAGGAGGACGATGTGATTTGTCACGAATGAGTTATATCATGACAAGAATGAAATGCAAATCCATAAATGTCATAATGAACCGAAGGTGGATTTAAGAATTCTTTTATGCGAATGTAAAATATAATTTCTCAACTCTAAGATTTTTTTTTTTTTTCCAATGAAGAATAATTAAACATTAAAAAAAAAAATACATAGATATATAAATATATATATATATATATATATATAAATATATATATATATATATATATATATATATATATATATATTAGAATGAAACATAAGTATTTAATTGGTTTTGGAACTAGATTCGCCCATCCTTTGGCCCGGGCCCTCCAGTGCCCGCACCCCCACCTCCCCCCCCCCCCCCCACCCCACCTTTTCTTCTTGTAAGGAGCCAAATGCCAGTATAATAAATCGTGGGTATCGTCAGCATAATTGAGCTATAAAAAAAAGGTAAATATCACTTTTAATTATTTATCTTTGACCTTATTGATACTTTGGTCCCTTATTTTCAAAAGTATCCCATTTCATTCCTTTATCTTTTTAAAATGGGACACCGTTAGTCCTTGTAGCTGATTCCGTTAAAAAAAAATAGAAAAAGCACGTGATTGACCAAAATACCCCTACCACCACCACTGCTACCACCACCATATTGCAGGGGTATTTTGGTCAACCACATGCTTTTTTCCTTTTTTTTTTTAACAGAATCAATGACAAGGACTAATGGTGTCCCATTATAAAAAGATAAAGGACTGAAATGGGACACTTTTAAAGATAAGGAACCAAAGTGTCAATGAGGTCAAAGATAAGAGACTAAAAGTAGTATTTACCCAAAAAAAAAGAATAGAGAGCTTAAATCTATCTGTAAAAAATACCGAAACTCATATATGATCTTACTAGGGATAAGCACATTAATTGCATAATTACCGACAAGGGCACCTTATTTAATAGCTCTTCGATTGTTAATTTTGGACTAAAATAATTTTTTGGGTCTCACATTGTTGAAAATATCTCACAACCTTTACTTGTGTTGCTATTTAAAAAAAAAATAAAAAAAGGTGAAACATTCCGTTGCAGGTGTTAATATACAAATTGGGCCTCCCAAAAGAAAAAGAAAAGAAAAAAAATAGCTTTCAATTACACCTACGCATGGCGTGCTGAGGACAACATGATAAGGTTAATTAGCCACCCAATAAACCCTCGAGAGCATTCTCTTTGAGGATTTTCTCTTGCACATGCAAGCCTACCCTACCCCACGGTTTCTTGTGGAACACTTCATTCTTGTCCTTTTATTTTTCTTTTGGTGAAGTTCCTTCTCTTTGTCCCGACACTATCTTTATATCATCCTTTGTTGTTTTCCCTTATTGGGTTAGTGAAAATTAGGGCAAGGGAAGGGACCTTTGTTTATTTAAAAAAAAGTTTAAAGGGAAGTGGATGGAAGGAAGGGATTACCAAAGCATGCTTAAGATGAATATCAGTAGTATAAATAGCGCATTTAATGTACCAATCAAAGTAATTCATTTATTGCCTACTTTCTCTCTACTTATTCACAAACATTTCAACTCAGACCTTTATATATATATATATGTGTGTGTGTGTGTGTGTGTGTGTGTGTGTGTGTGTGTGTGTGTGCGTATGTGTGCGTGCGTACGCGCGCGTTTATGTGTCTGTTAACGTGTGAGAGCTACTAAAGATAAATGATATGTTAAAGAAAATGAAGAGAGAGAGAGAGAGAGAGAGAGAGAGAGAGATGGTCAATAAACTTGCTTGTTTTAGCCAAAAAAAAAAACACTTGCTTGATTGGCTTATTAAGCTGGAAGTGCCTACAGATTTACTGGATGGAGACCAGTGCAAAAGAAAATGAAAGATGCTGAAATTAGTAATTCATAGAACCTATAACTAAATCCAAGAGCAGCCTTATGGACATGCTTGCTTCTACAAAGCTAGGTTTATGGGGGGAGCCCGATTTATGGATTATATGTATTCGCCTTTAATCAGCTTGGTCATGCAACCATTGAATACTAATAATTGTTTTGATATCATAAATGGATTTGGATTCTCTCTTAATTAGTTACTAGTGTTTTTACAAATTGGAAGGTGAAATTCTAATTAATAATTCATTTGATCATATTAAATCATTAAGATTGAGTGAGAAAAAAGAGAAAGAAGAGAGAAGAAAAAAAGAAAACAATATCGAGAATATTTTGAATTTTAAAATATATAATTGTAAGTGATTTGTTAGAGTTTGTGCAGTATACGTATGGATTAATTTCAAAACAATATGACAAATTTGCTCAATCGACGAAGTTCTATGGTGAATATGAACAACTGATATAATTACTTGGTGTAAAGTGAATCTGTTACAAGTGATGTTGCAACATTAACTGAAACATTATTTCTTTCATAGTTCATTAACAGTCTGTTACTCTAGTCAATTAATGAATTGTTCCACTTAATATTCCAACATAACCAATGACAATAAACAGTAGCGGAAATAATAAAGCTATAATAGAAATAACAAACACCAAGATTTAACGTAGTTCAACCATGCGGTCTAAGTCCACAGGAAACAAACCTGTTCATTAAGAAATAACAAGTTACAACATCAATGGACTTACACAAGTAAAGACTCTCTCTTGACCCATGACGCCTCGATATAGAACTCCTTAAAGAACTTCGGTTTGGTTTGGCGAGCTCCCCTCGACTTGCAATGTTCTCTCTCGAAAACTACACCTTATTATCCCGAAGAATGAATACAGGAGAGAGTAATCTAATCCCTCGAAGAAAATAACAAATCACTCATAACTTCCTGTCAATAAAAACAAAGTTGCAACACTTAATACAATCCAAGACTAGAATACATATTGTGTTGCAACATGACACGAAATATAACACTCCTAAAGCCTTCACTTCAGATTGCCTGCGACTCTCTCTTTCTCACTATTTCCCTCTTTTTTCACGTCCTGTGCCTCCATATAAGTACTTGTCATGCCTTGGCTTTCAAGAAAGGATCTGTCTCATAAAACCTAGTTTTCTTTTTAGTAAAAGGTCAATTAATGCAATTTTAGGACTTCTTCTTTTATGATAAGTTACCATAATATTTTACATGCACATTCAAAAAGGCAAAACCACAAATATGGTAATAACACACGTTTTGCAAAACATAGCCAATTAAACTTCAATCAACATTAATTGCCTCAACAATCTCCCCATTTGGCTTTGTAGCCAATTAAACTTCAATCAACATTAATTGCCTCAACAATCTCCCCATTTGGCTTTGTTTTGGCGAAATCCATTTAGCACAAGATTGAAAGCCTTTAACTGCACAAATGTAGAAGTCAAAGTGGTCCTGTTGATCCTGTGGTGCCTGTTGCAATAGTAGGAGTAACACGAGTACAATAGAGCAAGAGTTAACACACAGGTTGCAATTGACAGTAAAACATGACTTCAACAAAAAATAAACCAACACAAAGAATATACCAAAGTAGACAACCGTGCAAGGATAAGTAACAAAGTAGCCCAAACATAATTGTCTCCCTTTTTTTGCCAAACCAGAGGCAAAAGAAGGCAAAGTGATAGTAGCAGAACAAAATGGAAAAAGAGTATGAAAGCAACAGACATAAAACATTATCCAAGAAACATAAATGAAACAGCATCAACTAGGAGGATATCCCATCAAATGCACCATTATAGCATTCTGCCCTTTGAGAAATTAAGCCAGAGTCTAATTAATTTGGTCCTGATTATCCTGAATATTTCCTTGCTCCTCTCGCAACTCCTCGATGGCCTCATGAAGTTCCTAAATATGGTCCAACATGGCAGACTAATCAGCAGACAAGCTTGCATTCCTTGTGGCAGAGGCTGTTGCAACACCAGCTTGCTCCCCCTGAATATCAACTTTGTGAGCCCCCTGCAAATACTTCTTAGAGAAGAACATGGAAGAGCGAGGTTTGTGTAACACCTCATCCTTATGAAGAACTTTGTGTTGTGACAGGAGAAATTCGCAAATGAGAGAGGGATAAGACAAGTACTGACTAGCAAAATTCTTAGCAGCCTCCTCAATAATGCGATCAAATATAACCCGACCCAAATCAAGATTGATCCATGTGCCCATAGAGTAAAGCAGTCTGCCCATCTCAACACTTAGGGTAGTGGAATGCTTGGTGGGATACCAATTAGCCATGGCCATCTTATGTAAGGCAACATACTTGGCAGTGAGTTTGTTTCCTGGTAATCTGGCTTCAGACTTCCACTCATATGCCTCTCCGACTAATTCCATAGTAACAACGGATAGGGGAATGTCAGGGATAACCTCTATAATAGACTCGCAACCTAAGAAATTATTGAGGGCAGTAGGGGAGAACTCAAAAACATGATTGCGAACAAAAGTCTGATGATAGTATTTTGATGTTGCAACATTAACATTTGTGTGCAAATTGGAATAAAACTCATAAACCAGATTGCTAGAATACGATTTCACCAAACCAAACAAGCATAACAGTTTTCTCTCTCTAAGTAATTCAATCAACCCAATCCCCTGATACGATTTCACATTAAGAGGTTTTTCCACAACAAACTTTCGTTGAGACAGAATCTTAAACTGTTCTTTTGATTCAGAGAAGAAAAATTTTGTAGAGTAAGCAGAAGAAGGATTATACCCTGGAGAGGTACGCTTCTTGGGTCGTGATGACTTTGGAAGTTTAGCCCATTTGCATTTGAAGCTTCCAATATGATTCTTTCTGTTTCTCTTGGTCTGACAAAGTTCCTCCGCAAGCGTGGTCTCTGCACCAATTGTCATTGCATCTTCTACTTCTGTTTCTGATATTGCACGCGAAGCTACAACATCTCATGTGACAAAGACAGGAGTTTCCTTAAACTGTTCACTGGGTAGCTCCGTAGTAGTATGGCCTGTGGCAGGGGGTGTTGTGACATTCCTTCTCTCCTTAGCATGCCTAGTCATCGTGAAAGATAGTGTTGCATCTGTAGTTGCTGTATCCATTTTGGGCATAGCTTTAGAGTCTGAGGACTGCGCCTCCTCGGCACAGTGCTGAGTCGTTCCGGAGTGTAGAATCATATCCATCCTTGTTGGAGTTCATGATGGGTCCATGGGTGGTTCTTCAGCCCTAGTTTTGGGGGTTCGTGGATAGAGAGACCCATTAGAGCTTGTGTCACTTGATGATGGTGCAACACCACCTGCAGCCGCTGTAGGAGGAGATGGCTCATCAATGGTGATGGGTTGTGTTGAAATACCTCCTGGTGCTCCTGGTTTGGGGTTCCCCAATGTCTACCGCTTGATCTTATTTTTACCATAATTTGTTCTGAAAATGGGTAAGTAGCAAAAACTCGAAGAGACACAGAGAATGTGAGAAACAAATGATAAGCCTTAGCAGCAAAGAGAGCATAGCAATTGAAAGATGGAAAGTCATGGAATTGCTCAATTAAATCGTGCCATAATCATAGGTAACTGTCCATTAGAGATGCCCAATCCCACGATCTTGGGAAATTCAAAAAAAAACTGTAAAAGTGAACCAACTGCACATTAATGATATCCAAAATTCCCGCTTAAAACAACCTTGCCTTTTTGACAAAATACCATGTGGTACACTGAAGTTGTAACATATTGTCATAAGTCATATCAGATTATCACGATTGATTTAGGGGTAATGTTGCAACCAAAAACAAACTAACAGTACATTTCACAATTCTCATATTCTCCAAGATTTTTTCCCTTTTTATTATTAAAACAAAAAAACAAATTGAAATGCTAGATGAATCCAGGCAGCATAAAATAACTCAAGAAAATTTACTCATCAATACTCATTTTAGTCAAGGATTTAATTAATGAACCATGTGTGTGTGTGAGAAGTAGAATTCCAATAGCCATCACCTTCAAATCTACAAAGTACAGTTACTCTCCTTATCAGCTGAAACATACCTGATCATCTATTCATCTCGCAGGAAAACACAATATTTTTCCTTGTTCCAGCCCATGTTGTAGTTGGAAGCAGCATATAGTTTTTTTCACATGATTTTTTTCTGTACTATTTCAGCTCATGTTACAACCGGTAGCTTTCACTCCAATCTATTTTATTTTGGATTAGGTGGCTCTTTCTAGTGCTTGATAATCACATTCTTTCCTACCCTCCATTTTTTTTTAATCATGAAGATGAATAGAATACATGAATTGATTTAGAGAGACTTTTCCCTTTATCCCTAGTCATCAGAAAAATCAAGCTCCCGCACTTACAGACTATCCAGATTAACTTTCCCACCCTAGACTTCAAGGTGTACAAAGATATATGGTTCATTAATTAAATCACTAGTTGAATTGAATATCAGGCTTTCAGATTCCTCAAGCTTATATCAAGTTCCTGTTAAAAGACAATCATGATGCAACATTATATACTACAAATTCCTATAGCTTTTCTTAGGGTTTCAAATCTTAAAGGATCTAAAGCTTTAGTGAAGATATTTGCCAATTGTTTTTCTATTGCAATATGTTCCAAAACAATTATTTTTGTTTCAACAAGTTCATAGCTAAAATGATATCTTATGTCAATATGTTTAGTGTGAGAGTGCTGAACAGGATTCTTGGATATGTTAATGGCACTCATTTTATCACTATAAACAGTCAAAACCTGATTTTCAATTTCATAGTCATCCAGCATTTGTTTCATCCATAGAAGTTGTGCATAACAACTTCCTGCAGCTATGTATTCAGCTTCTGCTGTTGACAATGAGATTGAACTTTACTTCTTGTTGTACCAAGACACTATGTTGTTTCCAATGTAGAAGCATCCATCAATTGTACTATTTCTATCATTTGCATTTTTTGCCCAATCAACATCACTAAAACCAACAAGATTAGTGTTAGTGTCATTAGTAAACCAGATTCCAAGACCTACTGTTCCTCTCACATATTTGATTATCATTTTTACTGCAATTAAGTGAGATTCTTTTGGATTTGCTTGATAGCTAGCACATACTCCAACACTAAAACATATGTCAGGTCTACTTGTTGTAAGATACAACAAGATTCTTATCATGCTCCTATACAGGCTAGGGTCAACTGATTTCTCGTTCTCACTTTTTGTCAACTTGGTGGTCATACTCATAGGGGTTTTTGAAGACTTAGCAGATTTTAACCCAAATCTTTTGACTAGGTTCCTGGCATATTTCTCTTGAGATATAAAGATCCCATCCTCATATTGCTTAACCTGCAATCCTAGGAAGTATGTTAGTTCCCCAACCATGCTAATTTCAAACTCATGCTTCATATGCCTAACAAATTTATCAGCCTTATTTTCAGATGTTGCACAAAAAACAATGTTATCAACATAAATTTGAGCAATGAGAATACCTGAACCAAACCTTTTGATAAACAAAGTTTTGTCTACTCTCCCTCTCTGGTAGCCTTTATCAAGAATTTTTTTTTTCAATCTGTCATACCAAGCTCGTGGAGCTTGTTTCAATCCATACAAGGCTTTTGTCAATTTATACACATAAGTAGGATAATGTGGGTCCTCAAAACCTTTTGATTGCTCAACATATGCTTCCTCATTTAAAATTCATTCAAGAATGCACTTTTCACATCCATTTGAAACAATTTGACTTTTAACACATATGCAATGGACAATAACAACCTAATAGATTCAAGCCTAGCAACCGGAGCAAAGGTCTCATCAAAATCCATACCTTCTATTTGTGTATATCCTTGAGCTACAAGTCTAGCCTTGTTTCTAGTTATGTTACCATTTTCATCAGTCTTATTTTTAAAGATCTATTTAGTTCCAATGATATTGACATCTATTGTTCTAGGAACTAAAGTCCAAACATCATTTCGCACAAATTGATTCAATTCATCTTGCATGGCATTTACCCAAAATTCATCCTTTAAGGCTTCAGTCACATTTTTGGGTTCAAAAGAAGAGGTGAAGTAAACAAACCTTACCAGTATATATAGTTTAGTTTGGGTTTACCTCTGGTTTGAATTCTATCTTGTATTGAACCAATCACATCTTCTGCAACATGATATTTGTGGACTTGTGGCAGTTCAGCTTGAGTTTCTTCCGTTATTCCTTCTGTTGTTCCATCGCATGTTACATCATCCAGTGAACCGCTGTCTTTCTATTATGTTTTTTTGTCTGATGTTGCAGCTGGCTCAATCACATCAGGTTTCTCCATATTTTCTTCCTTCAGCGTTACAACACCGTCTGCCACATCAATCTTTATTTTGCTGGTGCTAGATTCTTCCATGGATTCACCTGCACAATTTTGAACCTCGTCAACTACCACATTAACTGATTCCATTATAGTCCTGGTGGTTAAATTAAAAACTCGAAAGGCACGGCTATTAGTTGCATAACCAAGAAAAATACATTTTTCACTTTTAGCATCAAACTTACCTATTTGTTCTTTATCATTCAAGATGTAACACGTACTTCCAAACACATGAAAATAACCTAGTGAGGGTTTGTTACCTTTCTAAATTTTGTAAGGAGTTTTGGTGGTACCTAGTCGCAAGAATATTTGATTTATGGTATAACATGCAGTGTTAACTGCTGCTACCCAAAACCTGTGAGAGATATTTCTATCATTTAATATCACACGAGTCATTTCTTGAATTGCTCTATTCTTTCTTTCAACCATACCATTCTGTTGTGGGGTCTTCGGTGTAGAGAATTCATGAGTTATTACATGTGCATTGCAAAACTCAGTAAAAGAATGATTATCAAATTATCTCCCATGGTTACTCTTTATTCTTATGATTCTTTGGATATTGCAACATTTCTCAGTTTTCAACTTTAAGCACAATTTCTTAAACACATCAAAAGCGTCCGATTTTTCTCTAAGAAAATCCACAAATGTATATCTAGAGAAATCATCCACACAGACAAACACATATCTTTTACCTTCGATGCTTCCAGTCTAGATAAGACCTATGAGATCCATGTGCAACAGTTCCAAGATTTTCTTGGTCGACACATGTTGTAATATCTTGTGTGATATTCTTACTTGTTTGCCTATTTGACAGGAACTTGACATACCTGATTGCCTACTTTTCAACTTTGGCACACCTCATACTGCACCTACATTCACAATTTTGGTCAGTGATTTATAATTTAAGTGTCCCAATCTTTGGTGCCAAAGTTCAGCGTTGTCACAAGTACTATTGTAACACGCCAATGGTGGTTCATGAAATAGTGTAAGCATGTAGCAGTTGTCAGATAACCTTTTTCTTGTAAGCATACACTTGTTAGTCCCATCTAACACATTACAACCATCTTTGGTGAATTTTACATATAGCCCCTGACCACACAATTGACTACTACTAATAAGATTAACCTTTAAGCCATCCATATGTAGTACTTTCTTGAGCCTTGGAAATCCATCAATATCCAATGTCTATCTTCCAAGTATTTTTCCTTTAACACCATGTCACGCCCCGACCCGACCCCGCAAAAGGCCAAGCTCGGACTCGACACACGGACGGAGTCTCCTCTGTACCGTGGATGATCCGAAACCCTACAATCAACATAATAATTGCGAAAGCCATAACAAACATTTGAATCAAGACAATTCTCTTTTAGAAAATATACATCTTCTCATTAACAACTTTGCAAACCAAAAATGTCATGCATACTACACAAGTATTTATGCCACTAAACAGTTAAACCATTAGTATGCAATTCTTTACTAGTTATAAGAGTACAACTTTACAATCTTTACAATCTTTAAACCTTTACAACAAAAGGCCATAAAAGCCTCAAAATAAAACTACATACAAGGCTACAAGCCTCAAAATAAAGCGATGACCAAGCATTAAACACATCAATCATGGCTCGCACAAAAGTCTGGCAACCAACCACCAGCTAAGCAAAGAAGTGCTATCAAGGAAACACCTCTACTTGCTCTTCCTCCTCAATTACCTCAATAGGATCCGCTTCGACTACTCCTGTAAAATATAGTATAGAAAGGAATAAGCAAAAACTATTGCTCAGCGAGGGTTATTGGTCTCAAGGACGGAGATGAGAGGAGAATGCAATGCAAATAGTCAAGCAATTCATTCAATTATCATATAGAGACACAAACAAAGACAACAATAAAACAAGACAAGCATTAAAACTATAAACACTCATTCAAACGATACGATTCACTTTCCACGAGCAACTTTCAATCACGAATTCGATGACGACGCGCCGGCCCAAACCACCTTATAACTTCAGTTGGAATACCCCGGAAGTATCCATCAATTCTATGATCCAAATCTCCCTGGGAGGCAACCTAAGCGAGAAAGGGAATAGGACATGGAGCTAGGGCAACCAACACTGGTAACCCGAGGCTACCTAGAGAGGCCCATCACACTACCCCTGACTCTATGAATGCAATACAATATACAATGCAACAATTGAGCAATCGAACAATAGAGCCACACGTGGGAGAATAACAAAGTAGGTTACTCTCGCACGCAATAGCAACAGTTGATAAGCAGTTCACTCAAAATCAACTCTAACAAACATATCAAGCAATATTAAACATTCTATAGGCATAACATTAAGCTAACAAGCAAAATCACAAATCGACACCAACTTTCAAAATGCTACTACTTTCAAACGAGCCACGAGTTTTGGAAACCGACTTCGCCAATCCTCCTAGGTCACCATAAGGCACGTCTAAAGACCCCGAAACCTTACTTTACCCTAGAATTTACGCAAAGCCCCGATTTCCCCCTTTGCTCGTTTGAACTACCGCTACCCTAACCAAACACCCAACCGATACCATAATCGCACCAAAAGTGCTTCCATGGCCTCCCGAGACAATGCTATCACGCAAAACGAGAAAACGCTAAACTCGACCTAAACGACCCCGACTTTAACCAATGCATTTTTTCTCGTTTTTCCATTACGCAACCCAAACAAATCATGCATTTAGGCATTCTAGCATATCTAGCATTTTTTCACATCAACAGAAAGCATAACAACGCAACTTTATCGAAACGAGGTTTTACTATTCACAATTTACTATTTAACTATCAATTTAATTTGCAAATTCAACATTCAACCACCGAAAATGATAAAAAGCTACAAATACACGTTCTATAATTGTCAAGGAACATTCTTTAAGCATTTAAACGATTAAAATAACAAACTACAGATAAAACCCAAAAACATTAAAGTTGAGACATATAACATTAAAATGCGCAAATAACATGCTTCCCTCACCTTAGACACTCCTAGTCGCTAGGAAAATCACGCTGGATGCCTCGGTAACAACCCCGCACAAGCTCACGCGAATATTGGAAGTTTGGAAGGTTGAAATGTTTTTTTTTCTTCTCTCAAGGTTTCGGCCTGCTCTTGTTTATTTTTAGCTTGTTTTATTTTTTTTTCTTTGTTATTTTGCTTAATAAAGGATGACAAACTTGGTCAACTAGTCAAAGCCTTGGTCAACTACTTAAAAATTGGTCAAATAGACTTATTTCATGCATTTTAAAGCTAAAATAACTAGTGCAATATTAATTCTAGCTAACAACAACTAAAACACTAAAATTAAAACACTAAACACTAGTTTTCACTATTTGTTAAGGACTAGAAAACACCCTCTAACTATCGCTCTCGGAATGCAATGCACTTTGCGACAGTAAAGAAGTAACAATTAGATTCCAAGGAATTTAAAAAAACATAATTTTTAGAAAAATAAACAAGAAAATTTCACATTCCGGGCTCGGGTATTACACCCTCTCCCCCTTAAAACAATTGCGTCCATGTAATTCTTACCTGGTCAACAAATAACTTCAGATACTGACTCGGAACCTGGTATTCTCTTTGCCAAGTCGCTTCCTCAAACCCATTATGATTCCACAGAACCTTTACTAACAGAATACTCTTCCTGCGAAGTTCCTGAACTTTCCGATCCACAATTCGAATCGGTTTCTTTTCATAAGTCAACTTTTCCTCAATTTGCAAAGGTTCTGGTTCAAGAACATGTGAAGGGTCTGGATGATATTTCCTCAACATTGACACGTGGAACATATCGTGCAGTCTCGACAAGCTCAGAGGTAAAGCTAACTGATAAGCTAAATGACCCACATTTTCGGTAATCTCATATGGACCCACATACCTGGGACTAAGTTTTCCGCTCTTACCGTGCCGAATCAACCCCTTTCTAGGAGAAATCTTAAGAAATACCCAATTTCCCAAATCAAATTCAAGATCCTGATGGTGTTTATCTGCATAACTCTTCTGACGACTTTGCGCTGTAAGCATACGCTGGCGAATAAGGTGAACATTATCTACCATCTTAATCATCTCAGGTAACACAGTCGGATCAACTGTTCTCATCTCTCTAACCTCTTCCTAATACAATGGGGATCTACATTTACGACCGTACAACGCCTCGTAGGGAGCCATACCTATAGTAGATTGGTAACTATTATTGTAGGCGAATTCCGCTAAAGGCAAAAACTTCTCCCAATTCTTCCCAAAGTCTAACACATATGCCCGAAGCATGTCTTCCAAGATTCTGATAGTTCTCTCAGACTGGCCATCAGTTTGTGGATGATATGCAGTGCTGAAGCTCAATTTAGTTCCCATGGCCTCTTGTAACTCCTGCCAAAAATGAGATCTGAATCTAGGATCTCTATCTAACACTATACTATGTGGCATACCATGAAGTCTCACAATATTAGCAACATAGAGCTCAGCTAGTTTATCAAGGCTATCATGTTTGTTCACATAAATAAAGTGTGATACCTTAGTCAATCGGTCTACAACAACCCAAACAGAATCACATCCTCTCAGAGATCTAGGAAGATCGGTCACAAGGTCCATTGTTATATGCACCCACTTCCATTGCGGAATCGACAACGGTTGCAGAAGCCCGACTGGCCTCTGATGCTCCACTTTAACCCTTTGACAAGTTAAACACCTGGATACATACCCAGCAATCTCCCTCTTCATATTGTTCCACCAGAAGTGTTGTTTCAGATCTCTATACATTTTAGTACTGCCCGGGTGAATCGTATACCTTGAATTATGTGCCTCGGACAGAATCTCATTCTTCAAAGTCGGATCTCCAGGAACACATACTCAGTCACTGAATCTAAAGATACCATCTGTATGTAATTTAAACTCCGACTCTCCCCCTTTTGCTTTTTCTTGGATTTTCAAGATGTGAGGATCAGTCTTCTGTGCCTCTCTGATTTGTGCTAGCAATCCCGACTGAATTTGTAGGCTAGCAAATCGAATCCCTACCTCAGTAGCTTCCGGCTTCCATGAACAAATTTCCTCCAAAGTCTCCCAATCCTTGATAATTAAACTTGCAACAGTAGCCTTCCGGCTCAAAGCATCTGCACCACCATTTGCCTTACTTGGTACGTAGTTTATAGAATAGTTGTAGCCACTTAATAGCTCAAGTCATCTTCGCTGCCTCATATTCAAATCTTTTTGTGAAAATAAATATTTAAGACTCTTGTGGTCAGTAAAAATTTCAAATCTGCCACCCCACAAGTAATGACGCCACTTCTTCAAAGCAAACACAACTGCAGCTAACTCAAGATCATGTGTAGGGTAATTGACTTCATAAGGTTTCAACTTCCTAGAAGCATAGGCAATCGCCTTACCATTCTGCATTAAAACACAGCCCAAACCTTCTTTAGATGCATCACTGTAGACAACAAAGTTTTCTGTTCCTTCAGGTAAAGCTAGTATAGGAGCTGTAGTTAGTCTCTTCTTTAATTCTTGGAAACTAGATTCACATTTAGCATTCCAGTTGTAAGTAACCTTCTTTCGAGTCAACTGGCTTAAAGGTCCAGAAATTTTGGAAAAGTCTTTAACAAACCTCCGATAGTAACCTGCCAACCCAAGAAAACTCCGAATCTCTGACACCGTTTCAGGCCTCTTCCAAGATGAAACAACTTCAATCTTAGCTGGGTCTACTGAAATTCCTTGATCTGAAATGATATGGCCTAGAAATGATATTTGATTCAACCAGAATTCGCACTTGCTGAATTTAGCAAAAAGCTTGTTTTCTTGCAAAGTCTGTAGCACAATCTTCAAATGTTGTTCATGTTCAGCCTCATTCTTAAAGTACACTAAAATGTCATCAATAAAGATTACGACAAATTGATCAAGATAAAGTCGAAAACCCTCTGCATTAAGTCCATGAATGCGGCTGGTGCATTCGTCAATCCAAACGGTAACACAACAAATTCATAGTGGCCATATCTAGTCCTGAATGCCGTCTTAGGTATATCATCACTCCAAATTATGAGTTGATAGTAACCCTGCCTCAAGTCAAATTTAGAGTAAACACTCGCACCCTACAACTGGTCAAACAATTCTTCAATCAATGGCAAGGGGTATTTGTTCTTAATCGTGACTTGATTAAGTCCCCTGTAATCAATACATAACCGTAGCATGCCGTTCTTCTTTCTCATAAACAACATAGGCGCACCCCACGGCGAAGAACTAAGGTGTATAAACCCTTTCTCAAGCAAGTTCTGAAGCTGAATTTTTAATTCCTGAAGTTCAGCTGATGCCATTCTATAAGGACTTCTAGAAATTGGAGCAGTGCTTGGCACAAGGTCAATCACAAATTCAGTCTCCCTATCCGGTGGTAAACCCGGTAATTCCTCGGGAAATATACCAGGGAAGTCTTTAACAATTGGAACCTCATTCAAATTCAACTTATCAGTAGGTTGATTGATCAGATAAGCTAAGTAAGCTTCACAGCCTTTATTCAACAACTTAGAAGCCTTGATCGATGATAAAAGAGGTATTCGGGCAGCCCTGCAGTTCCCAACAATCTCTAGTACCGGTAGGTCAGGAATCTGAAGATAAACAATTTTTGTTCTACAATCCAACTGAGCATAGTACTTCCCCAACCAGTCCATTCCCAAAATGATTTCAAAGTCACGGAAGGGCAATATAATTAAATCAGCAGAAAATTTACGGTTCTCAATGCATATATCACAAGATTTGTAAATAGACTCAGTAACAAATTTCGCACCCAAAGGCGTATTAACTTCAACTTCATGCGGCAGTTTATCAATGCAAACATTCACAGATCGTGCACATGCAGGAGTTAAAAACGAATGTGTAGCTCCGGGATCAATCAAAACTTTAATTGGCTGAGTATTGAGAAGAAAGGTACCTTCCACTATTGCGGTAGTATCGGGCAGTTCCTCTGCATCTAGCGCAAAGACCCTAGCCTGTACCCGCTGTGCTGGACCTGCACTTGCAGCCCTATTTTGCACACCTTGGCCTCCAGTACGACCCTGAACATTCCTATACTTAGGGCAATCTTTCACCCTATGATCATCACTCTCACAACCGGTACTCTTACCACTCTTCCTCCAACAATTAGCCTCAACGTGCCCCGATCGATTACAAAAGTTACACTGCTGATTTTGTCTTACAATAGTGTTTCCCGTAGGTACGGGGGCTCTGGCAGTAGTAGGAACTGTACCTCACTGCTGGGGTCTAGTCACAGCTGGCTTCCCCTGAATCTGATACTGAGGCTGATATGGACGTTGCTGAGGAACCTGCGTAGAAGTCTGATACTGCCTCGGCTGACTCTGGCTGCTCTGGCCCAAGTACTGTTTCTTACTCGGCTGGCTACTCTCAACTATCATCTCTGCCTTCCGTTTCTCAAACTTCGAGGCTGCTTGGAATGGCTCGGGAAAAGTAGTGTAATTCTGCCCAGTCAAATGCAGCTGAATATCCATTCTCAGCCCACGAACAAACCAATGAATCATCCTCATAGCTGGCCGTACCAGCTCGGGCATATACCTCGACAGGCTGACAAACCTAGCCTCATACTATGCAACAGTCATGTTTCCCTGCTTCAGGGCCACAAACTCGTCTTCCCTCCTTTCCCTAGCCATCTCGGGAATATACTTATCCCGAAACTCACTCACGAAATCATCCCATAAATGTGGTACATCCTCACAATCCCACCTCAACCTGACAGTGTTCCACCACTGTTCTGCGTCGCCCTCAAACAGGAATGCCGCACAATCTATTCTTGCCTCATCAGTGTACCTCAAAGCAGCGAAAATTTTCTCAAAACGGTTAATCCATCTCTCGGCTGCCTCATCATCCGGCTCTCCAAAGAACTTACCCGGCTCGTGCCTCAGGAATTTCTCCAACTGGTTATTATCAGCCCTATACCCCTGTCCACCAGGATTAGCTTGATTTCCCTGGGGATTATTATTCCTGTCCTGCCTCTACTCATGCAGTACTTGTGTAATCCGGTCAACTGTTGTGGTCATAGTAGCCATAAACTGTTCAGGCAACGGTTGCTGACCCTGTTCTGCTGCCTCTTCATCTACCCCTTGACCTTGAGTACCACGACGTGGCGGCATAGTAACAACTCACAATAGCTGGCAACATTTAAAAGCAGTTTATAGAGAGAAATATAGCACATAAGATTAGATAATACTCAAGTCAATAACAATTAAATATCCTATCACACAATTCACATAACACAAGATTGACATGCCAAACAAATTCACTTAAACACATAAGCACTCCAAGTTCACATAGTCATACTATAACATTTTCTCTTGACAATCATACATTAACACTTTAGCATTTTAGACCTTTACCCTACAAACCGAGAAACATATCCCGGCTCATGCAATACTATCATGCTCTGATACCACCTAAAGATGTCACGCCCCGACCCGACCCCGCAAAAGGCCAAGCCCGGACCCGACACACGGACGGAGTCTCCTCTGTACCGTGGACGATCCGAAACCCTACAATCAACATAGTACTTGCGAAAGCCATAACAAACATTTGAATCAAGACAATTCTCTTTTAGAAAATATACATCTTCTCATTAACAACTTTGCAAACCAAAAATGTCATGCATACTACACAAGTATTTATGCCACTAAACAGTTAAACCATTAGTATGCAATTCTTTACTAGTCATAAGAGTACAACTTTACAATCTTTACAATCTTTAAACCTTTACAACAAAAGACCATAAAGGCCTCAAAATAAAACTACATACAAGGCTACAAGCCTCAAAATAAAGCGATGACCAAGCATTAAACACATCAATCATGGCTCGCACAAAAGTCTAGCAACCAACCACCAGCTAAGCAAAGAAGTGCTATCAAGGAAACACCTCCACTTGCTCTTCCTCCTCAATTTCCTCAATAGGATCCGCTTCGACTACTCCTGTAAAATATAGTATAGAAAGGAATGAGCAAAAACTATTGCTCAGTGAGGGTTATTGGTCTCAAGGACAGAGATGAGTGGAGAATGCAATGCAAATAGTCAAGCAATTCATTCAATTATCATATAGAGACACAAACAAAGCCAACAATAAAACAAGACAAGCATTAAAACTATAAACACTCATTCAAAGGATACGATTCACTTTCCACGAGCAACTTTCAATCACGAATTCGATGACGACGCGCCGGCCCAAACCACCTTATAACTTCAGTTGGAATACCCCGGAAGTATCCATCAATTCTACGACCCAAATCTCCCTGGGAGGCAACCTAAGTGAGAAAGGGAATAGGACATGGAGCTAGGGCAACCAACACTGGCAACCCGAGGCTACCCAGAGAGGCCCATCACACCGCCCCTGACTCTATGAATGCAATACAATATACAATGCAACAATTGAGTAATCGAGCAATAGAGCCACACGTGGGAGAATAACAAAGTAAGTTACTCTCGCACACAATAGCAACAGTTGATAAGCAGTTCAATCAAAATCAACTCTAACAAGCATATCAAGCAATATTAAACATTCTATAGGCATAACATTAAGATAACAAGCAAAATCACAAATCGACATCAACTTTCAAAATACTACTACTTTTAAACGAGCCACGAGTTTTGGAAACCGACTTCGCCAATCCTCCTAGGTCACCATAAGGCACGTCTAAAGACCCTAAAACCCTACTTTACCCTAGAATTCACGCAAAGCCCCGATTTTCCCATTTGCTCGTTTGAACAACCGCTACCCTAACCAAACACCCAACCGATACCATAATCGCACCAAAAGTGCTTCCATGGCCTCCCGAGATAATGCTATCACGCAAAACGAGAAAACGCTAAACTTGACCTAAACGACCCCGACTTTTACCAATGCATTTTTCCTCGTTTTTTCATTACGCAACCCAAACAAACCATGCATTTAGGCATTCTAGCATATCTAGCATCTTTTCACATTAACAGAAAGCATAACAATGCAACTTTATCGAAACGAGGTTTTACTATTCACAATTTACTATTCAACTATCAATTTAATTTGCAAATTCAACATTCAACCGCCGAAAATGATAAAAAGCTACAAATACATGTTCTACAATTGTCAAGGAACATTCTTTAAGCATTTAAATGATTAAAATAACAAACTACAGATAAAACCCAAAAACATTAAAGTTGAGACATATAATATTCAAATGCGTAAATAAACGTGCTTCCCTCACCTTTGACACTCCTAGTCGCTAGGAAAACCACGCTGGATGCCCCGTTAACAACCCCGCACAAGCTCACGCGAAGATTGGAAGTTTGGAAGGTTGAAATGTTTTTTTTTCTTCTCTCAAGGTTTCGGCCTGCTCTTGTTTATTTTCAGCTTGTTTTATTTTTTTTTCTTTGTTATTTTGCTTAATAAAGGATGACAAACTTGGTCAACTAGTCAAACCTTGGTCAACTACTTAAAAATTGGTCAAATAAATTTATTTAATACATTTTAAAGCAAAAATAACTAGTGCAATATTAATTCTAGCTAACAACAACTAAAACACTAAAATTAAAACACTAAACACTAGTTTTCACTACTTGTTGGGGATTAGAAAACACCCTCTAACTATCGCTCTCGAAATGCAATGCACTTTGCTACAGTAAAGAAGTAACAATTAGATTCCAAGGAATTTAAGAAAACATAATTTTCAGAATAATAAACAAGAAAATTCCACATTCCGGGCTCGGGTATTACACACCATCTCCAAAAGTGACTTGGCCTTTATCGCACTCCTTGTAGATTCGCAACGCTTCACGCATACCTGTCATGTGCCTAGAACATCCATTATCAAAGTACCAAGAGTAAGCAGTTCAAGATTGCATAGGTATAAGCAACAAAGCAAGCTAAGTCGGATTTCCTCACCCATAATTGTCTTACCTTGTGTTGCAAAAACACGTGTGATGATCATTTTTGCTGATTGAGAAACTTACCTTTTTCCAGCATTCTTTGAAGCTTGAAGCAGTGAGGTTTGATGTGTCCAGTTGCAAGACAGAAATGACAGATGAGAACAAGCCTATTCTTCTTTTTCCTATGTTGCTTCTGCAATGTCGCAGTCGTTGTTGTAACATTAGTAACTAGGGCAGTTTTACTGTTATTCTGTGCAGTAGCAACCTTATGCTGTAATTTTGTGTTTTTTGAACTTTTGACAAAAGCAGTTTTTCCAAAAGATTCTCCTTCACAAAAACCAAGTCCAGTATGATCATTTCTCGATTTTTGAATGGATAACATGTGATCCAATTTTTCAGTTCTAGAATTCAGCATTTTTATATTTCGCTGCATCTGTTTCAAGTCATGTTGCAACACCTACATTTCCATCAATCTTTCTTCAGCCAGGTTTTTTTGTTCAGATTTTTGTTTTTCCAATTCAAAGATCTTCAACTCCAGTCCCTGGTTTTTCTAGCACATGATTACCCATTTTTCGTACATGTCTTTGTACATTTTCATGACTTTTTCGTTATCCAAATCACCATCATTGTCTGACTCAATGGAGTCAGATTCACTTATTTCATCATCTGTTTCACTCAGTGTTCCAACAGCTGTACTAGTTTCTTCGTCCAGATTGATCTCTCGAGATGCTGTTGCAACATTGAATGCCACAAAGTTACTAGCGTGTTCCTCGTCACTCTCTGAGGATTCTTCTTACTCTACATCACTCCAGGTAACCTTCATGACCTTTTTCTTCTTGTTTAAGGTATTTGCACATTTAGCTTGAATGTGGCCAAAACCTTCGCATTCTCGGCATTGTATGCCTTTGCTCTTTTCCTTTTCATCGGTTGGTTTAGAGTTTTGTTTCTTGAATGTGTCAACCGTTGTTGCAACATGAGGCTTCTTCTCAAAATTCGACTGTCTAAAACCTTTTCTCCGTTTGTCCTAGTTTTTCAGCACTCTGTTGAAATTTTTGGTAAGAAAGGCTAAGGATTCAGAAATTTTAGATTCCTCACCATCTGAAGAGCTTAGCGTCTTTTTCCTTTCAACTTCAGCCTTCAGTACAATGCCTTTTTCTTTCTTCTTTTGCTTAAACTTCATCTCAAAAGTTTGGAGTGACCCTATCAATTCATCAATCTTGATTTCATCAACATTTTTTTATTCTTCTATGCCAGTCACCTTGATTCCAAATCTGTCTGGGAGAAAGCGCAAGGTTTGCCTTACAAGCTTAGCATCAGAATATTATTTTCCCAAAGCAAAGGATTCATTAGCAATGTCGCACAACTTGGCATTAAAATCTGCAATGGTTTCATCCTCCTGCATCCTTAATTCCTCGAATCTAGTGGCAAGCATCTGCAATTTTGATATTCTCACTGATATTGTACCCTCGTATGTTGTTTGTAATATCTCCTAAGCTTCATTCGCAGATTCACACGTCAAGATTAACTTGAATTGATTCAAGTCAATAGCATTGAATATTGCATTTAGTGCCTTAGAGTTCCAACTTGCCAAATGATCTTCATCCTTGGTCCATTCTGTTTCAGGTTTAGTTGCAACATTGCCCTGAGCATTTGTTTTTGTAGGAGTTGTCCAGCCAGTCAAGATTACTTTCTAGGCACTCTCATCAATTGACTTGATTAATGCCCTCATTCGAGCCTTCCAATACGAGTAATTCGCACCATTCAATAGCGATAGTTTAGTGATTAAGCCTCCATCAAGCAAGGTGTCCATACCTATTCCTGCAAGGTAACAACTCAGAACTCCCAAGAATCTAACTGAATTAGTTCGTAACCTGCTCTTGATACCTCTTGTTAGAGTTTGTGCAGTATACGTATGGATTAATTTCAAAGCAATATGACAAATTTGCTCAATCGACAAAGTTTTGTGGTGAATATGAACAACTGATGCAATTACTTGGTGTAAAATGAATCTATTACAAGTGATGTTGCAACGTTAACTGAAACATTACTTCTTTCACAGTTCATTAACAGTCTGTTTCTCTAGTCAATTAATGAATTGTTCCACTTAATATTCTAACATAGCCAATGATAGTAAATAGCAGCGAAAATAATAAAGCTATAACAAAAATAACGAACACAAAGATTTAACGTTATTCAACTGTGTGGTCTACGTCCACGGGACCTCTCCTAGTCCAACAAATCTATTCATTAAGAAATAACAAGTTACAACATCAATGGACTTACACAAGTAAGACTCTCTTTTGACCCTTGACGCCTCGATGTAGAACTCCTTAAAGAACTTCGATTTTGCGAGCTCCCCTCAACTTGCAATATTCTCTCCCGAGAACTACACCTTCTTCTCCCGAAGAATGAATACAGAAGACAGTAATTTAATCCCTCAAAGAAACATACAAATCACTCATAACTTACTATCAATAAAAACAAAATTGTAACACTTAATACAATCAAAGACTAGAGTACATATCGTGTTGCAACATGACACGGAACATAACACTCCTAAAGCCTTCACTTCATATTGCCCGTGTCTTTCTCTTTCTCACTGCTCCCCTCCTCTTCACGTCATGTGCCTCCATATAAATACTTGTCATGCCTTGGCCTTCGAGAAATGATATGTCTCATAAAACCTAGTTTCCTTTTTAGCAAAATCTCAATTAATACAATTTTAGGACTTTTTCTTTTATGATAAGTTACCATAATATTTTACTTGTACATTCAGAAAGGCAAAACCACAAATATGGTAATAATACACGTTTTGCAAAACATAGCCAATTAAACTTCAATCAACATTAATTGCCTCAACATAATTGATTTATAAAATAATTAATTTTATTTTTATTATTTACTCATTCGAATAATTCTAACATTACGGGGGATCCAAGTTGATGAAAAACAGGTATTACGTACACACGACCATCCATATCTGCACGAAGAAACATTAAAGGATGTACCCAAATCCCAGTAGATCAATTACGTTTTCGAGTAAATATTCGAATCATTTGTAATGATTACCACTCGAATGAGAATGTCATTATTGTCTTTTACTTTCGTCATTGTCCATTAAGGTTATGGAGAATCCTTCAATAAATTGGCCAAACTCAGAAAAAAGCAAAAAAAAATATTAAAATGTAGATTATATATAACTAAAGAAAAAGTGTAAAGAGAAGAAGTGAATCAAGTACATTGATTAGACTCTTAATTGAATTTGTGTATATTTTAGAGTTAGTTGTTATATTTTTTGGGTTTTATTTTATACTCAGTCGTTAGGTCAGGTAGGATAAGTCAGACATAACCCATTAAGGGACAGAAGGTTCGAATGTAGTGGTGTCTAATTTTAGTCAATGTTCCGTGGATTAATTGATGTAAAAATGTTTCCCAAAGTTTAAAAAAATAAAACGTGACTTAGATGAACTTCGAGATTGTTGATTATTGTTCCTTTTTGTGATTAAAAACTGTTTATTTTAAATTCATTAGCTGCTAATATTATGTTGCTCATTAAACATGTACACATTTACTGTGAGTGTTAATTCGATAAAATAAACAACAAGCCAAAGTAGGCCAAGAAAGAACTTATACTTTGAACTTATAGAGTGCGAACTAGTATCACCAACAAATTTGTGTATCTAATCTTTGATTTTCAGGTTTCAGAGCTTATAAACCCTAAATAAGAACAATAAAATCTTATTTTTAAGCTAAGATAACAACATTCTAACTAAAACCTAATCATGTTCGAAGAGCTTAGTACTCTCTTAATAAATGGGTTAAAGAAATTGTGTCCGATGAGTGATTTGCTAAATTCCAAAGACTCTCATCAATTTTTTGATTTACCTAGATCCCCTTTGATCATTGAAATCCTAATGATATATTTGTCGTTTCAAATTTTTATTTTTTTAAAAAATTATTGATAAAGGGAGCCTATCAAATGTTGAGACGTGTCTTGATGATTGCAGAATAAGTTTATGCTGATTTTTTTTTACTGAGGTGAGAACTCAATTGGCGGAACTCGACAATCGGTTGAGTCTAATGGAGCCCGACCACGAATTGATAAATCCTCAAATGTAGCGGTGTGCACCAACATATATATCAAGTCAATTAAGAGTGTGAACCTTATACAGTGAAAGAATTTTAAACCCCACCATGTTAAGTTCTACTTCTCCTTATTGCCACTAGGCTACCCCTTAAGAGCAAATTTACGCTGACTGGTGTAGACAATTCATCCCTCTATCTTAGCCAGATTTTGGTCACTGAAATCATATAGCTCCGGCATGCACTTTCAGTGCTCGAAAGAAACATATGAATTATTTCAGCTTGTAATGGTACCATATAACCTTTTTCCTCAGGGTGGGACTAGTTCCAGTACTTTTTAGTGCATACAAATCTAAATTCATGATGGAGAGAATTTGGAGCTTTTAGCTTCACAAGGATAGTATGTTATGTGATGCTAAATATATTTTCCCATTTTCACATTGTGAATCACCTTTGCCTTTCACATTTTCAATTTATAAAAGGCAACAAGAAACATTCACTTAAAAGATGAATCATGTGATCTTTTACTTACACCAATTTTGTCCATATCCAACGTGCAATGAATCTAATAATTCAAAAGAAGAGCATAAAAGATGTATTGCTTTCGGTGCACTCAACTTCTTTCCTCTAATAGTCCTACCTCTAGATTATTCCAAGGTTTAAAAAAGAACCGAAAAGAGAAGCAATAAAATGCAGTTGTTTGTTCATTAGCAACTAGACTTGATTGATATCCGTTCATTAATATTAATGGAGTTTGAACTTCTTTTCTTTTGTTTTTACCAAATGGTTCTCTGGCAGGTTTTGCTTCAACACGATTTCGTACATTTTGAATTAATCTATCTCTAAACCAGTCTTAATAGATATGTCACAAACTTCAGAGTATAGAGCAATAAGACATGAACTTGAAAACTGATATTATGCTTTTTCCTTTCCAATCTACCTACCCACTAAAAAGAAATGTGCACTTAATTTAGTGACTCTATTTTGAAATAAATTTTATGAGAGTTCTAAGTGGAAGTTACAAAACATTTCAAAATCTTCCCCTAAAAAGAAAAATAATGCCATCATGAAAATCCTCATTGGAAAATGTATCACGCATGTAATATCTAATTAGTGTTAACTTTGTTTTTCGAAAAGCGATGCTTTGCATAATACAGCAGGAGTTCATAAAGTAATTTTCTTTAGCAATTAGATAGGACAAATATAATGATTATATAATCTCCAGAAGTGGGGACCAATAAGATCCACAAAGTATTGATGAACATGTTCACGAGTCATGCATTAAAATCCATGTCAATCTTGATAAAACATAAAGAGCCTACCCACTAAGCCAAAACCTTAAATAATCTTACATGCAACACAAGACTTCAATGGAAGACCTGTTTCCAAACATCCTCCGAAGTAACATCTCATATGCCACTAGGCAGTGGTAACACATACGAAATAAGAAGTGCAGCAGCTAATGATTACAACAACTAATACAAATTAAAGCATGAGAGGATACCAAATACATTTTGTAGGTCCTAAAATTGTTTAATTTTTACTTTATAATTTCTCTTTGGTTAACCATAGCAACTTACCGAATTTAAGAGTTTTAGAAAATGAAGGAGGTGGTCTATGATGTTGCGTGGGATTTATAGGTGTCTAGAATGTTTATACTCACTTCAAGTAGATGTCGTGTCTAACTTTAACTTGCTCTTTTCTCTGGGTATCTATTGATGCTGCAGGAATGAGTGAGATTTTTTTTCTTGAAATTCATGGATATGCATCCATCTCTCTCCTTTTTCTTGCTACTTGATCGATCCTCTATCTTATTTGCAGCAATGGTTAGTCTCTTCTTTACCCGGGCTTCCTCTTCATGAATCGTGACATCGGTAATCTCATTCCCACGCATATGAAAATACCCATTCCTGACAAAATACATAGGAATAGCCTATTCTCATGTGCTTTAAAATGAACTTATTACTCATGTAGCCAAAATACCCTTAAAAATATTGCACATTATACAAATGACATTATTATTGATATAGTTATTATTATTTTTATTGATTTGTATTATTTATTATTATTTAATTAATAAAGATATACAAATAATAAAATTTAAAAATATATAACAATAATAATAAATATAATAAAATAAATTTATAGTTAAAATTAAGAATAATAATAAAATAAGACGAATAACAATAAAAATAAATAAAATGTGATAGAGATTACAATAATATATACTCAAAAAGTAATGAATAAAATATTAATATTATCAAAAAAACAATAATAATAATTATTATAAATAATATATATAAAATAATGAAATAAATAATAACAATAATTAATAAGTAATGTGGAATTAATAATAATAATATAAAATAAAAAATAATAATAATAATAATAATAAAAATAAAACTAAAACTAACCATGATTTTAATATGATCAATATTTTTATTTTTAAAATAATAATATATCTATCGCAACAAAATGACACTCTTGTTATTTTTATAAAAGTCGTTCTCATTATTACTCCATTATGCTGACTGCAAAACATGTGTTTGGAATCAATATATTTATTTCTATCTTCATTTGTAGAGTATGCCAAAGATGACATATCAATTTACAAATTTATTCCATTTCCAGAGTCATTCTATTCTTTACTCATTCCATTCATCTCCAAAATAATTTGAGGATACCAATTGCTAAACTTAGTATTTGAATAAATAACAACACATTTAGCAAAGCCAAATGAGATTAACTTCTTTTTTCTTTTGTCCTGAAGAATATTCCAGAAAATAGAGACAAGCACGAACCTTAATTTTTAATTGAGACAAAAAATTAAGCTATGATCTTATGTTAAATTATGATTATACAGTATTAGAATGTGGAAATTATTTGTTTGTGATGTGCTCCTAATGCAATTGGCATTAACTTGTCTCAAATGTTTCATCATATTAACATCCATTGTTAAGATGAACTTTAAGTTTTCATATTTTTTAAATGAAACGTAGGAAATAACTAACATAAGAAAATATATTGATCTCATAATCAATGTTTTTGGTTCACTAAACATAAATAAATAATATAAATAAATAGTAGTACAATTAGTTAATTGTGTGTAAAGTACATGTTAGTCCAACTAAGCCTAAGAAAGGGTTGAATTAGGCAAATGGAAGGAAATTATTACTTTAAAAATTATGAAATTTAACTACAATGTTCACTTAGTCAATTTATCAAACACTTTGTGTGTAACACATATAATAGTGAGAATTGTGCAATAAATCAAACACAAGATATGCGATATATGTGAAAGCAAGGAGAGTAGAGTTAGAGAAATCAAACGCAACAGATTTTAGGTGGTTCGTTAATCTACATCCACTACCTAAGGTCTTCTCCCTTTAGAATTTCTACAAACTCGAATATTGATGGTTCTTCAAATGTTGGTAAAGCACGAACCAACATTACAACCTTCTCTTGAGTCCACAAGAAAATCACAAGCTTCTTCAAATGTAGGTAAAGCTAAGAACCTACTACAACAATCTCTTGAGTCCACAAGACATCAACAAAAGCTCGTCAAATGTAGGTGCGACTTTAAACCTATTACTTCTCTTCCTTTGAGTCCACAAACGTTTTACAATACTCTTTTCTTTTCTATGATTCTCACAATCTAAGATCTAGAGAGCAATACAAGCTAGAATATGTGTATTTAAAATATACAAAACCTTAACTTCTCTATGAGTTGGATAATACACATACAACTCTTGAATGCTTAATGATTTGCAAGATAAAGCTCAATGATTTGTGTAAGCAATGTGTTTTTGATAATATGAAACCTTTAGAACAAGTACTTGTAGTTGGAAGAGGTGACCTGAATAAATGGGGTATTTGAAAATATATAGAACGTTTTTCCAACGGCTAGTAACAGCTATATTTTTAAATCCGTCAGGTCACCGGTCGGGTTACTGGCTGTGTTCATTGCGATCGGTATCAAGATTGGACAAACGACCCACCTACTATTCCAGGGAACGGTTGTGACACCCGAGCCCGATAATATGATAATTTTATTAATTTCCATATAATTGTTTGCATTAATTGACTAATTTCTTGATATATGTATATCGATGAGTATTTGCATTACATTTAGAGTAAGTGAGATTAGTGATGATAGAAGTAGATTATATAGTCAATAATATATTGGGTGTCTTTAGTGGGCTTAGTTGGACCATAGGAAGAATAAAATGGACAATGGGCTTAATTAATCTTGCAATAACTCATTTAAGGCTCAATTTAGCCCAATTATCCAATATAAGATAAAACTAAACAAGAGAAAAGTCTAGAAGAAGCAAGAGAAATCAGTGGAAGCAAGTATATGTGTTCTATGTACATGTATTGAGTTTGTTCAAGGTGGGTATAAGCTTGATTTATATAATTGAGCGTGTATTGAGTATCTCGGGTTTCATGGTTTTGCTGAAATCTCATCATTTGCTTGATAATGTTCACATGTAAATTTGAGTGGTGTTTAAATAGGATTGTTGTGCAAGATTTGGGGTGCAGAAGGTAGAATATGCAATGCTAGGTGACTATTTGTAGAAATCAACCATGTATGTGTTGTAAAGTTTGAGCTTTGTGCTTGTTTGATTCAATGGTAAAATTGTATTTAAATGATGTTTAAGGTATGTTAAGTTATGGGTTTAGAGATGTGATTGTAGAGGAATTTGTATTTGGTGAATTGACTAAGTGTTGGGTTCAAGTGGCATAGCGAAAAGGAACAAGAAAACAAAATTCGTGCAAAGTGCTGAAGGAACAGGTCGACCAGGTACTAGCCTGGGTAGTAGCCCGGGTCACTTGTCAACCTACTCCTTGGCGACTTAATCACCAGGATAGTCGACCGGATAGTCACCCAGATGGATCAGGTCGATCGGGTAGTCACCCAGATACTAGTCCGGGTCACTTGTCAACTTACTGCCGGGCGACCCCAGTCGACCGGATGGTTGCTTGGGTAATCAACCGGATGGTTTGATTTTTGCTCACTTTGTGTTATTTTCAATTGTTATCAATTGCATGATGATATAGGATCAATAGGTATGTTAATTTGAGCTTAATTGAGGATGTTTACATACTTATATGTCATGGTACATGATTAGATGAGCTTACATGCAAGATGTTTTCATACTTACCTGCTACATCATTGATATTACTATTGTGACGGAAGCAACCTACTTTGTTGCTATCCTAGTCCCTCTCTCATATGGTGACGTCCCTTGGAGAGTTGGGTATTATATATATATATATATATATATATATATATATATATATATATATATATATATATATATATATATATATATTTATCAAGGTTGCAACCTTCTAAAGGACTGAGTGCGATCGATGGCCCTCGGGCAGTATCGGACTTGCCGGTTTAGTGACGACCACCTAGGACCCATTCTTATCTTTAAGGGGCATATCCAGAACCCTCAATTGTTGAAGGAGTTAGAGTCAGGTTTTCTTTGAGGACTTGATCCTCGGTCGTGGTGTCGGGTTATCAATATTTGATTCGAGGCAGAAGTCGTCTACATTAGCAATCGCAGATACTACAGTATTCTTTTACAATGAGTATATCATGTTCCTGTTCTTATTTCTTATTATATATTCAAGTGTACAGGTTGTTTGTCCTATGTGCATTTATATGTGCATAGCATGTTTTATCAAACTGTTTGCAAAATGATAAAACGATTCCGAAAACTCCCTTCCCCTTTATCCCTCACTAAGCTAAGTGTAGCTCACCTTTTTCTTTACCATTTCAGAAGACGTTGAGCCAGAGCAGGCCCCTTAAGTTGCTGAAGAAACTCCTTGGTGTGACATCGAGGACTTTCGTCTTATGTGATTCTACTTGTTGATGTACTTGGAAACTATGCGATGTAATAACTTATTCTTTTTGAACAACTCTGATGTAACTAAATACTTATATTCTTTTAAGACCTAGGAACCGAATGTTGGTTAGTCCTTATGTAAGGACAGGTGGTTCAAGGTATTGTATATATGTAACAAGTTGTGGTTCACCTTTAAGGCCGAAGTTATTGGCAGACTATTGATCTTTTATGGATTATATATGGATGTATAGGCCATTAAGCTATTAATTTATAGGTTATTGGTTTCAAACGTCGCATTTCGGCCTTAGCCTAGCAATAGGTTGGGGTTGGGGCGTGACACCTATTTAGGTGGTATCAGTGCTAGCCTTAGTTAGTATAGAGCTAGCTTGTGTTAGCGTAGTCCGGATTTAGAACCCCTGGTTAGTGGGTAGAACTATGAAACGAATATGTTTTAGTGCTATACATGTTTATGTGAACCTATTTGCTTAACGTGCTATATTTGCTTATGTGCAATCTATGTGCTAGGTATGATTATATGTATTAATTGTATTAGGAGTATTGTTGGTATCTATACTAACCCTCGTATAATAGTGCCTAAACGTCATATAACCATGAGTGGTGCCTATTCCATATCTATAGATGGCAGGACCTAATACCCGCAGTAATACCAGATCTCAATCAACAGGGAATGTAAACCAAGCCAACCCCGGGGTAGCAATGTTTAATTTAATGGCAACTGTCGTGGACCAAATAAGTCTGGTTATGGAACAACAAGCAACAACAACTAATAATAATAATAACAACAACAATCATAGTGCTGGTAGCAGTGGTGGGAACAGAGATCATAGGGGAAGTGATAGCCTCAAGGATTTCCTATTCTACAGCCCTTCGAAGTTCAGAGGCCAACCAAATGATGAAGAGGCAGAGTATTGGCTATCCCTGCTCGAGAAAACTTATGTTGCTCAGGACTATATAGAGGAGAAAAAAGTTATCTATGCAGTATTTCAATTAGAAGGTGACGTTAAAACGTGGTGGAACACGGTGAGAGATCAATGGGAGACTCAACACACTCCTTTTACATGGAGAAACTTTGTTGGAGCATTTAAGAACAAATATATATCTGAAGTCTCCCAGGACAGGAAAATGAAGGAGTTTATGTACCTTAAGCAGGGAAGTATGACGGTGGCTGAGTATGGGGCGAAGTTTGATAGGATCTCCCAGTATGCACCACATATGGTCCAGACACCGACCACCAAGATATGGAAATTTACTGAGGGGCTGAGACTTGAAATTTAGGATGGGCTGGCAGTAGTGGAGTTCGATACTTATAATGTTGTCTTTGGGGCTGCATCAATGATATAGGATAAGAAACTAGCAATGAAAGTTGGTCTATCTCAGCAGAACAAGAGGCATTTTCAAACTTAGGGCCAGTCCAGAGCATTCTAGATCTAGAGCCCCCAGGACCAAGGCCAAGTGAGACCAGTGGCTCCTAGACCCCAGCCTAATACCCCAGCCACTCAATTAGCTCGTGCTACAGTAGGTGCTGCCACTACTTCATAGAATGTCATATGTGGTTATTGTGAGAAGATGAGGCATATGGAAGACCAGTGTTGGAGGAAATCAGGCAAATGTATAAGGTATGAAAGTACTTAACACCAAGTTAAGGATTGCCCGAAGATGTAGAATAGGGGTATCCAGATTTAGCTTGCCAGAAATGCTCCAGGACAACGAGTTTAATCTCGAACCTATGGCATGGATCAGACAGAACTCCTAGATGATGTAGCTGTTGTTGAAGGTACCTTCCTGATTCACAATCAATTGGTTATGGTACTTATTAATAATAGAGACACGCATTCATTCATAACCCCTAAGTGTGCATATTGCACTAAGTTACATGTTGAGAACTTACCATATTATGTAGAAGTTAACACCTCGATGGGCCCTAAATGTGCTACTAGGTTAGCATGTAAAGCATGCAAGTTACGGATTGGGAACCGAGAGTTTTTGGCCGATGTCATAGTGCTTATCTTTTGAGACTATGAGATTATTTTGGGAATGGATTGGTTATCACGACATCATGCACAACTAGATTGTCGGTCGAAGGTTATAGAGTTCTAGATACCGGGGCAACCTGTGCTTAAGGTGAAAGGAAAACGTGACTTGTTGGGAAAGGCTGTGATATCCTCATTCAAAGCTGTGAAGTACATGAGGAGAGGTTGTAGCGGATATTTGGCTTTTCTAATCAACAAACCAACGGATCAAGTCAAGTTAGCGGAGGTGCTAGCAGTTAGTGAATATAGGGATATGTTCCCAGAGGAGTTGTCTAGATTACTACCCACAATGGAGATTGAGTTCGTGATTGAGACGCTACCAGGTACACAGCCAATCTCTAAAGCTCCGTACCGTATAGCTCTGGCCAAGGCGCAAGATTTGAAAGTTCAGTTGCAAGGGTTGCTAGAGAAATGGTTCATACAACCTAGTTCATCTCTATGGGGTTCACCAGTCCTATTTGTGAAGAAGAAGGATAAGACATTGAAGCTTTGCATTGATTACAGGGGATTGAACCAAGTAACCTTCAAGAACAAGTACCTTTTAAAGCTCGTTTGCAGGGCCAGAGCATCTAGGTAGATTTGACAGACCTCTTTGGCGAAGCCCCTTCTGATCTAGAGATTAACCTCAACCCGGCAGGAGCAACAGACATAGGCGGTAGAGCCTAAGCTTGACTAGACCCCCCTCTGATAAACGATTTAGTTTTCCCTCTTTTTTTTTTTGAAGTTTGTAAGCCAAGGGGTTAATCCCGTTTTGTACAGTTCCCTCTGTGCTTAATGAAACTTTCAATTCAAAGCTCTTTTGTCTGTTATTGTGCAAACTGCTTTTCAAGTTTGTCTTATGCTTTTGGATAATTTCCCTTTAGGAATGGGCCTTTTCTCGCATCTTAGCCTTATTATGGCTCTGCTTTGTATATGTTGTGGGCTCGGGACCTGTGGTTCATTTAAGCGTTGTTTTATTAGGCCTCTTAGCTCCCATGGGGATAGCCCTGTTGGGAGGAGAAGGACTATATCCTCTAAGGGGTGCCTTTTTTCCAAGTGCGGAGCTTTTAAGCAGCTTCAACATTGGATTCTTCAGAAAAAGTCCCTTAACCAGAATACAAGTCAAAGTCAAATTTTCAGGAGGAGAATCAGAGCTTTTATTATCTAACACAAGAAAGCATTACATATACTACTATCAAATGCTATTTATTCACTACCATCGTTCTAGGAACATTACATGAAATATTTCCTAAGGTGTTCAACATTCCATGCATTGGCTAATTTCTTTCCACTAGGTCTGACTTCTTTCGATGCCAGGTAGGGCCCCTCCCAGTTTGGTCCCAACTTTCCTTGCCCAAGCCGGGGCTCGAAGATTGCCTTCTTAAGCACCCAGTCACCCTCTTGGATGTTCTTGGGTCGGTCCTTCTTGGAAAATGACCTGGCCATGGCTTTTTTTTCCTCTGACATTTTTATTTATGCTTTCTGCCTAAATTCTTCAATCAGATCAAGGTTCTCTCAGAGCCCTTGATCATTTATTTCTTCCTTATAAAGCTGGACACGGCTACTTATAGCACCAATCTCTACTGGGAGTACCGTCTCATTATCAAACGTTAGCGAAAATAGGGTTTCCCTTGTTGCAGAGCTCGGAGTTGTCGTGTGAGCCCACAAGACTTTTGGTAGTATGTCTACCCACAACCTCTTTGCCTGCCCTAGCTTGGTTTTGATGCCCTGCAAAATAGCTTGGTTAGTTACTTCAACTTGTCCATTAGCTTGGGGATGTGCTACATAAGAAAATTTCAATTTAATTCTCAGCTCTTCACATTTGCCACGAAAGTAGCTAGAATCGAATTGTCTACCATGGTCCGTGACCAGGGCTCGGGGTACCCCAAAGCGGCACACCACTAATTTCCATACAAAGTTCCAAGCTGCTCCCTCAAAGATTCTAGGGACCGCTTCAGCTTCCATCCACTTTATAAATTAATCAATTGCCACAAACACAAACTTCCTCTGGCCCTTACTCAGAGGTAGGGATCCTAGGATGTCTAGCTCCCGCTGGGCGAAGGGCCAAGGACTAACCATATAAGCTAACTCTATCGCCGGCTGCCAGGGTATCCTAGTGAACCTCTGGTAGGTGTCACACTTCTTCACCATCTCCAGTGCATCCTTCTGCAGGGTAGGCCAATAGTATCTCTATCGGAAGGTCTTCTAGGCTAACGCCCTACCCCCTAGGTGGTTTTCACAAACTCTCTCATGTATCTCTTGGAGCATATAACTGCCCTCATCCTGATCCATGCACTTTAACAACAGCCAGATATAGGCCTGTTTGTATAGCTACCCCCTAGAATTATGAATTTCGAGGCACGACGCTCCATACTCCGGGCTTCAGCGCTATCATGAGGGAAATCACCCTACTCCATATAAGCTTTAATTGGCTGCATCCAGTCTTCCCCTACAACCACGACAGCCACTTCTAGGGATGGAGGTTGTATAGAAGGGATTGCTACTTCGCTCACTCTTATAACTGCTGGCCTAGAAGAACTCATGGCCAACCTTGCAAGACAATCTGCTCTCTCATTTTCAGACTGAGGAACCTGGCAAATATAGAACTGCTCCAACCCCTGGACCAGCCCTTTGACTTTATTAAGGTAAGCCATCATCGTTACATCCTTTTGCCTTATATTCTCCCGTTACCTAATTTTCCACCAATTATGAGTTTGTGACTACATCTACTCTCCTTGCTCTGAGTGAGATGATCGTTTTAAGATCTACTATTAGTGCCTCATACTCGGCTTCATTATTAGAAGCTAGAAACAGGAACTTAAGCGAGTATTGGCTTTCCATTCTATCAGGGCTAGTGATCACGATCCCAACTCCGCTCCTTTGCTTCTCGGAAGCCTCGTCAACTTGTACTTTCCACGGGACACCATTTTCCTCTACCTAGTCCCCCGTGCACTCCACCATAAAGTCTGCCAGGGCCTGAGCCTTGATGGCTGTGCAGGGCTGATAAATGATATCATACTGACTAAGCTCCACGACCTATTTCAACAAGCGCCCTAAAACCTCCGGCCTTTTCAGTACCCATCTCAAAGGCATATCCGTCATGACCCAAATCGTATGAGCATCAAAGTAATGCCTGAGCTTTTGTGTCGCTGTTAAGAGAGTCAACGCCATCCTTTCTAGTGTTGAGTACTTGAGTTCAGGCCCCTGCTGGATCTTACTCATATAATATACGGGCTTTTGGAGCTTATTTTCCTCTCTCATCAAAGCCGCCGCCACTACCTTACCCGAACTAGCTAGGTATAACGACAGGACCTCTCCTTTTTCTAGTCTTGACAAGAGCAGGGGTGAGGTAAGGTATTTTTTCACTTCCTCAAAGGCCTTTTGGCATTGCTTGGTCCACTAGAAGTTTTTTGGATTTCTCAACACCTTGAAAAAAGGGCACACTTATCCGCAGATCTGGACATAAACCTATTCAAGGCTGCTATATTTCCTACTTGCTTCTGCACATCCCTAACACTATTGGGAGAATTCAAATCCAATATGGCCTGCACCTTATCTAGATTCGCCTCTATGCCACGATTGGTAACCATGAAACCCATAAACTTTCCTGCCCTGATGCCGAATGCACATTTCTCTGGATTGAGCTTGATCCCGAATTGCTATATAGTACTAGATCAGCCATATGAGAATGTACACTTTTACTTTTAGTCAGCATATCGTCGACATAAACCTCCATGTTCCTCTCGATCTGGCAGTCAAACACCTTATTCACCATTCGTTGGTATGTAGCTTCGGTATTTTTTAGCCCAAAGGTCATCACCTTATAACAGTAGGTCCCCATGTCTGTGATAAAGGCTATTTTCTCCTCATCTTCCGGGGCCATCATGATTTGATTGTAGCCCTTAAATGTATCCATGAACGTGAGAAGTTCACAACCAGATGTGGCATCCACCATCTGGTCTATTCTGGGCAACGGGTAACAGTCTTTACGACACGTTTCATTGAGGTCCTTATAATCGACAGACAAGCGCTACTTCCCAGGGCCCTTGGCTATTAGCACCACGTTGGCCAACCATTCCGGGTACTGCACACTCCTTATATGGCTTGCCTCCAACAATTTCCAAACCTCTTCTCTAATATTTTTGCTCATTTCCTCCCCAAAATTTCTTTTCTTTTGGCGAACGGGTCAGAACATAGGGTCCACATTCAACTTGTAGACCATCACTAATGGATCTAAACCTGTCATGTCAGTTGTACTCCAAGCAAATACATGTATATTGTGAGAAAAGAAGTCAATTATACTTTTTCGTAGGTTCGGAGAAAGGTCATGGCCTATCTTGATCCGTCGGCCCTCTGAAATTTTTACCTTATCCAGCTCCTCGGCAGGGGAAACCTCATTCCTCTTCTCGTCCTCTGATACATCAAACTACTCGAGCTTTAGGCCCCTCACCTTGAGAAAAGCAGCATAACAACGATGAGCAGCTAACTGATCACCCCTGATGGTAGCCACGCCCCATGGGGTAGGGAACTTCAGGGCTTTATGCAGCGGAGAGGCAACTGCCTGGAATTTCATCAGGGCCACTCGTCCAAGAATCCCATTGTAGGCTGATTCACAATCAAAGACAATGAGGTCTTCCATGATTGTTGCTTTCCTCTCCCCATCTTCTAAGGTCACGGGTAAACTGATAACCCCCTCTGGACGAAAAGCTTCCCTCGTAAATCCAGACAACGAGCCATTTAAGGGACAGAGCCTTTCGCGTCCTTTTCCCAATTTATCAAAAGCTTTCAGGAACAATACTTCAGCGGAGCTACCAGTGTCCACCATCAAATACTTGACCGTGTAATTAGAGATGCGAGCCTCTACCAGTAGTGGATCATCATGTTGGTATATTACTCCTTTGAGATCATTTGTGGTGAACGCCAACCGTTCTTACGTCCTCGATTTTTTATATTAGGGCTCCTCTCTTGCCGATCTAGCATATGATCTTTGTGATGCTCTGTTGGCTCCCTCGTAGGCGAATAGCCCAGCAATAATATCAACCTGGGGATTCTCATGCTCTCTCCCATGCCTAGGGCTACTGTGAAACCCCAGACCTAGCATGTAATAAATAGTACTTGTTTGCATATATTTAAATGTGTGTTTAGGTGTTTGAATGTAAATATGTGTTTACTTTAGTAAATTACATTTATTAACAAGAATAATATTCATATTTCTTAAAATATGCAAATTATATTTAATTAATTTATATAAAATAAATAATCTATTATTTTGATAATTATATTAATCGTAGATATTTTCTTGCATCTAATAAGCTAGTTTTCATTATTTAAAAATGAGCCCTAAGCTCGAGGTGAAAATTAAAGTATTTTATTTTACGAATTTTGCATTTTTCCCTCACTATACATTTGATCTCATGATTACATTCATAAATTTTATGTGCATAGCATTTCGGGAAGGCGAGTAGAAAAATTGTTAAACATAATGAATGAATAGTAGTTTGTAAGTTTGAATTTAGACCTTTTAATTATCAAACAAGCATTTGAGTTAATTTTAACCACCTAGACTAATTAAATTAAGTTTAGTTACCTAACCAAACCCACAACCTATCACCTTAACCTTATATAACCTAACTTAACCAAAATAAAATAAAACAAAAATAAAAATATAACAACACATACACAATCGGGTATGTCACCCAAAAATACACACACACGCGTAAAACACACACAACTCACAAGAGAAAAAAAAAGATAAAGGAGAAGAAGAAAAAGAGAAGAAAGGGCCAATTGAGCTCATTTTCAAGCTTGTTGGGTGATTTCTAGCTAAAATTAAGGTAAGGGGTTTGCATATTTGGGTTTATTTCTTGCATTTTATTAATGGTGAGTTTATGTGATTATTGAAATAGGATGAGCTATGCTTGGATTTAGCTAGCTAACTTGATTCTTATGAAGTCTATGTGATAGTTATGTGTTGTTTGCTAGTTAATCATTAAATTTTTGCAATGATTGTTGTTATTGTAAAGTGGTAGAAGATGATGAACAATGCATAGGTTTTGTTTGTTTTAATGCTTGATAGAAGTGGTTTAAGCTCAAAAGTGCAAAGCCTAAGCCAAAAGATCATGGGATGCAAGCTAAACTAGGTGTTAAGGTTTAACCAAAATTCGGACAGTCCATTGCCCCTGTCTTCTAGAGCCATTTTAACATAGTAAACGTGATCAAAAATTAATGAAATTTACACAACAGCTAGATTATACAGTTTAGAACACATGTTGATTTCTAGGACTAAGGCTAATTCTAATTTTTTTCCCTTTGATCACATCATTTCTGAAATGTAGCTAAAAAATCACTGGTTCTGCCCAACTATGTGTAGTTGCGAGGTAAGGGTTATAACTTTTGGAATTTAACTCAGAATTGAGCACCGTTTGAACCTAAAATTAACTACACTTGAAGAACTACGTTTGTACATAAAAATCAATCAGTTTGGAGGTCAATAGTATAGATAACTGAATTGATTAAGTTAAGCCTCTGTTATAGAAATTAGAAAATGTCTTAGTTGGATAATTATTTGATATTGCTAATTGAGATTACTAAGTGGTGAAATTGCTAATTTCTATTGTTGATTATTACTATATCTATACTTATAAATGATTCAATTACATCTTATTATGCCTAGTGAACACTCTTTTGAAGCTTGTTAGCCTTTTTAATGGTTAGAATTTGTGATTGCAAGTTATAAGAAGAACATGAATAGTAATTTTTTCACATTTTGGGGTTTTATATTTCTAAGTGTTCTATTACTTCTAGTAGTTGCTATAACCCTGAAGAATGTTAGATGTATCATAAAAATGATTGTAATGTGGCTAGAATTAGAATTTTGGCTTAAAACGTAAAGGGGACTTTGAAATGAAGTATTGAGTTTGGCTCGTTTGATTATGTAGTTAGTCTTAGAAGGGTTAGGAAGCTCTTAAAATGTATTTATGATGCTTAATTGTTAATCGGATTAGGTACTTGTAGTACAAATCACCTAAGGAGCTTTTCGGTGCTTTTGAGTTAACATACTTGAAAATGTGATTTCGTAGCATTTATGTGGGTCAAAAAGTGGCTTTAGGTGAATGGTAAAGTTATATTTGGAATTCGTAATCATGTGTGAAGTTTAGAACCTAAATTGTAAGTATTGGAATAGTGTTTTGATGCATTTCTTGTGAATTACTTGAACTAATTGCATGAGTACTTTTTTATATTGCTATAATTGCGTTTTTTATATTGCTATAATTGATATAATTGACCTTTATAATGCTAGTTAAATGCTAAAGAGATGTTTGGTTAGAGTGCTCATTCATTAGAAGAATGTTAGGGTGTAGTTAAATAGTTGAATGTAATTACGTGCTAAGTGGATTATGTGAGAATGAATACAATTTTATGGGTTAAAGAAGTGTTATTTTGACATGTCTTGTAATCTAAAGCAGTTAGTGCATGTATAATAATCTTAAAGTATGAAAATAATTCTTACTCCATGTTTTATAGTTAAATTAGGTTTAAGTGTTTAAGTGTAGTCGTCTTGATTGAATGCCTAATTTGATATTCCTTTGGAGGATAAATGAAGTTGAACTAGTTATAAAGTTTAACTTGTTAAATGTTAATGTAGTAAATGTCCTTTATAAGATTAAAGAAATGGTTTAGTGTTATTTGTATGATTACTTGGACTATGTGGCAATATAAGATATATAAGTGATTTTATATAACTTCTAATATTGTGAGTTGAGTTAGGTAATAGTTAAGTTGGAATTGGTGAGTTATTTTCTAAAGTGTTATACTTATAGGAACAAGCAAGAGATTCCATGATTGAGCAAATTCAGGGAGAATTGGAGGGAATGTAAGCTAACTTTCCTGCATGTTTAGCTTAATCCAAGGTGAGAGACTTGCATTATATTTGCATTTCTAGTTGTGGCTATGCTTGTGTAACTTATTGGATAGTTGATATATGGTGTTCGTACTTATATGAATTGTCAATGCTAATGTGAATGTTATTTATTATCCTACTGTCTTCGTGTATTACTTGGAATTTAAAGAATGATACCTATGTGATTGCTTGAGTTACATGTGATTTCCTATTGATTGTAATTCATGTGCGAGGGCAACCTACTTTGTTGTCCCTCATTTATGTGTTTATCGACTTTTAACGTTATATTGCTATTATTGTTGCTATTTGTGTTATTATATCGACGGTTCTGCAACCTCATCGGCGGGACGGGTGTGATGGACCGCTTTGGGCAGCATCGGGCTTGTCAGTGTTGGTTGCCCTAGCTTCGTACCCTAGTCCCTCAATTGCCTGGTATACAGTATGCTAGGGGGTATGGGTCGTAGGATTGGGTACATCCACAGTACCCAATGGTGTTTGAGATGCCGGTATATCGAGTTCGAGTTCGAGTTCGTGGTTCGAGGTTCGAGAAGTTGAAGTGATAAGGGTTATCACATCGTATCCTTTTTCAATGTGTGATATTTCATAGTTAATTTGCTTCTTTATTGTTTAATTGCTATCTTTTGTGACTAACTGTTGCATTGCACAAAAATACTTTTGAAAACCTTCCTGGTTAATTGTTTTCCTTCCCTCACTGAGTATACATGTGTTGTATGCTCACCTCTCTTTCGAATCATCTTAGGTTCGAGTCCTTCAAAGATTAAGAAGAAGATGATCAATTTGGTCAAATGCCTTGACTTGTTGCTTACCGAGATTGGATGGCTTGTGTGAAGAAAGTAATGTTGTCATGTATATATTCAACTTTGAGACGTTTTGGTCTTGTTTTTATTTATTTACTAACTTGGAAGATTGTAATAGTTAATGTGTTGATGTATAGTTTGGATTGTAGCGGCATGTAATAACTTTAACTTTGCTTTATTGTCAATGTTGCATGCTTGTGTGGTTAGTGAATGTTAGTTGATGGGTTAGACTTAAATTATAAGTAGGTTAAATTGATAATATTAGAGTGATATGATAAGCAGTTCTAAAACACAGAAATTCAATAGATTTGACCTTGCATGCTTGTATATCTTCAATGTTAGGTTCCAAGGCTCGGATGGCCTTGAGAAGTTGGTTGACTGTGATGTTAACGATAGTTGAGATTTACGGAGAAGGTTGGACTTTGGTTTTGAGATTATAACTGCGTGTACAGGTTTTGGATTGTCTCATAAACAGGGGAGACTTCATCCTTTTTTCCTAAATTTTGTGCCCGGGTTTGGAATTAGGTTGAGAATAGTATGATTAATAGAATTCTCGATCTCGTGAGTCATCGGGGCATTACAACTGCGTTTTCTCTCACGTCGAGGACTATACTTCCTATCAAGCCTGGGGCTCCGTTCTCTCTCTCGCTGGGATTCCTATTTCGCTGCAATAACCCTATTTAGCAATATCTTTCTTACCAGTACCTCTATCTCCGCTTTAAGTTGTTTGCTATCTTCTGTGTCATGGTCGTGGTCCCTGTAGTACCTGCAATATATATCCTTTGCCCTTTTGTCCAGATTGTCTGTCATCCTTGCTGGCCAACGGAACTTCCGGTGGGTCTGGATTTGATGCAAAATTTCTGCCATGGGGAAGTTTAGAGAGGTATAACTCCACTCGAATCTGCCCTAATTATTAATGCCCTGTCCTTCCATCTGGCCTTTCGGGGCTCCCTTCTGTTTGTTCACCTCCTAAGCTTTTCCCTTAGCCGAGGCTCCATTTTGTTCCTCCTTCTTGACTAATATAACCTCTTCAGAGCTAATATACTTTGAGCCTCGAGCCATTTGCTCCTCCAAATCACGAGGCATTCTTTTACCCAAAGAAGCCTCCAAGGGCCTAAAATGCAGGCCTTGCATGTATGCAACCATAGCTACCAACTGGTCAAGGTCTGGTACCTCCAAGGCAACTTGATTGAATCGCTGAGTGTAGTCCCGCAAAGTCTCACCCCTTTGCTATTTTATAGAGAGCAAAGACGTGGTAAGTCTTGGGGGTTCTTGTTGCTGGTAAATCAAGTAAGGAACAAACCGGCGAGCTGGTCAAAGTAATGAACCGAGCCCTCCACCAAGCCAGCAAACCACTTCTGCGCAGATCCCACCAACGTTACCGGGAAAGCGTGGTACTTGATGGCATCTCGGACGCCCTGGAACGTCATATGATGCTCAAAGATTGTGAGGTAGTCCTCTGGATCCTCGGTCCCATCATAGGTTTGCAAACTCGGAAGCTTATACCCATACAACATAGGCTTCTACATCGCTTCTCTGGCAAATGGGTGATGTTTCCCCTGCCCTGCGAAGGCCTAATGTTGTCCTCCTTGGCTGCGAGAGACCTCCTGCCCCCCATGCCGTGGGGGTCTTCTCGCCCTATCCTTCTCCAGCCTATCCACCAGTCCTGCTGAAGCTATTGTATCCATCGAAAGCACGGGAGGTTGGGGTTGATTACCTGCTACTAGATCTTCCCGCTGGAAGGGTACTGCCTCTAGCTGCGCCAGCCCCTAAGTCTGGAGGAACTGATTGAAGGCCTCCCTTAGCCCATTGAACAACTGAATCGGGGTTGGTAGATCAACCTGCTGGGATGAAGACGATATATTTCCTGGAATGAATACTAGAGGAATTGGGGTAGTAACCCCTCCAAGACGTGCCGTGTTGAATGGAACTACCGATACTGGGGGATCTATGACTCTGTGAACCTGTTGCTTCTTTGGGGGGGCTCTGGTTTTCCCCGACATTGGCTTGACTGCATGTATGGACCATTGTGGTATCTCAGTAGGACTAATGGAAATGTTTCCACAAACGGCGCCAAACTGTTAAGGTAAAATCTGGCTGCCCCGAACAGGTTCCTAGGCTAGACTTGAACCTGCAAAACAAAAGAACCGATGGGAGATTCCTATGGTTTGACTTGAACCTGCGAAACAAAAGAACCGATGGGGGATTCCTATGGTTCCCACTCCGATGCTCAAGTCAATCAACTATGGGAAGAAGCTCGTAGGCAGAAAGTGTGGAATGTGTTTCATACCTTTCACCATGAGATTGCCCCATATTTATATCTGTGGATTGCTAGCTTCCTAGATGAGGAAGAATTCCGCAAGATCTACACCTCCAAGAGTCCTCATTTGCTAAGTGATTCCTTACGATCATCCTCGTGAGTCCATCCTTATCTAGACTTCTCTAGTTCATCCTTATCGTGATGATATTTCCATGCGCGTGCCTACCCTGTTATTTCGACAGGTCTGGGGCTTATAGAATGATGGGGCTGTTACTTATTACTCGTACAGGGCTGGAGGGCCACCCCTATCAATTATTATTATAACAACAATAAGTAAATAAATTGCAAATAATAATCATCTCATTTATTAATAAACATGTCATATACATATTACAAAACTAATTCCTTATACACATGTTATTGTCTTAAGAATTAAAAAAAATACAAAATTATAATAATGATGATAATAATAATAACGAAAATAATTATAATTGTAACAATTAACAATAACGAAAAATCTATAATATTAATATACAAGAATAATCCTTATAAATAACAAGGGAAAATATCACATTTAGTCCTTATTATTTTTTAAAAGTTTTAATTTTCGTCCCTATTGTTTAACATTTCTCAATTTCATCCTTATTTTTTTAAAACAAATTTAATTTCATCCCTATTATTTCTAAAAATTTCAATTTTGTCCCTATTGTTTACCTGAAGTTTTAAATTCGTACCTATTATTCAAAATTAGTCAATTTAATCTCTATTATTTTCTTAAAAAAATTAAATTTGTCCGTATTATTTCTAAAAAGTTTCAATTTAGTCATTGAATAAAAGGGACGAATTTAAAACTTTAAAAAAATAATAAGGAAAAAATTAAAACTTTTAAGAAATAATAGGTACGAAATTGAAACTTTTGGAAATAATAGAGACGAAATTGAGAAATTTTAAATAATATGGATGAAATTAAAATTTTGGAGAAACAATACAGATTAAATGTGATATTTTCCAAATAATAACCATATTTTATATATATTTTAGAAAGCTTATATATCAAATCCCAAGAATGCCCTTTCAAAATGTATCATATTACAAACATAACCCTTTATATATTAATAATTAAAAGATTTAATAACAATTATCATGATAAATAATAATAATGATGATGATGATGATGATGATAATAATAATAATAATAATAATAATAATAATAATAATAATAATAATAATAATAACAAAAAGTATTAAAAATAATAATCATGAAAAATATAAATAAATTGATATCGAATAATAATAATATTAGTAAATAGTAAACATATTATATAAAATTAAGAAAAAAGGAAATCTGGTCATTTTATACAAGTTATTTTTCAATACTACTCTGGTATACTAACTACTGAACATGGACTTAGAACCAATACATCAATTCCTAGAACATACCAAGTATGGCATACTCTTTGTCAAGTTCATTCTACTAATTTCTAATTTATTTCCACTCGTCCTTAACTCATTCCATTCATGTTCAAATTTATTCCAAGATAACAATCGCCATCTTAGATGTTCAATCTTAACCATTGCATTAGGGCCTCATTATTACCAATGAAAATGTTTTTATCCTAGTTCAACTAAGTAGTGACTTTTGCTTAACTAGGTCACAAATGGTCCAATGGGTCCTCAAACCAAGCTATCCTTCTTTTCTACTCCTAGTGCTACTACGATACCATTCACTGACAGAAAGCATTTAAGGATTGAATGATATGACATAAATATTCTTTAAATAATGCTTTTAGAAAAAAAATTAATCTTTTTGGGTTTCAAAATTCTTGTAGGGATTATTTAGTAGTTTCTCTAATATAATTTAGAGCAAGAATACATTAGTTTTTTTTATTTTTAATCTTGTCATATTATTCGGTTTCTTTACACATAAATTTATAACATAAGAGCTTCATTTTACTAACTATTTATTTTTTTAAAAGAGATTATCAACTCTTGTGCTTATGCCAAATGACTCTATTCACATAGTCAATAAGAATTTGTAAGTGTTCGTCTAATAGATCTTCATCACTAAAGGTGTTAATATAAAATTGGCTAAATTTGCCATAAAACTCAAGAACTTCATTGGTTTTTAACATCACAAGTAACCAAGTAACTGGTTAAAATGAATGAATGTCATTATTTTTAGTATTGTTAAGAACTATCTTATATTACAACCACTCCTATAGAAATGAGCAAATGAAAGATGTGAATAAAATCCGTAAAATCTAACCTATATATTTCATTAAAATTAGTAAAATCTATACTACATCTACTCTTAAGGATAAAGAGTTACAACTTCAATAACATGATGTTAGGATTGGTTGTATTGTTTTCTCTTGACTTCGCATGTTGCTTGTATAGACGAATAGTCTAATAGTCATCGACGATTTCCTTCCTCCAACTATCTGTTGGATAAGGCTCGAATCCCAAATAGAGTCAGATACTAAAGACAATTAGAGGTTTGATAAGAGTTGAAATACTATAGAAGATAGGAATCCTAATCATATTAGGACTAGCATTAGTCTATTATAAATACAACTATCTAGGTTAAGTTTAGTTGTTACGCACCACAAGGGTGGGTGTACCATATTATACTAGATTAAAGTTAGAGTACATACGCCTCTAGTTAGGTGTATAAGAGTCATTATTATACTAGTTTCTATAGGAAATAAGAAATAATGTTATGTAGACGTAAGCTATGCCGAACCACATTAAATAGTATTGTGTTCCCAACATATCTATCTGCACGATCCTTCCAACAAAGGCGTATCACAGCTTGAGACTGCATATAGATATGTTGGTCATTATTGTTGCCAAGAGAAGGTGCATTTCGCTGCTAGAGTAGAAGACTGCAAAGAATAGGACGTTGAAGCAATCAAAAAGCTTGCTTCGAGACATGGTGTAGTGTTTGTTTTTTAAGATTGTTGTCACGTCAAGTTTAGCAGATTGATGTCGCACCATAACACTAGAGTTTCTATAGCAACTCCAAGTTAAGAAGATAAGAACATGGCCAACAAAGAAGGGATAGTTGCACGTTATCACTATAACGCCATGAAGGAAAAGGCGTCCTCAAGAGCGTCAAAGATGATAGATATTTGTAGTTGTCTAGAAAAAAATCAATGAGCACCACTATTGAAGAAAGTGACAGAGATGCTTGGCGAAGAAAGAGTTACAAGTTGAGGGAAAACAGAACCAAAAAAACAGGAAAAGAAAAAAACCAAAAAAAAAAGGAAAAAGGAAAAAAAAATAGCATTATGGACGATCTTATTTTAAGATTTCAGAATTGTGTATTGGTGAATAAAGATTCTTCTCTCAAAGGTTCTTGTCAAGAGCTTGTCAAACGTGTCTACAAAACAAAGCCCAATAACTTTGATTTCGACAAGGCTAAGGAGCTGTGTACTTTGTTGAGCTTGAATGATGAAAGCCGTGAGATCTTGAGGGAGGATTTGATTCAATATTTGCAGTCCACAGAGGAATTGGTGAACTTGAGTTTTGATTAGACAAGAAGAGTTTTTGATTGAATGCTTTGAGCTTAAGAGAGGATGTGAATCCAAGTTGTCCAAAGGTGTTCACAAAGTTTTTGGGTGTCCAAAATTCGAAATTGAAGTCAAAATCTGCCAAATTCCCTATGCGTAGTTGGGTTGCTGAATTCAAAAGATGTTGATTAAGAGCTTGAAGCTTGGTATTTCTTGCCAAGGGAGGAATTTGTTGGATATGGCTAGAATCCCAAGTAGAGTCAGATACTACAAACAATTAGAGGTTGGATAAGACTTGAAATACTATAGAAGATAGGAATCCTAATCATAATAGGACTAGGACTAGCATTAGTCTATTATAAATAAGACTATCTAGATTGAGTTTAGTTGTCACACACCAAAAGAGTAGGTGTACCATATTATTTTAGATTAGAGTAAGAGTACATACATCTCTAGGTAGGTGTATAAGAGTCATTATTGTAGTAGTTTCTCTAAGTAATAAAGAATAATATTTTATGGACGTAGGCTATGTCGAACCTTGTTAAAATATTGTTGTGTTCTAACGTATCTATGTGCACCATCCTTCCAACACTATCATCTAGTCATATGCATATACCCTTTCCTTTTTGAGGCAATTAATTTATAAATGTTGAGCTAACTGATATAACTGTAAACATAGCACTCAAACCACTGTATTTTTACTACATTTGCATCTTAACTTGAGAACTAAATACAACACCTAATGCACTTTTGCTGCAATATAGGATGATCTTGAAAGTGAAGAAACCGGACTCAAAAACAAATCAAAGTGCAAGTCAAAGAGTTGAGGAACGGTGGAGATTAAGAATTGGTGGAAAAAGACGAGCTTGTACAGAAATAATTTGGCCAAACCAAGTGCGAAAACGGACTCAGAACGTCGAAAAAATATGGAAATAGTCTTGGTCAACTTTTTGATCAAAGTTAATGTCACGACCCGACCCTTCACGGAATCAGAACCCCTATTAATTCCACTAATATTGGCCCGACCCTAACCCTGGACATGAAAAATGAGTAAAAACGGACAGAGTGCCCCCTGTTTCTAGGCCAAACCACCACCTGCACGTAGAAGAATATAACCACAACAAGGCCACCATACAAATAAAGTTCTATTTTCTTTTAGTAAATAAAACATTCCTAGCTTTTCATCTGGCAAAAGGTAATCATACAAGTATTCTAGTTAGATGACTATTTAACTTTAATTCCAACTCTTGACATATGAAATACATATAAGGTCATTAAAACCTCAATATAAAACACAAACACAAGGCCATGTCTTCACACAATTCACATAAGCTAAGCATTCGACCACAAACTACAAGCAACTAAAGAAACACTTGAACTTCTCTTCCTCCAAGACTTGAAGGACCAACTTTGCTTCACCTGAAAGTGTTAAAGAAAATAAGGGTGAACATACACTTATGCTCAGTGAGGGAGGTATAAACCGACAAAGTTTTTGAAAACGTTTTCGTGAAATGCATATAAGACATTCGTAATCAAACACTTTATAAGAATTTGAAAATATAACATTTAACATGAAATACTTGAAGGCATTAACTATACATAAGAATAACGCAAGAAAGTAACTTTAGGCATGATAAGATTGATGACATTAACATTATCACTAAGTAACACATATAAAAGGATATCGCTAACCCTATGGAAAGCTCCGTCCATGCAGATTCTCTTCTCTTCACGCCCCTTCATGTCTCTTCGCTTTTCTTCGCTTCGCTTGCCGGCATCCCTTATCTCTCGATGGGTATACTCTGGATGTACCCTAAATCCTACAACCCATATCCGTGGATCGCTCCGTCTATGCAACTAGGGAATAATCCACGATGGGTTAACATCCACTGGCAAGCCCTCTGCTACCCAGTGAATGATCACCACATCCAAGCCGACGCTTAAGGTTGCAACCTTCACTATGTTGAACGCTAGTTAGCACTGTTAGTTTGCTTGACATAGTTTATAGCACATCACACATTGTCACGTTGAATCACTTTAGCAATTGAATATAATAGATGCACGTAAGTGAGAAGTGACAAAAGAGGCACATTATCATTCTCATGCTCTAAAATCAATAAACATGCGCTATACTACATTAATTACATGACATGCTATTATGACACTCTTTAATTCACTTGTCTTGTATTCACTCTTGAATACATTATCTAGCATGCTCGTGGTTCTTTTACATTTAGACTTCTAAGCACATTAACTACACTTAATAGCTAGGCTAAAACATTCAAATCACTCAACTACAATTCAAGCTAAAACATGTTCAAACTTCTACCACACATGACTTTTACACTTAACACCAAATGTAACCTCTTATAGCATGCTCGAGGTCACGAGGAAAGGAAGAAAAACCACGGCAGCCCACTACCGTGGCTGCTAGGCCCAATGGGCCGAACACACATCCATACGGCCCATAACACACACACTCACACATTAAGCTCTACTCAAGTTCTAGCTATTTTAGACACCTAATTAGCTATATAACCACTTATCTAACGTCATTTAAGCATTAGAACAAGCACATTGCATTCAAACATGGTTCTTTATATCGAAATACTATTCATCTTCTTCTTCATTTAATCCACATACACAACTCTAGCTAAACAAGTGTAGAAAGCTTAAAAGTCTACTCTATACAATAGAGAAACACTAATACAAGTCGTATCTACTCATATATCAAACATATATATCCCTATCATTATCTTGCTAGCATAAGAAACAACAAAATAAACACTTATGGATGAAACCCTCACCTGCAAGAAGCTAGAAATGGTGGAAATATGCAAGATAACACTTCAATCCTTCCTAAAATTGCTCAAAATAGCTCAAAATGCCAAGCCCTAGCTATAACTTTTCTCTCGTTTTCCTCTCTGCCCTTTCCCGATTTTTGCTTCTTCTTTTCTTTCATTTTTTGGTCTTAATTGGTTATTATGACCAAGCTAATAACTTAAGATGGCTTGAGCTTGCTAAATGGGACTAGAGTAATTTAATTTAAGTAGCATATAAAGTCCAATGTTAGCTAAAAACTCTAAAAGCCCAAATAAAGTCTCTACAAAAATTCACTATTCCTGACAGCATACTATTCATTCAGGACACTAATCTTTTTATATCTCACGCTCCAAACATGCAATGCACGTAATTCCAAAGAATTAATGCATCATTAATGATAGGCATTAAGGGAAAAATATGAAATCAAAAAAATAAAATGATCAAAAATTTTACTCTAGGCACGCAATGCACAAAAATTTCAATGAACGGACACTAAAGACAAGAAAATAAATTCAAATAATATAAATAATATAATAGTAATATAATCAATTTATATAAATTAATTAAATACATATTGCACATTTTTCAAAAAATATGGAAATTAAGGTTAACATATGTTTGCAAATAATTAAAGGGTTAATACCACTTTTGGTCCCTTATCTTTGACCTCATTGACACTTTGGTACCTTATCTTCAAAATTTATATTTTAAATTTAGGACGCCGTTAGTCCTTTTCACTCAATCCGTTAAATTTTTAACGGGAAAATAAAACACATATGCTGCACACGTGCTTTTCCAGTTAAAAAATTAACAGATTGAGCTAAAAAATTAATGGATTGAGCGAAAAGGACAAACGGTGTCCCAATTTTAAAAATTAAGAGACTGAAATGTCTCACTTTTAAAGATAAGGGACCAAAGTATCAATAAGGTCAAAGATAAATGACCAAAAGTGGTATTAACCCATAATTAAAATAAGCACTTATTTTTATGCAAACATTTAAAATAACACGTAAGCATATGCAAATAAATAATTTAGCTATATGCTCGGGTCGGGGTGTCACAGTTAAAGCTTAAAAGTCAAAATTCTCAACAGTAGGGCGCTCGAGCACACCTCAGTTGCGCTCGAGCGTACCTCAACCTCCCATGCTATAGCACATAATTGTACTACCAGAAGCGCACCCGAGCGCACCGCCCAAACCGTAGTACGTAAATGGACCAATGGGAGCCCACCGCGCTCGAGCGCGCCTTAGCTGCGCTCGAGCACCATCCCAAATTTTAGGCTATAAATACTCCCCAACCCCGGTGGTATTGATATATAATTTTTGTTCAAAGTTTTATTTTATTAGATTTTATTTAGTTAATAGGTTATAATTATTATAGTTTTATTTTTGTCAAACACGAGGAAAATTCTTCTCGGGTAGCTACATTGCGAGGGAACTATTACCCACTTTACCTGGAGAAAAATCCCGGTAGCTACCCCGTGGAATCTCTACTCAACCCACTACTTCAGAAATACAAGTTCATCTAATGGGAGAGCCTTTCTTTACACTCTTTTATTTGTGTAGCTTTTATTTATTTTTAATGTCTTAGTAGATCTATTATCTAGGGGAAAATGTTGTAAATGATGATCTTTTAATTTACGGTCTTGAATTCAAATAATTTGATTTCAATGCAATATATGGATTTCATTATTTGGTTCATTATTGTCTTTCATATACATTATACTTGTAGTTAATGTTATGATTGCTTTACATTCATGCCATATATCCGAGCTTTAATAGTGAATCTATCGGTCGTACTATAGTTTCCATGAAGTTATAAGTTGTACCATAATTTCTACTTGTGAATCTATTAATTGCTTAGTTTAATTAAATCGCCTGGTCACTTTAGATTACAAGGACAAATCTATACTTTGGCGAGATAAAGGACTCGAGGGTAGAACGACACCTATAATAAAAAGCGACCGAGACTTAATTAGTTAATGTCTGAGTAGATTTATTATCTAAGGGATGATATTGTAAATTATGGTCTTTTAATTTACGGTCTTGGATTCAGATAATTTGATTTCAATGCAATATATGACTTTCATTATTCAGTTCATTATTGTCTTTCACATACATTATACTTGTAGTTAATGTTATGATTGTTTTATATTTATGTCATATATCCAAGCTTTAATAGTGAATCTATCGATTGTACCATAATATCCATGAAGTTATAGGTTGTACAATAATTTCTACTTGTGAATATGTTAATTGCTTAGTTTAATTAAATTGCCTGGTCACTTTAGATTACAAGGACAAATCTATATTTCGGCGAGATAAAGGACTCGAGGATAGAATGACACCTATAATTAAAATAGCGACCGAGACTTAATTAGTTAATGTCTTAGTAGATTTATTATCTAGGGGAGGATATTGTAAATGATGGTCTTTTAATTTACGGTCTCGAATTCAGATAATTTGATTTCAATGCAATATATGGCTTTCGTTATTCAGCTCATTATTGTCTTTCATATACATTATACTTGTAGTTAGTGTTATGATTGTTTTACATTCGTGCCATATATCCAAGCTTTAATAGTGAATTTATCGGCTGTACCATAGTTTCCATGAAGTTATAGGTTGTACCATAATTTCTAATTGTGAATTTGTTAATTGCTTAGTTTAGTTAAATCGCCCGGTCACTTTAGATTACAGGGACAAATCTATATTTCAGCCAAATAAAGCACTCGAGGATAGAACGAAACCTATAATTAAAGTAGCGACTGGGACTTAGTTAGACTTAGGAAATTAACTAGGTTAGGCTTGTAGCTTAATCCGAACATTGAATTAGAGAATCTTGAACCCGATCCTAGGTTAATTGCCTCATTGCATATCCAACCCCTAGATCATTTCTCTTGGATTTGACAAACTAAAATTTAGTTTAATTTACATTTTCTTTGTCACGACACTCCAATTCACAAACTTTCACACACTTATTCACAAATTAGCTTAGAAGCCTGCCTGTGGTTTCAACCCCGCACTCTAGTATACTACACTATACTGATCCGTGCACTTGCGGGTTTAAAACTTGGTTAATTTTGCACACATTTTATATACCGACGAGTAGCGATCACTAACCATCAACAGTCATGTTCCATGGCCAACTAATACATATCCTTACAATCGATTCTACTACTGGTTCCATATCTATCGATTATAACTATATGTTAAGGTAGACAATCCGGAAAGCTGAACTGGGCTTTGGCCTGCCAAGAGGAACACTGTAGGTTAAGCCCATATTAGCCATCTGACGATCAAGTTAGCGACCTTCTTAGTAATGAAGAAGATAGATCTGAAAAAGAGTGTGTAGAATGTATTTGATACCTTTTATCTGAGACTGTGAATGCTATTTTTACCTTTGTGAGAGATTATGTTTCCTCTCTCATCCCTGATTCTCCGAAATTATGTCAGAGTTAGTTACAACAACTTTTCCCGAAGTCTCCCAAATACATCTCCAGCTCGAGCCCTCCGGATTACTAACATTTCCAACACTCATGACCTCAGGCCTCGAGAGTGGTGGACCTCAAGCCGAAGTCACCAATGACCCTAGCTATATGTTTGATCATAGGGGTATTTTGATAATTGTGCTCGGGCTCAAAAATTTACCTCATATCACTATATGTGGCTTGTCCCTCGTTTAAGTTATTGTCTTCTTCTCGAGATTATCTTTGAAGGCACATAAACAAAAGACCTTCCTTTCGTAAAATGGACTTGTATTTTTGGAAACAACCTAGACAATGGTGCTCCAAATGAACATGGTCGATACGTATTTTCCCAAGTGTGGCTTTAGTCACAATATTCAATCCTATGTGCACATGCGACTTAAGCACACTATGCTAGCGTATGACGTACTTTATAGTGTAAACCGATTGATAGGAGATGAACCACTTAGACTTCATAGAGTAATGCTATATATCACCCTTTTATCACCTCCTACATGGAGTCCTATATGGTATGCCAACTTGAAAATATCTTTATTTTCTCTTTCTTCTTTTAATTTTTTTTCTCTCTTCTTAATTTCTTTCTCTCTTTGTCTTAATGAACATTTACTCAAATATTTTTGTCTTTCTTAACTAATATTTACTCAAATATTTTTACTCTTTCTTTAACTATATTAGACCCAATATCGCTTTTCAACAAAAATTAAACTTTTCTTAGATCCTAATCTACTGTTGACTTTAGGAAGTCTCCATCTTCTTCTTCTTGACTCAACATTGCAAGTTTCTTTTAAATCCAGAAGAGAGTTTCATGCACTAGTCTTTTTTTTTTTGTTTCGAATTCCTGCACTAGTCCAAAAGTCATAAAATTATCAATCTAAATCAAAACGTTTTTTAGTAAACGACCCAAAACGTGCAATTATATGTTATTGGCTTTAATTTCATGAACCACCATTCATAGTAAGACAATAATAAAATGAATAAGTTTCATGTGTTCGATTCCTAAAACTAAGGACCAAGAGCTTTTTCCCTTTTTTTTTTTAAAAACAATTGTTTGTTATGCGGATGCATTAATGTAATAAGTTTAAAGCATTCAACTTATCTATTTAGCAAGATAGTTATGATGACCTAGAACTTGCGAGTAAAAAATGAGTTAGATTTAATTTTTTCAAGGAGAAATATGTGTAATTTTGTTTCAATTTAAGATAGCATTATCATCAAACGGGTATGCCATAATTTGAGGATATATGGTGTAAAATGAAATATTCAATCAAATCTATTTACTTTTTTGAAAAACTATTGTGAATTTGGAAAAGATTGAAATTACATTTTGAAACAGCCCTATTAGATACCCACCATTTCATAACAATGATGAAGAGTTCTTAAAATCAGCAATGGGTTGGGAACCAAGAAAGTTTAATTTTGGTTGAAAAGTGATATTAGGTCTATATAATTAAAGTGAGAAGAAAAAGATTTGAATAAATATTAATTAAGAGAGAAAAAAAATTATGAAGAGAGAGAAAAAGATTTAAAAGAAGGAAAGATAAATTAAAATATCGTCTAGTTAGCATGCCACGTAAGACTCCACATAGGAGGTGATAAAAGGGTGATAAAAAAATGGATGATATATAGCATTACTCGACTTCAAACTAATCTTCCCATTTATAGTTCCATATATTGTTATCTACTATTTCGTGTTTAAATTCTTTGATGAGCTCCAATGATAGATTTCGTTTTGTTCCAAGATGCTATTGACATCAAAATGTACTATTACGAATTTCAGGCAACAACAGAATATGAGATTAAAAGGCATACTGGTGAGTTGATGATCGATCTATGGAGATTAGAGTTACCAAGTTAAGTTAAACAATTAATTTAGGGTTTTTTTGACTTCCAAGTCAAGGTAGAATTTGTTTAAGTCCAAAAAGTCCAAAAGCAACGAAAAATTATAAAATTACAGAATTAAATTACAACACACTTTTAATTAAGTCCAAGAGTCGAATGTGATTCGGGATGGTAAATGGTTTGGAGTATTCAAGTATAATGTTATGGATTCATATTTAAATATTAAATCATTCAAAAATAGGGCTATAAGTTCCCACTTTTGAAGTTGGCCTCGGATACGTAAATGACGAGTTTAATTGATTATCAAGATTGGAGGTGTTGGTACAACCGAACTATATCAAATCTCACAATTAATCTTTCCCTTACGTAACCTGGAGATGTCGGTACAACCAGACTGTATCAATCCGAGGTAGTCTCATATTGCCACTGGTTTAAAAAACCGGGCACATGAGTATTATTAATTAACGAAAAATTGACATCAAGTCTATGCATGATTAATCAAGTAATACTTATCGAGAAAAGAAAATACAAGATATAAATTAATTTGAATCCAAGAATTATATACAAAGAATATCCTCACTTATTACCATCCCGAATCTTGGGTTTAATGTGCCATAATAACAATTACAATATAGAAAGCCATATAGAAAATCAAGAAATCTAAAGAATACTTATCGAAAATAGCGGATGTTAATTCTCCGAAATGACTTTCATTTGGCTATGGCCTCCTCAATTCGGGCTTTGAACTAAACAAAATTACTTCTAAACTAAAATTATAAGCTAACAACAAAAAGAGAAAAAATCTAAGCAAAAATGAAGGTGTCAAAATATTATGGAGCAAAAGGGTATTTATAAGAGAAAATTAGGTACTATTCTTGCGGCTACTATTCACGCGTACTATTTGCACAGTACTATTCAAATGGCTACTATTTGTATAGTACTATTCACGTGTAAATGTTTGCACAGTACTATTCAGACGACTACTATTTGCTTAGTACTATTCACGTGTTGACTATTTGCACAGTACTATTCAGACGGCTACTATTTGCTTAGTACTATTCACACGTTTTGCACACGGTTTTACTGTTCATGTGCAGTCGGTTACTGTTCACGCGTTGAATGTTACTATTCATGTATTGACCGTTGACTTTGATTTTGACCAAAAGTTGACCAAAGCTATTTCAAAGTTTTTCAGCATCCTGAGTCCATTTTTGCACTCCGTTTGGTCAAATTTAATCTCAATTTTCTCATGTCAAAGTCGTTCTACCTTTCTCCTTTAGTGTTGTATCGACGATTGTTTCCAAATATTTGCTTTTGACATCATTTTCTCTATTTTTCCTACAAAACCTACATTGCACTAAATTTGTATCAAATGTTCAGTTTAAGCTTACAAGAATAGTGTAATCGTACATGATTTAATGGCTTAAAATACAAAAAATATAGATTTATCACATACGAGTGACATAAGCCCTTGACAGTAGTGTGGTTCTAATCAAATACACTTCAACGCTTAAATTACTAGCCGAAAATGCTTATAGGTGGAAAGTAAAAGGTACAAAAGGTTGAGAGCTCAATTTTGGTATATCTAATAGAGAATTTAAGACGTAGATTATGCTAACAAGGACAGAAGGTACAGTATTATTTAAGGTAATGAATACTATATACCCCTTCCTAGGATAGAAATGACCTATTAATAGTCGTTGGTACGTCAAGAATCGATAAATACTTAAGAGTTATTTCCTTTAAGGACTCCTAAGGATTAGTGAATGATTCCTAATACCCTCTTCCTAATACTAGGATTGTAAAATTTCTTAAAATTTGATATGGTCAAATCCTAACCCCGAGTTTGTCATAGGTTTAACCACACAAGTTGGCATCAAAGGCCTTGTCATTTAGCCTATTGGGATTGGGTATACCGAGGTTAGGTTCACCCAAAAGCCTTGTGCTTGGATTAGACTTACAGTAGTATAACTAGTAAGCTATATCGATATTAGTCTTGTAATTTCAAGCCTGAAGATAATCCGTAAAATTAAGCTTTCGGTGCAAACCCAATTTTCGCAACCACTTATGATTGAAATAAATGACGATGGCCCTTCCGTACACTCACTTCAATGCTCGGGCCTTTTGGGAGGTACACATCATAATTATGCGTGTCATGTACAGTGGTAAATGAAACAAGCCAGGGTAGAGAAAAAAACACAAAGAAAACAAAGAAAGAGAATCATTCAATATGCATTCAATATGCATGTACGTTCATTAAAAGTTGATTTTTCATGATGATATAAAGCAGGAAGAATTTTCTTATGTTGGTCAATAAACCAGAAGAGTCAAGGGGACATGTTTTTTTGGTTAAAAAGGGGGGTATATGTTTTGAATTAACATTTAACACATTCTATTTGACTATGTCCGCCTAAAATGTTGAACTATATATCAATGACGTCCTTGTATTACTATTGGTAGCCACAATTAAATCTTGAATAATGATAAAATTAGTGAACTTTAATTAATACCTAATTAATCGGATTCAATTAATTTAGTTTCAAATTTCATTGAACAAGTTCTAGAAACATAAAGACAATAAATAAATGACTGGATGGATTTAACTATGAGCTCACAAGGCTTCAGCCCTTATTATCCAGAAACATAATTTAAATGATTGATAACATAGTCAAATTGTGCATTATAATTCTCAGACCAAAAAAAAAAAAAATCTTAAATTCTCCCGTGCAAAGACACACGAGATCACTCCCAAAAATAGAAACTAATTTTTCCTGTTTTTCTTACAGAGGATAATGTTCTCCCGTTGGTTAAATTCCTCATAATAATGTCAGCTTGACTAAAGAATGAAATTTAATCTTTGAATACAAAATCGTCTGATGCTTAAATTGATCCTATCGCGATGATAATTCGCACGTGGATTTCATGTCGGGTGCAATCATAATTGGAATTTTTGGGCTGCGTTTAGAGGATTCCGGAATGGCGGTCGGGAAAGAAGAAACTACGTATCATCTTCAAGCATCAGGAAAAATACAAAAATGGCGCATGTGGAAAGGTAGCAGCAGCCACCTGGGCCGGATATTGATTTTTTTTTTAGTTACAATGAGGTTGAAATTATAGGTCAAACTTAAAATTTAATTATTCTATTTAATTATTGGATTATATTAATATTTTCTTTCAACAAACAGTAATTTCATTTATTTTTACCAAAGATACACATATATTTTAATATATATATATATATATATATATATATAAAAGAAATATATACATATATTTTTCTAAAACAAAATAGAAGCCCGAGAGGTTTACTATTGAATATAATAAATAATACAATAAATTATTTTTTAACAGTTTAAACTTTTAAATGAGGTAATCACTTAACATTGTATCAGAGTCTACGTGTCAAAAAGTTATGGGTTCAAAACTCACTGTCACACATTTAAAAATATTAAAATCCTTCAAATGTAAGATTTAAAAACTAACTATTCTGCACTTATGGAAACGTGCTAAATATAATAAATAATGCTCATCCAAAAGTTGGTAGGGGTCCATAAGAATGTGATCACATTCACATTCCACGAGTCTTGTTCCCACGTCTTACTTGCCTATAAATTGCAGCCCAAGACCCTGTCTTTGTAGTCCAAGTGAAACATAACACAACAAACAGCTTAGCACACATTTGTCACAAGTCACAACTATAGAGAGAAGAAACACTTGAAAATTTTGAAGATCCAGACATGGAGATCACATTTCCAGTTGTTAACATGGAGAAGCTTAATGGAGAAGAAAGGTCTGCAGCCATGGAGCTGATTAAAGACGCCTGTGAGAACTGGGGTTTCTTTGAGGTAAGTGCTGTTCAAGATTGTTCGTCACTTCATTTACAACTCAACCTAATAACTTGATCAAAAGCTTTTGCTAAGTTAATTTTTTTTCTTGCTTTTTTGTATATATTCCTAAGTTGGTGAATCATGGCATATCTCATGAGTTTCTGGACACCGTGGAGAGGCTCACGAAAGAGCACTACAAGAAATGTATGGAACAAAGGTTCAAAGAAATGGTAGCAAGCAAGGGACTTGATGCTGTTGAGACTGAAATCAATGAGTTAGACTGGGAAAGCACCTTCCACTTGCGCCATCTTCCAGCATCAAATATCTCTGAAATCCCTGATCTAGATGATGAATACAGGTTTTAATATTATAACTCATCAAAAGTTTCCTAAGAATCTGCTGGTCCAACTATATGGATATTTTGTGAAGTCACACTTTACTATTTGGCCATATGTAAGACCACTATATATTAATTTGATATGTTATCAGATATCACCAGGTTAGTAAAAAATACTAGATTTAAGTTTTCACCCATTAAAAAATAAAAAAACTCTTCTCGTGGAAGTTCAAAACGAATCACGTTTGCAATTGAGGGGGCGTATTGAAAACAATAAAACTCATCACTAACGGTTTAATCTTTTAGGTAGAGTGGTAATTAATATGATAGGTTCTATTAAGGCGGCTTTAGTAAATGGAATTAGTGTTATGTGACCTTTTCATTTCCTAAAGCTTTTTTATTGTTGAATTAATGATAACAGGAAGGTGATGAAGGAATTTGCAAAAGAGTTGGAGAAATTAGCTGAATTGCTTTTGGACTTGCTCTGTGAAAATCTTGGACTAGAGAAAGGTTATTTGAAGAATGCTTTCTATGGCTCAAAAGGTCCTACCTTTGGCACCAAAGTGAGCAACTACCCTCCATGTCCTCGTCCTGAGCTGATCAAGGGCCTCCGAGCACACACCGACGCTGGTGGTATCGTTTTGCTCTTCCAAGATGACAAGGTCAGTGGTCTCCAGCTACTCAAAGATGACAAATGGATTGATGTACCACCTATGCGCCACTCCATTGTTATTAACCTTGGTGACCAACTTGAGGTATGCTCATCTAGTTCTACTCTTTTACCATTCTTATTCACCACTCCTATATATTCTAAAAACTACCTTCTCAGTAAAAATACGGGTTCAATTCATAATGACTTGAATTGTTTAATACTATCATCACGGTTTAAAATGTTTTGGGTCAGCCGATTAAGTTTTTGGCAGGTTAATATTTGGACCTGGGTCGTTTCATTTGCAATTGCCAATTTCGATTGTAAAACAGTTAGTTATTCTTGTCTGATATATTTTGGGATTTTTCTTTTCATGATTAGGTAATCACAAATGGCAAGTACAAGAGTGTGATGCATAGGGTGATTGCTCAACCAGATGGTGCGAGAATGTCAATAGCCTCATTCTACAACCCAGGAAGTGATGCTGTTATATACCCAGCACCAGCACTGGTAGAGAAAAACGAGGAGAAAAAGAAAAACTATCCAAAATTTGTGTTCGAGGATTACATGAAGCTTTATGCTGGCCTCAAGTTCCAAGCCAAGGAGCCAAGATTTGAAGCCATGAAGGCCACGGAGAGCATTGTCAATTTGGGTCCAGTAGCAACTGTTTAAGTCATATAATATTTGTTGTGAAGCATCGATCAAATCCCCAGATACAAGAATGACCCAGGCCAGTATGGATGCAGTCAAAGAAGATTGGAACTTAGCTAACACAAAGTAACGATAGTAACAATAAATAAATAAATAATAAAGCACCAGGTGTCTTGGTGATACAAACAAAAAAGACAATTCCTAGCCAGATTCAAAATCAACTTTAGAGAACCTTTTGTATGTTATAATTTCCATTAAACATAAATGTAAGATTTGCCCTGTTTATTTAAATAAGTCATTATTAAGTGACAACTTTTGTTAATATGCTATAAAACAACTGCTTAGACCAATTGATTGTCACCACTAGTAAAAGCAACCTTGTCAAAATGCTTTGGCAAAGGGCACTTAAATGCATATGTTTTATACAAACAAATATTATTACATAATATTTCTTTCCTCTTTTTTAAATTTTTGTTTATTTTCTTGTTTTGTCTTAATTTAATATTTTCGTGCACTAAAGCTTGGGCAAACACAAGGGCACAAATTAGCAAAAAAACAAAATCTTCTCTCCCGTAATGCTTGTTTCTTCATAACCTTGTGAAAAGACAACCATTGATTCATTTGATTCAACAACGATAAAATAATTATCATAAAAGCTTAAATGAGGTACTTTCTAATTTATATTTATTAATCATCATCTCATCACCGTTAGATTAAAAAATCAATGGTCCAAATCTTTCTTATAATGTGTGAAGGGATTCAGAACTAATCTATTCATAATAGATTTGGATTATCTCATAACATTACATTATTCATAATCAAATGAGTAGACAAGTATAAGATTTTTGCAAGCAGTGTGGTGAATAGATCATTCAAGGAAAACTGCATAATGGCTTCATCTCTATTGGAACTTTTTGGTAACGTCCAAATATTAGAACACAAACCTTTTGTGCAAGTCATCCGAAGAGTGCATTTCCTTCTCGATTGCATTTTTGAAAACGGCTATACAATTTGTCTTGAGATTAAGCTATGGATTCTTTTAAGAATAGCAATAAACTAAGTTTGTACCCTATAACTACTTTTATTTCTCCCTTCTTATAAGGGTAAATTACATTAATAGTCCTCAATGCTTGTTAATTTTTGATTTTATTCCTATTATTTTAAAATGTAAAAAAAGTCCCCATTGTTTGTAACATATGTGCAAATTGGTCCTCATCAAGATTATAGTTATTAAGGATGAATAATTTGTGAAAAGACCATTTGACCCCTTACATATTTTCCTAAATGACCAGCATGTCCCTAACCACATAATTAGACAACTAAAACTTTGGAGACTAAATTGAAAATTTTGTACAACATTGAGGCATATTTTGAATTTCATGTACAAACATTAGAAATCAAATGTTATTAAATTTTAAAAAACTACCCTCAAAATGTGGTCACTTACGATTGCTAATTTTAACAGTAGAAAAAAATAGTAATATTTGAAAATTATTGAGGTCTTATTTAAAAATTTAAAAAATAGGAACAAAATAAAAAATCAACAAATAAAGGAAACCATTTGTGTAATTTGCCCTTCGTTATGATTTGTTCTTTTATTTTTGATGTGTTACTTTGTCTATTCCTCTCTTTGATCACTCAGTGACAATTATTGAACCTCAAAATTTTTTCCTTTTCTAAAGCAAGTTTCACATGAACCCATGTGAAAAAGATGTGTTGGATTTACCAATTGCATCCTAGATTTCTAAATATGTTTGTTAAGGTAAAATCTGATAAATAAATGTGGGATAATCTGTCTGACGTATTAAGGGTCTGCTTGAGGCTTGTTGACCTATTTTCTGCAAAACAAAGGACCTCAGGGCTGTAAGGCCTGATATAAAACTTATGTGCATTTACATAATCCTATGTACATTTACATGATTATATGTGCAATTATTTATTTTAAATAAATATTAGATTGATACGTGCATAATTTACAAGGAATTAGAGGTTGAATAGTATGTCATCTAACTTGGTAAATTGAGGCATATATGATTATTAATATTATTTTATGTGTAGCAATCTTCTAACACCCTTAAATATTTTAATTAACTTAATAAGTAAAGTTTTGACTGTAATACCCAAGCCCGATCATGCATTTGCAAGTATTTATTTCTTTCATTATTCTTGGAAAATATGCATTTGTGATTATTTGCTTGCATTTCATTTATAATTAGTTGTCTCATTATTTAAGATCAACTTGAATTTTAATTAATAGTGAACTACTAGGCGTTCTTAGTTATCCTAATGTGAATTCAATGAAACTTAGGAATATACTAAGTCAAACATATCAAACTAAGCATTCGTTTCAAACTAAAAAGGGAAGATTAACCTGGGTAGTACATTTGGATTGTTTGAGTAGTGCAAAGGTAGAAAATATTAAACTTGGCACATTACTTGTTTTTATAACTTATATAGTATTAGAGCATAGATGAAGTTCATTATCTTAGGATGAGATAGGTTTGTTAGGATGTTAGTATTTGAATAGATTATACTTAGAATTAGTATTAGATAAAGTAGTTATGCTAAAAAGATAATTCCTTACAAACTTTCATTTGAATAATGTAGCTTTTAGTTCCTCTGGATTAGAACAAGATGAAATGTAAATATGGCTATATGATAAAATGGTGAAAATGAGAGGGATAGTTGTCAAGCCCCAACTCGACCCCTCCTATAATCAGTCAGGACGCAACGGAATTTCGGCAGTATAACGATAGTATATAGGACTCCAAGGCTCTAAACCAACCTCAACAGAACATCATACATCTAACAACTCCTCAATAAAATAATAACATACATCATAACCATATTATACAATAATCATCTCTCGTTATACGCCTCCATTCCAACATAATACATAAACCTTAATATACATTACAAAACATATTGAGCCAATCTAGCAACCTAATCAAAGACCAAAGAAAGGCTACTAAGACAGCATCAACTAATTCATTATCTTTTCAACATCTTTTACATAATGAACTACAAAGCATATAAAAGTCTACTAAGTTAATATACAAGATAGTAGGACAATACAACATCAAGAATAAGACTCCAAAACATAAGACTAACCCACGTAAGGCACAGTTTCGACATTCTCCTCTTCAGGAGGCACCTACTCGTAATCCTGCGATAGTACACCTATATGCATGCAATAATAGAGAGTGAGCTTATATAAAATAAGCCCAGCGAGGATCCGATAGATCTCGAACAAGGTTTACTAAACTCCTTGGAAATAATCATTTGAGTCAGTAAACACACAATAACATCAATAATTATTATAAATGCAACAATAGTAATAACTATAAACATACAATAAGGATACAATACGTTTACTGATGAAGCTCCATACACCAATTCCATGCTCAACAACCCCTCCAAACTCAATGACACAATTCCTGAGGTACCTTGACCTAGACCCACACCCCATGGCCTCTCCGCCCATGCGAGATAGGGATTAGCCATGATAACTGTGCCCGCAGCCCAGGATGCCTCCCGAGGTGACACAACATTATCAAAGCTCACAACAATGAGACTTAACATAAATAAACCGAGAGATCAGCAACAAAAGTGCCTGATTCCCGTATTCAATAATCAATAAATAAACTGGGAGATCAGCAAAAAAAGTGCCCGATTCCCATACTCAATAATAAATAAATAAACAGGGAGATCAACAACAAAAGTGCCCGATTTCCATAATCAATAATCAATAAATAAACTGGGAGATCAGCAACAAAAGTGCCTGATTCCCATACTCAATAATAAATAAATAAACAGGGAGATCAGCAACAAAAGTGCCCGATTCCCATAATCAATAATCAATAAATAAACTGGGAGATCAGCAACAAAAGTGCCCGATTCCCATACTCAATAATAAATAAATAAACAGGGAGATCAGTAACAAAAGTGCCCGATTCCCGTACTCAATAATAATCAATATAACATCAATATAACATCAATATTTAATTAAACAACAAACAACTAAGTTAGATGACAAAGTAGGCCATCCAACTTAACATGCATGAAACACGTAATCTAACCCTAGTTTAACCATTAACAACTCACAATTCAATCACTCAAATACCACCCAATCATCTAAAGGCTCAATTCAACAATTTAAAGAAAGACAACCTAAACTTCAAATAATCATATCTTACATTTTACTAATCCAAACAACTCCAAATCAGTTTCAAACACTCACCCGTTCAATCAACTACATTAACCCCATCGGAAACCAACCAAAACACATCCAAATCATGCCCAATAACCCTAAAACCCTAGTGTATCATGGCTGAAATTTCTGGATTTTGGCACGGACATCACAATCGAAAATTCGGCATTACAACGGCGCTACCACGTAATTATCAAGTATTTAGAAATTGACGGCAATCGATTTCGATCAACGCAACTCAATTAATTCAACATTGAACAATTTAATCAAAATTTAATACCCGAAAAATAAAAATTAAGCTACATCCGACAGAAACTCGTAGTATTACCATTGAACGATCCCTAGCATGCAAGGAGCAATAATCTAACATCAGATTACAATTTTAACGGTTCAATCTTCATTTATACGCAAAAACATAAAAATGACATTTTGAGATCTAGAATTTTTCTCTCACCTTTGATGCAAACCAAGGCTAGAAATAGGTAGAATGGATGCCCAACAAGCAAAATCAACCTTTGAATGAAGTGATTTGGCCTTGAAATGAAGTTTTTATGTGAAAATTACTTTGAAAAACCTTGAAAATGCTCTTATTCTTCCTCCCCCTTGAACTCACGGTTTTGTGTGTGTTTTGTGGTGTTTTTGGCTAGTTTTAATGTGTGTAACTACTTATGAGCAAGATGGTCAACATTTAAATGAAAGTCAAAGTTAAAAACTTAGTATTTTTAGTGTTTTCTTGTCTTTAAATGCATTTTCTTGATCACCAAAGTTCAAAACAATTATTCAACACCCAAGCTAGCTCAAGTAGGTTATTTTTAGGTGACAATAAGTTTTATAATCAAACAATTTCACCCGAGTCGGCTTAAAACTCGATTTTCGCAAAAGTCGGTGAAAAAACCCTAATAAATTCTTAAGCCGATTTTAAAACCGTTTTCATCAAACACAGGTCTATTAAAGTCCATGGACTAGGTCTAGAAGGGTTAAAAAGACCAGTTTCAAAATTTTAGCGGACGTGTTTCGAAAACACTATTTACTAAAAATCGACGATAAAATTTCTGACTCCGTTTTTTATGAAAATTTCATGAATGTACATTTAGCATGTTCTAAGAGTATTGATATCAAAATTATCACATTCTAAGTCATGTAGCACATAGACAGGTCAATTCATGCAAAACAAGAATAAAACACGTAAAGCGAGATAAGGTAAAAATTTTGGGGTTTCACAATAGTTATATTAATTAAGTGGTTGGATCTACCAAAGTACTCTAAATACATAATAAACTAGAGTATGAAATAAGTTTTACTTGGTAATAATATTTGAAGTTATAATAATGTGAGGTATAAAGCTAGGTTAATACGGTAAAGGTCCTAATACAAAGAATTAATATATATTTTAATAGGTATATTAGATAGCTAGGGATTGTAAACTAATTAGCTAGGTAGCAATTTTAACTTATGAGATAAAAACTGAGAATGTTGGCCAAATAATTAATCTAATGGAAAATACTTAGGTATAACATTTGGATTCAGATATAAGTTAAAAATGCTAATTGGGTCAATACCACTTAGAATAATATAACTTATTAGCTCTTAGATAAGATTCAATGATACTCACACTATTTTGTTAATACCAATTAATTCCTATAGCCGAACCAACTAGATATCTAATTATCACAAATTATTGTTACTAGCTTATACTAGTCATCACCAAAGTTTTCTTCCTAAGCTGCCACCTAGGTTAACCCAATTAATTCCACTATCACCTTCACCCACATAGCTTAAACACATTTCAAATAGTCACCACTTGGCTTCACATAAAGCTGTTACCTTTCATTAGTCATTACTCAAGCTTAGATATATCGTGCCAGCAAATAAACTAGTCACAATTAGTATCATCATCAGTAGGCTAATTTCTTTACTGCCCCATAAACCAACCAAAAGTATCTACATGTAGCAATTAAACATTAAGCCACGACATGCACTCATCGTTACTAAGCAAAACTATCATCCTACTTCGTCCACGTCCTGCTTAAGCAAATGATACAGCAAAGTTATAACACCTAAATTATCATAACTTCATCCTTGTAAACAGCCTGCCTGTGCACTTAAAACACTCACACGACATCACCAGTCTGCTTAAGGGAAATCATAGACAGCCACTTGTTTGAGGTGTAATCAAGATTCATTATAACTATTTGGAACTAGATCAATATTGCTATCAATTAAATTAAAGAGTCAAGTCGTGACTCAGCTAGCTGCGTGGACATCTTGCATGCATGCCATACAACCTGATTGTATCGCTAGACATCAATTATAGCCACTAGTAATAGCGCGTCTTCACGATGAACACGTAGGAGCTTGTTTGATGTTAGCTAGTTACCTAGGTTATAATTAGAAATACATTTTATTATGATCTAGCAGTACCTCCTTGTTTGCCAATGAGAAACAATACCTAAGGTGAGTCATATAAACCATATAGGCCACGTCTACGCAATTCCTATATAAATAGGCACAGTTTCTTCACCAACCGAAAGTAACAAAAAAACTCCTAAAAATCTTCTACGCTTCATAGCCATAGCAGTAGCATTAGTGAAGCAAAGTGAGAGTTTTAGTTAGCATTTTACTTGTGTATGGCCAAACTCGACTAAATCAAAAGTCAACCGTGAGCATCATAGGCCATAGTAGACGTAGTAGCTTGATCTTTGCATTAGTTTTCTTAGTCTAGTTGGTAACTTAGGAAAATTGGATTGGCAGCTTGGTGGACTTCATTATTTTAAGTAATGGTTTAGCTTTAGTCAGCTAGATGAAACAAAGAAAAGAATCGATGAATTGATTGGGAACAAATGCAAGAAGTTGGAGATGGTAAAGCTAAAGCCCAAAAAGGAAAACAAAATAGGAAGCTTGTATATTGTTTTAATTGCCTGTTAAAGCTGGAGGTGAGGAATTTTTTTAAACTCATGAGTTAATTATTTGAGTTAGTTGGTATTAACTTACAAATTTAAGTGATTAGAAATTATGAGAAGATTTCATAAACTCAAGAAAATTATTAATGTATGAGTTAAATTATATATGTGTTAGTTTGGACTATATGGATAAGGGTTATAAAATTATACTCATAGCTGGCTATAAATGTGAGGAGATTTTGGTTAAAGAACATCTTTAACATGAATATGGTCATCTGATAATTATAATATGCTTTGTTATCTTGATATATAAATTAGATGTTAAACTTGGACTAAATTAGCTATTGTTGTCCCTTAGTTAAACCTAAGAGGGAGGGTGAATTAGGTTATATAGGCAATAATACTACTTTTTCGATTAGGCAATATGATAGCAATGATTAATCAAAAAATGATCTTAAATAGATATGCACTTTATCTATATAAAATGTGAGTGAGACAATTTATCAAATACTTAGTGAGCAAAAAATAATGCAAAAAGAGAGTTAAGAGAAAGAGATTGCAAATTGCGATTTTAGCATGGTTCGGCCCCTGCCTAAGTCCACGACCCAAGCTCCTCTCTTAGGATTTCAACAATCTTCACTATGGCGGCTCTTCAAATGTTGGTGAGTCCACAAACCAACTACAATGGTAGTTTAAGCTTTTACAATAGAAAAGAACCATTTTCGATACAAAGCTTTAATTCCAACAACTTTGACAATAAAATTCTTCCTTTCAAAGTGTTTAACTCTCTCTTTTTATAAGTGTTTGAGATTCACAATAAAAGCCATCTTTTAGGGTAGATGAATACAATGAATGCTTCTCTCTCAATAATGCTCACAATTTCTTGCTCAAGTATAGCTCAATGATGATTCAAAGATAAAGATAATGAAAGAACTCAAGTGTAATTGCTTTGAATCAATGCCTTAAAATTTTTCGGTTGAGAACATTAATAGAAGCCAAATTGGGTGTAATAAATGCTCTTCAACGTTCAAATAAAAAGGCTATATTTTGAATCAGCATTTTGTCCCGACTGGTCGATCCTTGTTCGTCGGTCGACCGGTCCAAAGACCCTCGTCCGGTGGACGGGTCTCGGGCGGACGACCCTTTGGCCACCGATCGTAATGGAGTCATCTGGTGGAGCCAAAACTGTCAGGGTTGGGTTTTTAAAAGGTATTTCTTTTGAACATGTTTTGTAAGATATTTTTCAAATGTTTCAACACAATATTTGAGAATCAAAATTGAGCATATATCTTTCTGCAAGACCCAAAACCCCAGTCAAGTCCCAACCTGTACCCCTTATGACTTCCGTCTCCATCCTTATAACTCCATCTTCATTCTTCGAATCTTTTCTTTGAATTGTTGAACGTTCTTCTTCTTTCTTTAGCTTTGATAATCTTGGAATTGGAGTCAATCTTGATTCATCTTTACTTGTGCACACTTTAACAAACTCATTAAGCACATTTATGGTTTGTAATCATCAAAACCAAGATTTAGAAGCCTCTTAGGCTAACTGTGACGCCCAAGATTTTTGCCGTACATTCATTCACTGTTGTATCCACTAATTGCGCATTTCTTCTGTGCTTTGCTTGTTGTCTTCTTTAGTTACTATTCATTCTATTTTTCAACTACATAATTACCATGAATTAGCATTTTTTAAAATCATATTAATTGTTTTAGGAATGGAAAAAATATGCATTTGAGCTAGGAGCGATAGGAACCTTCGTTTAGAAAATATTTTAGTGAACTAGTGAATAGTGTTACGTATGAAACATAATGTTTTAGTTAGCTAACTTAATTTATGTGCAATGGACTTGTTTTAAAGCTAACTAAGCTCATTTTAATAGACCATTTAAGCACCCAACATGCCCCACCCAAACATATACTCACACAACACACAACATAAGTCATAACTTAGCAAAAAAAAAAAAGGAAGATGTAGATTTTACTATAGCAAATCTAAGAATAGCATAGGAGGAGAATGAGAGGATTTTGCTCATCAAATCTTCAAGCCAAGCCAAGCAAAGCTAGGAGCAAGTAGTTTAGGGTGTTTGCTAGCCTCCCGAGAGTTCCTACGCGCAATTGGTGAGGGTTTTCATGACTTTTTATGCATATCTAAAATGTTACATTTTTCTTGATTTGTTGAAAATGTTATCAAATGCTATTGCAAAGCTTATCTATGCTATTATACCTTATATATAAGAGCTAAAGAACACATTTGAGCCATTAGTTCGCATTTTAAACGGTTGGAATCGTCATTTGAATTTACGAGGTGAATAGTGACAGAATTTCTAGGGTTTTATGTAATTGCCCGTATTAGATTGATTCAATGCTTCTAATAGATGCCTTAGGTGTTAATGAAGGTAGTCTAATAGCCCTGTGCACTCACATTGCTCGAAACTTGAATAAAATGTGAAATAGTCGACTTTATAAAAGGGGTTTCGGGGTTAATGCTAATCCGGGTGGATTCGGGCTTCACATTTGGTATTCTTAGGCTACCTAGGTGCTATAGAAGCTTTGCTAACTCTTGTTTGAAGCCCGGTTGAGGTATGTGTAGTTCAAAGCTATAAAAGGAAAATTGGGGCTTTTGGGGTAATTACGGGAAATTGAATATGTTTGAGGGTTGTAGAGGTACCTTAAGGGTTAGTTAGAAGTTTGGTATTGCTTCCTCTTGAATTTGAATCATTAACAAGAGTTTGAAAGGAAAACGGATTGAATAACAAAGGGGTTTAGGTGCAAATTCAACTGTTCCATGCTTCTAAGACCTTGGCTTGATTCCTTGGGTGTTGAAATCTGGTTTCAAGTTGTTTTAGAGCTTTTGGTATGATTCCATGTGTAACTTGATTATGCTTCTTTGTAAATGGCTTAAATGCTTATATAAACTGCTTCTATTCTGACTATTATGAGATCAACTTACTTTGTTGATCCTTCTACGTGTTATAGCTTAGGTTGTTGATATTATATTGCCATTGTTAAATGCATTGCATAGTAGTTGCGCAACCATAGTGTCAGGGGCGGTTATGTTGAATATCGGCTGGGCAGCAAAGGGCTTGCCAGTGAATATTCAAACTTCGTACCCTATTCCCTCACTCGCCTGGTCCGGAGATTGTCAGGGGGTGTTGGGTCGTAGGATTATCGGGGTACATCCGGAGTACACCTACTGGAGTGATTGGGGTTATGCCGACACATTAATCGTGGTTCGTGGATCGTGGTCAAAGATAAGAGAATCATGGAGTGTTGGGATTAAGCGTATCGTATCCTTTGATATGTGTGATTATTTACTGTTCTAAATGTACTTTACTTGCCTTTCTTGTAAACTGTTATATTTGTTTCATTGCACGTCCCGATTAACCTTTATCCCTCACTAGGCAACAGTGGTTGCTCATACCTCGCTAACATGTTTCAGGAGACCCTGGGGTTGAACCCTAACTTGTTTTTGTTGAAGGTGAAGAGCTAGAGGTACAGGCGAATCAGTTACCTTAGTTGCAGTGTCTAATTGCGTGAGGTGGATTTATGGTTTTTGTTGTTATGTGGAGATCTTGTTTGTTTTACCTTATTTTCTATTTTGTAGCCTAAGTGGTTATGTACATCTTTGATTGATTGTAAGCTAAATGCTAGTTGATTGTAGTAGGAGATATGAACTATGGCATATAATAACTTATATTTCTGCTCTTAGCTTTTTTGCATGCTTGGGAGTGAATGACTGGTTGTTTTCAATTTCTAAGAATGTTTAAAAGCTATCATAGAGTGGCATGATAAGCGGTTTTGTAAAGAAGTTAAGTTATGAATGCATGCTTGTGTATATCTAAACTATTTGTATGTCTTAAGGCTCAGATGGTCTTAAAGTTGCGATCTTTATTTTGGAAATGGCTTTATTGTTGTTCTATAGCTTATTGAATGTTTACAGGTTTTCAGAATGTCCACAGTATAGGGGAGACTTTGTCCGTTTTTCCCTAAAATTTTGAGACTGTGTTTGGTATTGGTTTAAGAATAACATGGTTATTAAAGCCTTCGGTCTCGTGAGGGATCGGGGCGTTACACTAACAATCTTTCCCTTGTTGATGATGACAAAACTTATCTCAAATAATAACAATGTAAGCATAATGAGTTTGAGAGAGTATTTAGCAATTTGTGCATTGTGAGTTTGTTTGAACTTAAGATATAAGTTTGTTCAAAAGACTCCCTCTCAACGAGTGTATACATAACAATTCCCCCTTAATATATGAGTTTTTTTTAGATATGCTTATATTATTTATACAATTTTTCTCCCTTTTTTTGTCATTAGCAAAACATTAAGACCATTCACACAACAATAGCAACTTCCTAGGTGACATTAGCAAGCAAATAAAAACATGTCTAGATTTGAACACCAAACAATTGGCACAAAGTCACAAAGTAAAGCAAGTCATAGAAAGGAAAACTACCAAAACAATGGAGTTGAAAAAAAATCAAAACCATGGAAGAGAATGCATGAAGTAAAACATGATTGTTGGAAAAAAGAAAGTTGCAAAGTTAATAAGAAAGGGGATCATCCTATGCATCACAAGGCAATGGGCTTAATCCTTGATGAACTTTTCATAAAGCTTCTCGAGCATCATCTTTATTCCCTTCATCTCAGAGTTGACTTCTCCAACAGTCAAGGATAACTGATCAACTTTCAAAGTCAAATTATCAATTTTGGCATCTACTTCTTCAAGAGTTGTTGGGCGAGGTCTTCTCCTTGTAGACGAACTAGCTCCTCCAATATCAACCCCTGAAGGTTCTCTGCCTTCGTGATCTCCTTCATCACTCTCGCTTGCAGCGTCACTTTCATCACCTTCTTCCCTAAGGTCATAGTTCTCTAGATCATCAACTACCTCAGATTGAACCTTACGAAATTGACGTTGCTTAATGTAGACAATGTCATTATTTTCACGAGCTATGTATTGTCTATCTAGGCAATATTGGTCAATGAGGTAGGTGGCATCATTCAAAGGTGCAAACTGACCAACACGATCGATACCCTTAAGACGACGGAAGTGACACACGCATTCCATAGGGCAAAGATTTCTTCTTAAAGGCCAGCATGTGACTAAGTATAATGTATGTGATGTTTATTTTTACCTTCTTGAACATGAGGTGCATCACATACCCCGTGAAGGATGGAATGGTCCCATCTTTTATATTACGAGGCATGATAGATTGATTGAGGATGTAGAGGAGCAAACGTTTCTCGACACATAGTTGATCTCTCTTGGGCATAAACTCTTTCGATTTTCCCATCCCATCCCACATTGTAGCACATATCTCCTTGAAAGCGTCTACTATAGTTCACTTGGTAAGTTGACAACGGTGTAGAGTCTGAGACTACGATGTGGAATACCAAATGAGTTAGCCACGTCCTGTTCACTCACAAAGATGTTAACACCACTTGCTCGACTTTTTATCCCCCTCACACTGGCTTGCTCACCTTCTACCGTATAGGCATAGAACTCACGAACCTATAGATCATAGTTGATATCCTCGTGTCCAAACAAGGGAAACCATTGTTGATGACGAAGCAGTTTATGGGGACGAGTGTTATCAAAAAATTCTGAAGGATCAATGCGTTTACCCCATAGTATATCTTTTTTAGAGAAATCCCCCGGTGCTATGATGTACATTGGATTCCATGGGTCAATAGTATGAGGCCTAAACCCAGTCTTGCGTTTCTTGGATGTTTGTCTGGATGATGATGCCATGAGTTGTCAAGAGAATTTGCAAGAAAAAAGCAAGAAATTTTTGGTTTGGGAATTTTGTCGAACACCTTGTGTGCAAGAGAATTTTGAAGAAGTTTTAATGAGAATTTGAAGAGGAATGAAGATACTTAAGTGAGTTATGAGGTTTTAAAAGCTTTGAACTTTCTTTTGTATTGAAGATATGAACTTTGAAACAACAAAAATTGCTAAAGGTTTGATAGAGTTCTAAGAAAAAGATGGTAGAGTTTGAAAGAAATAGAATAGTTGAAGAAGTTTGAAAAATTTTGGTTTTTAAGCTTGATGCTTGTCAATGGCATGACCGGACGAAGGTGAATGCGTCGGTCGTCCGGTGCCATACCCTTGTCCACCCGAGGCATGTACACCAGATGAGGGTGTGCTTCACCGGTTGACCGGTAGAAGACCCTTCTTCCGGTGGTGCACTTTCTGCCAGAAAGTACAACACACCTAAAAGAAAACTTCAAGTTGCATTTTTCAACACATTTTAAGCATGCCCAACTCTCTTCTAATCACACAAAATTGATTCTCATGCAATGGTTTGGTAAAAATATCAGCTAATTGATTCACAGAATCAACAAAGTTGAGCACAACATCCCCTTTTTGAACATGATCACGAATGAAATGATGCCTAATTTCAATATGTTTTGTTCTAGAATGTTGGATAGGATTTTTAGTGAGATTAATGGCACTTGTATTGTCACATTTAATAGGCACACTATCATATACAAGACCATAATCAAGCAAATTTTGTTTTATCCAAAGAATTTATGCCACACAATTTCTGGCAAATACATATTCAGCTTCGGCCGTAGAGAGAGCTACACTATTTTGTTTTTTACTAGACCAAGATATTAACGAATGTCCTAGAAATTGACAACATCCATTAGTATTTTTTCTGTCTACACGATCTCCTTCATAATCCACATCTGAATATCCTACAAGTTCAAATGAGGTGCCTTTCGGATACCATAATCCTAAATTTATAGTCCCCTTAAGATATTTAATGATTCTTTTTACAGTATTTAAGTGAGATTCTTTAGGACAAGATTGAAAACGAGCACATAAGCACACAACAAATACAATATCGGGTCTAGAGGTAGTTAAATAAAGAAGGCTTCCTATCATACCTCAATATTGCTTTTTTATCTACTTTGTTACCTTTCTCATCTTTGTCAAGCTTGATTGATGTTGACATTGGTGTACTCATTTCTTTTGCTAACTCAAGTCCAAACTTTTTGATAAATTCTTTAGTGTACTTGACTTGATTTATGAAAGTACCCTCTTGTGTTTGTTTGATTTGGAGTTCGAGAAAGAAATTCAATTCTCCCATCATACTCATCTCGAATTTCTTGTACATACACTTAGAGAAATACTCACAAAGAGATTTATTAGTAGCACCAAAAATTATATCATCAACATAGATTTACACGAGCAATATATCTTTGCCTTTTGTTTTAACAAAAGGGTTGAATCTAATTTTTCTCTAGTGAATCATTTTTCAAGCAAATAATTGATAAGCCTATCATACCATGCTCTAAGTGCTTGCTTAAGGTTATATAATGCCTTATCTAGTTTATATACATGATTTGGCAAGTTAGAAAGACACTTTTTTACATCCATTTGATATAATTTAAAGTTCATAAAACATGCAAAAGAAAGAAGCATATGAATGGATTCAAGTCTAGCTACTAGAGCAAAAGTTTCATCATAATCTATCCATTCTTCTTGATTATACCCTTGAGCAACTAGTCTAGCTTTGTTCCTAGTTACAACCCCGAATTCATCTAGCTTATTTCTAAAAACCTATTTTGTACCAATTATAGGATAATCCTTAGGTTTTTCAACTAGATATCATACTTTACCTCTTTTGATTTGATTTAATTCTTCTTGCATGACAATTATTCAATCTTCATGATCTAAAGCTTCTTTAACATTTTTAGGCTCTACTTGAGAAAGAAAAACAATATGTTCACAATAAGCATTTAAATTAGAATGAGTTCTTACTCCCTTTGAAGGATCACCAATAATTTGATCATTTGGGTAATCTTTTACAAACTTCCAACATTTTGGTAGATCAACATTTGTTGTAGCTTCTTGGTTGTTTTGCATTTGTTGTACACTGCCTTGTTGATTTGCTAGTGCTTCACCATCCTTTAAGGTTTGACCTTCTTCAAGATTTGTCTCATTTGGATCAGTTGAGGTTCCCTCATTTCCAATGGTTGTAGGTAAGTTTGAGTGTCAACTTCGAAAACACCTACATCATCATCCTTCTTTCTCGGGGCAAAATGATTAGTTTCATCAAAATCCACATGCATAGACTCTTCAATAAGCATATTTCTCTTGTTAAAGACTCTATAAGCTTTGCTTCTTGAAGAGTAACCCATAAAAAGCCCTTCACCTGATTTAGAATCAAATTTACCAAGATGTTCTTTTATATTTAGGATGAAACACTTACAACCAAATACTTTAAAATGAGACACATTTGGTGCTCTACCTTTCCATAATTCATAAGGTGTTTTCTTTAAAAAAATGTTTAATTAGTACACGATTTAACACATAGCATGCGGTGTTTACGACTTCACCCCAAAAGTATGTTGGCAAGTTGTTTTCTTTCAACATTGTTCTTTCCATTTCTTGTAGTGTTCGATTCTTCCTTTCTACTACCACATTTTGTTGAGGAGTTCTAGGAGCCGAAAAATTATGTTCAATGCTACATTCTTCATAATAGTCCATGAAAGATGCATTTATAAATTCGGTGTCTTGGTCACTATGTATGTAATTTATGTAATAGCCTTCTCATTTTGCATCTTATTACAAAGTTTAGCAAATTCATTGAAGGCATCATTTTTATGTGCAAGAGGTCTTACCCATGCGAATCTAGTGTAATCATCTATAATAACATAGACATATCTAGATCCCCCTAGGCTTGCCACATCCATTGGACCAAATAGATCCATATGTAATTTTTGTAAAACTCTTGATGTGGTTACCTTGCTAATTGTTTTGAAAGATATCTTGTGTTGTTTTCCAAATTGTCATGCATCACATAAATGGTCTTTTTAAAATTTAGTCTTAGGAAGACCTATGACAAGTTATTTTCTCGAAAGCTTAGCAAGTAAATCCATGTTGGCATGACCAAGCCTTCTATGCCATAGCCATGAAACTTCATTAATAATAACTAAACACGTCACATTTTGGCACTTCAATTCAAGAAAATTGATCACATACATATTATCACATCTATTTTCAATAAATAACACTTTATCATCTCTATCATATACTTTGCAACATTTAGATAAAAATTCAACTCTAAATCCATTATCACAAAATTGACTTACACTTAGTAAATTATGTCTAAGACCTTTAACCTACAAGACATCATGAATAAGGAGAGAGTTTATATCTCATATGCTACCCTTACCAATGACTTTGCCTCCTTTATTTCCTCCATAGCTAACTTTACCTTTGAAATCTTTGTCAATCTCATAAAAGAAAGATACATCTCCCGTCATGTGCCTTGAGCACCCACTATCAATTACTCAAGTATCTTCATACTTCACCTTTAGGGCAACCTATCATTCATAGAAACAAATCAAGTTCATTTTGGTCTCCAAGGTTCTATTGGGTCCTTTTGTGTTAGTACGAAGTCCTAACACATCTAACAACCCATTAGGGTCTAAGCCATAAAGGAATGTGAGAATCTCTTCCCACCATGTTTCTAAATCTACATCGTGATACATTGTGACCAATCTTCTCACAATAAGTGCATCTCTTAAATGACCTTCTTGATATTAAGGCTACATGCCAAGAGGATGATGCTTTGACAAAGTGATTTTGAAATCCTTTTTGATATGGGTTATAGCCAATCCCCTTTTTGTCAAATTGTGCCTTTTGTGATTCTTTTAATGGTGGATGGACAATTGAGGATTGAGAAGCTTTCACAAAGATAGTTTTTGAGAACTTTGGTTTAGAAAATGGCTCATAGCCAATTCCACCTTTATCAAGTGGTGATTTTTGAGCACCAAGGATTTCATCCAAGGCCTTTGTTCCTTTTGAAAATCTAGCAAGATCATTTTGTAGGCCAAGAACTTGTTTTTCAAAATCTTTGATTTCTAATTCATTTTTGGACTTTAAATGATAGTGTTCACACATTTCTTTGGTAAGAGTATTATTTTCATCTCTAAGTTTCTTAATTTCCTTTTGAAGTTCATCATTTTCTTTTTTGAAGATTCTTTACTTTTGAATGTGCAAGAAGAAAACTATCATGTAGTTTTGAAAATTCATTTGTTAGTTCCTCAAATGTACATTCATCATCATTAGAAGAAGAAAAAGATTAATCACAAGACGAAGAAGTTACATTATCATCTCTAGCCATGAAGCACACAAAGTTGGCCACTTCAGTTTCGTTTCCATTTTCATCACCAGTTGATATATCATCCTCGACACAAGCCTTCATTTCTTTTTGTTTTCCTTCGATCAATTTTGGACACTTTGCTTTGATGTGTCCCGGCTTGTCACAATTGAAACACTTGATCTCCTCTTTGGTTTTTTCAATTCTCTCTTTGAATATTCTCTTGATATTGTTGTTGATGGGCTCTCATTTCCTCATCTTTTTGTATTTCAAGAACTTTTTAAATTTTTTTGTAAGAAATGCAAGTTCATCATGATCACTATTGTATTTGTCTTCATCACTTGATTGAGATTGAGCAATAAGAGCAAGTGATTTTATTGACTTCTTTTTTTCTTCATCTCGTATCTTTTCTTGATTTAATACAAGTTCTTCCGTCTCCATATTGCAAATGAGCTCATGCACCATAATCTTGGAGAGGTCGGTTGATTCTGTAATTGATGTCACCTTTGGTTTGTATTCTTTTGGAAGAGCCAAAAGAATCTTCCGGTTAAGTTCTTCATTTGGATACTTCTTTCCGAGAGCACTTAAATTGTTTACGATTTTGGAGAATCTTTGATGCATTTCATTAAAAGACTCTCCGGACTTCATACGAAACAACTCATACTCATGAATATGAATATCAATCTTGGTATTCTTCACTTGAGACGTTCCTTGATACGACATGTGTAACATTTTCCAAATTTTGTGAGTGGTTTCACATTGACTTACATGACTATACTCGGTTTCGTTTAGAGCACATTAGAGGATGTTCTTGGCTTTTGAGTTCTTGGTCATCATGATAATGTCTTGATCATTGAACTCCCCCTTTTCTTTGGGCACTTGAACGGTTTTGACTTTCTCGACTCCACTTGCACTTGGAGCATCTTTGACCTCACCTCCTTCATTGGAATATAAGGGCTATCTTCCACCAATGACCAAAGAGCATAGTCAACGGATTGTATGTATGTCTCCATCCTGATTCTCCAATAATTGAAATTGGTACCTATAAACAATGGAGGCCTATTAGTGGAGTAACCTTCAAAATAAGGAGAGGTAGTATTGTTTGCCATTTATCTTTTCTTTGCTAGATGTTAAGCTATATGCAAAGTCCTAGCTCTTGATACCACTTGTTGTCTCTTAATTAAACCTAAGAGGAGGGGTGAATTAGGTTATATAGGCAATAATACTACTTTTTTGATTAGGCAATATGATAGCAATGATTAATCAAAAAATGATCTTAAATAGATATGCACTTTATCAATATAAAATGTGAGTGAGACAATTTATCAAACACTTGGTGAGCAAAAAATAATGCAAAGAGAGAGTTAAGAGAAAGAGACTGCAAATTGCAATTTTAGTGTGGTTCAGCCCCCGCCTAAGTCCACGACCCAAGCTCCCCGCTTAGGATTTCAATAATCTTCACTATGGTGGCTCTTCAAATGTTGATGAGTCCACAAACCAACTACATTAGTAGTTCAAGCTTTTACAATAGAAAAGAACCATTTTCAATACAAAGCTTTAATTCCAACAACTTTGACAAGGAAATCCTTCCTTTCAAAGTGTTTAACTCTATCTTTTTATAAGTGTTTGAGATTCAGAATAAAACCCTTTTTTTAGGATAGATGAATTCAATGACTGTTTCTCTCTCAACAATGCTTACAATTTCTTGCTCAAGTATAGGTCAATAATGATTCAAAGATAAAGATGATGAAAGAACTCAAGAGTAAGTGCTTTGAATCAATGCCTTAAGATTTTTCAATTGAGAGCATTAATAGAAGCCAAATTAGGTGTAATAAATGTTCTCCAATGTTCAAATAAATGGCTATATTTTCAATCAGCATTTTGTCTCGACCGGTCAATCCTTGTTTGCCGGTCGACCGATCCAGAGACCCTCGTCCGGTGGACGGGTCTCGGGCGGACGGCCCTTGGGCCACCGATTGACCGGTCGCCGTTGGGTCGTCCGGTGGAGCCATAACTATCAGGGTTGGGTTTTTAAAAGGTGTTTCTTTTGAACATGTTTTGTAAGATATTTTTCAAATATTTCAACACAATATTTGAGAATAAAAATTGAGCATATATTTTTCTGCAAGACCCAAAACCCCAGCCAAGTCCCAACCTGTACCTCTTATGACTTCCGTCTCCATCCTTATAACTCCATCTTCATTCTTTGAATCTTCTCTTTGAATTGTTGAATGTTCTTCTTCCTTCTTTAGCTTTGATGATCTTGGAATTGGAGTCAATCTTGATTCATCTTTACTTGTGAACACTTTAACAAACTCATTAAGCACATTTATGGTTTGTAATCATCAAAACCAAGATTTAGAAGCCTCTTAGGCTAATGGCTATAACTTATAAAATTATATGTGGTTGATTATAGATATGAGGAAACTTTTAATAAATTCATACGAGTTAATTTATATGTTAACTATAAGCTATAAACAAGATTGACTACAAGGACATTTTCTTGAACTCATTTAATTAGCTTTGATTAAATAATTTTAGATTTTAACTTATCTACTCTTGTTATGGATTATTTGATATCAATTAAGATACTGTTTAATTTGTTGGTTTTAAGTGACAACAATAAATTGATGTAAATTACATTATACTGTCTACTTGAACTACTATTTCTAATTGCTAAAGGTACTTGTCCGGGGACAATCTCTTTCATTGTTCTCCACTTATGTGTTTACCGAACTGTGTGATCGTTAATTGCAAAAATGTTATCAACTGTTTGTTATACGACTACTTGTGCATGCATGTGTTACGTGATTACTTGTGTATGCTTGTGTGCTATTTGGGGGTTGCAACCTTAGGTACGATAGCTTGCATGAACGCCGAGCGGCATAGGGCTTGCCGGTGCTCTCGTGTCTATCGTGGCCTATTCCCTCTCCCTCTTGGCGATCTCTACCCTCGGGGAACTAGGTCGTAGAATTCGGGTACAATCCGGAGTACTCTCTTGGGAGAGATAAGAAGTTGGGATTGTGATCAAGGCTGGCCACCTCGAGAAATGATCGAATTGAAAATTGTTCCTACTCTCACTTGGTACCATCCTCGGAGAGTAGTGTCCTACTCTCACTTGGCATTCCACCTTCGGATAGTAGGTTGCTATGTGTTGTGGATATATGCCATTAAATTGATTATCTATCTATATCTTGATGTCTATCATATGTGGATATTATTGTACATGTACTCCATCATAATTTTCAAAAGAGACCGACCAAAAATGTTTTAAAACTCTTCTATTCCATCATCACTGAGCTTCCTCATAGCTCACCCTCTTTTCTCCCCCCCGTTGTAAGTACAACTTAGCTTGTAATGGAGTTTTACATCATGTGCTAGAGTAGATGATTACATTCTGTAGCTCCTTTCTTGTTATATTTCAAACCAAGTTGGAAAAGTTAGTGTTTGATTGTACTATTCTCAGGTAAAAAGGCAGCTGAGCTGAAACCCTAATTGTATAGCAGCGGGATAGTTTCCGTATCTCGGGTGATGATGTAATACCCTTTGTACTTAATTTATTGTATAAAAGCTTATTATTGAATAGTATTATGTATTTTCTTCCTCTTAAGGTTACGTTAATTATTTTCATGAGACCGCAGCAACAGTGAACATAGACTTTGACCTAATCTTGAGAAGGGTCGGGTCGGGGTCGTTACATTGACCATTTTGACTTAGCCATTTTATTTAGAGACTTTGACTATTTGACCAAGTCTTCCACCAAGGCATAATAGATATACATATAATATAGCATATAAAAAAAGAAAAAGAAAAGACAGGTGTGGGTCAACCATAAAGAGAGAGAAAATAGAGTTTAAATGCAAGTGTATTTTTTTAATGTATTGTAGTAGCTTTTGTCATAAGAAGTAAATTGCCAAGTGTCCTCTTAAGCTTAGCTTTAGTGCCAAGTGTATTCTTCATGCAAGAGCTAGCTAACCTTTTAGTTGCATATAAACTAACTAGTAATAATTCTTAGTTAAATACAACTAACTAACACAATTCTAGCTACAAATAAACTAACTAGTAAAACTATTAGTTAGAAACAAACAATTGGTGATACAAACTAGGCATTTAACACACACCATATTATATACACACCTAACCATCATAATTCTACACACAACACAAAATAAATAGAGAGAAAGAGAGGGTGAAGTAGACGGCCCAAGCAAGGAAGAAAGAGAAGGAGAGAAAAGAAAGAGAAGAGAAGGAAAGAAAGGAGGAAAATGCTTGGTCTAGCTTCAATCTTTGCCATTCTTGCTTCATTTCGCTTGAATCTACAACCAAGATGAGGGGTTTAAATTGTTTTCAAAGGCTTTTCAAAGTTTCATAGCATGTTGTTGAGTTATATGCCCATGCATGTGTTATTCTTGGTTGATATTACAAGAAAGTTGTGAATGTTGGTGTTTTGAGCTAGTGCATGTGCTAAACTTATGTAAATGCTTGATTATTAGTTGATTTCTAGCCTATATGTGTTGATCAAACCTGTTCTTAGCTTGCTTGGGTGATGAGCATACATTCATGTGTGATTTAGTGGTAGATTTATAAGGAATCATATTAATCTTGTATGTTAGAGCTTAAAAGAAAGCATTATGCGCATTGTTTTTTCATGACTACTTTGATATAGTAAAAGTTAATGGATGAGGCTGATTTTCAGATATGTTATACTAAACTCATAGTAGAACAAACTTTGTGTTTGGTGCATGTTCAAATATTGAGGTTTAGATACTATTTTAAACCGATTCCAGTAAGGTTCGGATTCTCATGTAAACACTGGACAGTTTGCGCAATCTAATTCTAGAGGTCATATCTCAGTGATTATAGCTCCAAATCGAGTTCTATTTAATTCTAAACCCATCTACACTTAAGGAACTATGTTTTTGTACAATTTCAGAAATTTTGAAGGACTTTAAGGTTGATAACCGAACTAGATAAGTCATGCATGTACAACACAAGTTTTTCTAGTCTTCATATCTAGGTGTTTTATGCTTTGCATGTTGAGTTGCTGTAGTCTATCATATGTGTATCTTGTCTTTACTTCAAGATAAATGTGAATGGTAGTTACACGAACCATTGCATATGCTTACTTTGTGTAAATCTTGAATGTTGGTGCAAGAAAAAAATGAAAATATGCTAATTGAACTATTGCATGTATTAGTTTGCATTGATCTTGCATTATAAGTGAAATTCCAACCTAGTTGAGTAGTTAAAACTTTTCTTTTAGCTTATATATTAAGTGTATACTATATTTGGGCTTAATCTTGGCATCTAATGTGAATATGATGTTTAACTAGGAACCAATAGTCTAGTGTGTTTGCCAGAATTGTGTTAAGAGCTATGAAATGTTGAAAATAGTGCTAATGGTTGGGTAACCTACTTTGTTACCCAACCCTATGTGGTGATTTGCTAATGTGCTATCGATTGACTAAATGTGTTAAACATTTATTTGTAATCGGAGGCAACCTACTTTGTTGTCCCCTCTAACTAAACGTGCATATGTAATATGTGACTGAATGCGACAGTTTACTGTCTACTGTTTATCGTTTACTGTTTACTACAACTGTTATGAGGCATGGTAGCGTCGTGTTGCTCTGGGCGGGATCAGACTTGTTAGACAATGCCATGACTACTTTGTTCTATCCCTTATCCTGCATGGACGGTCCTACTCCATAGGGTGTAGGTATAGGTTTCGGTGACATCTGGATTGTACCTATTGTAGTAGGAGTAAAGGGAAAACGGAAGAGTTCATGATGGTGGTATCAGGAAACGGTATCAACACTGTTAGCGTGTCCTTTTGAAACGTGTTTATAACTTTGATATTACTTGAGTTAGCTGCACTTACTGTTTATACATTGTTTTAATGCACGTTTTCGAAAGGGTTTTCAAACTAAAAATATTTTCCAAAACCTTCCCTTTCCACCCCCCTCAGTGTGTTAGTGGAAACTCATCCCCGTTTGCTAACATTTCAAGTGAAGCTAAGCTCCAAGATGTTGAAAATGATTTGTGTGCATGATATGCCTGGATGATGATGCTTGTTATATTTTCTTTCAAATTATGTTATTGGTGCTATGATGAAGCACTTTGGACATGTGATATTGTTAGATGTATTATTGATATATGATTTCAACACATTTTCACTTAAATTTGGTTAGTTCTTGAGTAATTTATGAGCAATTTGATTGGTTTTGTCTTTGATTTGAGTTGTAGGTAATTTCCAAGAGACAAGCTAAGTTTTGAGGCAAAGATTGAAGAGAAATTAAAAGTAGTGCATTCATAGTGCAGCCGCGCAGTATCGCAGAAATTTTAAGGGTAATTTTGTAAAAGACGCGAAAAGAAGAAACCCTATGTTAAAAAGGAGAAAAATAAGCGTTTGATAGAGGAGCTTTTGCTGGCGGCTGGTTCTTGGGAGCAAAAAGCAACGTTCTAGAGAGGGAATAATGCAAGGATTTGCGAGTTGAAGACAGAGAACAATCCGGAGATGGATTTCTACCATGATTCTTCTCCAAATCCTAGTTTTCTCTATCTCTCTCATCATGAATTACATTAAACTCTAGATTTTATTTAATTTCTCTATGATGTTCTAAATTATTTTTCTAGGGCTACGATGTAGCCAGATTATGAATATTTGAAGCCTTTGATTTTAAATTCATTGATGAACTATTCTATATATACGTTGAGTATTTTATGCTGAGTTTAATGCTTGTGATTGCCTGATCAACAATTGCATGATTCGTGGTTTAGTTTAAGACTGAGAAATGATAACTAAATTAGATCACGTGTGAAATACCACTAAATCGTCATAAGCTAGAGATAGTTATGAGATCTAGTGCAGCGCTTGAATTTCTAAGGCTTAATGCGTTCCATAAGTTCACAGTTATCACAAAAATGTAGTTAGCTTGCTTATTGTGATATATTATTGATGGTTGAGAAAAATTAATATCTAACTTAGAGAAATTGCTGACAACGTAAATAATAGGTGTCAATTGATTTAGATCAAAAGTTTTAAGTATGATTAATCTTGGTGAAATCGGAATCCCTAGAGCCTCTTAATTATTGAATTACCATCTTTTGTTAACTTCGCAATTGTTTTAGTTGCTATTTTTATAAGTTATATATTTTTTTAGTCGTTAGTTAGAAACTATCAATTTGTGATTATCCAAATAAAGTTAGAGCTACACCAATTTTGGTACTTAATAATCAGAGTCTTCATGGGAACGATTTTTACTCATCATTTTATTACTTGTTGTGATATGTGCACTTGCGTTAGAAATTACACAACAAGTTTTTGGCATCGTTGCCGGGGACTGTGCCATTATTAATATCGATACCAAATAACTTTATTTTACTTTGGATTTATTTTATTTTGTTAGTCATTTTTATTATTTTTGTTACTTGCGTTTAAGGAACATAGTGTTTTAAATGCATGCGAAAGTTAGGAAGTGGTACTTTGCTGCCTTTCGATCCTGAGATAGAAAACACGTGTCGAAAGAATACAAAGGATAAAAGAGTTACTACCCACCATCTCCAATATACCATGACTGCAATTATTCAAGTACAAGAAGGAATTAACCAAGCAGTCAATCAGGAAAATCCGCCTAGAACACTGCGAGAGTATGCGTTACCACCTACTAGAATTCAACCTGTGATTAGAAGGCCAGCGATTTAGGCGCATGCTTTTGATTTGGAAACAGTGACACTACAGTTGATTCAGAATATTCAGTTCCATGGACTGCCTTCTAAAGATCCTAATAAGCACATTGTGAATTTTCTAGAAGTTTGCGGAACTGTTAAGTACAACGGAGTCACTGATGAAGCTCTGTGCCTTCGCTTGTTTCTTTTCTCCTTGTAGGATCAAGCTAAGGAATGGTTAAACTCGCTGCCTTCGGATTTAATCACTACTTGGGAAGATTTGGTGCACAAGTTTCTGTCAAGATTTTTCCCACCTGGAAAGACAACGAAGCTGCTCATAGAGATTAATAACTTTGCGTAACATGAAGGAAAAACTTTGTGCGAGGCATAGGAAAGGTATAAGGCAATGTTGAGGAAGTGTCCTAATCATGGAGTACCTAGGTGGATACAAGTTCACAATTTTTACAATGGATTGGTAAATTCGACAAGAACTTTGATTGATGCATCAGCAGGAGAAGCTCAAATGAACAAGACAGTAGATGAAGCTTATGAGTTGCTTGAGGATATTGTTTTGAATAACATGCAGTGGTCAAGCGAGAGAGTCACACCAAATAAAACAGCTGGGATCCATGAGATTGATGCCATAACCGCTTTAACGATAAAAATTAATAATCTCGCAAAATAGATACAGAATAATCAAGTAACTGCTAATGTTGTGCAAGCGGCAGTAATGTGTGAGTTTTATTGTGGTCTACATCATAGTGCAGAATGTCAAGTTGAAAACCCATTTGTGCAAGGCACCACAGAACAAGCACTGTATGTGGGGAATTTTAATGGGCAGCAGCACTATCAGTACTGTAATAGATATAATCCAGCATGGCGTAATCATTCGAATTTTTCCTAGAGAAATACTTAGAATGTGTTGCAGCATGAGCAGAATAACCTACCACAAGAGAAGAAGGTGAACCTGGATGAGGTAATTGCTTAGTTGGCGATTCGCAGACACAGTTGGGTAATTCCAAGACTTAATTTATGAATGAAACTAGGACAAATTTTTAGAACCAATCTGCACAAATCAGAAATTTAGAAGCTCAGTTTAGCCAAATGGCTACGATGTTTTCAGAAAGACAACAAGGGAATTTACCTAGCACTTCAGAGGTGAATCCTAGAAGAGAGGGTAAAGAGCATTGTAAAGCAGTCACATTGAGAAGCGGCAAAGAGTTAGAGGAGCCAGTGAGAACCAAGAAGGATGAGAAAGTTGAAACAAAGAATGAGGCGAAAGATGAAGAGAAAGTAGAAGCTTAACCATAGCCTACATAGGAACTACTTGTGGTGGTGCTATTCCCTCAACGATTGGAGAAGAACAAGCTTGACAAACTGTCACGCCCCAACTCGACCCTACCTACAATCAGTCAGGCCGCAACGGAATTTCAGCAGTATAACGACAGTAATTAGGACACCGAGGCTCTAAACCATCCTCATCACAAATCATACAACCAACTCCAATAACATTCAACAATAAACAATCCAGCCATATTATACAATAATCACTCATTCAATAATCCATTCATAGTTATACGCCTCCGTTCCAACTTAGTACATAGGCTATACATACATTTCAAAATAAGTTATAACCAACTTAGTAATCTAATCATGATCAAAATAAAGAATACTAAATCAACATACATACATCTTTATATTAAGATAGGTTATACAATACATTGTTTTACAACAACTAAGATAATCTCATGGCAATGACTCCTGCACATAAGACTCATCCGCATATGGCACATTACCCTATTCAAGAGGCACGTACCCGTAGTCAAAATCAGTAACACCTCCATGCATGCAATAATTAAGAGTGAGCTTATATAAAACAAGCCCAGTGAGGATCCGATAGATCTCTAACAGTATTTACTATACTCCTTGAAAATCATCATTTGAGCAGTAAACACACAACAAACATTAATAATAATATAAGCACAAAAACTATAATGACCATTCAATAAAGTATACTCTAGTTGGTGTAGCTCCAAACGCCATCACGATCTCAACCAACTTCTTGTGAAACCCCACTTTTTTGCTTATCTCGTTTTACGTGTTATACCTCGTTTTGCTTGCATATGATCTGTTTATGTGCTATAGGACCTAGAAAGTTATAATTTTGATGTCAATACTCCTAATACGTGCTAAATGTGTATTCATGAAATTTTTATCAAAAACGGGATCAGAAATTTTATCGTCGATTTTCAGTGAATAGTATTTTCAAAACACGTCCTCTAAAATTTTGAAACTGGTCTTTTTAACCCTTCTAGACCTAGTCCGCATACTTTAATAGACCTGTGTTTGATGAAAACGGTTTTAAAATTGGCTTAAGAATTTATTAGGGTTTTTACACCGACTTTTGCGAAAATCGAGTTTTAAGCCGACTCGGGTGAAATTGTTGGATTGTAAAACTTCTTGTCACCTAAAAATAATCCACTTGAGATATTTTGGGGGTTGCATAATTATTTTGAGCCTTGGTGAGCAATAAAATGAGTTTAAAGTCATTAAAACACAAAAATACCAATTTAAATTAACTTTGACTTTATTTAATTATTGACCATATAAGCTTATATCACCTACACACACTCACACAACACAAAAACACCATCACAAACACACACATTGCCGTGAGAAGGAGGAGAGAAAAAGAAAAGAGATTTCAAAGCTTTTCAATCCAATTTTTCAAAGAAAAACTTGGTTTTTGTCCGTAGAACTTCGCACCGACTTGGATTCTGCTTGTTGGGCACGCATAGCACGCATTCCTAGCTTATATCGCATCAAAGGTGAGAGAAAAATTCTGGATCTCAAAATGTCATTTTTATACTTTTGCTCATAAATGAAAATTTAACCGTTAGAATTGAAATCTGATGATAGATTATTGCTCCTTGCATGCTAGGGATCATTTTGATGCAATACTACGAATTTCTGTAGGATGTAGCATAATTTTTATTTTTCGGGTATTTAATTTTGATTAAAATGTTCAAAATTGAATTAAATGAGTTGTGTTGATCGAAATCGATTTCCGTCGATTTCTAAATACTTGATAATTACGTGTTAGCGCTGTTGTAATGCCGAATTTTTGATTACATTGTTCGTGTGAAAATCCAGAAAATCCAGCCAAGACATCCTAGGGTTTTAGGGTTATCAGGCATGATTTGGAGGTGTTACGGTGGATTTCCGAGAGGGCTAATGTAGTAGGTTGAATGGGTGAGTGATAGAAATTGATTTGGCAATGTTTGGATTAGTAGATTGTAAGTTATGAATTCTAGAAGTTTAGGTTGTCATTCTTTAATTTCTTGAACGATGTCTTTAGATGATTGGGTTGTGTTTGAGTGTTGAATGGTGAGTTGTTGATGAGTAATTTAGAGTTTAATTGTGTATATGATGCATGTCCGGTTAGATGGCCTACTTTGTCATCTAACTAAGTTATTGATTGATTATTATTTAGTTCGGGAATCGGGCACTTTCGTTACTGATCTCCCAATTGATTGATTGATTGATGATTGATGATGATTATGGAGTCTTGGTATGTGTGTGCCACCTCTCGGGCAGCGTTGGGTTGTCGGGTTGATAACGGCATGACTGCCATAGGCTACCCCAGCTCGCATGGCGGAGGTGTCATGAAGGGAGGGGCTAGTGAGGTACCTCGGGTGCGTGAGTAATGGGGAGTTATAAGAAGAACGGTTGAGATCGTGATGGCATATGAAGCTACACCAAATAGAGTATCCTTTATTGATTGGTTATATAGCTATGTGATGATAGTATTATTTGTGTTATTGTGTGTTTACTGACTCAAAGGATTATTCCAAGGAGGTTAGTAGACCTTGCTCGAGATCTATCAGATCCTCACTGGGCTTATGTATATAAGCTCACTCTCTATTATTGCATGCTTACAGGTGTTGCAGAGCCGGATTACGGGTACGTGCCTCCTGAGGAGGAAAATGTGCCTTACGTGGACGAGTCATATGTTCCTGAGTCTTATCCATGATTCTATGTTGTTTAATGTCATGTACATTAGCTTAGTAGACTTTTATATGCTTTATGGTTCTTATTGTAATAGATGTTGAAAAGATGATGATCCAAATGATGTTAAATTAGTGGCTTTCTTTTGTCTATGGTTAAGTTGTTAGATGGGTCTCAACTTATTTTTGAAATGTATGATAAGGTTGAGCTATTGTATGTTATGTTGGAACAGAGGCAGATAACGAAGACTGATTATTGTATATTACGGTTATGTTGTGTGTTGTTATGCTGTTGAGGAGTTGTTGTTTGTATGGTTATAGAATTGGATGTTTAATGTTATTAATGAGGTTAGTTTAGAACCTCGGAAATCTATTTACTGTCGTTATGCTGCCGAAATTCCGTTGCGTCCTGACTGAGTGTAGGTGGGGTCGAGTTAGGGCGTGACATTTAAGTGGTATCAGAGCGCATGTTAGTTGTTAGCCGGGGTATTCTCGGAATGTGGGTAAAGGTCTTAGCATGAAATATGTATGAAAAGAAAGAAAAGTGAAATATGTATTGGTATGATTAAATGATTAAGTGATTATGTGATTTAAGTGCTTATGTGATTATGTGATCAATTTGCTTATGTGATTGAAACTTATGTGATCTATGTGCTTTATATGAATTTGTTGTTTATGTGTTAAAAGTTGTATATAACCTGTTTACGTGCTATAACCTGTGCTAACTCTTTGATTAGTACGATGGCCGGTAGACCGAGGACTCGTGGTAGGCCCGAGATTGTAGATGAGGTCCCTGGTAATGTGGCACAGGGCAGTGATAGGGGTGATGTCAGGTTAGGGGCAGCAATGGATCGGATTGCAGATTTGATGGCTGGACAAGCCTAGTTGTTAGCGGGTCAGGCTGGTCAGACTCAGGCGTAGCACGCTCAGATACAGAGTGTACAGGGTGGTAATCACGGTCGAGGTACTATGAAGGAGTTTCTGGGGTACTATCCTCCTAGATTTCAGGGAGAGCCTGATGATAGGAAAGCCGAGTCGTGGATTAGTAAGTTAGAGAAATTTTTTGATTCTCTCGGGTACACTAATGAGAGGAAGGTGACTTGTGCTGTCTATTTGCTTGATGATGAGGCAGAGGAATGGTGGCGCACTGTGAGAGCCAGTTGGGAGACCCGGGGTGTTCCGTATGTTTGGGATACCTTTCTGACTGCTTTTAGGGATAAGTATGTCCCGAGGGTTGCACGGGAGAGGAGAGAGGCTGAGTTCTTGTCTTTGGTACAGGGGGATTCTACTATGGCTCAGTATGAGGCTACATTCACTAGGTTGTCCCGGTATGCACCGGAGTTTGTAGCTGTGGAGGAGAGGAAGACCCGTAGATTTATGTTAGGATTGAGACCCGAGATTCAAGATGCAATGGCTCTGAATTGCTATGATATCTTTACTAAGGCTTTTGATGCAGCTTCTAGGTTAGAGAAGAGGAAAGGGGATCAGATTGTCTCCAGTCAGCCTAGTAAGAGGCCGTATCAGCCACAGGGCCAGCAGGTTATATATAGGCCTCCAGTACAGCAGGTTGTCTACAGGCCACTAGCCCAGCAGGGTTCTTATAGGCCACAGGGTTAGCAGAGTTACTATCGGCCTCAGTTTCAGCAGAGGCCATATCAGGTTCAGACTCAGTATAGGCCAGCCCAGTCTCAGGGTCAGTACAGGCCTAGTGTGGTGAGACCTCAGCAGCAGGCTGTATCAGCTGCTTCTTCAGCTTCTGGTTCTTCTAGGGGCAGTGTTAGTGCCACATCATCGCAGTGTAATTACTGCAAGCGCCCAGGGCATGTGGAGTCCGACTGCAGGGTAAAGGCAGGGACATGTTTGGGTTGTGGTAGCATCGAGCATAGGGCAAAGGATTGCCCTAGATATGCGAGGACTGAGGGTCGGGCAGCGACTCAGGGTTACCAGGGTAGGCCTACGGGCAGTGTACCACAGCAGCAGCGGGTTCAGGCTCGGGCTTATGCAGTTGATATGGAGGAGATGCCTGAGGAGACTGCAGTGGTGGAAGGTAACTTCCTTATACTTGATCAACTTGTTAAAGTGTTGATTGATTCTGGTGCTACGCATTCTTTCATTACTCCTGCTTGTGTGCAACGTGTTAAATTGCAACCTGAAAGATTGCCTTATGTGGTTGAGATTAGTACCTCTTTGACTGATAAGTATGTTACTGGCTTAGTATGTAAGAATTGTATAATACATGTTAAGGGGCATAATTTTCCTTCAGACCTTATTTTATTTCCTATCCGGGGGTATGATGTTATTCTGGGTATGGATTGGCTTTCTAAGTATGATGCCCAGTTAAACTGTAGAACCAAGGTAGTACAGTTTTGATTGCTGAATCAGCTAGTAGTAGAGGTAGCGGGTAACCAGGGTGCTAAGACGAGTTTTGTTATCTCAGCAACTAAAGCCGTTAAGTTGGTGAGTAAGGGGTGTTCGGGTTATCTAGCTTATTTGATCAACAAGCCATCTGATAAGCTATAGCTAGAGGAAGTCCCTATTATCCGGGAATATCCTAATGTATTTCCCGAGGAGTTGCCAGGGTTGCCGCCTGAGAGGGATATAGAGTTTGTGATTAATCTTGTTCCCGGTACTCAACCTATTTCTAAATCGGCGTACCGGATGGCACCAGCTGAGTTGAAGGAGTTGAAGACTCGGTTACAGGAGTCATTGAAGAAAGGATCCATTCAGCAGAGTTTTTCACCTTGGGCAGCTGCTGTTTTATTTGTGAAGAAGAAGTATGGTACTTTGAGATTGTGTATTGATTACAGTGGGTTGAATCAGGTGACCATCAAGAATAAATATCCTTTGCCACTGATTGATGAGTTGTTTGATCAACTTCAGGGAGCCAAAGTCTATTCTAAATTTGATTTGAGGCAGGGGTATTATCAGCTTCGGATCCGTACGGAGGATGTTCCGAAGTCTGCCTTCAGGACTCCGTATGGGCATTATGAGTTTGTTGTTATGCCATTTGGTTTGACTAATGCACCGGCAGCATTCATGGACCTTATGCATCAAGCCTTTCAGCCGTACTTGGACCAGTTCGTGGTGATTTTTATTGATGATATCTTGGTTTATTCTAAATCTGAATCGGAGCACGAGCAACATCTACGGCTTGTATTGGAGAAGTTGCAGGAGCATCAGTTGTTTGCCAAGTTCAGCAAATGTGAATTTTGGCTGCAACGGATTTCTTTTCTTGGCCATGTTATTACACAGAGCGGTATTTCTGTAGATCCTACTAAGATTGAATCGGTGATGTCTTGGAAGCGACCAGAGAGTGTTTTTGATGTCCGTAGTTTTCTTGGCTTGGCGGGTTATTACTGTAGGTTTGTCTAGGACTTCTCGAAGATTGCGGGGCCACTATCTAAGTTGACTCATAAACGGACTATCTTTAATTGGGATGAGAAGTGTGAGAGTGGGTTTCAAGAGTTGAAAAAGAAGTTAACTACCGCTCCAGTACTTGCTCTACCAGAAGGGACCGATAATATGGTCATTTACAGTGATGCATCCAAGGAGGGCTTGGGATGTGTTCTTATGCAGGATGGACGAGTTATTGCTTATGCTTCTCGAAAGTTGAAGCCTTATGAAGAAAATTATCCGACTCATGATCTTGAGTTGGCAGCAGTTGTCTTTGCACTCGAGAAGCGGCGTCATAATCTGTGGGGAAGTAAGTTTGAAATTTTCACTGATCATAAGAGTCTGAAGTACTTGTTCTCACAGAAGGAGTTGAATATGCGCCAGCAGAGGTGGATGGAGCTTCTTGGAGATTATAATTGTTTTATCAATTATCTGCCTGGAAAGGCAAATGTTGTAATAGATGCTCTCAGCCGGAAGGCTAGTATTTCTTGTTTGGCTGTCAAGAAGTGGGAGGTTCTTGAGGAGTTTAGTTATTGGAGACCAGAGTTGACTCAGGTTGGGGTGATGTGTTCACATCTCCGTATTCAGCCTTTATTATTGTCTCAGATCAGGGAAGCTCAGCAACTTGATGCTAAACTGCAGAAGATCAAGGATCAGATCACGGGTGATCAGTCTGACTTTAAACTACATGAGGACGGTATTCTTCAGTTTCGGAACAGGGTTTGTGTTCCCGATGAGCCGAGCTTGAGGCGAGGTATTCTGGAGGAAGCTCATAATTCTAAATATACTATTCATCCCGGTGGAACCAAGATGTATCGGGATTTGAAGCAACATTACTGGTGGAACAACATGAAGTGGGAGGTTGCTAAGTTTGTATCTAGCTGTTTGACTTGTCAGAGAGTGAAAGCCGAGCATCAACGACCTGCAGGTTTGCTTCAGTCGTTGGCTATACCAAAGTGGAAATGGGAGCATATTACGATAGACTTCATCACAGGATTGCCTAGATCACCGAGGGGTAATGATGCAGTTTGGGTTGTCGTGGATCGTTTGACGAAGACAGCTCATTTTATTGCAATGAGGTTAGGAGATGAGGTTACAAAGCTGACGAATCTCTATCTGGATCAGATTGTTAGACTTCACGGTATTCCATCTAGTATTGTCTCCGATCGAGATCCTCGATTTACTTCTCATTTGTGGGAGAAACTTCAGGAGACCTTGGGTACTCAGTTGAACTTCAGTACCGCGTATCATCCACAGACCGACGGTCAGTCTGAGCGGACTATTCAAATTCTAGAAGATATGCTTAGGGCTTGTGCTCTGGACTTCGGGAAGAACTGGGAGAAACATCTACCACTTGCCAAGTTTGCCTATAACAAAAGCTATCAAGCTACTATTGGGATGGCACATTTCGCAGCGCTTTACAATCGTAAGTGCCGCTCACTTTTATATTGGGACGAGGTAGGAGAGATGAAGACTGTTGATCCAACTATTATGCCAGAACTTCTTGAGAAGATTGAGAATGTTCAGTTGATCAGGCAGAGAATGCTTACGGAGCAGAGTAGATTCAAGAGTTATGCTGATAAGCGTCGTCGGGACTTGGAGTTTGCAGTTGGAGATCGGGGTTTCTTGAGATTGTCTCCTCGAAAGGGGTTTGCTCGTTATGGTAAAGGTGGAAAGCTGAGTTTGAGATTTGTTGGGCCGTTTGAGATTACTGGCAGGGTTGGTAAGTTGGCATATCGGTTGGCTTTACCGGAGAACTTCTCTAATGTCCACGATGTATTTCACGTGTCTAATTTGCGGAAATATAATCCGGATCCTTCTCATATTCTTGAGCCAGAGCCGTTACAGCTTCGAGAGAATTTGACTTATGACGAGCGTCCGATTCGTATTCTAGATTAGATGGACCGAGAGTTGAGGTCGAAGAGGATTCCGATGGTTAAGGTGTTGTGGAAGCATCACGGCATTGAGGAAGCTACGTGGGAGAGACGAGATCAGATGCAGCAGCAATACCCAGATCTATTCCGTACATCAAGTAAGAATTTCGAGGATGAAATTTCTATAAGGGGGGGAGAATGTGAAACCCCACTTTCCTGCTTATCTCGTTTTACGTGCTATACCTCGTTTTGCGTGCATATGATCTGTTTATGTGCTATAGGACCTAGAAAGTTATAATTTTGATGTCAATACTCCTAATACGTGCTAAATGTGCATTCATGAAATTTTCATCAAAAACGGGATCAGAAATTTTATTGTCGATTTTTAGTGAATAGTATTTTCAAAACACGTCCGCTAAAATTTTAAAACTGGTCTTTTTAACCCTTCTAGACCTAGTCCACGGACTTTAATAGACCTGTGTTTGATGAAAACGGTTTTAAAATCGGTTTAAGAATTTATTAGGGTTTTTACACCGACTTTTGCGAAAATCGAGTTTTAAGCCGACTCGGGTGAAATTGTTGGATTGTAAAACTTCTTGTCACCTAAAAATAATCCACTTGAGATATCTTGGGGGTTTCATAATTATTTTGAGCCTTGGTGAGCAATAAAATGAGTTTAAAGTCATTAAAACACAAAAATACCAATTTAAATTAACTTTGACTTTATTTAATTATTGACCATATAAGCTTATATCACCTACACACACTCACACAACACAAAAACACCATCACAAACACACACATTGCCGTGAGAAGGAGGAGAGAAAAAGAAAAGAGATTTCAAAGCTTTTCAATCCAATTTTTCAAAGAAAAACTTGGTTTTTGTCCGTAGAACTTCGCACCGACTTGGATTATGCTTGTTGGGCACGCATAGCACGCATTCCTAGGCTTATATCGCATCAAAGGTGAGAGAAAAATTCTGGATCTCAAAATGTCATTTTTATACTTTTGCTCATAAATGAAAATTTAACCGTTAGAATTGAAATCTGATGATAGATTATTGCTCCTTGCATGCTAGGGATCATTTTGATGCAATACTACGAATTTCTGTCGGATGTAGCATAATTTTTATTTTTCGGGTATTTAATTTTGATTAAAATGTTCAAAGTTGAATTAAATGAGTTGTGTTGATCGAAATCGATTCCCGTCGATTTCTAAATACTTGATAATTACGTGTTAGCGCTGTTGTAATGCCGAATTTTTGATTACATTGTTCGTGTGAAAATCCAGAAAATCCAGCCAAGACATCCTAGGGTTTTAGGGTTATTGGGCATGATTTGGAGGTGTTATGGTGGATTTCCGAGAGGGCTAATGTAGTAGGTTGAATGGGTGAGTGATAGAAACTGATTTGGCAATGTTTGGATTAGTAGATTGTAAGTTATGAATTCTAGAAGTTTAGGTTGTCATTCTTTAATTTCTTGAACGATGCCTTTAGATGATTGGGTTGTGTTTGAGTGTTGAATGGTGAGTTGCTGATGAGTAATTTAGAGTTTAATTGTGTATATGATGCATGTCCGGTTAGATGGCCTACTTTGTCATCTAACTAAGTTATTGATTGATTATTATTGAGTTCGGGAATCGGGCACTTTCGTTGCTGATCTCCCAATTGATTGATTGATTGATGATTGATGATGATTATGGAGTCTTGGTATGTGTGTGCCACCTCTCGGGGAGCGTTGGGCTGTCGGGTTGATAACGGCATGACTGCCATAGCCTTACCCCAACTCGCATGACGGAGGTGTCATGAAGGGAGGGGCTAGTGAGGTACCTCGGGTGCGTGAGTAATGGGGAGTTATAAGAAGAACGGTTGAGATCGTGATGGCGTATGGAGCTACACCAAATAGAGTATCCTTTATTGATTGGTTATATAGCTATGTGATGATAGTATTATTTGTGTTATTGTGTGTTTACTGACTCAAAGGATTATTCCAAGGAGTTTAGTAGACCTTGCTCGAGATCTATCGGATCCTCACTGGGCTTATGTATATAAGCTCACTCTCTATTATTGCATACTTACAGGTGTTGTAGAGCCGGATTACGGGTACGTGCCTCCTGAGGAGGAAAATGTGCCTTACATGGACGAGTCATATGTTCCTGAGTCTTATCCATGATTCTATGTTGTTTAATGTCATGTACATTAGCTTAGTATACTTTTATATGCTTTATGGTGCCTATTGTAATAGATGTTGAAAAGATGATGATCCAAATGATGTTAACTTATTGGCTTTCTTTTGTCTATGGTTAAGTTGTAGATGTGTCTGAACTTATTTTTGAAATGTATGATAAGGTTGAGCTATTGTATGTTATGTTGGAACGGAGGCAGATAACGAAGACTGATTATTGTATATTACGGTTATGTTGTGTGTTGTTATGCTGTTGAGGAGTTGTTGTTTGTATGGTTATGGAATTGGATGTTTAATGTTATTAATGAGGTTGGCTTAGAACCTCGGAAATCTATTTACTGTCGTTATACTGTCGAAATTCCGTTGCGTCCTGACTGATTGTAGGTGGGGTCGAGTTGGGGCGTGACACTTCTTATCACCCCCATGACACATACACCCGAGGTACCTCACTAGCCCTGCCCTCCATGGCATCTCTACCCATGCGAGATGAGGGTAGCCTCTGATAGCCACGCCGTTTTCAACCCGACAACCCGATACTGCCCGAAAGGTGGCACACGCATATCAAGACTCAACAATAAAAATAAAAATTTAATCACAAGAGAACAACTTTTTTCGTTGACTATCTCCCGATTCATCAATAATTAGTATTCAATAATCAATAATCAATAATGCATCAATCAATTAATAACATTATAACAACACACCATCAATTAATCAATTAACAACTAAACAACTAAGTTAGATGACAAAGTAGGCCACCCAACTTAACATGCATTAGACACACAACCAAACCCTAATCTAACCATCAACAACTCACAATTCAATCACTCAAACACCACCCGATCATCTAAAGGCATATATCAACATTTTAAAGAAAGACAACCTAAACTTCTAATAATCATAACTTACATTCAACTAATCCAAGCAACTCCAAACCAGTTCTTATCACTCACTCACTCACTCACTCACTCACTCAATCAACTACATTAGCCCCCTCAGAAACCAACCAAAATACATCCAAATCAAGCCCAACAACCCTAAAACCTCAATGCACCTAGGCTGAAATTTTCAGACTTTCACACCGACATCACAATCAAAATTTTGGCATTACAACGACACTACCTCGTATTTAACAAACTTTTACAAATCGACGACAATTGATTCCAACCACTATAACTCAAAATGATCAACAAATAGCCAACAACTCAACTTTTAATACACGAAAATAAAAATTCATGCTACAGCGGTTCAAATCTTATATAAACGCATAGAAACAATCCTTAGCATGCACTGAACAATAATATAACATCAATTCAACTTTTTAATGGTTCAAAATTCAATTATACGCAAAAACATAAAAGATGACATTTGAGATATAGAATTTTTCTCTCACCTTTGATGTGTTTTGATGCAAGAAAGATGTAGAATGGATGCCCAACAAGTGAAATCAAGCTTTGGTTGATGAAAATTGGCCTGTGATTGCAAGTTCTAATAAAAAATTGCCTTTGAAAACCTTGAAATTCTTTCTCTTTTTCTCTCTAATAGCTCTCGGCCATGTGTGTGCAAAATAAGGTGTTTTTGTGCTTTGCTAATGTGTGTTGATGCAAATATACTCAAGGTCAACTAAAATAAAAGAAAGTCAAAGGCGAAAACTAGTTTATTTTTAGTATTTTTAGTCTTTTAATCCTATTTTTGACTATTTCTTGCTCAACTATTAAATTGACACCTAATTTAATTCTAGACATTATATTTTAGGTGACAAAGAGTTTTACATTTAAACAGTTTCACCCAAGTCGGCTTAAAAGTCGATTTTTTTGTAAAAGAAAGTGTAAAAACCTTTAAAATTCCAAAATTGATTCCAAATCCATTTTAATCAAATACGGGTTTATTAATATCCGAGGACTAGGCTTTGAAACACTTAAAACATCCCTGTAAAATTTTTAGTGGACATGTGCTCAAACTACTATTCACTAAAACTGGAGATAAAATTTATGATTCCGTTTTTTATGAAAATTTCATGAATGCACATATAGCATGTATTAGGAATATAAATCACATTTTAAACACATTCTAACTCATATAATACATAAACAGGTCAAAACACGTAAATCAAGGTTAAGATAAAAAGTGGGGTTTCACATTCTCCCCCCCTTAAAGAAATTTTGTCCAAAAAATTCTTACTTGCTGAAAGGAAAAGATCTGGGTACTGCTGCTACATCTGCCATCGCCTCTCCCAAGTAGCCTCCTCAATACCGTGATGCTTCCACAATACTTTGACCATCGGAATCTTCTTCGATCTCAGCTCCTATTCCATCTGATGAAGAATGCGAATCGGCCTCTCATCATAAGTCAAATTCTCACGAAGCTGTAACGGCTCTGGCACTAGAATATGGGAAGGATCCGGATTATACTTCCACAAATTGGACACGTGAAAGACATCATGGACATTAGAGAAATTCTCCAGTAAAGCCAACTGATATGCCAACTTGTCAACTCTGTCGGTAATCTCAAACGGCCCTACAAACCTCTGACTCAGCTTTCTACCTTTACCATATCGAGCAAACCCTTTTCGAGGAGACAATCTCAAGAAAACCCGATCCCCGACTGTAAATTCCAAGTCCCGACGACGCTTATCAGCATAACTCTTGAATCTGCTCTGCTCTGTAAGCATTTTCTGCTAGAACAACTAAACATTCTCAATCTTATCTAGAAGCTCTGGCATAATAGTTAGATCAATAGTCTTCATCTCTCCTACTTCATCCCAATATAAAGGTGAACGGCACTTACGACCGTAAAGAGCTGCAAAAGGTGCCATCCCAATAGTAGCTTGATAACTATTATTATAGGCAAACTCGGTAAGTGGTAGATGTTTCTCCCAGTTCTTCCCGAAGTCCAGAACACAAGCCATGAGCATATCCTCCAGAATCTAAATAGTCATCTCGGACTGACCGTCGGTCTATGGATGATACGCTGTACTGAAGTTAAGCTGAGTACCCAAAGTCTCCTGAAGTTTCTCCCACAAGCGAGAAGTAAATCGAGGATCTCGATCTGAGACAATACTAGATGGAATCCGTGAAGTCTAACAATCTGATCCAAATAAAGATCCATCAACTTTGCAACTTTATCTCCCATCCACATCGAAATAAAGTGAGTTGTCTTCGTCAAATGATCCACGACAACCCAAACTGCATCATTACAACTCGGTGTTCTAGGCAAACCAGTGACAAAGTCCATCGTAATATTCTCCCATTTCCACTATGGTATAGCCAATGGCTGAAGCAAACCTGTAGGTCGTTGATGCTCGGCTTTCACTCGCTGACAAGTCAAACATCTAGATACAAACTGAGCAACTTTTCTCTTCATATTATTCCACCAGTAATGTTGCTTTAAGTCCCGATACATCTTGTTTCTACCAGGATGAATGGTGTACTTAGAATTATGAGCCTCTTCCAAAATACCTTGCCTCTTGCCCGGTTCATCGGGAACACAAACCCTATTCCAAAACTGAAGAATACCATCCTCATGTAATATGAAGTCAGACTGATCATCCGTGATCTGATCCTTGATCTTCTGAAGTTTAACATCAAGTTGCTGAGCTTCTCTAATCTGAGACAACAATAAAGGCTGAATACGGATATGTGAACACATCACCCTAACCTGAGTCAACTCTGGTCTCCAATAAGTGAATTCCTCAAGAACCTCCCACTTCTTGACAGCCAAACAAGAAACACTTGCCTTGCGACTAAGAGCGTCTGCCACAACATTTGCCTTCCCAGGCAGATAATTGATAGAACAATTATAATCTCTGAGAAGTTCCATCCATCTTCGTTGATGCATATTTAACTCCTTCTGTGAGAACAAATACTTAAGACTCTTATGGTCAGTGAAAATCTCGAACTTACTGCCCCACAGATAATGACGCCACTTTTTCAGTGCGAATACAACTGCTACCAACTCAAGATCATGAGTCGGATAATTCACCTCATATGTTTTCAACTTCTTAGAAGCATAGGAAATAACTCGACCATTCTGCATAAGTATACAACCCAAGCCCTCCTTGGATGCATCACTGTAGATAACCATATTATCAGTCCTCTCTGGTAGGGCAAGTACTAGAGCAGTAGTTAATCTCTTTTTCAACTCCTGAAACCCACTCTCACATTTCTTATCCCAAGTAAAGTTGGTCCGTTTTTGAGTTAACTTAGAAAGTGGCCCGACAATCTTAGAAAAGTCCTTGGCTATGGTAATAACCCGCCAAGCCAAGAAAGCTACGAACCTCCAAAACAATCTCCGGCCGTTTCCAAGACATTACCACTTCAATCTTAGTGGGATCTACATAAATACCGCTCTGTGTGATAACATGGCCAAGAAAAGATATGCATTGTAGCCAAAATTCACATTTGCTGAACTTTGCAAACAACTGATGCTCCTGCAGCTTCTGTAAGACAAGCCGTAGATGTTGTTCGTGCTCCGATTCAGACTTGGAATAAACCAAGATATCATCAATAAAGATTACCACGAACTGGTCCAAGTACGGCTGAAAAACCCAATGCATAAGATCCATAAATGCTGCCGGTGCCTTAGTTAATCCAAAGGGCATAACTACAAACTCATAATGCCCATACCGGGTCCTGAAGGCAGACTTCGAAACATCCTTCATGCGAATCCGAAGGTGATAATACCCCCACCTCAAGTCAAACTTAGAGTAGACTTTGGCTCCTTGAAGTTGATCAAATAACTCGTCAATCAATGGCAGAGGATACTTGTTCTTGATGGTCACTTGATTCAAACCACGATAGTCAATGCATAATCTCAAGGTACCATATTTCTTCTTCACAAATAAAATAGGTGCTCCCTAGGGTGAAGAACTCTATTGAATGAAACCCTTCTCTATTAACTCATGCAACTGAGTTTTCAGCTCCTTCAACTCAGCTGGTGTCATCCGGTACGCTGATTTAGAAATAGGTTGAGTACCGGGAATAAGATTGATCACAAACTCTACATCTCTCTCTGGCGGCAACCCTGGCAACTCATCGGGAAATACATTGGGATATTCCCGAATAATAGGTACTTCCTCCAGCTGTACCTTATCAGATGGCTTGTTGATCAAATAAGCTAGATAACCTGAACATCCCTTACTTACCAACTTAACGACTTTAGTTGCTGAGATAACAAAACTTGTCTTAGCACCCCGGTTCCCTGTTACCTCAACTATTGGTTGATTTGGCAACCGAAACCGTACTACCTTCGTTCTACAGTTTAATTGGGTATCATACTTAGAAAGTCAATCCATACCCAAGATAACATCGTACCCCCGAATAGGAAATAAGATAAGGTCTGAAGGAAAATTATACCCCTTAACATGAGTTTTACAATCCTTACATACTAAGCCCGTCACATACTTATCAATCAAAGAGGTACTAATCTCAACCACATAAGGCAGTCTTTCAGGTTGCATATTAACGCGTTGCACACAAGCAGGAGTAATGAAAGAATGCGTCGCACCAGAATCAATCAATACTTTAACAAGTTGATCAAGTATAAGGAAGTTACCTTCCACAATTGCAGTATCCTCAGGCATCTCCTCCAAATCAACTACGTAGGCCCGAGCCTGAACCCGCTGCTGCTGAGGTGCACTACCAATAGGTCGACCCTGATAATCTTGGGTCGCTGCCCGACCCTCAGTTCCCCGATATCTATAGCAATCCTTCACCCTATGTTGATTGCTGCTGCAACCCAAACACGTTCCTGCCTTCGCCCTACAGTCGGCCTCCACATGGCCCTGACGCTGGCAGTAAGTACACTGCGGTGATGAAACACTGCCACTGCCCCTAGAAGAACCAGAAGCCAAGAAAGCAACTGTACCAGCCTGCTGCTAAGGTCTCATAACACTAGGCCTATATGGACCCTGAGACTGGGCCGGCCTATACTGCGACTAAGCCTGATAAGACCCCTGCTGAAACTGAGGTCGATAGTAGCCCTGCTGACCATGTGGTCTGAAAGAACCCTGCTGCATTGCAGGCCTATAACCACCCTATTGTACCGAGGTCTATACATACCCTGCTGACCCTGCGACTGAAAGGGCCTCTTGCTAGGCTGACTAGGTCCGATCTGTTCCCCCTTTCTCTTCTCTAACCTAGAAGCTGCATCAAAGGCCTCAGTAAGTATATCATACTAATTCAGGGCCATCACATCCTGAATCTTGGGCCTCAAACCCAACATAAACCTATGAGTCTTGCGCTCCTCGTCAGCCACAAACTTTGGTGCATACCGGGATAGTCTAATAAATGTGGCCTCATACTGAGCCACTGAAGCATCCCCCTGAACTAGAGACAGAAACTTAGCCTCTCTCCTCTCCCGTGCAATCCTCGGGACATACTTCGCCCGGAAAGCTCTCAGAAAGGTATCCCAGACATATGGAATACCTTGGGTCTCCCAACTAGATTTCACCGTGCGCCACCACTCCTTTGCCTCATCATCAAACAAATAAACGGTGAAGGTGACCTTTCTTTCGTCAGTATAATCCATAGGGTCAAATATTTTCCCCACTTTATTAATCCATGCCTCGGCTTTCCGATCATCTAGTTGCCCCTGAAACCTCGGTGGATAGTACCCCAAGAACTCCTTCAGTGTACCACACCCGTGGTATCTACCCTATACATTCAGTAACTGTGCCTGCAAAGTCTGAGCTTGGGCAGCCTGCCCTTCTAGCAACTGTGCCTGACCAGCCATAACCTCTGCAATCCTATCCATGGCTGTTTCAAAAATGATCATCACCCCTTTCTCGGCCCGGTGCCACATTACCCGGAATCTCGTCAACTGCTTCGGGACTACCACTCGTTCTCGGTCTACCAATCATTCTACTAATCAAAGAGTTAGCGCAGGTTATAGCACGTAAACAGGCTATAAACAATTATTAGCACATAAACAACAAACTCATATAAAGCACATAAGTCACTTAAGTATCAATCACATAAACAAATTGATCACATAATCACATAAGCACTAAATCACATAATCACTTAATCATTTAATCATATTAACACATAGTTCACTTTTCTTTCACTTCATACATACTTTCATGCTAAGACCATTACCTACATTCCGAGAATACCCCGGCTGAAAACTAACATGAGCTTTGATACCACTTAATGTCACGCCCCAACTCAACCCCACCAACAATCAGTCAGGACGCAATCGAATTTCTACAGTATAACGACAGTAATTAAGACACCGAGACTCTAAACCAACCTCATCACAAATCATATAACCAACTCTACAAACATTCAACAATAAACAATCCAGCCATATTATGCAATAATCACTCCTTCAACAATCCATTCATAGTTATACACCTCCGTTCCAACTTAGTACAAAGGCTATACATATATTTCAAAATAGGTTATAACCAACTTAGTAATCTAATCATGATCAAAATAAAGACTACTAAATCATCATACATATGTCTTTATATTAAGATAGGTTATACAATACTTTATTTTACAACAACTAAGATAATCTCATGGCAATGACTCCTGCACATAAGACTCATCCACATATGGCACATTTCCCTATTCAAGAGGCACGTACCCGTAGTCAGAATCAATAACACCTGCATGCATACAATAATTGAGAGTGAGCTTATATAAAACAAGCCCAGTGAGGATTCGATAGATCTCTAACAGTATTTACTATACTCCTTGAAAATCATCCTTTGAGCAGTAAACACACAATAAACATCAATAACAATATAAACACATAAACTATAATGACCATTCAATAAAGGATACTCTAGTTGGTGTAGCTCCAAACGCCATCACAATCTCAACCAACTTTTTATCACCCCCATGACACACACACCCGAGGTACCTCACTAGCCCTGCCCTCCATGGCATCTCTGCCCATGTAAGATGAGGGTAGCCTCTGATAGCCATGTCGTTTTCAACCCGACAGTTTGATACCGCCCGAGAGGTAGCACGCGCATATCAAGGCTTAACAATAAAAATAAATATTTAATCACAGGATGACAACCTTTTTCGTTGACTATCTCCCGGTTCATCAATAATCAATAATCAATAATCAATAATGCATCAATCAATTAATAACATTACAACAACACAACATCAATTAATCAATAAACAATTAAACAACTAAGTTAGATGACAAAGTAGGCCACCCAACTTAACATGCATTAGGCACACAACCAAACCCTAATCTAACCATCAACAACTCACAATTCAATCACTCAAACACCACCCGGTCATCTAAAGGCATATATCAACATTTTAAAGAAAGACAACCTAAACTTCTAATAATCATAACTTACATTCAACTAATCCAAACAACTCCAAACTAGTTCCTATCACTTACTCACTCAATCAACTACATTAGCCCCCTCGGAAACCAACCAAAATACATCCAAATCAAGCCCAACAACCCTAAAACCTCAATGCACCGAGGCTGAAATTTCTGGACTTTCACACCGACATCACAATCAAAATTTTGGCATTACAACAGTACTACCCCGTATTTAACAAACTTTTACAAATCGACGGCAATCGATTCCAACCCCAACAACTCAAAATATTCAACAAATAGCCAACAACTCAACTGTTAATACCTGAAAATAAAAATGCTTGCTACAACAGTTCAAATCTTATATAAACGCATATAAACGATCCTTAGCATGCACTGAGCAATAATATAACATCAATTCAACTTTCTAACGGTTCAAAATTCAATTATATGCAAAAATATAAAAGATGACATTTGAGATCTAGAACTTTTCTCTCACATTTGATGTGTTACGATACAAGAAAGATGTAGGATGGATGCTCAAGAGGTGGAATCAGGCTTTGGTTGATGAAAATTGGCCTTTGATTGCAAGTTCTAATGAAAAATTGCCTTTGAAAACCTTAAAATTCTCTCTTTTTCTCTCTAATGGCTCTCAGCCATGTGTGTGAAAAATAAGGTGTTTTTGTGCTTTGCTAATGTGTGTTGATGCATATATTCTCAAGGTCAACTAAAATAAAAGAAAGTCAAAGGTGGAAACTAGTTTATTTTTAGTATTTTTAGTCTTTTAATCCTATTTTTGACTATTTCTTGCTCAACTATTAAATTGACACCTAATTTAATTATAGACAATGTATTTTTGGTGACAAAGAGTTTTACATTTAAACAGTTTCACCCGAGTCGGCTTAAAACTCAATATTTTTACAAAAGAAAGTGTAAAAACTTTTAAAATTCCAAAACTGATTCCAAATCCGTTTTAATCAAACACAAGTCTATTAATACCTGAGGACTAGGTTTTGAAACACTTAAAACACCCCTGTAAAAATTTTAGCGGACAGGTGCTCAAAATACTATTCACTAAAACTGGCGATAAAATTTCTGATTCCGTTTATGATGAAAATTTTATGAATGCACATATAGCATGTATTAGGAATATAAATCACATTTTTAACACATTCTAACTCATATAACACATAAACAGGTCAAAATACGCAAAACGAGGTAAAATACGCAAATCGAGGTTAAGATGAAAAGTGGGGTTTCACACAAACAATTTGCAAAATTTCTTGAAGTTTTCAAGGAGCTTCACATTAATATTCTATTTGCAAATGCACTTGAACAAATGCGGAGTTATGCGAAGTTCATGAAGGATATTTTTTTAAATAAGAGGAGGCTTGGAGATTACGAGACAATTGCACTTACTGAGGAGTGCAACGCCATCCTACAAAAGAAGCTACCACAAAAGCTTAAGGATCCAAGGAGTTTTACTATTCCATGTGAAATTGATAATGTTGTTTTTAAGCGAGCGTTATGTGATTTAGGTGCTAGTATTAATTTGATGCCTTTGTCTATTTTCAGGAAGCTTGGTTTAGGAGAGGCAAGACCCACAACTGTAACACTACAGTTAGTTGATCGTTCGCTCAAGCATCCCATAGGAGTCATTGTAGATGTACCAGTCAAAGTCGATAAATTCATCTTTCCTGCAGATTTTATAGTGCTAGACATAGAGGAAGATAGGGAAATTTCTATCATTCTTGGAAGACCTTTCCTTGCAACTGGGGGAACACTTATTGATGTTCGAACGGGTAAGCTTCAGTTATGAGTACAAGAGGAAGATGTAACCTTTAATGTGTTCAAAGCTTACAAATACCCAGAAGCCAGCGACAATTGGTTTTGCATTGATGCCATACAAGCTATAATGTCTAACCATGGGGTCAATTGGATCCCTTGGAGGCTAGCTTGTTACAAGATGATTCTTTTATTCAGGTGGGATTGGAGCACAAGGAATATTGGTATACCAAACAACTAAACATAGGTGTGCAAGCAGTGGGTGAGAATGAGTTCTTGCAATTGAATAAGCTAGAAGAATTCTATGATAAAGAAGATGAGAATGCAAGAAGTTACAAGGAGAGGACAAACGAGTGGCATAACAAATCTGTTTTGGGAAAAGATTTCTCTCCTGGGCAGCAAATACTTCTTTATAACCCATAGATTTTTGGAAAACGCAAGTCAAGATGGTCTAGCCCCTTTGTTATGACTAAGGTGTTGCCCTATAGAGCTGTTGAAGTAAATCATCCAGAGAAGGGGACGTTCAAGGTCAATGGACAACGGTTGAAGACTTATTAGGATGATGAGTTCGATAAGCACAAAATCGTTGTCTACCTTAACTCATCATGAAGAAATTGCTCCGTCGGGCTGTCAACGTTAAAACAAGCGCTTTTTAGGAGGCAACCTAAATTTTCTTACTTTTCTTGATTTAATAGTTTTAGTTGTTTTTAGTTAATTTTTTTTAGTTATAGTTTTTGTAGCTAATTGTTAATTTTTATTGTCATGTTAGGTTCAAGAACAAGTTTGGGTGAAGCCGAGGAAAAGTGTGGTTCTACCAAGTCAATTAAGGGAGAAAATATGGAGCAATTGATGTTTGAAGTGAAGGGGATGCGTGCATGGAAGAGAAAAACAAGAAAAATAAAGTTGTGAAGTAGCGCTATTGCGCTAGAATTTAGCGCAATTGCGCTGGCGGATATCAAGAATTATATTTTTTTAGAGTTGTTCAAAAAAAAAAGTAGCGTTGTTGCACTTAAAAATAGCGCAGCTATGCTGGCGTCCTGAGTTTGACGTTAAAAAAAAAAAAATTCAACAATCAAAAAAAAAATATTATTTCTTCAACCGCCTACCAAACCTATCTACCAGATAACACCCAGACCCATTACTAAATAGCTCTAACCTATCTATCAGATATTAAAACCCAAAACCATCTACTCAAAACCCAACCCCAATTATCTAAAAACCATTGGCTCATAAAACCCTTAACCCATCAGATCCCAAAACCAAACAAACCCATCGACTATTTTGATCTCATGCCTCACGTCTCTCTCTCTTGTCACAATCTCTTGCGCCACTTTTTCTTGCTAACTCACAATACTCCATTATTGATCAACCCATCCCCACCCCATTGGTGAACACTGCTAGTGGTATTAGGTGAGTCCGGCGGCGCCATTGAGGCTTGAAGGCAGCGTCGGCAACGATGTTTTGCAGGCGGCTGAAGACTCTCGCGCTGTAGTAAGTGATCTTTTTTTAGTTTCTGTGTTGTGGGCTAAATCTATAAAAAAAAAAAAAAAAACTGTTGAAACAACGCACGAAAAAGGGGCAGTTGGGCATAACGGGGTTGTCTTCCTTTGTTGGTGTTATTTTTGTGTTGTTCACAATTATGATTAAAGTTCCTTTGTTTTTCAGTGGAATAGTTGGAAACATTGGTAGAATGGTAGAAATTTTAACTGTATGATTAAAGTTCTCAATAAGGTAGAAAGAATGGTAGAAATTTTGTTGTGTTCAGGACTGATTCTATTAGGACCCTATTTGGTGGTCGAGTGAATTATGGTTGCATTGTGCTGTTCGGGCTATGTTATGGTGGTGGGCATAGCATACTTTGCTTGTATTCGAGTTGTGAGTTGTGGCATACTTATTGAGTTGTGGAAATTAGTGATATCTGTATGTGTGTGTTGATTTCGTGAGGTTGTGCTATTGGTTAGAGTGAGAAGTACTTGCAGTTGAACTTGTGTTGTTGGGTGGTGTCAACTGGAAGAAGTCGTTTAGCATATCAACATACCAACAACATCTATTAGATCAAGTTGTTTCGCATAATTGGAGCTAAAATATTTGAGGAGCCTTCGGAAAATGAATGACATGGGCATTCGGGGAAGTCCTTTGGTTTTTTTTCTTTTGTATTTTCACATTGAGGACAATGTTTTTCTTTCAAGTTTGAGGGTGGCGTCTCTTTACTTGTTTTGTGAACCTATCTTATTGAGTTTTGTGTTATGTGTTGTTTTTGTGTTACGTGTTTTAGTTATGTTCATGTTTAAATTATTTTCATACAAACTTGTTTGGTGACCTTGTATTATTGGGTTTTGTGTTATGAGTTGTTTTTGTGTTACGTGTTTTAGTTATGTTCATGTTTAAATTATTTTCATACAAAAAAAAACAATGATTTTTTTGGAAGTAACGCTGAAAAGATAAGAATTAGGCCGATGATGAGTAACGTACGAATGGCATGACAGTAATGAGGATAATTGACTAAAACAAAGTTTTGTTTTACGAAAAATCCCCACTTATTGCGCACTTAGCCTCACCTAGTTATGTTGTTGCTTAGAGAAGGTTTATGTGAGTTTAAGTGAAAAAAATGAGTATAGGACTTTAGAACTTGCTTGATTGTCACTCGAGGTGAAATCCTAGGTTACATAGCATTAGAGCAATGATTTAGGCCATCTTTGGATCGTTTGAGGCTTTCAAGCCAACCCTTGTAATAATTGAATATCCCTAGTCCACCCTTTTGAGCCTAATTAGCCTTTTATTTCTTATGCAACTTACAAATTCTTCCTTAACTTGTCAAGTTTGGTTTCCCCAATTAATGACCTTTCTACTTGTACCATATGATTGTTTTAGGATGATTATATGGAGCTATGGTTTGTGTTGAATGATGGGATGTATGATGATTGGGTGATATGTTTTGTTTTGTTTTTGAAGAAAAAAAAATAAATAATAAAAAAAAGAAAAGAATGAAAAGAAAAAAGAAGACCAACACTCCTTGTAGTTAATATCAAAATGCAAGTTTGGGAGAGTTGATTATTTATGTGTTTATAAATGTTATGGATGAATGTTGAGGAAGTGAAATGAAAGAAGAAAAAAAGAAGATATGTTGAATAATTGTGGTAGTAAGAAGTAGAGTTGGCATGTGCTCCATTGAACATCCTCGAATAATTGTGTGCTTACGGGTAGTTTAGCTTTATGTTATATCTATTATCCTACCTTGACCCTAGCCACACGTTACAACCAAATGTAAAGTCCTACTGATTTTTAATGCTATGATTAACCTACATTAGTGGAGAGTGGCATGAAAAGGAATCCTATGAAGTCCTAAGTGATTGAAAATTAAAGATCCACATTGGCAATTCATTTAGCTTGCATAAACTCATTTGGGTACAATTGATTAGGACAGAGATTATACACACACTCACTTGGGAGATTTGAAGTAAAATGAAATTTATGTGAAGTTGAGATTTCTCATGCTTATGATTGAAAATTTCCTTTTAAGGTTGAGTTGTGAAAGGTTGCTATTGAGGCCGTGAAAAATTTACTATCCCACAACATTACTTTCGTGAGTTGTCTTGTGTTGAGTATCTAGTTTTTCAGTTCTTTCTTTCTTTAGTTGTGTCTTTTGTTTGAGGACAAACAAAACTTAAGTTTGGGGGTGTTTGTTGGGTGTATTATTGATATATGATTTCAACACCTTTTCATTTAAATTTGGTTAGTTCTTGAGTAATTTATGAGCAATTTGATTGGTTTTGTCTTTGATTTGAGTTGTAGGTAATTTCCAAGAGACAAGCTAAGTTTTGAGGCAAAGATTGAAGAGAAATTAAAAGTAGTGTAATCATAGTGCAGCTGCGCAGTATCGCAGGAATTTTAAGGGCAATTTTGTAAAAGGCTTGAAAAGAAGAAACCCTATGCTAAAAAGGAGGAAAATAAACGTTTGATAGGGGAGCTTTTGCTGGTGGCTGGTTCTTGGGAGCAAAAAGCAACGTTCTAGAGCGAAAATAATGCAAGGATTCGCGAGTTGAAGATGGAGAACAATTCAGAGATGAATTTCTACCACAATTCTTCTCCAAATCCTAGTTTCTCTATCTTTCTCATCATGAATTACATTAAACTCTGGATTTTATTTAATTTCTTTATGATGTTCTAAGTTATTTTTCTAGGGCTATGATGTAGCCAAATTATGAATATTTGAAGCCTTTGATTTTAAATTCATTGATGAACTATTCTATATATGCACTGAGTATTTCATGCTAAGTTTAATGCTTTTGATTGCCTGATCAACAATTGCATGATTCGTGGTTTGGTTTGAGACTGAGAAGTGATAACTAAATTAGACCACATGTGAAATACCACTAAATTGTCATAAGCTAGAGATAGTTATGAGATCTAGTGCAGTGCTTGAATTTCTAGGGCTTAATGCATTCCATAAGTTCACAGTTATCATAGAGATGTAGTTAGCTAGCTTATTGGGATAGGTTATTGATGCTTAAGAAAGATTAATATCTACCTTAGTGAAATTGCTGGCAACGTAAAGAATAGGCGTCAATTGATTTAGATCAATAGTTTTAAGTAAGATTAATCTTGGTGAAATCGAAATCCCTAGAGCCTCTTAATTATTGAATTACCATCTTTTGTTAATTTCGTAATTGTTTTAGTTGCTATTTTTATAAGTTCGATAATTTTTTTAGTCGTTAGTTATAAACTCTCAATTTGTGATTATCCAAATAAAGTTAGAGCTACACCAATTCGGTACTTAATAATCACAGTCCTCGTGGGAATGATCTTTACTCATCATTTTATTACTTGTTGCGATACGTGCACTTACGTTTGAAATCACACAACAGATATGTGATAAACTTATGTTGTTTATTTTGAATGCTTGTGAATTTTGAACTCTATGGCATGCATATAATTAAGTATTTGGAGTTTAAGGATTTGACTGTATGAAATGTAAAACGCTAGGTGTACCTATGTGGTATAGGTGATTTTTTCTTGGCCATGTTATGATCGGGTAGTTTCGATACAGATAGGGATTATCGTGATAATACTGATATGACAATCATTGACTCAAATAGTGTTGACAATGCATCCAATCAAATTTCATTTTCAGAAGAGCTTAGCCTATGGGAATTAAGAGTGAATAATGAAGAAATGATGGTCATGGACGCCTAAGGAAGATGAGAGACTTACTGAGTATATCAAAGAAAATGGCTTTAGCATAAGTTATATTTAAGTATTATAACAAACAAACGACCGTGCGTTAGGACTCGGTTCTAGGTCGGGTCAGGTCGAGGCGTAACACCTTTAGGTGGTATCGCTTTATGGATATTAATGATCAGGCTTTTGTAGTCCGCCTTTGCAGATTTAGGAAGAGTGATCTTTTTAAGCCGTGACATCACGATCCCAAGATTGTTTGTTGTTATTTCTATGGTATCAGAGACTGTATTAGCGAAATTAGGGTTGTGACAGGTCGTATCAGAGCATAGCTTGCATAAACTAGGATAGGACCCTCAATCTGTGGGGCAGGTATTTCAATGTGCATGTGTCTTGAATGAATGTATGTGTGATTAATGTGCTAATTGTGTGCTACATTGAAATTGTACCATATATGTGTTTAATTTGCATTAAGTAGTGTCTATTTCATGTGACTTTCATTGGATACATGCTATAACCCAAGAGTGACCTTTCATTGGATACATGCTATAACCCACAGGGATACAGAACTGCAAGAAGTAAGGAATGTAGAGCAGTCAACCGTCGGAGAACAGGTATTAAGTAGAATGGCAACTACCATGGATCGGATGGCTCAAGTATTAGAATACCAAACTACACGAGAGGCCAGTAGTACAAGGAACAACGATGGTAATGGTAGTAGTCATGGTAATGGCAACGGAGGAGACAACATGTTGGAGAGATTCTTGAAGTATGGGCTATCAAGATTCCAGAGTGAACCGGATGACGAGAAAGCTAAAGCGTGGTTGGAGATGATTGAAAATATTTATGATGCCCTTTACTATACCGATGAGAAAAAGATTTCATTTATAGTGTTCTTGTTGGATGGCGATGCCCGACAATAGTGGAGGACTATAAAGCTACAATGGGAACATCAACGCACTCCGTACCTATGGAACAATTTTGTGAAGGCGTTTAAAGAAAATTATATTCCAGAAATTGCTAGAGAAAGGTGGGAAGAAGAGTTTATGTCTTTTAGGCAGGGAAGTCTGACCGTTGCTCAATACGAGGCCCGATTTAACAGATTGTCTCATTATGCTCCCGTGATGGTCCAGACCGCTAACAAAAGGATTTGGAGGTTCGTTTAGGGTTTGAGGCCAAAGATAGAAGACAATTTGGCTCTTTTTCAGTTCACCACGTATAGTGAGGCCTTTAATGCAACGACCTGAGTTGAAAAAAGAAATAGTAAGGTCAAAGTAGGGTTGAGCCAGAGTAAGAGGCTATCCCAGCCACAGGGCCAGCAAAGCTCATTTCAATTACAAACCCGGTGAGAGGATGAACAAGAATCTTTCTAGCCTTCGAGTTAACACGAGAAGAGTCATAATGAGATACAGGTTAGGTCGATCATTGTGAGGACTCAGCAAGGCAGTGCAGCTATTTCTTCCGCTTTAGTTTCCTTTGGAAATGGTGTTGCTACCCAAGCTCCATATTGTGTTTATTGCGAGCGTAATGGCCATTTGGAGACTAAATATTGTATAAAGTAGGGGAAATCTTTAGGTTGTGGTAGTGATAAACATAAGGTTAAAGACTGCTCGAAGCGGCGAAGTATCCAGGGGTAAAAGACAGGTAGAAATATTCAAGGTAGGCCTCTAGGTAATGCACCCCCACAATAGCGTGAGCAGGCCCGAGCCTATGTCATCAACGTACATGGATTGCCTCATGTAGAAAGTAGGAATTTCGAGGACGAAATTATTTTAAGGGGGGAGGATGTAAGGCACGACATAAAACTTATGTGCATTTACATAATTCTATGTGCATTTATATTTTAAATAAAAATTCGATTGATATGTGCATAATTTACAAATAATTAGAGGTTGAGTAGTATTTCATCTAACTTGGTAAATTGAGGCATATATGATTATTAATATTATTTTGTGTGTAGTAATCTTCTAACACCCTTAAATTTTTTAATTAACTTAATAAGTAAAGCTTTGACCATTTGACTTAACCATTTTATTTAGAGACTTTGTGTGACACCTCGACCCTAGTATATAGCTAATTTATCTATTTTCATATGCTTACGTGTTATTTTGAATGTTTGCATGTGAACATGTACATATTTTAATTATTTGCATGAGTTTATTTACTTTAATTTCCATATTTCTTGGAAAACGTGCAAACCATATTTGATTAATTTACATAAAATGATTAACTTACTATTTTAACCTTTGTGTTATTTGAATTCACGTTATTGCATTCAAAAGCTAGATTTCATTAATTGAACATACAGCTCGAGCCCGGGAGAAATTTTTAACTATTTTATTAAATTTTTCTAATTACATATTTGACTTACCTGGCACATTTCTTGACTACATACATCAAAATTATGTGCATTGTATTTCCAGAGTGTGAGTTTTAATATATATATATTTTATCGTATGAATAGTAACCATATTATATCTTATTTTGGACCTTAGAAAGCTAATAAGCATTTGGGCTTGGAATTTCAATAAACCTATCATCTAAATTGATCTAACTTAGCTCATAAACAAGCCCAACCCAAAGCCTTATAAGCCTATTTTAATTAAAGACCTAATTGCCAACAAAATATTTAAAAAATGAGATCTTGAAGCTTCTTGAAGAAGCTAGAGCCAGCCATTAGGAAAAAAAGAGGGAACACAACCATAGGAGAAAGAAAAGAGGAGAGAATGAAGGAAAGTGAAAGAAGACAAAGAAGAAGAAGAGAAAGGAATCTAAGCCTATCATAGCCAAATTATTGCATTTTTAGCATGTCCAAGGTGAGGGGTTCAATTCTATTGCATTATGGTGTTGTTAATTTGTTGGTTGTGTAGTTGACTTGAAGTAAATGGTTGATCAATAAGCTATATTCGTATGCATAGCTAATTATCTTGCATGTAGAGTAATCTTTTGAGTTTAGTTGCTTCTGTAATCATAGATATCAAGTAGTTAGTTTGTTGTGCAAAGAACTTGAATCATGTTTAATGATTGTAGTTCTTGTGTTTGTTTAATTGATTAAAAGAAGGCATTGAACCTTGTACAAGCTAACATGTTCAAGCTAAAATATGAAATGTAAGATAATAGCACAAGGAGTGACATAATTGTGAGTGTGTGTATGCTGCCTTGAATCTGCCCAGCACCGATAGTCCCTTTGTCTGCGTCGGGGCTGCTTCTGGCCTGCGACAACTACCTTGGCATCTAGTTGTCGGCGAATTCTTCCCTCCCCCCTTTCCCTTCTTGTACAAAATAATGTGTTCTTATATGGAAGCTTGAACAATATTGTTTTTGGTTGGCTTTGGCTATGAAGTTTTAATGGAAGTTTTAATAGTTAAGCTAGTACAGTGTACAAGTTGTTAGCTTAGTAGGAAAGGGAGTACATGAGTTAGAAGCTTATTAAAGAAGTGAATGTTTTGAAAGTGTCTTTGCTTGAAAGTAATATTTGAACCTTAGTAGGACTTAACTTTTGTAAGCTTTAATCTTGAAAGAAGAATACCTTTAGATTGAAGTAATAACTAGATATAAGTTAAGTAGACTTGAACTAGTTTCGAATGCAAGTTGTTAACAAATTTAATTGAGGAAAGACATGACAACTTATGATCTTGTGTTAGTTGGATTAACTGTACTTGAATTTAATTGCATCAAACTCTAGTGTACTAGTAAAACAACTATTTCTTGTCTTGTAAAGCCATCTTTTGTTCTTCACTTTCAGTTGCTAAGTGAGAAGCTTTTAACTTTAAGATGTTGCTAGATATAAGCTAAATTATTGTAAAATTAGCTAGTTGATCTATGGTTAACAACAATTGCTTTCATTGTATCTATTCTGCTGAATTACTCTTACCTTATGTGAATAACTTTATATGTAAGCTAAAAGCTCTAGTGATTGGTTGATTTACTATAAATAAAGTGTTTAACTTGGATTCATGGATGTGTAATGGAATGTGAAAGATAGTTGTTAAATAGTTTATAGTCAGTTATTGTTATTAGTCACTAAGTTAATCATTTGATATGTGATATTGTTCCACCTATTAATATTTGATTACTTGAATGATTACTTGGGTTATGTGTTAAATTGAAGTATATCAGTGATTGTTTAATTCCTATTATTTATGTGTTGAGGACAATCTACTATGTTGTCTTTATTTATGTGTCTATTGAGTTATTTGTTACACGTGCTATCTTGTGTGTATCGAATCGTGGTTGCGCAACCATATTATTCGGGGCGGATATGTTGGGTATTCATTGGGCGGCAGCGTGCTTGATAGTAGGTGTTCAACCTCCGTGCTCTATTCCCTTAATCGCTTGGTCCAGAGATTGCCAGGGGGTGTTGGGTCGGAAGATTATTGGGGTACATTTGGAGTACCCTATTGGAGTGAATAAGAATTTACCAGCATTATATCGTGATCATGGTTTGTGATCATGACTCGTGGATCGAGATTGTGACTGCAAAATTAGAGTGATAGAGGCTATCAAATAGTATCCTTTACATATGTGTATTACATAGCTTCTTGTGTTTAATAGATTTACTTGTTTTATAGTGAACTCCCGTGATTGCTTTCTTGTTTTGAACCTTGATTGAAAATGTGAAACTTAAGTTACTGCAGAATAATTATTTGAACTGCCAGTGGTATCTAACTTTCATGTATCAACTGTTTATCTTTTCTTGCTTTATATTGCTAGTTTCTCATTTGTATTGCACAAAAATTTTTTCAAAAACTCTGTAATTATCTCCTTCCTCACTGGGCTACTTGTAGCTCACCCCTATTTTCTCTACCATTTCAGGATGATCAAGTCTGGAGCCTAGAAGTAGGAAGTGCTTATGGATTTGTAGTTGGAGACTGCATTAAGGAGTTTGTGTACTAGAGATTGTGTATTTAACATTAGTAATGAAGTTTGTATAATATGTTTTATTGGAAATTTGTATTGATATGTAATGAAATAGAATTGTAAAGTCAGGTTTAAAAGTTATTGTATGTTTGTGGTTGCAAAATTGTGTGTTGACACAGGTTTGGATTGACGTAAAACAAGGGGAACTCTGTTCGTTATTCCTCATTTTTCGTGGCCTCGGGTTTTGGATCGGGGTCCTAGTTCCATGAGAGATCGGGGCATTACAGGTAGTATTAGAGCTTAGTTAGCTCACAAGCCGGGACAGGGTCTTCGGCCTTTTGGGTAGTGACCATTGATCAAGTGCATGAGAAGAGTGTTATGTGAATAGTGTGTTATATGTGAATTGTGTGCTAAGCATATAATGTGTGCTACGTGTTCATAAATTGTTAAGAATGTATTATGTGAGTGTAATATATGTTAAGTACTCGTAATGTGTTGAATGCTTTTGAACATATGGAATGTGCATCGCATGAATTAATAGCGTTGTATTGTTTAGTAATCGTGCATCATATAGTCCATTTTTATCTTCTTTCTCCCTGGTGATCAGCAATCGATTATCAGAGAAGAATCTTCAAACTTTGGTCATATATAATCACTAATTGGTGACCATTGGTATTCTCCTTCAATAACCCTCCATGGAACTTTGATTTGAACTTATATTCAGTGTTTGGTATTGTATGCGGTGCTTTTACTCGGGACTCTCACTCGGTCTTTTACCCAGGGATCTAAATTTGATATTCTACTTGGCATTCTTGTTGGATGTATAGTATCCTTCTCTAGTATTCTCTTCGACATTCTTCTCGGCATTCGATACTTGGTATCCGGGATTTTTGTCGGCTATCTTATTTGGTACTTTACTTGAGAATTTTATTTGATGTCTATATCCGAGATATTCGTTCGAAGTTCATACTTGGATATCACGGGAGTTCTCACTTGGAGACCTCATGTGGAACTTCTTTTATTATGTTTGACTGGGTTTCTTGCTCGGTATCTTCTTGAATGTATTTGGGGTTTCTTACTTAGATTTCTAATTCAAACTTCCTATCTGGTATTTTCTCGGCATTCTACTCGGGCTTTTTATTTGGTATTTCTCTATGATATTTTATTGAAGGAACGGTATCTTCATATGGAATTTTTAATTATTGCTCAAGTATTCTATTTTGTTTTTGGCATTCTTCATTAGTGATTTCTTCGAGGACGTCACTTGGGATTCTTAATCGGATTTCTTACTCAGCTTCATACTTGATATCTTCTCGGATTTCATCTTGTCTATTGGGTCAGAAACGATACAACTCAAGGAAGAAGCCAACTATAAAGAACGAATTGTGTGGCTGTAATTGTTTTAAAGGGGGGAGAGTGTGACACCCCAACCCTAGCATATAGCTAATTTATCTATTTTCACATGCTTACGTGTTATTTTGAATGTTTGCATGTAAACATGTACTTATTTTAATTATTTGTATGAGTTTATTAACTTTAATTTCTATATCTATTGGAAAATGTGCAAACCGTATTTGATTAATTTACATACAATGGTTAACTTATTATTTTAACCTTTGTGTTATTTGAATTCACGTTATTGCATTCAAAAGGTAGATTTCATTAATTGAACATACGGCTCGAGCACGGGCAAAATTTTCAAATATTTTAATAAACTTTTCTAACTACATATTTGACTTACTTAGCACATTTCTTGACTATGTACATCGAAAATTACGTGCATTGCATTTTCGAAGTATGAGTTTTAGTAGAAATATTTTATTGTATGAATAGTAACCATATTAGATCTTATTTTGGACCTTAGAAAGCTAATAAGCATTTGGGCTTGGAATTTCAATCAACCTATCATCTAAACTGATCTAACTTTGCTCATAAACAAGCCCAATCCAAAGCCTTATAAGCCTATTTTAATTAAAGACCCAATTGCCAACAAAATACATAAAAAAAGATCTTGAAGCTTCATGAAGAAGCTAGAGCCGGCCATTAGAAAAAAAAAAAGAACGGCCATGGGAGAAACAAAAGGGGAGAGAAGAAGGAAAGGGAAGGAAGAAGAAAAAAATAAAGGAAAGGAATCTAAGCCTATCCTAGCAAAATTCTTGCATTTTTAGCATGTCCAATGTAAGGGGTTCAATTCTATTGTATTACAGTGTTGTTAATTTGTTGGTTGTGTAGTTGTCTTGAAGTAAATGGTTGATCAATGAGCTATATTTGTATGCCTAGCTAATTATCTTGCAAGTAGAGTAATCTTTTGAGTTTAGTTGCTTTTGTAATCCTAGATAGCAAGTAGTTGGTTTGTTGTGCAAAGAACTTGAATCATGCTTAATGATTGTAGTTCTTGTGTTTGTTTAATTGTCTAAAAGAAGGTATTGAACCTAGTACAAGTTAACATGTTCAAGCTAAAATCTAAAATGTAAGAGAATAGCAGAAGGAGTGACATAATTGTGAGTATGTGTATGTTGCCTTGAATCTGCCCAGTGCCAGTCGTTTCTTTGCCCGTGCCGGGGTTGCTTCTGGCCGATGACAGCTACCTTGGCAGCTAGCTACCGACAAATTCTTTCCCTTCCTCATTTCCCCTCTTGTGCAAAATAAGGTGTTCTTATATGGAAGTTTGAGCAAGAATGTTTTTGGTAGGCTTTGGCTATGAAGTTTTAGTGGAAATGTTATTAGTTTGTAGTTGTTAATTAGTAATTGTTAGATTATAGTTAAGCTAGTGTAGTGTACAAGTTGTTAGCTTAGTAGGAAAAGGGAGTACATGAGTTAGAAGCTTATTAAAGAAGTGAATGTTTTGAAAGTGTCTTTGCTTGAAAGTAATATTTGAACCTTAGTGGGACTTCACTTTTGTTAGCTTTAATCTTGAAAGAAGAATACCTTTAGATTGAAGTAATAACTAGATATAAGTTAAGTAGACTTGAACTACTTTCGAAAGCAAGTTGTTAACAAATGTAAGTGAGGGAAGACATGACAACATATGATCTTGTGTTAGTTGGATTAACTGTACTTGAATTTAATTGCATCAAACTCTAGTGCACTAGTAAAACAACTCTTTCTAGTCTTGTAAAGCTATCTTTTGTTCTTCACTTTCAGTTGCTAAGTGAGAAGATTTTAACTTTAAGATGTTGCTAGATATAAGCTAAATTATTGTTGAACTTGAGCTTGTTGATCTATGGTTAACAATAGTTGCTTTCATTGTATCTATTTCATTGAATTACTTCTACCTTATGTGAGATAACTTTATATGTAAACTAAAAGCTCTAGTGATTGGTTGATTTACTATGAATAAAGTGTTTAACTTGGATTCATGGATGTGTAATGGAATGTGAAAGATAGTTGTTAAATAGTTTATAGTTAGTTATTGTTATTAGTCACTAAGTTAATCATTTGATATGCGCTATTGTTCCACCTATTAATATTTGATTACTTGAATGATTACTTGGGTTATGTGTTAAATTAAAGTATATCAGTGATTGTCTAATTCCTATTGTTTATGTGTTCAGGACAATCTACTTTGTTGTCCTCATTTATGTGTCTATTGAATTACTTGTTACACGTGTTATCTTGTGTGTATCGAATTGTGGTTGCGAAACCATATTGTTTTGTGTGGATTTGTTGGGCACTCACTGGTCGGCAACGGGCTTGCCAGTGAGTGTTCAGCCTCTGTGCTCTATTCCCTCACTTGTCTAGTCTAGAGATTGCCATGGGGTGTTGGGTTGTTGGATTATCGAGGTACATCCAGAGTACCCCACTGAAGTGAATAGGGATTTGCTGGCATTATATCGTGATCATAGTTCGTGAACATGGCTCGTGGCTTATGGATCGAGATTGTGACCATGAAATTGGAGTAACAACGGCTATCGAATCGTATCCTTTACATATGTGTATTACATAGCTTCATGTGCATAATGGATTTACTTGATTTATAGTGAACTTCTGTGATTGCTTTCTAGTTTTGAACCTTGAATGAAAACGTGAAACTTAAGTTACTACGGAATAATTATTTGAACTTCCAATAGTATCTAACTTTCATGTATCAACTATTTACCTTTTCTTGCTCTATATTGCTAGCTTCTAATTTGCATTGCGCAAAAACATTTTCAAAAACTCCCTGTTTATCTCCCCCTTGACTAAGCTAGTTGTAGCTTACCATGTTTTCTTTACCATTCTAGGTCGTTCGATTCTGGAGTCTAGAAGCAGGAAGTGCATGTGGATTTGTAATTGATGATTGCATTGAGGAGTTGTGTATTAGAGATTGTGTATTTAATATTAGTGACGAAGTTTTTATATTATATTTTATTAGAAATTTGTAATGATATGTAATGAACTAGAATTGTAAAGCCAGGTTTAAAAGTTACTGTATGTTTGTGGTTGCAAAATTATGTGTTGACACAGGTTTGGATTGACGTAAAACAAGGTAAATTATGTCCATTTTCTCTCGTTTTTTGTGGTCTCGGGTTTTGGATCGGGGTCTCGATTCCGTGAGGGATCGGGGCATTACACTTTGACTATTTGACCAAGTCTTCCACCAAGGCATTATAGATATACATATAATATAGCATATAAAAAAAGAAAAGATAGGTGTGGGCCGACGTTAAAGAGAGAGAAAATATAGTTTAAATGCAAGTGTATTATGTTAGTGTATTGTAGTAGCTTTTGTCATAAGAAGTAAATTGCCAAGTGTCCTCTTAAGCTTAGCTTCAGTGCCAAGTGTATTCTTCATGCAAGAGCTAGCTAACCTTTTAGTTACATATAAACTAACTAGTACTAATTCTTAGTTACATACAACTAACTAACCCAATTCTAGCTACAAATAAACTAACTAGTAAAACTATTAGTTAGAAACAAACTATTGGTGATACAAACTAGACATTTAACACACACTACATTATATACACACCTAACCATCATAATACTACACCCAACACAAAATAAATAGAGAGAGAGAGAGGATGGAGTGGACGACCCAAGCAAGGAAGAAAGAGCATGAGAGAAAAGAAAGAGAAGATAAGGAAATAATGGAGGAAAAGGCTTGGTCTAGCTTCAATCTTTGCCATTCTTGCTTCATTTTTCTTGAATCTACAACCAAGGTGAGGGGTTTAAACTATTTTCAAAGGCTTTTCAACGTTTCATAGCATGTTGTTGAGTTATATGGCCATGCATGTGTTATTCTTGGTTGATATTGCAAGAAAATTGTGAATGTTGGTGTTTTGAGCTAATGCATGTGCTAAACTTGTGTAAATGCTTGATTATTAGTTGATTTCTAACCTATACATGTTGATCGAACCTGTTCTTAGCTTGCTTGGGTGATGAACATGTTGGATTATATGGCCTAAATGCCAATTTTCGGACATAATAATTATATTATTTATTTAATGTAGGCAGTTTATTTAAATATTATTAAAACGATTAATTATTTAAATAAAAGTCCTTACAATAATATTCATAGATTCTATCCTTAAGGGTAAGGATATGATTGACATAATTTATATTCATGACTATATTCTAAAATAGTCTCCGATCATAGGATAAATTAATTGGGTGTTAATTTATCCGGAAAGATCGGATTACAGTCTACCATCCAAATAATATGAGATATTGATTTGGGCGATTAGTCTCATATCGTAAGGGTAGATATATAAGTACTTGTTGAGAACAAGTGACTGGACATGACCGCTAGTACAACAAATTACATGGAATGATCAATAATTCGTTGTACAGTGTAATAGTGCAATTAGTCCTCAGACTTGAGACACCACAGTTATCTTGTGTTAGGGATAACATAATTTGCTAGTGCAATAAAGCTAGTACTCATCAAGGATTCGATAATATACTCAGTGGTTACGATCTATTTTGGCATGGAGATATGTATTTGTAGATATAAAATCTTTCAATTAGGGAACCTATGCGATCTATTAATCAAGTAACTAGAAATCCTTGGTCGAGGTAGAATAATGAAAGTTGTTCCACAGATTATTCATGAGTTATTGATTAAATAGATTTGGACATATGATTGAGTAATAGAGTTTGACGACCTTATCCATGACTCTAGTTCAATTGGGATAATCTAGATAGAAAGAATTGATTGCATGATTGTTACTAAGGGTTCATAGAATTTACACTTCATCATTAGTTGGGTAGTCGTGATATACTACTAGGTATCACTCACGATTTGCGAGAATTAAATTATAAGAGTTCTAATTAAATATTAATTAGATTAATATTATTTCGCTGCCAATTAATTATGAACCCGAGTGGTCACACACAAAAGGAATTTGCAAATTAATTAGATTAGAGAAAATATTAAATTAATTTTAGGATCGTCCTAATATTAATTTAATTGGGCTCGTAGTAACTTGATATTGATCTGGTTATTATGAAGTCTAAGATTGGTTTGTTTAAGACTGGCCCATATGTGGCCCTAGGTCATATATGTTTGCCATATAATGTAATATTCTGACACAGGTTTATCTAGCACAAAAATCATAGTCAGAATAATATGTAGGATTTCTCTAAAAAATCTAGTGGGGGTGAAATCCAATTAAGGGTGCAAATTCTGTGTGGATAATTTTAGAGGCTTCACAATTGGGGAGCTTTGGATCGTTCAAATTCTATGTCAAATTCAGCATCGTAAAAGTAATCATGAAATCTTACTATGCGTAATTAATATCGATTATTTATGCATGATAGTAATCTACGTAAATAGCCATGAACGTGATGCATGAGTATTAATGTTTCGGCTGCGTTTATTTAATTATAAAATTTTAAAATACCATGCATGATTTCCAACAGTGGTATCAAAGCCACCATTCATGCATTTTACGTGATTAGTCGATTATAGCACATGTTGTATAGCACAATTAAAGTGTCAATTTTAGTTTGGAAAACTATTGAGAAATTTAATAGATGGAAGATCTATTAATTTTGTGCCCATGATTTTATTGGATTAAATTTATGCCCTAAAGTTTTTTAAAAAAGTTACATAAAAGGACTTTTTTGAAACTATTGCTTATGAAACAGTTTTACAGAAATTGTTTTATAAAACTATTTTCTTTTCTTCAATAAGTAAAACAAATTTTTATGATGTGTAAAAGTGTTTTACAAAAGATTTAAATCTGTTTTGAAAATTTGTTCAAAGTGGGTTTTGAAGTTGTTTTTTGCAATTTTATGAAATTGTTCACAAAAAAGAAATAGAAATTGAAGAACAGATTTCTCGAAAAAACCCCTACCCCTGTTCATCTTCTCCAGCAGCAATAGTGGTGTGCCGCTGGATCCACCACCCACGGGGTAGCTGGGTTGCCCTATGGGCAGTAGAAAGGCGACATGGAGCAGTGAGGCTACTTCGCAGCTCAGCCTTGACGCGGAGCAGCCTCGCTGCTCTGCCTCTCAGGCCCAGCGCGAGGACGCTACCTCGCGCTGATGCCAAGGCCGCTGCGATGCCAGCGGCGTGAGGAGTAGGACTGCTCCTCGCGTCGGTGATGACGCTGTTGCTACCGCGAGGAGGTGTACTCGCGGCAGTATCCATAGAAGCCACGAGGAAGTGTCCTCGCAGCAGCTTCATCGATGCAGCTATGAAGGCCTCGAGAAGCTGTTCTCACAGCCATAGCCATGGCTGTACCTCACCGAAGAAGAAGATGGAGGAAGAGGGGTGGCAGTGCTATGAGGAAGAAAAAAAAATGTTTTGGGTTAGGGTTCTGAGATCCGACCCAGATCTGGATCCAAGTTCGTGTCCGGATCTAGGTCAAGTCCAAAATCCAAGTCTGAACCCAAAGTATAGGGTTTTAGGGTTTTTATTCCTTTTATTTTCTTTTCATGTTAAGCTAACGTGCATAAATGAAGTTGGGCTCTTTTGGGCCTAGCTTAATTCCAAATTTGGATATAAATAGTACGGACTGATGTTAATGTCCGAATTGGGCTATTTGTTTTATTGGACTTGGACTAAAACAAAATAAGAGTTGGACTTTTATTTTACTGTTGTGGACTAAGTTTTAATTAGTTTTTTTTGACAAATTAATTAAATAAGCCCAAAGGTATTTTGACACTTTATATTAATAAATAGTTTATTAATTAATTAAATATAATTTGATTATATTTATATTTTGTCAATATGAGATATTTATGGAATAAATTTAATAAAGAGTTTATTAAATAGAATAAATTTAATAAATAGCTTATTAAATAGAATAAATTTAATAAATAGTTTATTAAATTGGAAAATCTAATATAAATAGTTTATATTAGAAAATTAATTATGCTATACTTGTAGTTAATTAATAAATTATTTATTAATTAATTGCTATAAATATAATGAGATTATATTTATTAAATATGAGATATTTAAGGATCCAAATTAATAAAGGTGATTATTAATTGAATTAACCTAATATAATGAGATTATATTAGGAGACTAATTGTGCTATATTCGTGGATTACTTTTATTATTATTTGCTATGCATATAGGTGATCATGGACTAGTCTTGAATGAATGAATGGATGAATGTCATTATTTTATTTATTTACCCATTTTGGGTTTTATGTAATATTTTAAAATGAGACTTGCATGCCTCTTATCCCCATTTTAAAGATGTAAAACCCCTATTCTCATTTATGTATCCCCACTAGATTATGAATCTATGTACATAAATGTAATGGAAGATCAAGATGAAGACATCAAGAGTTGGTGGGCCCAGTTCGCGAAAGGAGTTTTGTGAAGCCGATAAGGAGTAGCCTATTAATCTATCTTATGGGCCCTTTCTTTGATTTAGGTATTCAACCCAGTGGCTCGGGTTGATAGTGCTTCTAGTCCATGATCATCCTATTTTATTTTATGCTTTTATTTATTTATTTATGCGATAAATATGTGATGAATGCATGTATGTTTCTATTTTATTTATGCGATAAATTAAAATTAGAAGCATGTGAAAAGTGAGACCTAAACTAAAGACCAGAACCTTCCCAAATTAAATATTAAGTTAATAATGGTGTAGTCTTGAGAAGATTATATAATTGCCTTCTGTTATCATAGATTATTTTGTGTTGGGCAAGTAAGTAGCTAGCTATGGACACATAGGGGTTATTTATTTGTATTGACATATGAACTAAGTCTATATAAGAATGAGATGTGGAAAATTTGGATTCTTACTGGCAACCAAAAATCTATCATGTAAGGTGTCGATATTGCATTGATCCAAATTTCCAGGATAATGGATTTAACTTAAACAATCTTAGAGACCAAAAATCTATAATGTGAGGTCGAAAAGATTGGAGGCAAGAATAATCAAATTTGTATGAGATACATTGAATAAGAGGTTATTCACATATTTGTTTTAACTTCACTTAAAATCTAAAATATGAGGTGGGTTAAAGTAAATGGGCCCCCAATTCCACTAAGAAAAATACCTTATTGTTTTTTCATTTTCCACTAGGGAGATGTAGGATTCGAAAAATTTAGTGGGGGTTACTGTTTGATTTAAAGACTCAAATCAAATAGTTAATAATATAATTATCTGGCATCCTTAGAAATTACTGCATACATAGAATATCAGATATGAACCCAACCTTTTATTTTGACTAGACTAAACTTCGATGACTAGCTCAATGTTTGAGAATTGTTCTCAAATCTGAGAAAGTCATACACTTTCTAAATACCTAAATAAGTTGTTAAAGGATGAAAGAGAACATGGATAATGTATCCATCATTAATTACTTACAAGAGTTGTAAACAAGATAGGACAACTAGATATGAGATATCTAGTGACAAATATGAGATATCTAGAAAATTGTTCCAAAGAATAACTAGAGGAATTAATTTCAGAGCATGTGTTCTCAGGATGAGTATATTGAGTCCATGAGTTTATTCATGGTTCATCACATGCAGATGAATCTAATCCTCAAAGTCAATTCTTAGTTTTCTTTTGAAGTTCATAAAGGATTTATCTGTGCGAACACATTTGACACAACCTTTCGACATGAAGGTCATGTATCAAGGGTAGATCTGGAAATGTGGAATTTAATTAGTAAAAGGAAAATTATTTCCATTTGCAAGAAAGGAGAACTAATAATAAAGGAAAATCCAAAGGACTTTAAAAGAGTTTGAATAGAAATGGATGTCCTCTATATATACATCTCGTCTTCTCGTTTACCCGTTTGGGTGTTCATTCATTTTGGAATAATTGTTATTCATGTGTTTCATTTATTTGGGAAATAAATTAATTGACATTGGTAAATTAATGAACAAGTTTTATATGCATGATGTAAAACGTAATGGCAAGATAAACGAGTAACATGAGAAATCAAGAGATACGGATAACACTAAATTATTGTGGCACTTATAATTAGGTCATAGAGGAGAAACAAGAATCACTTAATTGGTGAAAGAAGGACTAGTAAGCCCTTGAGGCCAAGGGACATTCCCAACACGTGAATATTGTATTCTTAAAAATGATCAAATCGCCTTTTGTGGGACAAAATCAATGTACCACAAATATTTAGGGTTTATACATAGGGATGTAAATGGGCCATTTGGCAAAATAGCCCAATAAGGATTTTGCTACCTTACATGTACTTATGATTGTCATAAATATAGATCTGAACCGTTTGAAGCGTTCAAAGAATTCAGAGCTAAAGTAGTAAATCAAACAAGAAATAAGAAGTAAGTCTCGATGATGAGATCATGGAGAGTTCTTAGCCTCAGTTTCTGATAGTATTTCAAAGGAAAATAACATAGTTATTTTCATTCACTCCTTTTGGTACTCCGATGCTTGATGAAGTGTCGGAGAAAATGAGTTAGACCTTGTTGGACATGGTCTATAATTGATAAACTATGCTGAATTATAACTTAGCATGTGAGGTTATATTCTCCTTACAGCAGTCTATCTCTTGGATAAGGTCACTTCAAAAATTAGTCTTAAGTACCTCATATAGGATAGACGATAACATGATACTTAGTCTTAAGGTATTAAGAATGAGGGTTATCATGCCTTTGATTAAAGGCTTAAGACTGATAAATTGAAAGTAAGATCGGATAATGATCAGCTGGTTATCCCAAGGATTTGTTGGGATATAACTTTTATTCCCTTGCTGACTAGAGAGTCTGTTAGCAAGTACAACTTCTTCTTGGAAAAATAGTTCATTTGAGAAGATAGTGTAGGAAGAAAAGTATGACTCAATAGGAGTCACTGAGCAACCAACTAACCCGAGTCAAATCTAGGATTTGATTCTAGAATACCCAATCCCAAAGCAACTAATTATTTCATAGTTTTTTCCAAGTTAGTAAGATGACAATAATCATGTTGATAATTTTTGTCAGTTATGAATAGCTATGTTTGACATAAGCTTAAATGGCTTAAGGCCATAAGATCTTAAATGGATAAAGGTGGAAACCTTTAAAACAAATGGTGAAAGATTATAGTCATAGGCAAAGAGTTGACTATGAGGAAATCTTTTCACCAATTGTTGAAATTCATTATGATTTATTGGCCATAGTTGCACACTACTATTATGAAATATGACAGATGGATGTCAAAACGGCATTCCATAATGACTTCATTAATGAAGATATTAATATGGGATTTCCAATATGTTTTGAGTCCAGTGATGAATCACAAAAGAGTGCAAGCTAAAGGGATCCATTTATGGACTTAACCAAACCTAAACAATCTAGAACATTAGGTTTGACTAAATTGAGAATGAAGATAAGCCTTGTCCACACAAGTAGGTCTAGTTGTTCAAATAAATTCTCCAAGTAAACTTTGGGATAATCCGCCTAAATCCTTGGAAGTCGATCTATAGCGATAGATCAAAAGGATTAATGGATTTTTCCCAAAAATGGTGTTAAAGGTGTTTCACATGTACACAGATTCTAAAAGAGGATTGTTCTATTTTAAGACATGACATTTATCTCTCTAGGGCTGTGAGTCCTAAGACTACTAAAGAGAGAGAGACTGGATACATAAGGTTCTAAGTGTTGCAACAATTAAGAATCTTATATATGTAATGTTGTGTACAAAGACATGATATCATAAATGTTATAAGTGTTACGAGCAGATATCTGTCTGATCTAGGTTAGGAACGCTAGAAAGCAATCAAGAACGTTCTTAAGCGCTTGAGAAGCATTGAAGAAATATTATTTGTATATGGAGAAGGTGAAACTTAAAGTTTTACAAATTCAGGCCGAGAGTCTGAAGTGGATTATTGGAAATCCATATATGGGTTCATACTCACCTGTATTGCAAGAGCAATTATTTGAAAATGTTCCAAATATTGGTACAATTACAAATTCTAGAGGTTGAGTGTATCGTTGCATTAGATGTGACAAGAGGAAGCAATTTGGATCTAGGAGTTCGTAATTGAACTCAGGATGGTTCTTTCCATTAAGTCAACAGGTAGTGTTGAGACGACAATGGAGTTGTAGCGCAAGCTAAAGAACCTAGGTCTCACTGGAGATCCAAGCACGTTAAAGAGGCATTACTACATCGATAAAAGATTGTGGAAAGAATGATATTGTGTGGTAAATAACGTCAACAATTGACAGTGCTAGTCCACTGACTATGTAACGCCCCAACTCGACCCCACTTACGATCAGTCAGGACGCAATGAAATTTTGGCAGTATAACGACAGTAACACGGACATCATGGATCTAAACTAACCCTTATAATTCTATATAACCAACTCTAAAGATCAACAACAACTCCACAACCAAACCAACAACATACAACACAACCATTTCCATATATTAAACATCCATTCATCAGTTCATTCATAAGTTATACTCCTCCGTTCCAACATCAACCATAGGACATATCATACATTTGCAAAATATATTATAACCAGTTTAACAACCTAATCATGTTCAAATGAAAGACTACAAAACTAGAGTTATATAATTCTTTATCTTTAAGTAAGTTATACAATACATCATACTATAAAAGCTAACACAACCTCATGGATATGACTCTGGCACATAAGACTCCTCCACATAAGGCACATACTCAGCTTCCTGAGGAACATACACAAAGTCTTGCTTAGTAACACCTGAATGCAGATAACGAATGAGAGTGAGCTTATATAAAACAAGCCTAGTGAGGATTCGATAGATCTTTTACAAGTATTTACTATACTCCTTGGAAATCATCCTTTGAGCAGTAAACACATAATAAACATCAATAACAATATAAGCACAACAATAATAATAACCAATCAATAAGGATACTCTAGTTGGTGTAGCTCCAAATGCCATCATGATCTCAACCATCTTCTTATAACTCCCCATTACTCACGCACCCGAGGTACCTCACTAGCCCCTCCCTCCATGGCACCTCCGCCCATGCGAGCTGGGGGTAGTCTATGATAGTCATGCCGTTATCAACCCGACAGCCCAACGCTGCCCGAGAGGTGGCACACACATATCAAGACTCATGACAATAATAATAATCATTCATATCATAGGAGGACAACAAAGTAGGTTGCCTATCTCCCGGCTTCATCAATAATCAATTAGTTAACATCATTTCAACAACATAACATCAATTAATCAATTAACAACTCAACAACTAAGTTAGATGACAAAGTAGGCCATCCAACTTAACATGCATTAAACCACTCAACCAAACCCGAATCTAACCAACAACAACCCATGATTCAACCACTCAAACAACACCCAAACAACTAAAGACATTATTTCAACATTTAAAGAAAGACTACTCAAACTTCTAAAATCATAACTTACAATCTATTAATGCAATAACCTCCAAACCAGTTTCTAACACTCACCCACTCAAGCAACTATATTAGTCCCCTCGGAAACCAACCACAATCCATCCAAATCAAGCCCAACATTACTACTACGTATTTAACAATCTAAAACATCAATGCACCATGGCTGAAATTTTTGGACTTTCACCACGACATCACAATCAAAATTTCGGCATTACAACATTACTACTACGTATTTAACAAACTTTTAGAAGCTAACAGCAATCAATTCTAACCACCACAACTCCATTAAATCAACAACAAGCCAATAACTCAATTTTAATACCTGAAAAATAGAAATACATGCTACAACCGTTCAAAACTTATATAAACACATAAAAATGATCCTTAGCATCCACTGAGCAATAATATAACATCAATTCAACATGTCAATAGTTAAAAATTCAATGAAATGAATTGACATAAAAATAGCATTTTGAGATCTAGAATTTTTCTCTCACCTTTGATGCAAACTAAGGTTAGAAATAGATAGAATGGATACCCAAAAAGCAATTTCAAGCTTTGAATGAAGTGATTTGGACTTGAATTGCAAAATCTATGAGAAAATCACTTGAAAACCTTAGAAAAATGCCTTCTCTTTGCTTCCCTTGGCATTTTCGGTTATGTAGGTGTTTTTGGAGGTGTTTTTGTGCTATTTTAGTGTGTGTTAATGATATAAGCTCAAGGTCAACAAAAATAATAAAAGTCAAAGTTGATTTTCTAGTCTTTTAATTAGTATTTTTTAGTCTTTTAATTGTTTTTCTTGACTATTTTTCTCACCAACATGCATTTAACACTTCGACTATTTTTAGGTAGTTTATTTTAGGTGACAAAAATTTTCATTTGCATACATTAACACCTGACTCGATTAAAAACTCGATTTTTGTAAAAGAAGGTGAAAAGTCATTATTTGTTTTCAAATGTCTTTTGAATGCACAATTAATCTAAAATAATTAATACCACATATAAATACATTTATATTAATATATACTAGGCCAATGAAAGTCAATGCAATAATCAGGTTTAGTAGAAATCATTATTTAGCTCAAAAATGTTACTTTTCGTTCGAAAAGTCTATTTAAATTCCTATTCCATTTCAGAATCAATTTTTATCAAACATGGGTCTATTAATAATAGAGGACTAGGTTTTCAAACCCTAAAAATACCCATGTCAAAATTTTAGCGGACGTGCATTCAAAATACTATTCACAAAAACCGACGATAAAATTTTCGATGCCAATTTTGATAAAAATTTCATGAATGCACACATAGCATGTAATATGAATATAAATCACAGAATTAGCACATTCTAACTCATATTACAGATAAACATGTCAAAACACGCAATTCTATGCGAATGTAAAATCTGGGGTTTCACAGTCTAAGGAAATGATTCAATAGTCATTTCATTAACATTTTGAGAAGATGGGTATGAGATACCAGAGTGATTGGCTTTAGAGCAAGTGGGAGATTGTTGGATTATATGCCCTAAATGCCAATTTTAGGACATAATAATTATATTATTTATTTTATAGGCAGTTTATTTAAATATTATTAATGTGATTAACTATTTAAATAAAAGTCCTTAGAATAATATTCATAGATTCTATCCTTAAGAGTAAGGATATGATTGATAGAATCTATATTTATGAATATATTCTAAAATAGTCCCCGATCATAAAATAAATTAATTGGGCGTTGATTTATTCGGAAAGATCGAATTACAGTCTACCATCCAAATAATATAAGATATTGATTTGGGTGATTAGTCTTATATCGTAAGGGTAGATGTATAAGTGCTTGTTGAGAACAAGTGACTGAACATGACCGCTAGTATAACAAATTACATAGAATGGTCAATAATTCGTTGTACAGTTTAATAGTGCAATTAGTCCTCAGACCTAAGACACCATGGTTATCTTGTGTTAGGGATAGCGTAATTTGCTAGTGCAATAAAGCTAGTACTCATCAAGGATTGGATAATGTACTCAGTGATTACGATCTATTCTATCATGGAGATAGGTGTATGTAGATATAAAATATGTCAATTAGGGATTCTATGCGATCTATTAATCCAGTAACTAGAAATCCTTGGTCGGGGTAGAATAGTGGAAGTCATTCCACGGATTTTTCATGAGTTACTAATTAAAATAGATTTGGACATATGATTGAGTAATAGATTTTGACGACCTTATCCATGACTCTACTTCAATCGGGATAATCTAGACAGAAGGAATTGATTGCATGATTGTTACTAAGGGTTCGTAGAATTTATACTTCATTATTAGTTGGGTAGTTGTGATATACTGCTAGGTATCACTCACGACTTGCGAGAATTAAATTAGAAAAGTTTTAATTAAATTTTAATTAGATTAATATTATTTCTCTATCAATTAATTATGAACTCAAGAGGTCATACACAAAAGAAATTTGCAAATTAATTGGATTAGATAAAAGATTAAATTAATTTTAGGATAGTCTTAATATTAATTTAATTGGGCTCGTAGTACCTTGATATTGATCTGGTTATTATGAAGTCCAAGATTGGTCTGTTTAAGACTGGCCCATATGTGGCGCTAGGTCATATATATTTCTTATATAATGTAATATTATCACACAGGTTTAGCTAGCACAAAAATCATATTCAAAATAATATGTAGGATTTCTCTAGAAAACATAGTGGGGGTAAAATCCAATTAAGGGTGCAGATTCTGTGTGGATACTTTTGGAGGCTTCACAATTGGGGAGCTTTGGATCATTCAAATCCTACGTTAGATTCAGCATCCTAAAGGTAATCCTGAAATGTTACTATGCGTAATTAATATCAATTATTTATGCATGATAATAATCTACGTAAATAGCCATGAACGTGATGCATGAGTACTAATGTTTTCACTGAGTTTATTTAATTATAAAATCTTAAAATACCATGCACAATTCCCAACAGAACATACATGCATGTGTGATTTAGTTGTAGATTTATAAGGAGTCATATTAATCTTGTATGTTAGAGCTTAAAAGAAAGCATTCTACGCATTGTTTTTGCATGACTGTTTTGATATAGTAAAAGTTAATGGATGAGGCTAATTTTCGGATATGTTATACTAAACTCATAGTAGAACAAACTTTGTGTTTGGTGCATGTTCAAATATTGAGGTTAAGATACTGTTTTAAATGGATGAGGAACTATATTTTTGTGCAATTGCAAAAATTTTGAAGGACTTTTAGGTTGATAACTGAACTGGATAAGTCATGCATGTGCAGTACTGGTTTTTCCAGTCTTCATATCTAGGTGTTTTATGCTTTGCATGTTGAGTTCTGGTAGTCTATCATGTGTATATCTTGTCTTAACTTCAAGATAAATGTGAATGGTAGTTAGGTGAACCATTGCATATGCTTATTTTGTGTAAATCTTGAATGTTGGTGCAAGAACAATATGAAAAGATGCTAATTGAACTATTGCATGTGTTAGTTTTGCATAGACTTTGTATTATAAGTGAAATTCCAGCCTAGTTGAGTAGTTAAAACTTGTCTTTTAGCTTATATATTAAGTGTATGCTATATTTGGGCTTAATCTTGGCATATAATTTGAATATTAAGTTTAACTGTGAACCAATGGTCTAGTGTGTTTGCTGGAATTGTTTCAAGAGCTATGAAATGTTAAAAATAATGCTAACGGTTGGGTAACCTGTTTTGTTACCCAACCCTATGTGGTGATTTGCTAATGTGCTATCGATTGACTAAATGTGTTAAAATGTTTATTTGTAATCGGAGGTAACCTACTTTGTTGTCCCCTTTAATTGAACGTGCATATGTGATACGTGATTGAATTCGACAGTTTACTATTTACTGTTTACCATTTACTGTTTACTGCAACTGTTGTGAGACATGGTAGCGTTGTGTTGCTCTGGGTAGCATCGGGCTTGTCAGACAATGCCACGACTACTATGTTTTATCCCTATCCTGCACAGACGGTGATGCTCTATGGGGTATAGGTATAGGTTTCGGTCACATCCGAATTGTACCTACTGTAATGGGAGTAAAGGGGAAACAGAAGAGTTCATGATGGTAGTATAAGGAGACGGCATCAACACTGTTAGCGTATCCTTTTGAAATGTGTTTATAGCTTTTATATTACTTGAGTTAACTGCACTTATTGTTTATATACTGTTTCAATGCATGTTTTCGAAAGGATTTTCAAAGTAAAAATGTTTTCCAAAACCATCCCTTTTTACCCCACTGAGTTTGCTAACCCCCCCTCACTGAGTTAGTGGAAACTTACCCCATTTGCTAACATTTCAGGTGAACCTGAGCTTCAAGAGGTTGAAAATGATTCGTGTGCGTGATGTGCGTGGATGATGATGTTTGTTATGTTTTCTTTCAAATTATGTTATTGGTGCTATTGTGAAGCACTTTGGACATGTGATATGTGATAAACTTATGTTGTTTATTTTGAATGCTTGTGAATTTTGAACTCTATGGCATGTATATAATTAAGTATTTGGAGTTTAAGGATTTGACTATATGAAATGTAAAACGCTAGTTATAACTTTGAGGTATAGATGATTTTGTTTTGGCCATGTTATGAGCGGGTAGTTTGGATACATATAGGGATTATCACGATAATAATAATATGACAATCATTGACTCGGATAGTGTTGACAATGCATCCAATCAAATTTTATTTTCAGAAGAGCTTAGGCTACGGGAATTAGGAATGAATAATGAAGATAGGGTCATAGACACCTAAGGAAGATGAGAAGCTTACTGAGTATATCAAGGAAAATGGTTTTAGCATAAGTTATATTTAAGTGTTATAATGGACGAACAACCGTTTCATTAGGACTCGGTTGTAGGAGGGGTGGGGAAAGGGCGTGACACCTTTAGGTGCTCTCCCTTTATGGATATTAGTTATTGGACTTTTGAAGTGCGACTTTGCGGATTTAGGAGGAGTGATCTTTTTAAGTTATGGCATCACGATCCCAGTATTGTTTGTTGATATTTCTATGGTATCAGAGACTGTATTAGTGAAATTGGGGTCGTGACAGGGGCGTCTTCTACTTCCTCCTTTGTTGCTCAAGTAAGTTAAAAGAACAAAGTTTACTTGAGAGCAAAGATAGACGATAGGCTGGTTTAGGTTTCATACCTTTAATGTTTTGGAAGTCAGGTTAAGTTTCCTCACCAGGATTATGATCTCTTAACCATGAGGATATGATTAAATCCCAAGATTTAAGGAGATATGTTTATCTCACTAGCATATAAGATCTCATAGTTTACTGGATAAGGGCCTTATCTAGCCCCTGAAATATTGGGCTTCTTTCTTATCATTTTGGTTAAGTTTGGTATTCGTTCCCAATAGCTCAAATGCTTGATCTTACCTGAACCACGAGCTTCACTTAGTGCTTGTGAGCTTAGAAAGTATTAGGTCGTGCCTTGTAGGCCCTTTATGGACGCTCTAGACTGGTGTCACATCATTATGCCATATCACTTAATCCCCAATAGTCCTGTCCTTCGCAGAAGTTTGGGGAATTGCTAATTAAATGCTGCTTTAATTTTCCTTTTGTAACCACTTCTGCCCATTATTCCATATTCTTCCACTCAATGATGTCATGCGTCCCATGTTTTGGGCCTCTTCGACTTCCCTTTATTTCTATCAAAGGTATAAGTGGGTTTTTTTCCCTTTTTTCAAGTCTAATTTGAAATTTCTTTCTTTGCCAGAATTCTTATCTTTCGCAATCTCTCTAGGGTTTACTAGCAATCTGTGCTTTCTTGATTTCCCTGTTCCTTTTCTCTCTTTCAATTTAATTGGTACGTGTTTTTTCTTTTTTTGCTCTTTCTACTTATAGGCATGTCAAACTGTGAGAGTGAGTTCTCAAGGGGTAGTACTATTGAGTACTAGAGCCGTCTAGTGGGTTCCCGCACAAGGTCGAAGAAGAGACCCTCAAAGGGTCATTCAGAGGCGAGCCCTGGCTTAGGCAGTATTCTAATTTTTGCCGCTGATGAGAAGTTTTGCACCATGAGCCCACGACAAGTGGATAAATTGGTACAAAATGAGTTTTCCCTTATGGATTTGATTATCGCATCCCTAATCGAGATGTGCCAGCCACAACCCTAGGTCCTAGAGAAGTAACCTTCTACACAGACATTTTGAAGTTCTTCTACTTTGTATTCCCTCCTTAGGTTGAAGATATCCTTAATCACCATCAACTTAGCCCTGGGCAACTGGTCTCGAATGGTTGGAGGCTTATGATTGGATTCAGCATGTGCGTTAGCTCTTTGGGTCTTCAACCAACCTCAAATCTCTTCCTTTGCCATTTTACTCTAAAGTGATAGGATAATACAAGGGTTGGCATTATTTTATAGCTTAGATTGGCCGCCTGCTGTTGAAAAAGTTACAAGACTCCTACAAAGGATGGCACAATGAATATATTTTTGTTAAGACTTTTATTTCTTTGAGGCTTCATAGGTCTTGGCCTACGCCATCGAAGGAGACAACCAATGAGCCTGCTCTGACCCCTGCCAAAGAAGAAGTGGTTAAGGGCTTGAGGGGTAATATGACTGTGGACGTGTTGCCCGAAGGAACGGTATAGGGATCGCTTTGTGACACCCCGGACCTAGCATGTAGTAGATAGTGTCTATTTGCATATGTTTATGTATTATTTTAATTGATTGTGTGAGTTTATGCGTTTATTTTAACTTTGTATTTATTTAGTAACCTTACTTTTTCTATTTCTTTCAAATATGCAACTAACATTTAATTAATTCAAATAAAATGATTTAACCTAGTTTTTTGTTATTTATGTTATGTGGGATTGTTCCTTACATCTAATGGATTAAAATTTATCATTTTAAAATGAGCCCTGAGCCCGGGGTAAAAATTAAAATATTTGATTTTGCAAAATTCACATTTTTCCCTCATTGTATATTTGTTTTTGGGCATATGTTCATAAATTTTATTTGCATAGCACTTCGCGAAGGCGGGTAGAATTTGTTTTTTTGTGTATCGCATGAATAGTGCTAGCTAGTTTGCATTTTGGGCCAATTAGAAGACATAGTTTGTAGGCTTATTTTGTAGTTGTCTATACAATTAATTTAGTCCAACAAAAGCCTTATAAGCCCACAAATATATTATATATATCTACTTATACATATATACACACATAATACAATATAAAGCAAACAAAAAACAAGAAAAAAGGCCCTAAGACCGACAACAAGAAGGTCCTAGATACCATCGAGTGTAATCTCGTATCTCGTAATTCATATCTCTCATTATCATTATCATGGTTGCGCAACCATTTGGGCATGGTAGTGTCGAAAAACACTGGGCTCCATCGGGCTTGCCGGTATATCTCGGCTACCATGGTACCCAGTCCCTCTCTCGCTAGGGATGCCGTCCTAGGAGAGTTGGATCGTAGGATAACGGGGTGTTACATCTGGAGTACCCCCGTTTGGTGTATAAGGATGCCAACTTTGTCTTTGTTATCATTATCGAGTTCGTGTTCATGGTTCGTGGCTCATGATTCATGGGTCGTGGCTCGTGGTTCGTGCTTGTGCATGACATTGTATCCTTTTAAGTAACTCTCGCTTGGGCCTTTAGTCCTTGGAGAGTTACCTTTGATTGTATTCTTTTATATGTGTTATCTAGTTTCGTATACTTGAGTATTACTCCGTATTAATATTGTAATCTCGCAGTTACCTCATGCACTTGTCCTACCGTGTTGGTTTTCTTTCTTTGATTGTGTATTGTTGAGTTGTTTATTTGTGTATTAGTCTTGTATTGTTAATTTACTTTACTGTTATTTGTTGCATGGCACGAAAGCATTTTCAAAACTCTCCGGATAACTATTTTCCTCCCTCACTAAGAAATAGTGTTTTGTTCACCCTTCTTTTTACCATTTTCTGGTGAGACAGGTTCAGTTCCTCCTGAGCCTGGGAAGGAAGAAGCTCTTGCATTACCCTGATTGATTGTGTTAGCTCGAGCTTGATGTTCCTATGTACTTATGTGGATGTTATGTATTCTTTTGTGGCCTACGTGCCTTGTGTATATTTTGGTTGTAAAGAATGTAATTAAGTGAAGGCTTACCTAGAGATAGTGGTATGTAATATTTTAGTTAATGTTTTAACTGTGAAATCTAGTTTAGAGTACTTATAGCCTATTTTGCTAAGTAAAGAAACTTGGAACTGCCGAATGAACTAGAAATGGACTAAAATATGTATATAAATGATAAATCTTGTGTGATGATTCTTCTGCATGCTGGTTGGTTTGGCGGGAAACTCTATTCTTTTTTCCTCGTTTCATGCCTTGGGTTTTGGGATCGTGGACCTGATTCCGTGAGGGGTCAGGGCGTTACACGCTTGCATATAGTGAATAAAACCCAAGGGAAAAAACTATAAAAAATAATTTTTCAAACATATACAACAATCTCATAACTTGATATTGCATGTAATATACAAAAATAAGCTAGAACAAAAGAGAACTACATACTTCTTGTAGACCTTTTGTTGAAGTGTGGTTGGATTCACTCTTGGCAAGACACCCTCTTCGACAAGTGTAAAAGTCCAAGTTAGTCAATACCAAACAAGTGATGAATCTACTCTTCTCTTCTTTGAATTATAGTCCTAGCAAATTTCTTTAATAAAATATATGAACTTGTGTCTTTCTTTGTGTAGAAAGGGCTAAGAAATACTCACAACCCTTTGTAGTATTTATTCAGTAACTCACTCAGTCAAGACTTATTAGCTCTCTTCCACACATACAACAAGTGTTGTAGTATTTTCTTACTTAATGTCATCTTATATCTATCACACAGATATAGTGATATATACATATATATCAACAACTTTTATATACAATATACATAAGTGTCAATTGATATACATTTGTGTATGTATATAAATTCTAGTGGAATATGACTTTGTTTTCTATGTCTTGTCAACCTTGCAAAAGAAAGGACTAGTGGAACTTTTTATAATTCCATAGGGACAAGCTTTATCATCCTTTTGCAAAAGAAAGAAGAAATGGATTTTTCTACAATTCCATTGGGTTGTGTCTAGTCACCTTTTGCATAAAGAAAGTGTAAGTGAAATTTTTCATAACTCCAATCTTCCTTTTAATATGACTTTCAAGATTAACTCTTTAACCTTGTTTGCATATATATATATATATATATATATATAGTCACCTTTAGATTAAATAATGGAAATCACATTTTCACTTTTTGCAATTTAGTCCATATACATAATGCATAATGATATAGTAGCCCCATTAACTTTTAATGATACAAATACTATACTTATTTCTTTATCAATTTGTGAGATGAAGATACAAGTTCAATTAAAACTAAATCACTATACTCTATTGTGTGTGACCTTTTATGTTCACCGCCAAATAGCATCAAGGAAATATCAAAGGTCTTGAGTGACATCTAGAAATATATCAAGACAATTTATAAGGCAATAAAGTCATTAATTGAGTGAACCTATTTAGTTGATGATTACCATGCAATTCAGTCCTTCCATTAAATGTCCCGATCGAGTAAGAACCATGTATCGATTAAGTTCATTAACTCAATTTTATGCATATATCAAATTTGGTGTAATGAGATATGACACATGGAAAATATATTTCCTATCATTCATACCTTAGCCAAGGATTTCCTCATTCAATAACCAATATTATATTGCATAGACATTGCCTCACCCTAGAGGTAATGGATCCTATCTTGACAATCATTTGTCACTCACTATATTAATCGAATGAAACTGCAAGTGAACGTTTCTTGCCTATAAATAGGAGAAGCTTTGTTCAGAAGTTGATCTCAAACACCAATACATATGCCAACCGTGTTACGGCAAGTCAAAGGATCACTTGTACCACCGCAACGAATAACAAATCATTAATCTTATGCCATGTGATTTGTTATTCGCATCACGTTCAGTGATTATTCAACTAATAATCACCCATATGTTTGCTTGTTGCATCTCATGCTTTTTACGTATGTGACTCACCATCTTTTACCACTAATATTTCATATTAATCAAAGGTAACAAACTAATTTGATAGTCCGTACTAGATTATTTAAAGTCCCATTCAGTTATTCTAAGGACTATGAACAGTTTAAGTATTATCTTACTAAAGAAATATATCTACATATTCTTAACTCTTAAGAATACATTCATTTAATGAAAAAAGAATACTAGGGACTAATTCCTATGTTAACAAGGAGAATACAAATGATAAAATAAAGCCATTAAAAGAATAAGTATACATAAAAAACACCCTTAAAATAAGTCATCCAACTATAGAATTAGGCATATCTCTGACAATCTCTCATTTGCACTAATTCTAGCATATCATAAAGTACCAGCGTATCATACACTGGTATCTTATACCCATCTTCTCAAGATGATGACTTAGTTGTAACTGAATCAAAGCTTTGGTTAGTGGGTTAACTACATTATGTAATAAAGCCATTTTCTGCAAAATAATAATTTTATGAGATACAATTTCTCGAATAATATAAAAATGACTTTCTATGTGTTTAGATCTTTAGTGAGACCTGGTTCCATTAACTTGTGCAATAGCTCCATTATAGTCACAATACAAAAGGATCAGCAACTCAATAGAATAAACCACAATTAGTTCTTTTACGAACTTCTTGATCCAAACTGCTTCGTTAGCTATTTCATATGCCACAAAAAACTACCTTTTGTAGCATTATATGCCACAATATGTTTGACTTCAATGGTAGAATCTACAGTCATAGATTGTTCGAAACTCTTCAAACTCACTGCTCTAACATTATAAATAAGCATGAACCTAGATGTAGACTTTCTATCATCTATTTCAGATTAAAAATCTAAATTGGTAAATCTATCAACATGAAGTTTACCACATCCTTAAACCAAAACCATATCTTTAGTTATTCTCAAGCACTTTTAGGATATGTTTTACGGCAATCAAGTTCCTCACCTGGATTAGACTAATATCTGCTCATAACATTTACACCTTGTGTAATATCAGGCCTTGTATATAAGATAGCATGCATGAGATTACCTATTCCTGAATCATAAGGCACATTGCTTTGCATTCTCTATCTTCGAAATTTTTGGGAGATAACCTTTTTAGAGAGATGAATTTTATGCCTTATAGGCAATAAACCTTTTTTTAGAATTTTCCATTTTGAACTTTTTTTTGGCTCCATGTTGAACTTCTTCAAGACATTTTGTATGTACAGACTTTGAGATAGGTGAATTAATCTATTAACTCTATCTCTATAGATGTAAATTCCCAATACATAAGTGGCATTTCCCAAATCATTCATGAAGAATATTTTTCTTAATCAAAGTTTAGTCGACATGATCATTTATTCACCATTACTCGTGATAATCAATGTTTAGTCAACATCGAGGGCATTTCTTACAGAATTGTGGGGCATCTCTAGATAGAGTGGGCCAAAAGAATTCACACTGAAGGACTTTAGCAACAGTCATCTTACCTCTAAAATGGCCACCACAAGCTTTAGAATGGCAAAATTGTTGTATGTTGGAAAACTCCTCCTCAGGTACACATCTCGTTATTACTTAATCGACACCGATCTTAAAAAGATAAGGATCTTCCCTGATGAAGTATTTTACCTAGGCCATAAAATACTATTTCTCTCTTTTTCCCCAATGAGGAGGTAACTCTCGGGTCACCAGGTAATTAACAAAGTGGGCATACCAAGAGGTCTGGTGTAAGACAAAAAAGAATTGCTCATTCGGAAATGTATCAGTAAAAGGAAGAGAGTCAATGGGGGAATCACAAACAAGACGTGATAAATGGTCCGTAATAGAATTCTTACTCCCCTTTTTGTCTTTGATAACTAAGTCAAATTCTGAAAGTAATAGTAACCAATGGATCAAATGGGGCTTAGAATCCTGTTTGGTAAGTAAGTAACGCAAGGCAACATGATCCGTATATACTATCATTTTTGACCCTAGGATGTATGGCCTGAACTTGTCAAGTGAGAATACTACAACTAGCAATTCCTTCTCTGTGGTTGTATAATTCATTTGAGCTTTATCTAAGGTCTTGATGGTGTAGTAGATCATATGAGGCAACCTATCCCTACGTTGTCCCAAAATAACTCCTACTATATAATCTAAAGAATCACATATAATCTCAAATGAGTAGTTGTAATCAGGAGGCCGGATAATAGGTGGGAGAAAAGTAAGGACTTCAGCTTCTTAAAAGCCTTAGAACACTTGTCATCAAAATGAAATAGAGTATCATAGGCTAAGAGACTTGAGAGACGTCGAGCAATATGGCTAAAGTCCGTGATAAAATACTGGTAGAAACTGGCATGACCAAGGAATGATCTAATGTCATGCACCATTTTGGGTGCGGAGAGCTTCTCTATTAATTCAACCTTAGCTAGGTCTACATGGATACCATCCCAAGATACCACATGACTAAGAACTATCATTCGCTTAACCATGAAGTGACTTTTCTCCAAACTAAGCACCAAATTCATCTTAACATAACGCTCTAGGACTAGGGAAAAGTGTATGAGGCACTTATCAAATGTAGCTCCAAAAATCGAGAAGTCATCCATAAAGACCTCTAGAAACTTCTCAACTATGTCAGAAAAAATGGCCATCATACACCTTTGAAAGGTCGTAGAAGCATTACATAAACCGAAGGACATGCAACATAAACAAAGGTCCTATAGGGACAAGTAAAAGTTAGTCTTTTCTTGGTCTTTGGTCTTCGGGGAAGATAGGGATCTGCTTATACGCGGAATACCCGCCTAAAAAGCAGTAGAGCCCTGTCTGGCTACTCTATCTAATATCTTATCAAGAAGGGTAAGGGGAAATGGTCTTTCCTAGTCTTGGCATTGACCTTTCTATAATCAATACAGACACGCCAACCAGTGATGGTGCATGTGGGAATGAGTTAACCTTTATCAGTAGGGACTACTATTATCCTATATTTCTTAGGAACAACCTGAATTGGACTAACCCATGAGCTGTCTGAGATCAGGTAGATAATACCTGCATCAAGAAGCTTAATGATTTCTTTGCAGACAACCTCGTTCATTTGTGGGTTCAGTCTTATTTGCATTTCTCGAGAAGGAGTGGCACCTTCCTTATGATGAATTCGATGCATGTAGACAGCCGGATCTATTCATCTCAAATCATCTATGGTCTATCCTATGGTTGTTTTGTGTCTGCACAAAACTTCCATTGACTTTTCCTCATGATCAGAAGTCCAGTCTGAGGCAATTATCACTGTCAAAGATTTATCAGGTCCGAGATAGGCATATTTTAGATTTTCAGGTAATGGTTTGAGCTCCAAAGAAGGGGGAAACACAATTTTGTGACAATCAGAATCTTTAGAGAGATGAATCATGTCCTGATTGGTCTTACGCGGATCTGTCATGAGAGAAATAGAGGCGAGAGTTTCAGGTAAAAAGTTACAGTGAAATAAGAGCCGCTCTAGCTCTATAATTTTCTCCTCAGGAGTCAGGAGTATGCGGGCATATTCCTCTACACAAAGGTCAATGATATGTACATGACAAGTTCCTCTACACAAAGGTCAAGGATATCTACATGAAAACATTCTTCCACGTCATCCCTATTCATCTTATTGGGCACATCAGTTACCCTCAACTTAGTGCGTATATTCCCAAAGGTCAATTCTATCATGCCCATCCCGCAATAGATAACAACGCCACTTGTTGCTAATAATTTTATGACTAAAAGGACGGGAGTGGTATTTTTAGTGTTAAGGATGGAATCCATATCTAACACAATAAAGTCAATGGGGAATAAAAATTGCCCAACCCTAACAAGTACATCCTCTACTATACCTCTGGGTCTTCTTTTAGATATATCTGCTAATTGGAGGGTTACACTAGTCAAAGTCAAATCTCCTAAACCTAGTCTCTGATAGACTGTATGTGGAATAAGGTTAACACTAGATCCTAAGTCGAGAAAAACATTTTCTACTCATTGATCCTTAATGATGCTTGAAATGGTAAAAACTCCTAGATCCCTAAATTTTAAGGGCAATCCTTGAGTGCAGATATTGCTAATAGTTTCAGTAAGCCTGACCTTTTTTGGTATGCGAGTGGTCTATCTTTTCTTGACATACAAATTTTTTAGAAACTTGGCGTAAGCCGGAATTGGTTGGATCACTTCTACTAAAGGCAAATTGATCTTAATGTCTTTTAGGTACTTTAAAACCTTAGGATTTTTGGGGTCCTCACTTGGCTTCGGTCGAGACAGAGCTCCAGCGTATAGTGCTTGGGATGGGTGTTCCACTACTGGCTCTACCATTCTTGTTCATTCCTAGGGAAGTCATTGACACTAACTTCCTAATCTTCAATTTCAGTTTCTTCCTCTATTTTCTCGAGAGCATTTTGACTCATTTCTCTTACATGGTTATCTATTTTCTTTCTGCTCCTAAGGGTTGTGATAGCCTTAGCTTGCTCTTGGGTGCCTTAGCTTGGATATTATAGCATTATTGTGAAACCCCAATGTTCGTCTTTATCTCAATTTGCGTGTCTTTACCTTGTTTTGCGTGAATTGACATGTTTATGTGCTATATGACTTAGAATGTGTTAAATATGTGATTTATATTCCTAATACATGCTATGTGTGCATTCATGAAATTTTCATCAAAATTAGCATCAGAAATTTTATCGACGATTTTTGTGAATAATATTTTAAACACCTGTCTGCTAAAATTTTTACAAGGGTGTTTTAAATGTTTTAAAACCTAGTCCTATATTATTAATAGACCCATGTTTGATAAAAATTGATTCTAAAATGGAATAGTAATTTAAATAGACTTTTCGGGCAAAAAATAGCGTTTTTGAGCCAAATAGTAATTTCTTCTAAACCCGATTCTTGCATTGACTTCCATTGACCTAGTATATATTAATATACATGTATTTATATGTGGTATTAAATGATTTTAGATTAATTGTGCATTCAAAAGACATTTGAAAATAAATAATATGATTTTTCACCTTCTTTTCCAGAAAATCGAGTTTTAAGCCGACTCGGGTGAAATTGTTTGAATGTAAAACTTCTTGTCACCTAAAAATAAACTACTTGATATAGTTTAGGTGTTTCATAATTAATTTGAGCAAGAGTAGTTAAGAAAATGAATTAAACGACAAGAAAACACTAAAAATAATTAGTTTCCACCTTTGACTTTCTTTTATTTGTTGACCTTTGCTTAATATATCACCAACACACATTAAAACAACACAAAACACACTCATTTTACACACACATTACCAAAATTCCATGAGGGAGAAGAAAGAAGACTTTTTTTCAAAGGTTTTCTAGATCTCCTTAGTGTCTTGTTTTGGAGGAAGATAGACTGTAGGATTTGACTTGTTGGTGTTTAAGTATGTAGGTGGGACACCCTTCTTGTACTTCATAATTCTATCAGTCTTATTATTATCTTTTACTCTATTCTCACTTATTTGAGAGAGAGTTACACTTTTCTAGCATATCAATTGTTTCTTGAAAGTTTTGCTTATTGGATTAATGGATCCTATACTCATTTGACATTGTTTCTATTCTTCATATTTGCTTTTTATAGCAATGTCACTTATTGGAGTTAAGGTTTGAGACTTCTATATTTCATTATATATCTCCAGCCATTTATTTCAATATTTCATTTCATCATATTACTATTCATTTGAAAGTAATTTTTCCTTTGGTATAGCATTTTACTTGTTCGAATTCCACTTGCTTGATGTATTCCCTACCTAAGTACATCATTGTCATTCTTGTTGATCATTGTTAATCCTATTGTTTTATTATTAAATCTTGAGCCATTACGTTGCTTGTAATTGTTCATTCAATATACTCGGCATTGTCCTTCTTATTTATACTTCTTTGGTTATTGTGTGCTGAGATACTCTTGCCTTTTATGTTTTCTATTGAATTAATCATCTCTTATTTCTTAATTTCATTTCACCTCAAGTACAACTTACTTGTTGGTTCCTTGAACAATCATCGACAATTGAAATATCTACTTGTTCAGGAATTTTTGTTCAACATACTCAGCACTGTTTTGACTCATCATTATCCTTTGTTCGTACTTATTTAACTGATAGGTGCTGAGACATTTCTTATCTTAGTTATCATGCTTCCTTATTAAACTATTAACCTCTTGATTCTCTAACTTGTTTGACCTCTTGTTCACTTGATTGTTGGCTCGAATATGATTTTTCATATTCGTATTTCCTTGTAAATTTCATAAGAGCCATATTCTGACAAATGTCACTTTTGAGATATTCCCTTGATCAATAATCATTCATGTTATCGTAAATGAGTTTTTAAACCCTTGGGGTATTCATAGAGCTCTTTTGTGTAGTAGGGGATGATTGATAATTAGTGGTGTCATGCTAAGACTTTGGAGTTGTGATTTCTTTCATATGCAATATGATATTAGGTAGGAGAGAATTATGAATTGAAGATTGTCTTGGAATTATGATCATCAACTTGCAGTCAACAGAGTTTGTTATTTTGAGGTCTTTGGTTAGGTGTCATCCTAAGAGATAAATGAGAACTAAGAGAATTATTGTTAAGTGTAACGATTGAGGATTTAATTATCTGTTAGTTCGAGAATTGCGCAGACACAATTGTTTTAAGGAGGGGAGAATGTGAAACCCCAATTTTCGTCTTTATCTCGATTTGTGTGTCTTTACCTCGTTTTGAATGAATTGACCTGTTTATATGTTATATGACTTAGAATGTGTTAAATATGTGATATATATTCCTAATACATGCTATGTGTGCATTAATGAAATTTTCATCAAAATCAGCATCAGAAATTTTATCGACGATTTTTGTAAATAGTGTTTTAAACACCTGTCCACTAAAATTTTTACAAGGGTGTTTTAAACGTCTTAAAACCTAGTCCTCTATTATTAATAGACCCATGTTTGATAAAAATTGATTCTGAAATGGAATAGTAATTTAAATAGACTTTTCAGGCGAAAAGTAGCATTTTTAAGCCAAATAGTAATTTCTTCTAAACCCGATTCTTGCATTGACTTCCATTGACCTAGTATATATTAATATAAATGTATTTGTATGTGGTATTAAATGATTTTAGATTAATTGTGCATTCAAAAGACATTTGAAAATAAATAATATGACTTTTCACCTTCTTTTACAGAAATCGAGTTTTAAGCCGACTCGAGTGAAATTGTTTGAATGTAAAACTTCTTGTCACCTAAAAATAAACTACTTGAGATAGTTTAGGTGTTGCATAATTAATTTGAGAAAGAGTAGTCAATAAAATGAATTAAAAGACAAGAAAACATTAAAAATAATTAGTTTCCACCTTTGACTTTCTTTTATTTGTTGACCTTTGCTTAATATATCACCAAAACACATTGAAACAACACAAAACACACTCATTTTACACACACATTACCGAAATTCCATGAGGGAGAAGAAAGAAGACATTTTTCAAAGGTTTTCAAGCATTTTTCACATAGATTTTGCAATTCAAGTTCAAATCACTTCATTCAAAGCTTGATTTCACTTGTTGGGCATCCATTCTACATGTTTCTTGCATCAAAACACATCAAAGGTGAGAGAAAAATTCTAGATCTCAAAAGTTATATTTTATGTTTTTGCTTATAATTACATTTTGAACCGTTGGAATGTTAATTTGAAGTTATATTATTGCTCAGTGCATGCTAGGGATCGTTTATGTGTATTACTACGAGATTTGAACCATTGTAGCAAAATTATTTATTTTCGGGTATTTAAAGTTGATAGATTGGCCATTTGATGAATTTTTTGAGTTGTTGTGGTTGGAATCGATTGCCGTCAATTTTTTAAAGTTTGTTAATTACGTGGTAACGCTGTTATAATGCCGAATTTTCAATTGCGATGTTTGGGTGAAAATCCAGAAATTTCAGCCTAGGTGCATTGAGGTTTTAGGGTTGTTAGGCTTGATTTTGATGTGTCTTGGTTGGTTTCCGAGAGGGCTAATGTAGTTGATTAAATGGGTGAGTGTTTGAAACTAATTTGGAGTTGTTTGGATTAGTAGAATGTAAGATATGATTATTTGAAGTTTATGTTATCTTTCTTTAAATTGTTGAATTGAGCCTTAGTTGACTGGGTGGTATTTGAGTGATTGCATTGTGAGTTGTTAATGGTTAGACTAGGGTTAGATTACGTGTTTCATGCAAGATAAGTTGGATGGCCTACTTTGTCATCTAACTTAGTTGTTTGCTGTTTAATTAATTACTTGATGTTATATTGATGTTATATTGATGTTACATTGATGAAATTGATGATTATTGATGATTATTGATTGATGAACCGGGAGATAGGCAATTCTGCTAGATTGTTCTCCTGTGAATGATGTTTGATTATTGACTGATGATTGATGCCAGGAGACATGCAGTTCTGCTAGACTGTCTTCCTGTGAATGATGTTTATTGTTATTGCTGAGTCTTTGGTATGTGTGTGCCACCTCTCAGGCAGCATCGGGCTGTCGAGTTGATAACGGCATGACTACCAGAGACTACCTCCAGCTCGCATGACGAAGGTGTCATGGAGGGAGAGGTTATTGAGGTACCTCAGGTGCATGAGTTTATGGGAGTCACGAGAAGGTTGTTATGATCGTGATGGCCTTTGGAGCTACACCAACTAGTATATCCTTTATTGAATGGTCATTATAGATTATGTGATGATAGTATTATTGACGTTATTGTTTGTTTACTTGTTCAAAGGATTATTTCCAAGGAGTATAGTGAATACTATTAGAGATCTATCGGATCCTCACTGGGCTTATTTTATATAAGCTCACTCTCTATTATTGCATGCTTACAAGTGTACTTGAGCAAGATTATGGATACGTGCCTCAGGAAGCTGAGAATGTGCTTTATGTGGATGAGTCTTATGTGCAGGAGTCATTGCCATGAGATTATCTTAGTTGTTGTAAAACAATGTTTTGTATAATCTATTCTGAAATGTATGTATAGCCTATGTATTAAGTTGGAACGGAGGCGTATAACTATGAATTGATTGTTGAAGGAATGATTATTGTATAATATGGCTATGTTGTATGTTGTTAATTTAATTGAGGAGTTGATTGCTGAATGGTTTGTGGAGTTGGTTGTATGTTATTTTGAAAAGGTTGGTTTAGAGCCTCAGTGTCTTAATTACGGTCGTTATACTGCCGAAATTCCGTTGCGTCCTGACTAATCGTAAGAGGGGTCGAGTTGAGGCATGACAATTGTCCACGTGGATCCTCCATGGGCTGGGACTGTGACACCCGACCCGTGCATATAATTGTTTAATTGATGTGCATATACTTATATGTCTACTTTAATTATTTACGTATATTCGTTTGCATAAAATATCTTATTTTGGGTTACATCCATCTATTTCGTTTAACGTGCATTTATATCAAACTATGTGCATACATCTAATTTAACAAGAAATTTCATCTATTAATATATATTGCATCAATATAAATGCATTCTTATGTAAGTAGGCACGTTTAATTGGTTAATGTGCATAATTCTCGTTTTACATGCAATTTTGGTACTTCACGAATACTTTGGAAATCGTAGGAACCGTAGAAAATAATTAACGTAGACAATTAGGAATTGGAGCAACTAAATTAGTTAGAATTAAACTAGAATGGCAAACTAGTTAATAGTATTTAGTTGAAGGGCATGTTGGTCAATTGGGTTTTTCTTTCTTTTATTATTGACACCTATTAATACACAAAAACACACACAAACACACAAAAACACACACAAAAATCACACACACACACAGACACACACTAAACACGTTTAAAAACACACAAGAAAGAAGATGAAGAAAAAGAAGAAGAAGAATGAGAAAATAAGGAAGAAAAGGTGATTTTGAACTTGTTTGTGTACAAATTCTTCAACTTAAGGTAAGGGTTCATCCATGCTTGCATCATTGGCTGATTCCTTCTTGTATATACATGTATGCCATCTGTAGATAAGTGAACATGAAGCTTGTAATGCATGTTTAATGAGGTATTTTGTGTACGAAATGTTGTGGTAGCTTTCTAATGCATGAATTGCTAGCCTTGGTGTTTGGCTTCGGTTGTAGTTGAAGTTGGCTTCTTTGATTAATTGTTGAAGACCAAGTGTTTGTGTATATGTCATAGAGAGTAGTTTACATCATATGCATAGTGAGTAATGGTGGTAGTATGCCAATGAAGCAAGAAATAGCTAAAACATGAGTAGTGCAAGATTCTGAATTTTCTGGCAGGTTGTGCGACTAGATTGCAGAGGCAGTTTGACCCAGCAAACGTTGTCGAAAGTGGTTGAATTTTTTTTTTATATTGTAGCTAAGAACTTGAGGAACAATTTCTCTTTTGGGGGAAAGATCGAATTATATCATTAAGGCATTGTTTTGAAGCCAAAACAGTAGGGTGACTGATTCTCATGTAATTCAGGACTAGCTGCGCAATGATTTTCTAAAGGGCATAACTTGATGAGTTTAACTCCGAATTAGGAACCGTTTGAGGCTAAACCTATCTACACTTGATGAACTACATGTTTGTGCAATTTTTAGAAGTTTTAGAGGACATTAAGGCAGCTAACGGAACAAGTAAAGTTAAGCAAATGCAGTTAAAAATTTTAGTTTATATAGCTAAGTGATTAATGTTGCACTAAAGGTTAATTTGAGTTGAATAATGGTGGATTATATGGAGTTGAAGGCTTTGAGAGTAACAATTACATGTTTGGAGATAGTGTTTAAGTGAAATAAGGGTTAAATAAACATTACTTGCGTTGAATGCTAAATGTTTAATACATGATTAACGTGAACTATGTGCATTGAATGTTTAAATAAGTTGAGCTTTGAGTGAAAATTAAATGTGATAGAATTATGTGTAGTGACTTGCTATTTAGATAATCAAGAGTAATTAAAGACATGCACATGCTAGTGTTAGTTGTCAAAGAGTGTTTGCAAGTTATGGGAAGTAAAATATGCTTTCAATCATGTTCATGAGCTTAGCTTAATGTATGTGTTAAAGTTAGTTGAATTGCTTGAGTACTTGGTTATTGTTGGCTCAAATGCAAGAAATAACAAGAAGATGATAAGCAAGCAAAATTCGGATTTGGATACTGCATTGCCCTTGACTTCCGAAGTAGTTTTGGTATAGAAAACAAGCTTAGAATTGAATGAAATTTATATGGAAGCTAGATTAGACAATTTAGAACAAATGTTGATTTCTAGAGCTAAGGAAAATTCTAACGTTTTGACCCCGCGATCTAGCTATTTCCGAAATGTGTCTGAAAATCGCTGGTGCAGGGGGCAGTTCGCGCAGTTGTACGGAAAGGGTCATAACTTGTGGAATTTAGATCGGAATTGAGTTTCGGTTGAAGCTAAAGTAATCTACACTCAAATAGCTACATTTATACATAAAAATCAGTTAGTTTGGAGGTCTATAGCATAGATAACTGAATTGATTAATTTAAGCCTCTGTTGGAAAAAATGGAAAATGTTATAGTGATATTTAGTGTTTTGTGCAAAGTTGATTCTAGGATTGATTTGATGCTATCTATAGGTAATATAGGCTCTAATGAGCATAGATTAGTCATTAGACATGATTGGCTTGATTGAAACTTTAGGAAATTTGTATAATTGGTTTAGAATTCAAAGGGGCTTTATCCGAAAAATGAATCCGGATGGAATATAATGATGTAGATAGTCTTTATTAGGTGTGACAGTGCTTAATGTGCCTTTATGGCGCGAAATTGGGGTTTGGTTAGAGTACTTGTAGTTAAAACGCATAAAAAATGGGATTTTGGGACTTTTATGTTGGATATAGTATAAAGTGAGGTCTTGTGGTTCTTATTGGTGCCATAAGGTGTCATTAGAAGTGTGGAATAACTTACTTGTGGATTTAGTACCTTGTGTTTCATTTGAGTGTCAATTATTTTAGTAAACAAAGGAGTCTTTCAAGTGAAGTGTTAGCGATGGCTTGTTCGAATAAGTATATGATCTTAGATGTGTTAGGAAGCCTCTAAGATGTATTTATGGCATGGTTTAGATAATCGAATTAGATAGTTGTAGTTCAAATCACTTAAAGGGCTTTTCGGAGTTTTTGTGTTAACATGACTTAAAATGTGGTTTCACAGCATTTATGTGTATCATAATATGGCTATAGGTGATTAGTAAAGTTAGATTTGAGGATTGTTATATTGTTTGAAGTTTAGAGCTTGTTTTGTAAGCATTTATAAGGAGACTTGTTGGATTTCTTGTGAATTACTTGAATTAGTAGTTATTATATTGTTATATTCGCTCTAATTGATCATGATTGAGTTATATGTTGTATAAGTGTGAAGTTTATGACCTAAATACTAAGCATGTGGAAAGGTTTTAATTGGATTTTATGTGAATTAGTTGAGCTTGGTGCTTAGTTGGTTATTTGAATTGATGTAGTTATTATAATTGACTTTTAAATGATTTAAGTAAGAGTTTAAATGTTAATGATATGTAATATGTAGCTGTTTAGAGAAGTTTCATGAAATAGGTTGTATAGCTACTTCATTAAAATATGTTTGTATCTTGTTTATAATACCGTGTTGCTTATAATTATATGAGTTATGTTGTGGGAAATGACTACTTGGAATATACGTTAAGTTAAAGTATATAAAAGTGGTATTTTGTTAAAAATAGAATTCTAATAGATATTGTATATATGCTAAATAAGCGAAGTTATAACTTAGCTAACCTAGCTGAATAATTAATGAATGTTGTAGTTAAAGAGTAATTGAAGTAATGTTTGCTCATAGGTTCAAGGTGACTGGAAATGATGTGATCCAAACTTACATCTTGGAGCTCAGTAGAGGTGAGGGACATGCATCATTACGTGCATTATAGTTTATTTTCTTTCTAAAAGAGTATATTGTTTAGTATAATTGCATAATTGATATATGCTTATTGTTGCTAAATTGTAACTTGGTACGAGAACAACTTACTTTTTGTCCTTAAATGTGTTTCCTGATTATATTGTTATTGTTATCATTCTTGCATTGCATCATGGTTGCGCAACCTCATTGTCGCGGCAGATGCGATGGCCTCGTTGGGCGGCATCGAGCTTGCCAGTGTTGGTTGCCTTAGCTCTGTTTGCTATTCCCTCACTCGCCTGGTTCGGAGATTGCCAGGGGGTGTTGGGTCGTAGGATCGGGTACATCTGAAATGCCCATTGGTGTAAGGGATGCCGGCATATCGAGATTGAGATCGTGGTTCGTGGATGGGGGATCGAAGATTTGGAGTGATAAGGGTTATCGATTGTATCCTTTTAAAATGTGGTATTAGAATTGTTATTCATTGTTTATTTATTGCATTAATTGTGTTAAGTTGCTGCATTGCACGAACCCTGGTATACTGTTCTCGTTTCCCTTCCCTCACTGAGTGTACCAGTTGTATACTCACCCTCGTTTCTAACACCTTTCAGGTTCAATACCTTCGCAAGGTGATATAGGGAAAGCTCGAGAGTTACCCTATTTGCTTGTGATGACTTCCATTATTAGTACCTGCGAATCCATGTGAATTTGTAAAGTGGTTTAAATTGTAATTTGATTGGAACTATAGAAACCCGACTTGTAATTGTATTGGATCTTGTTTGTATTTGATTTGTAGGTGGTCTGTAATAGCTTAATGGACTATGTTATTGTTTATTGGTCGTGTATGCTTGATTGGGTGAATGGAGTTAGACCATAGTTTTGTAGTTATAAATATTATTTACGGGTTTTGGATTATCCTATAAACAAGGGAGGCTTCGTCCGTTTCCCCTCGTTTCTTGTGCCTTGGGAATGGAAATGGGAACTCCGGTCTCGTGAGGGATTGGGGCGTTACAATTGTGGTATCAGAGCTTAGATAGCTCTCAGTCGGGATAGGGTCCTCGGTCTGTTTGGTAGCGAACCTCGAGTGCGTGCATATGGAGTATGCTTTAACCAATGGTGTGCTTGCATGTGAGATGGTTATGTTGCTAATTGAAAATGTGATTCTTTGTTATTTGTTTATGTGAAATATTGAGGTTGTATGATGTGTATTGTGTTATGTGATTATATGCACACCTATGTGACCCCTTTGTGAAATAAGTGAAACTTATACGATATGTTTATTTATGCGATCAATTATGCAACTATGTGATCTCTTGAGTGTTTATTTACTTTAGTTACTTGTAATAATATTTATTGAATGTTTGTCTTATGTGAAACCCACTGCATACATGCCTTACCATTCGAAATGGTAAGTAAACTCTCCCCTATAAAGAGCTGATTAGTAACGGTTTATCCAAAGACGTGGACCAACAAAAAGAAGAAGTGTTGATCGATTGATTATTGACAGTCAAAGAAAGGAATTCAGTCTCGGAAGGTTACAATCAGTAGTCAGCCTTGAAGTTTATTCTCAATATCTTCTTCGGTATTTTCTTATGAAAATTCCTACACGGTACTATCTGCAGTATTCTTCTCGGGATCCTTATTGGTATTTCCATACGGAATTTTCTAGCAGTACTCTTGTTGGAACTTTGGTTGGCATTCTTACTTGGTATTTATATATGTGTGACCTTCTTCGAGATTTCTATATAGGGATTCTCAAGTGGTGTATTGTTTGGCATTCTTCGTGGCGTCTTTTATGGTATTCACTTGGATTCCATATTGGTATTTTCTCGGCACTTCTAACTAATATTCTTAATTGGACTTCAGAATGGCATTCATTAGTGGAGCCTTATTTAGCGTCCTTGTTCAAGAATTATTATATGGAATTCTCTTAGGCTATTTGTTGGAATTCTATCTGAAGGTTCTAATTGGTGTGGATCCTTGATACTCCATCTTAGCATTTTCTATGGTATTCGCATTCACACTCCTTCTTTAGAAGGTTCAGGATGCTTATATGGAGTTTTCTTGTGAAGAAGAAATTGCGAGGGCACAATTTGTTTGAACGAGGGAAGAGTGTGACACCCCGACCCGTGCATATAATTATTTAATTGATGTGCATATACTTATATGTTTACTTTTATTATTTACGTATATTTGTTTGCATAAAATATCATATTTTGGGTTACATCCATCTATTTCGTTTAACGTGCATTTATATCAAACTATGTGCATACATCTAGTTTAACAAGAAATTTCATCTATTAATATATATTGCATCAATATAAATGCATTCTTATGTAAGTAGGCACGTTTAATTGGTTAATGTGCATAATTCTCATTTTACATGCAATTTTAGGACTTCACGAATACTTTGAAAAATCGTAGGAACCGTAGAAAATAATTAACGTGGACAATTAGGAATTGGAGCAACTAAATTAGTTAGAATTAAACTAGATGGCAAACTAGTTAATAGTATTTAGTTGAAGGGCATGTTGGTCAATTGGGTTTTTCTTTCTTTTATTATTTACACCTATTAATACACAAAAACATACACAAACACACAAAAACACACACAAAAATCAGACACACACACACACACACACACACTAAACATGTTTAAAAACACACAAGAAAGAAGAAGAAGAAAAAGAAGAAGAAGAAGAATGAGAAAAGAAGGAAGAAAAGGTGATGTTGAACTTGTTTGTGTACAAATTCTTCAACTTAAGGTGAGGGTTCATCCATGCTTGCATCATTGGCTGATTCCTTGTTGTATATACATGTATGCCATGTGTAGATAAGTGAACATGAAGCTTGTAATGCATGTTTAATGAGGTATTTAGTGTACGAAATGTTGTGGTAGCTTTCTAATGCATGAATTGCTAGCCTTGGTGTTTGGCTTTGTTTGTAGTTGAAGTTGGCTTCTTTGATTAATTGTTGAAAACCAAGTGTTTGTATATATGTCAAAGAGAGTAGTTTACATCATATGCATAGTGAGTAATGGTGGTAGTATGCCAATGAAGCAAGAAATAGCTAAAACATGAGTAGTGCAAGATTCTGAATTTTCTGGCAGGTTGTGCGACTAGATTGCAGAGGCAGTTTGACCCAGCAAACGTTGTCGAAAGTAGTTGATTTTTTTTTAATTGTAGCTAAGAACTTGAGGAACAATTTCTCTTTTGGGGGAAAGATTGAATTCTATCATTAAGGCATTTTTTTGGAGCCAAAACAGTAGGGTGACTGATTCTCGCGTAATTCAGGACTAGCTGCGCAATGATTTTCTAAAGGGCATAACTTGATGAGTTTAACTCCGAATTAGGAACCGTTTGAGGCTAAACCTATCTACACTTGATGAACTACATGTCTGTGCAATTTTTAGAAGTTTTATAGGACATTAAGGCTGCTAACTGAACAAGTAAAGTTAAGCAAATGCAGTTAAAAATTTCAGTTTATATAGCTAAGTGATTAATGTTGCACTAAAGGTTAATTTGAGTTGAATAATGGTGGATTATAGGGAGTTGAAGGCTTGAGAGTAAAAATTACATGTTTGGAGATAGTGTTTAAGTGAAATGAGGGTTAAATAAACATTACTTGCGTTGAATGCTAAATGTTTAATACGTGATTGACGTGAACTATGTGCATTGAATGTTTAAATAAGTTGAGCTTTGAGTGAAAATTAAATGTGATAGAATTATGTGTAGTGACTTGCTATTTAGATAATCAAGAGTAATTAAATACATGCACATGCTAGTGTTAGTTGTCAAAGAGTGTTTGTAAGTTATGGGAAGTAAAATATGTTTTCAATCATGTTCATGAGCTTAGCTTAATGTATGTGTTAAAGTTAGTTGAATTGCTTGAGTACTTGGTTATTGTTGGCTCAAATGCAAGAAATAACAAGAAGATGATAAGCAAGCAAAATTCGGATTTGGATACTGCATTGCCCCTGACTTCTGAAGTAGTTTTGGCATAGAAAACGTGCTTAGAATTGAACAAAATTTATATGGCAGCTAGACAGTTTAGAACAAATGTTGATTTCTAGAGCTAAGGCAAATTCTAACGTTTTGACCCTACGATTTAGCTATTTCCGAAATGTGTCTGAGAATCGCTGGTGCAGGGGCAGTTCGCGCAGTTGTACGGAAAGGGTCATAACTTGTGGAATTTAGATTGGAATTGAGTTCCGGTTGAAGCTAAAGTAATCTACACTCAAATAGCTACATTTAAACATAAAAATCAGTCAGTTTGGAGGTCTATAGCATAGATAACTGAATTGATTAATTTATGCCTCTGTTGGAAAAAATGGAAAATGTTATAGTGATATTTAGTGTTTTGTGCAAAGTTGATTCTAGGATTGATTTGATGCTATCTATAGGTAATATAGGCTCTAATGAGCATAGATTAGTGATTAGACGTGATTGGCTTGATTGAAACTTTAGGAAATTTGCATAATTGGTTTAGAATTCAAAGGGGATTTATCCGAAAAGTGAATCCAGATGGAATATAATGATGTAGATAATCTTTATTAGGTGTGGCAGTGCTTAATGTGCCTTTATGGCGCCAAATTGGGATTTGGTTAGAGTACTTGTAGTTAAAACGCATAAAAAATGGGATTTTGGGACTTTTATGTTGGATATAGTATAAAGTGAGGTCTTGTGGTTCTAATTGGTGCCATAAGGTATCATTAGAAGTGTGGAATAACTTACTTGTGGATCTAGTACCTTGTGTTTCATTTGAGTGTCAATTATTTTAGTAGACAAAGGGGTCTTTCAAGTGAAGTGTTAGCGATGGCTTGTTCGAATAAGTATATGATCTTAGATGTATTAGGAAGCCTCTAAGATGTATTTATGGCATGGTTTAGATAATCGAATTAGATAGCTGTAGTTCAAATCACTTAAAGGGCTTTTCGAAGTTTTTGTGTTAACGTGACTTAAAATGTGGTTTCACAGCATTTATGTGTATCATAATATGGCTATAGGTGATTAGTAAAGTTAGATTTGAGGATTGTTATCTTGTTTGAAGTTTAGAGCTTGTTTTGTAAGCATTTAGAAGGAGACTTGTTGGATTGCTTGTGAATTACTTGAATTAGTAGTTATTATATTGTTATATTCGCTCTAATTGATCATGATTGAGTTATATGTTGTATAAGTGTGAAGTTTATGACCTAAATACTAAGCATGTGGAAAGGTTTTAATTGGATTTTATGTGAATTAGTTGAGCTTGGTGCTTAGTTGGTTATTTGAATTGATGTAGTTATTATAATTGACTTTTAAATTATTTAAATAAGAGTTTAAATGGTAATGATATGTAATATGTAGCTGTTTATAGAAGTTTCATGAAATAGGTTGTATAGCTACTTCATTAAAATATGTTTGTATCTTGTTTATAATACCGTGTTGCTTATAATTATATGAGTTATGTTGTGGGAAATGACTACTTGGAATATACGTTAAGTTAAAGTATATAAAAGTGATATTTTGTTAAAAATAGAATTCTAATAGATATTGTATATATGCTAAATAAGCGAAGTTATAAGTTAGCTAACCTAGCTGAATAATTAATGAATGTTGTAGTTAAAGAGTAATTGAAGTAATGGTTGCTCATAGGTTCAAGGTGACTAGAAATGATATGATTCAAACTTACATCTTGGAGCTCGGTAGAGGTGAGGGACCTACATCTTTACGTACATTATAGTTTATTTTCTTTCTAAAAGAGTATATTGTTTTGTATAATTGCGTAATTGATATATGCTTATTGTTGCTAAATTGTAACTTGGTGCGAGAACAACTTACTTTTTGTCCTTAAATGTGTTTCCTGATTATATTGTCATTGTTATCATTCTTGCATTGCATCGTGGTTGCGCAACCTCATTGTCGCGGCGGATGCGATGACCTCGCTGGGCGGCATCGGGCTTGCCAGTGTTGGTTGCCTTAGCTCCGTCTGCTATTCCCTCACTCGCCTGGTCCGGAGATTTCCAGGGGGTGTTGGGTCGTAGGATCGGGTACATCTGGAGTACCCATTGGTGTAAGGGATGCCGGCATATCGAGATTGAGATCGTGGTTCGTGGATGAGGGATCGAAGATTTGGAGTGATAAGGGTTATCGATTGTATCCTTTTAAAATGTGGTATTAGAATTGTTATTCATTGTTTATTTATTGCATTAATTGTGTTAAGTTGTTGCATTGCATGAACCCTGGTATACTGTTCCTATTTCCTCTCCCTCACTGAGTGTACCAATTGTATTCTCACCCTCGTTTCTAACACCTTTCAGGTTCAACACCTTCGCAAGGTGATATAGGGAAAGCTCGAGAGTTACCCTATTTGCTTGTGATGACTTCCATTATTAGTACCTGCTAATCCATGTGAATTTGTAAAGTGGTTTGAATTGTAATTTGATTGGAACTATGGAAACCCGACTTGTAATTGTATTGGATCTTGTTTGTATTTGATTTGTAGGTGGTCTGTAATAGCTTAATGGACTATGTTATTGTTTATTGGTCGTGTATGCTTGATTGGGTGAATGGAGTTAGACCATAGTTTTGTAGTTATAAATATTGTTTACAGGTTTTGGATTGTCCTATAAACAGGGGAGGCTTCGTCCGTTTCCCCTCGTTTCTTGTGCCTTGGGAATGGAATTGGGAACTCCGATCCCGTTACAGGAACAGGAGCTTACCTTCGTCCCTGATCTTCAGTTATTATGCCAGCTGCTCGATTTGGTTCTCAAGTTTGACAATCGACTGTTGCCAGAGTTGAACCACTTGTAGAAGTTTATCGAACTTGTCATCAAATGATGATTGAGCAGGAAGAAGAACAGGGAGATTGTTTCATTGCATTTTGAACGGATTTTCTTTTGGCACTTGATAGAAACTAGGAGTATTAGAGTTTTGTGGTCTTTAGAATTGTTGATGAGAAAACTGAGTCTCACGGTTTCTTTATCGCCAAGAAAATATGGGATTGTCTCGCCATCTAGGGTTATACGTGTTAGAATAAGTATTATAATTTCGCGTATGTCCTTGGGTAGCAAAGACTTGTTCTTGCATGAACTCGGGGAATTGTGAGCCGATTGGGCAAGTCAGAGTAGAATGGTCTATTGCAGAGCATATGGTGCACATCACCAGGTTTTGAGGAGTTGATGAGGAAGTAGACCCTAAAGTGATAAAGTTTTCAACTTGTTATGCAAAGGCATCTATTTTGTCAAACAGGTTAGAGTTTGAGGTTACTTTAAACTGTGCTATCTTTTGGGAATTGTGACTGCCTCTTCCCTCTCGGTATGTTGCAGTATTATAGAGGGAGTCTTCGACTATGTTCTCAATTCTACCCCAAGTGTCATAAGTTGTGAGAATGTAGAAGATGCCGTTGCTCGTCACATTGACCACCATCTTCTGTTGTAGGGTAAGTCCTCTAAAGAAGTAATGCAAGAGTTTGGGGCATTTAAATCCATGATGGGGGCACTGATTTCGCAGATAATTGAACCTCTCCCATGCTTCGTGGAATGGTTTCAAATCAAACTAAACGAATGTCATGATGTATGTTCATAGGGTGGTGGTTTTGGCTATTAGGAAGAATTGATGCAAGAATCTACTAATAAGTTCTTCCTAAGATGTGATTGTTCTAACGTCAAGATAATGTAGCCATTGTTTGGCTTTATCTTTCAACAAGAATGGGAAGAGTCACAGCTAAATGTTTTCTCGACTCACATTAGGAATATGAAGCGTGTTCCACGCTTCAAGTAAATCGATGATGTGAGCATGAGGATTTTCATTGTTCTTCCCATAGAAAGAAGGAAGTATCAATATTGTTCTTGTTTTGAGTTCAAAATTTACATTGCCAAAAGTCAGTAGAGCTATGGCGAACTCGGGATTGTAGTCATCGGTACAAGCCTTAAGTTCACAGGTGGATTTATAGGTTGAGCCATAGGAAGATTTGAAAGGTTTTGGGGATTTTCATATTGGTTTGTCGTTGGTAATTGTAATCTCATATGAGGAATTCTCTAGGGTTTAAGATTAAATGGGGCTAGTTTTGGATTCAAGGAACGACGTCCATCCATACAAAATTGGTGTAGTTTAAATATGGAAAGAAACCACACAAGAATTTTGCTTTACAAATATTTTCACACAAATATCATAACATTATTCAAACAAATAAAACAAAAAGTATTTTTTCCTGCTTTTTCAAAATTTCAAAATAAAGACAATAATTAAAACACATAAACAAATTCAAAACACTTTATCAAAAACTATACGTGTCTCCCCGGCAACGGAGCCAAAAACTTGATTGCTACTCGGTCGGTATATAAAATGTGTGAAAAATTAACCAAGTTTTAAACATGCAAGTGCACGGATCAGCGTAGTATAATTTGCTTGAGTGTGGGGTTGAATCCTCAAGGAGGCTCTTGTAACACCCCGATCCCTCACGAGACCGGAGCCCCGATCCAAATCCCAAGTTCATGAAAAACGAGGGAAAGATGATAGAGTTTCTCTTGTTCCTAGGCCTATCTATATTCCTTCACTTAGAAGAAATAGCCACAATAACAATATATAATATTGACAACATGACGTTTCGAGTACCTAAGGCCATCCGAGCCATTCTTCTAATAAAATAAAACATACAAGCATGCATTTCACTAGTTATTGAAATTCTAATATCAAGATTTCGATTATCATACCACTATAATCTTTACTATCTAACTTTCTTATATTTTTGGTCTTCCAACCATCTTTGCTTAATCCATACAATCATGCAAACCACTAGTCACTAAAGTAAAGCAATAAAAGTTATTACATGCCAGCAACACTTCGAGACTTCAATACAATCCACCACGACACAATACAAATACATACAAGACCTCTACGGTCACAAAATAGATTACAAGCCAAGCTTTACAATTACTTTAAATAAATTCACATTTAATACAACTAACTAAAGCTAACACCACTCAAGATGTCTCCCGAGCCTTCTTTTCCTCAAACTCTGAAGGAACCGAACCTGAAATTGTTAGAAAGAGGGAGTGAGCAAACACAATTGCTCAGTGAGGGATGGGAAACAGATATCCGGGGAGTTTTGAAAACCTTTCGTGCAATGCAACAACCAACAATTAAGTAAATTAACAATACAAACTAGCATATTAAACAAATAAACAAGCTAAACAATACACTTCAAGGTATATTAAGCAATCACGAGAACACAATAACTCTCCAAGGAACAAGGGCCCAAGCGAGAGTTACTCAAAAGAATACAATGTTGACCACGAACACGAACCATGATCCACGAACCACGAACCATGAGCCACGAACTCAAATATACAATAATAATTTCGATATCGATAAGCCGACATAACCCCAATCACTCAAGTGGGTGGTAGCCGAGGTATACTGGCAAGCCTGATGCCGCCCAGCTTCCCCGATACTACCATGCCCAAATGGTTGCGCAATCACGATATCGATAACAATTATAATCACACAATTCGATAAGTATATAAAGCAATAAGCACACAATGAGGACAACAAAAGAGGTTGTCCTCGCACATAGGCAATTATAATCAATATAACTTTACACATATTCTAACCCAACAAAATAACTCAAACACACATATTAACCACACAATATTCATTATATTACAAAGCATTAAATCAATTAAAAGTCCAAGTAAAATGAATCCTCCACCTTGAAATCTATTCTCAAACACCTTGGATTGGCTCAATGAATCAAATCTTAGCATGTACTAGAACACATACTTTTCACAAGTAATCTCATAATTGTCATTAATAGCCAATGCAACAAAGTTTGCATTATATAAAAATTTAGCAATATAACAAGATACAAGCATAATCTAAACAAGTAATCATGCAAGCCAATTCATGAAACTTCACCAAACAACTACATATACTATACCAATGCATTTAAACACTTAGTGTCACGCCTTAACTCGACTCCACCTATGATCAGTCAGGACACAACTGAATTTCGTCAATATAACATTTGTAACATGGACAATAGGACTCTAAACCAATCCTTTATAACATCACACAACCAACTACAACTTCAACCACAACTTCAACAATCATTCATCAACATACAACACATCCAAATCTATTCATTATATAACCATACAACATCCCAACCACAAGTCATATGCCTCTGTTTCAACAACATATCACAAGCTATAATATACATATGCATAATAGATATAAAACTAGTCTAACAACCTAGTCATTTCCAAAAGTAAGACAACTAAACTAGCATTATACTTTTCACTATCTTTATAACATCTTATACAATACAAACTTCAAAGTAAATACAATACAACTTGTTCTATAATACAAGATTACAAAAAGTGCACTCCAGCAAAGACATCATAGATAAGACTCTTGCACATTGGACTCATCCACAAAGGGCTCATTCTCAGCCTTCTGAGGAACGTACCCTAAGTCTGGCTCGGTAACACCTGAAAGTTGGCAAAGAGGATGAGCTTATACAATACAAAGCTCAGCGAGGGTTTAGTAGGATATTTTGAAAACACTTTACTTTACCACTTGAGAAAATTACCCTATGAACAATAACATACAATAAACTGCATCAACAACATTAAATCAATTAAAGCAATACAAGTAACTATTCAATTGAGAAAGGACCACTAGTTGATGTAGCTCTATACGTCATCACAATCTCAATTCACCCATTTCGCCTATTGATACATTCTGGAAGTACCCCATTTTAGACCCACAGTCTATGGCATCTCTGTCCATGTGAGATAGGGGATAACACATTATAGTCATGTCGTTTTCAACCTGACAGCCCGACACTGCCTGAGATGTGAGACACACTATCACGACTCACAACAATAACATTTAACATTTCATATTCTTAGAAGACAACATAGTAGGTTGTCTTCGAGTACAACGACATTCATCAATCAATAAGCAACACCTTATTCAACACAACATTAAATAAACAACTAAGACAACCCAATTAGATGATAAAGTAGGCTACCCAACCTATCACACATTTCAACATCCATTCAATCCCGAGCCTATTTAACAACAAACCAAGAACCAACTACGTAAACACTACAAAGCAATTAAAGGCAACACTTAAGCATTTCAAAGAAAGACTACACAAACTTCTAAACTTCATAACTTACAATCTATCAATCAAACAACCCCCGAACCTTTTCCTACCACTCAACCACATAAGCAACCATATTAACCCCCTCGGAAACCAACCAAAAGCCACCCAAAACAAGCCCAACAAACCTAATTTTGACAATGCACCTAGGCTGAATTTTTTGACTTTTGCTATGGCATTCAAATTGAAAATTTGGCATTACAACATTACTACACAATAATTAACAAGCCTATAGAAGCAACTACAACTCAATTTCAACTACTACAATTGCAATTATTCAAATACAAGTCAAAATATCAATTTAAATACCCGAAAAATAAAAATACATGCTACTACCATTCAAAATGGGTAAAAATACATAAAGTTGGTCCTTGGCATCTACTTAGCAATAATCTAACATCAATTTAACAAAATAGCAATTTTCCTCACCTTTGATCCAAAGCTAGGTTAGAAATGTGTGAGAGCCCGACTTTGACCTTTACGTGCAATTATGAGTTTATTTAATTTTTTTGTCCAAATAATGTGATTATTTAACTTCTATGTGCAAAAAGTTTATGGTTATACAATTTAGCATTTAATATGTTTAAATATATATTTTACAAAAGTTTATTAGATTAAAAATGCATTTGAAATTTATTTGATTTGCAAAATGTGTCTTTTCGTCTTGCTTGACCACGTAGGGTCTAAATAGCATATATTAGTTAAGAATAAGCTTAATTGTATCTTTTATCACTTTAGACACTTAATAGAGTTTTATAATCGCAGTTAAAAATGAAATAAGATGATAATTCACTTGTTTGGACCTTTTAATTAACTTTGACCCTTGATTTAGCAATTTTAGCTTAGAAGATCCTAGTTTGACCAAGTCTTTCACCGAGGTTTGACCAATTGACTAACCAATGCCCTACCTACTACCTAGCATGCTAAATATAATCTAGTAGTCTTCTAACACTTTAAATTAACCTAATTAGCTTATCTATAACGATATTGATTCTCGATTTACCAATCGTGACTCGGAATACCTTATTTTAACCTAGGTTTGACCAACACCTTCACTTAAGTTGAGCATTTGACCAACAACTACTATATACACTAAGTAGTATGTGTAACAAGAAAAAAAATAACAAAGAATAAGAGGCTTTAATGGCCGGCCGTAGCAAGATAGAAGAAATGGGGACAGTTGGCCTTGAGGAATAATCGTGTTTGTACTAGATGTTTGTCGTGTATCCTTCTACATCTACGTGACTTTAGGTGTTGTTATCTATTCCAATTAGATGTTTGCTTAGAATGTGCGCAACTTATGTAGACTAGAGTCAGTGGCCTTGTAATTAACTTGGTCAAGTTAAGGCTAACATGTTTGAATTAGAAGGCTTTTAGCTTTGACCTTTAGTCTTCCAATTAGAGTGGACTTTAAACCAAGACTTCAAAGTACGTTAGTATAATATAAATAAATAAATAAATAAAAATATATATATATATATATATATATATATATATATATATATATATATATATAAGAAAAGAAAGCCTTAATGGCTGGTTACCATAGGAAAGAAAAAGGAATAATAGGTTTAATTGATTTAGGAAAGTTAAGTGTCATGTGAACTCTTTTGCATATTTAGTTCCTATGTGTATCCCTCTTGCTAAGCCATCATTCCTTAGCCTTATTGTAACGACCCCGCTCCCCACGTAGAGCCCACGCAGAGTCTCACAAGGCCGATACTACCCAGGTATTGTCCGCTATTGGGTCACCCTGCCCGCAGGCAAAGGCCCCTCACGGTTTTGTCCATTCGAGAGTCTCCTCTCAAAAGGCGCCTGGGCTGATATAAGAGACGAGCTCTTATATCCAGCTCTATCACTTCCAAGACTTCCGATGTGGGATTGTGTTACCACATTCCACCCCCTTAAGAGGCCCCGTGCCCTCGCGGGCACGAGCACAAGGGAAGACTGTGTGACGACCGAGAACCTCTTCATATTCATTTTAAATTGTTGAATGTCTTATTTGAGTATTAAATGTACATTTATTCAATTTTTAGCATAAGACACTATTCATAAAGAAAATTTACTGTTTAATTTTTCTGAAATTGTATTTTTCTCCTGTCACATATCATGTAGGAGGAATGTGAAAAATATTATTTTGTGTATTTAATGTTGGGAGTATGCATTTAGAAAATAGTTTCATTTTGAATGAATAGTATTACGAAAGAATAGTAACTTTTTGTAGGATTTTTATCTTGGCTTCTAGTGAATTAGCTAGACTTTGGACTTTTATTAGACCCTTAAATATGTTTAATTAGACCCCATTTACTAACCTAACTCATTATTTCCTTAGTCTATTACCTATATAATATAATAAGAGCCCGAACTAAAATTTTTATTATCTTATTTTCCGGATTTCATATTTTTCTATTATTACTTAACTTATAATTAGCCTATGTTCACAAAAATTATATTCATTGCATATATGATGAGTGATTTGCAAAAATATCTTGATATTATATAAATAGTAAAACTATGTATTATATTGGGGTTTAAAGAAATTGTCTTGCATTTATTATAATACACCTAAACTCAAATCCATTTTAACCCACAACCCAAACCCAATATCCAACCCATCAACCCATATAATTATCCTATACATATATATACCAAATAAAACACAAAAATACTAAAATAAGCCAAAAAAGGCCAAAAATCAGCCAAAAAAAGCCATTACGGGAATAGTGATTTTCTTGCTAATTTTGCTCAATTTGATCTTCTAAGCTTTGTCAAGTCTTCTCCAAGTGGTTCCAAGCTTTTCCAAGCCTTATCCTAGCTTCCTTGCACGTTTTTGGTGAGAGAGTTGCATCATTTTCATGGTTTAAAGTTTATGCCAAGTTTTTTTTAATTTTCGGATTTTGCTATTATGGAGCTATAACATGCTTGTTTCTTGCTTTATATAGTATGTATACATGTTAGAGAACATCCATATGCAATATTATAGCTTGATGTTGAGTTTTTAGCAAAGTGTCACTTGAGGAAGATGATGAATAGTGTAATTTCTAGGGTTCCGAAAATTTGAGCAATTTAATTTGATTCAATGCTTCTAGTAGTCGCTAATTAGGTACTTGAGCGTGGAAAAAATATTCGTTATACTTGCCATGTGAAAAAATTTGAGAATTTTGATCAAAATAGGCTAATTTAATTGGGGATTTCGGGGTTAACTCGAATCCGGGCACGTTTTGAGGTTATGCTTAGTCTTTATTAAGTATTGAAGCCTTAGAAGTGTCTTCGTTTCGCTTGTTTGGGTTCCGGAATTGGTACTTGTAGTATAAACGAACAAAGAGGAAATCGGGGATTTAATGGTAAACGAGGTTTAACGGGTGAACTCGAGGGTCCTTGAGGTGCCATAAGGTGTGGTTTGAAGGATATGATAACTCGTTTGGGAATCTTGAATCTTCGGTTTGGAGCTTAATAGCAAAGATTGACAAAGGGGTTTCGGGTTGAAAGTGAATCCGGGTGCGTTTGGGCATTAGGGCTAGTGTCTAGTAAGTGAGGAGGTGCTAGAAATGTATTCGCTTCGCTTAGTTGAGCTCCGATTAGAGTACTTGTAGTGTAATGCATAAAGAGGTAAATTCAGAGTTTTGGGGTAATTGTACTTTAAAGTGAGATTTCAAGGGCTTAAATGGTGCCATAAAGTGTCATTAGAGATGTAGTATAGTTAGATTTGAGGTTCATTATCTTGTGTGAAGTTTAGAGCTTGTTTTGTGAGCATTTAGAAAGAGATATGTTAGACTTCTTGTCAAATGGTTAGTCTTATTGCATAATTAGTTATTTGAATTGCTATAGTTGCTACATTTGATTGTTAATCAAGTAAACTATAAAGTTAGCTCATCTAGTTAGATGATTATTGATTGTTGTAGTAAAGTAATTGAAATTTATAGCTTATAATCTTAACTTAATGATATTTTGATGCTTCTAATGCCTTCTATGCTAACTAATGAGGTGGTAAAGTGAACCTTCTAACTTAATTACATGTGAAAAATGAGTTTGTGTGTATAAGTGAATTGAAGAAGAAAAATGAATAGTAACTTGATTAAAGAATGTGAATTTGTTGCTTATGGTGTTTTAGTGTTAATAAGAGTGTCATTTTAACATGTCTTGTAATGTAAAGTAGTTAGTGTATGTTTAATGATCTTAGAAAAAAATAGATAATCTTGTACATGATTTCACTTTGGATAATGCATATTAGAGTTCTTTTAACATGCTTAGTAATTGAATAATGCTTAGTATTTAAGCGTAATAGCGTGTATTAAGTGTTTAACTTGAAGGCTGTGTGATTCATGCTATCTTATGAGTTAAGTTGTATATTTAGGCTATATGTATATTAGAGCTAATCATGATAATAGAATTGCAATGGATAATGAAAATGTTATACTTATATGAATAACTAGGGGTTGCACATTTGAGTGGATTCAAAGATGTTTGGAATGTCCTAATAACGTGTTTAGGAGTTCAAAGTAGTCTAGTGCATGGTTAATGGAATTATGAAAGTTAATGTTGCCTTCAAGCTTGTTAATTAACTTTTAATTAAAGTAAGCACATCATTTAGCGTTAGCATGAAATATGCATGTTTAGTGTTCTTAGATCATACTAATCGAGCTATATTTTGATGATTATATAAAATGTGACTATTGCACACAAATTAACTATTTTAATGTGAATGAGTTGTCTTTAAGTTGAATGGCATTGTTGTGTTAGGTAGTGGTTTTGAGTGGTTATTAAAGAGATTGGTGCTTTCGGAGAGTATTTGAGAGATTGGCTAAATTTTCGCAGGTTTGCTTTTAAAAAAGGTGAGGGAGTTACATTCTTTTGTGCATCTTAATTTGTTTTACTGCTCATAAATTGTATAATTTAATATGATTGCTTATAATTACGTGTACTTTGATATGAATAGACTAAATATACACTTGACTTTTATTTATATTGTTATATGTCTTATTTATTGTAATCTACGTGCGAGGGCAACCTACTTTGTTGTCCCTCATTTATGTGATTCTTGAATTATATTGTCATTGCTTGAATTTTTGTGATCGAATATCGGGTTGCGCAACCTTTTCGGACATGGTAGCGTCGAGAAACACGGGCGGCATCGGGCTTGCCGTGCTCCCTCGACTACCATGGTGCCTATTCCCTTCTCGCTGAGGCATACTCCACTACCCCAGAGGCGTGGTTCACCTGCTGGACATGGACCTACCTCAGGAGAAAGGGTCGTAGGATCGGGATACATCCGGAGTATCTCAACTTGTTGGAGTAAGGGGTTTGCCGGCATTTGCGTAAAGTTCGTGGTTCGTGGCTCGTGATTGAAGATTTGAAGTGGAACCGTATCCTTTTTAATGTGGTTAACGATTTGCTATTTAATCTTGGTGTTTATGTTATATATACGATTTCTTGTATCTGCATATCATAATGCACGCCCAGTATGTTGCATCACCTCCCTCACTGAGTAACTTGGTTACTCATTCCTCTTTTCAACATATTTCAGGAAAAGCTGAAGATTGGATTGCCTCATGTGTGACCCGCTTGTTCTATCAGTGTGTAAAACATGGAAGAATGTGATCATGATATGCTTGTATTGTATTTGAGACTTTGTACCCATGTATGTATTTATGTTATATCAAGGATTGTAATATTAAAGTTTTAGTTTTGTTTGATGATTAGATACTAGTGGTTTGCAATAACTTCAATTGTTTACTCTTTTGTTTAGTTGACTTGCATGTTGATAGGGATGAAACAAATTGAAGTTGTGGATTATAGTCTTGTAGTTGTATGTTGTAGTTTACAGGATTCCAAATAGTCCTATAAATAGGGAAAACTCCGTCCGTTTTTCCTAAATTTTGTGACTGGGTTGAAATTGGGTTGTGATTAGCATGGCTATTAGAGCCTCCGGTCTCGTGAGGGATCGGGGCGTTATAGAAGTGGTATCAGAGCTTAGCTAGTTAGCTAGGCGCAAGCCAGGATAGGGTCTTCGGCTTGTGGGGTAGTGGCCTTAATGTCAATGTGTTTAGAAAGTGTATGTGCATGTCTTATGTGATAAGAGAGTTAATTTGATCAATGTGCTTATGTGATCAACATGTTTTATTTGTTGAGTGAACTAGTTGTGGTTTATGTGCTTGTGTGATAAGTGAAATGGATGTGGTTAACGTGCTTGATGTGTTTATATGTTCAATGTGTTTATGTGATTAATGCGAGCTATGTGATTAACGTGTCTTGTGTGAATTATGTGCTTTGTGTACTTGAGTGCTCGATATGCTTTATATGACTAATGTGAATATGTGATTAACTTGTTTTATGTGAAGTTGTTGTTTAAATGACTTAGTAGTTTATAATTTGTGTATGTGAACTTGTTGCTTATGTGACTTTACTTGTTATATATTGCTAACGTGATCAATGTGTTTTATGTGTTAAGCATGTTTACGTGAAACAATGTGTTTTATGTATGAGGGTAACTTGCTTGTATGTGTAAGAAATTGCGAGGACGCAATTTTTGTAAGGAGGGGAGAGTGTGATGACCGAGAACCTCTTCATATTCATTTTAAATTGTTGAATGTCTTATTTGATATTAAATGTACATTTATTCAATTTTTAGCATAAGACACTATTCATAAAGAAAATTTACTGTTTAATTTTTCTGAAACTGTATTTTTCTCCTGTCACATATCATGTAGGAGGAATGTGAAAATTATTATTTTGTGTATTTAATGTTGGGAGTATACATTTAGAAAATAGTTTTCGTCTTGAATGAATAGTGTTACGAAAGAATAGTAACTTTTTGTATGATTTTTATCTAGGCTTCTAGTGAATTAGCTAGACTTTGGACTTTTATTAGACCCTTAAATATGTTTAATTAGACCCCATTTACTAACCTAACTCATTATTTCCTTAGTCTATTACCTATATAATATAATAAGAGCCCGAACTAAAATTTTTATTATCTTATTTTCTGGATTTCATATTTTTCTATTATTACTTAACTTATAATTAGCCTATGTTCACAAAAATTATATTCATTGCATATATGACGAGTGATTTGCAAAAATATCTTGATATTATATAAATAGTAAAACTATGTATTATTTTGGGGTTTAAAGAAATTGTCTTGCATTTATTATAATACACCTAAACTCAAATCCATTTTAACCCACAACCCAAACCCAATATCCAACCCATCAACCCATATAATTATCCTATACATATATATACCAAATAAAACACAAAAATACTAAAATAAGCCAAAAAAGGCCAAAAATCAGCCAAAAAAAGCCATTACGGGAATAGTGATTTTCTTGCCAATTTTGTTCAATTTGATCTTCTAAGCTTTGTCAAGTCTTCTCCAAGTGGTTCCAAGCTTCTCCAAACCCTATCCTAGCTTCCTTGCACGTTTTTGGTGAGAGAGTTGCATCATTTTCATGGTTTAAAGTTTATGCCAAGTTTTTTTAATTTTCGGATTTTGCTATTATGGAGCTATAACATGCTTGTTTCTTGCTTTATATAGTATGTATACATGTTAGAGAACATCCATATGCAATATTATAGCTTGATGTTGAGTTTTTAGCAAAGTGTCACTTGAGAAAGATGATGAATAGTGTAATTTTTAGGGTTCCAAAAATTTTAGCAATTTAATTTGATTCAATGCTTCTAGTAGTTGCTAATTAGGTACTTGAGCGTGGGAAAAATATTCGTTATACTTGCCATGTGAAAATTTTGAGAATTTTGATCAAAATAGGCTACTTTAATTGGGGATTTCGGGGTTAACTCGAATCCGGGCACGTTTTGAGGTTATGGCTAGTCTTTATTAAGTATTGAAGCCTTAGAAGTGTCTTCGTTTCGCTTGTTTTGGTTCCGGAATTGGTACTTGTAGTATAAACGCACAAAGAGGAAATCGGGGATTTAATGGTAAACGAGGTTTAACGGGTGAACTCGAGGGTCCTTAAGGTGCCATAAGGTGTGGTTTGAAGGATAGGATAACTCGTTTGGGAATCTTGAACCTTCGGTTTGGAGCTTAATAGCAAAGATTGACAAAGGGGTTTCGGGTTGAAAGTGAATCCGGGTGCGTTTGGGCATTAGGGCTAGTGTCTAGTAAGTGAGGAGGTGCTAGAAATGTATTCGCTTCGCTTAGTTGAGCTCCGATTAGAGTACTTGTAGTGTAATGCATAAAGAGGTAAATTCGGACTTTTGGAGTAATTGTACTTTAAAGTGAGATTTCAAGGGCTTAAATGGTGCCATAAAGTGTCATTAGAGATGTAGTATAGTTAGATTTGAGGTTCATTATCTTGTGTGAAGTTTAGAGCTTGTTTTGTGAGCATTTAGAAAGAGATATGTTAGACTTCTTGTCAAATGGTTAGTCTTATTGCATAATTAATTATTTGAATTGCTATAGTTGCTACATTTGATTGTTAATCAAGTAAACTATAAAGTTAGCTCATCTAGTTAGATGATTATTGATTGTTGTAGTAAAGTAATTGAAATTTATAGCTTATAATCTTAACTTAATGATATTTTGACGCTTCTAATGCCTTCTATGCTAACTAATGAGGTGGTAGAGTGAACCTTCTAACTTAATTACATGTGAAAAATGAGTTTGTGTGTATAAGTGAATTGAAGAAGAAAAATGAATAGTAACTTGATTAAAGAATGTGAATTTGTTGCTTATGGTGTTTTAGTGTTAATAAGAGTGTCATTTTAACATGTCTTGTAATCTAAAGTAGTTAGTGTATGTTTAATGATCTTAGAAAAAAATAGATAATCTTGTACATGATTTCACTTTGGATAATGCATATTAGAGTTCTTTTAATATGCTTAGTAATTGAATAATGCTTAGTATTTAAGCGTAATAGCGTGTATTAAGTGTTTAACTTGAAGGCTGTGTGATTTATGCTATCTTATGAGTTAAGTTGTATATTTAGGCTATATGTATATTAGAGTTAATCATGATAATAGAATTGCAATGGATAATGAAAGTGTTATACTTATATGAATAACTAGGGGTTGCACATTTGAGTGGATTCAAAGATGTTTGGAATGTCCTAATAACGTGTTTAGGAGTTCAAAGTAGTCTAGTGCATGGTTAATGGAATTATGAAAGTTAATGTTGCCTTCAAGCTTGTTAATTAACTTTTAATTAAAGTAAGCACATCATTTAGCCTTAGCATGAAATATGCATGTTTAGTGTTCTTAGATCATACTAATCGAGCTATATTTTGATGATTATATAAAATGTGACTATTGCACACAAATTAACTATTTTAATGTGAATGAGTTGTCTTTAAGTTGAATGGCATTGTTGTGTTAGGTAGTAGTTTTGAGTGGTTATTAAAGAGATTGGTGCTTTTGGAGAGTATTTGAGAGATTGGCTAAATTTTCGCAGGTTTGCTTTTAAAAAAGGTGAGGGAGTTACATTCTTTTGTGCATCTTAATTTGTTTTACTGCTCATAAATTGTATAATTTAATATGATTGCTTATAATTACGTGTACTTTGATATGAATAGACTAAATATACACTTGACTTTTATTTATATTTTTATATGTCTTATTTATTGTAATCTACGTGCGAGGGCAACCTACTTTGTTGTCCCTCATTTATGTGATTCTTGAATTATATTGTCATTGCTTGAATTTTTGTGATCGAATATCGGGTTGCGCAACCTTTTCGGACATGGTAGCGTCGAGAAACACGGGCGGCATCGGGCTTGCCGTGCTCCCTCGACTACCATGGTGCCTATTCCCTTCTCGCTGAGGCATACTCCATTACCCCAGAGGCGTGGTTCACCTGCTGGGCATGGACCTACCTCAGGAGAAAGGGTTGTAGGATCGGGATACATCCGGAGTATCCCAACTTGTTGGAGTAAGGGGTTTGCCGGCATTTGTGTAAAGTTCGTGGTTCGTGGCTCGTGATTGAAGATTTGAAGTGGAACCGTATCCTTTTTAATGTGGTTAACAATTTGCTATTTAATCTTGTTGTTTATGTTATATATACGATTTCTTGTATCTGCATATCATAATGCACGCCCAGTATGTTGCATCACCTCCCTCACTGAGTAACTTGGTTACTCATTCCTCTTTTCAACATATTTCAGGAAAAGCTGAAGATTGGATTGCCTCATGTGTGACCCGCTTGTTCTATCAGTGTGTAAAACATGGAAGAATGTGATCATGATATGCTTGTATTGTATTTGAGACTTTGTACCCATGTATGTATTTATGTTATATCAAGGATTGTAATATTAAAGTTTTAGTTTTGTTTGATGATTAGATACTAGTGGTTTGCAATAACTTCAATTGTTAATCTTTTGTTTAGTTGACTTGCATGTTGATAGGGATGAAACAAATTGAAGTTGTGGATTATAGTCTTGTAGTTGTATGTTGTAGTTTACAAGATTCCAAATAGTCCTATAAATAGGGGAAACTCTATCCGTTTTCCCTAAATTTTGTGACTGGGTTGAAATTGGGTTGTGATTAGCATGGCTTTTAGAGCCTCCGGTCTCGTGAGGGATCGGGGCGTTACAGACTGGCTCTGATACCATTTGTAACGACCCCGCTCCCCACGTGGAGCCCACGCAGAGTCTCACAGGGCCGATACTACCCAGGTATTGTCCGCTATTGGGTTACCCTGCCCGCAGGCAATTGCCCCTCATGGTTTTATCCCTTCGAGAGTCTCCTCTCAAAAGGCGCCTGGGCTGATATAAGAGACGAGCTCTTATATCCAGCTCTCTCACTTCCAAGACTTCCGATGTGGGATTGTGTTACCACACTTATACTTAACATATTGTAAGACACAAAAAAATAGCAAGAAGACAAGCCTCATGGTCGGCCAAGTTAGGAAAGGAAAGAGAAAAATATTTGCTTTAGAATATTAACTTGGTTTGTCATAAAACTATCATCATTTGCTAGCATGACTTACCTTTCATTACTTACACTACCACATCATATACTGTACCTAATAAAAAACAAATCTAGTGGAAATTGGGGTGGGGTACGTGGCCTAGGAAGAAAAGAAAAATCAGAAAAAGAAGATAAGAGATAAGTATAATCATACCTTGTCATAAGGTGTAATAATACTCTTTTGTCTTGCCATTTGACCCCAATCACTACCACATGTATATAGACCTCTTACACCACTTACACATCACCAACTACACTACAAATAACACTCAATAAATCTGAAATAGCCATACTAGGACCGGCCATGATGATAGAAAAGAAGGGAGGCATGATGTTATACATTACACATAACCCCTATACTCCAATCTTCGCTTTGTCTTCAATCACGATCCACGAACCACGATCACGATCTACGATAAGCCGGCATAACCCCAAACACTCCAGTGGGTGTACTCCGGATGTACCCCGATAATCCTACGACCCAATATCCCCTGGCAATCTCCGGACCAGGCGAATGAGGGACTAGGGCACGGAGTTTGAATATCCACCGGCAAGCCCTCTACCGCCCAGCCGATATTCAACACATCCGCCCCTGACACTATAGTTGTGCAACCACTATGCAATGCACTTAATGATAACAAGTTAGTATCAACAATATAAGCAATAACACATAAGAGGATCAACAAAGTAGGTTGACCTCAGAATAGATAGATTAGAAGCAGTTTATACAAGCAAATAAGCAACTTTACAAAGGGGCATATATAAGATACATTTAGAATTATACTAAAAGTTTCAAATCAACTTGAAACCACATTTAAACACCTAAGGAGCCATGGCATGGACTTAGAAACGAGAAACAACTAAATTTGCACTTAAACCCCTTTATTATTCAAGCTATTTTTCTTCCGAATCAAAGTTAAGGTTTCAAATTTGAGGGAAAGCTATACTAATCTTCTAAGTAACCCCTAAGGCACCCCTACAACACTCAAACACGTGCAATTACCCGCTATTACCCCAAAAGTCCCAATTTTCCTCTTATGGCTTTGAACTACACGTACTTCAACCGGGCTTCAAATAAGGGTTGGCAAAGCTTCTAAAGACCTAGGTAGCCTAAGAATTCTAAAAGTGAAGCCCGAATACACCCGGATTCACATTAACCCCGAAATCTCTTTGTTAAAGTCGGCTAATTCATGTTCTATGCAAATTTAGAGCAATTCAATTGCACGAGGCTATTAGTCTACCTTCATTAGCACCTAAGGCATCTATTAGAAGTATTGAATCAAGCTAATTCGCGCAATTACACAAAACCCTAGAAATCCCGTCACTATTCACCTCATAAATTCAAATAACGATTCCAACCGCTTAAAATGCGAACTAATGACTCAAATGTGTTCTTTAGCACTTATATACAAGGTATAATAGCATAGATAAGCTTTGCAATAGCATTTGATAACATTTTCAACAAATCAAGAAAAATGTAACATTTTAGATATGCATAAAAAGTCATGAAAACCCTCACTAATTGCGCGTAGGAACTCTCGGGAGGCTAGCAAACACCCTAAACTACTTGCTCCTAGCTTGGCTTGGCTTGGATTGAAGATTTGATGAGAAAAATCCTCTTATTCTCCTCCTATGCTATTCTCGGATTTGCTACAGTAAAATCTGCATCTTCCTTTTTTTTGTTTTTTTTTGTTTTTGCTAAGTTATGACTTATGTTGTGAGTTGTGTGAGTATATGTTTGGGTGGGACATGTTGGGTGCCTAAATGGTCTATTAAAATGAGCTTAGTTAGCTTTAAAACAAGTCCATTGCACATAAATTAAGTTAGCTAACTAAAACATTATGTTTCATACGTAACACTATTCACTAGTTCACTAAACTATTTTCTGAACGAAGGTTCCTATTGCTCCTAGCACAAATGCATATTTTTCTCATTCCTTAAACAATTAATATGATTTAAGAAAAATGCTAATTCATGGTAATTATGTAGTTAAAAAATATAATGAAAAGTAACTAAAGAAGACAATAAGCAAAGCACAGAAGAAATGTGCAATTAGTGAATGCAACAGTGAATGAATGTACGGCAAAAATCTCGAGCGTCACAGTAACTGCCAATCGAATTTCAATTTCAGAAGAGAATAGGCTACAAAGATCTGGATAGGAATAATACTAAGTGGATTAGGGTTACTTGACTAAGATGCAAACCTTACTATGTATGTAAGGCCCAGTGCAACCCTATGTGCATTTACATGATTTTATGTGCCATTATCTATTTAACTAGGAATTAATTATAATCTAGTAGTCTTCTAGTACTTTTAAATAGTCTAATCAACTCAACTAGAATAACTTTGATCTTTGATTTTAGACATTTTAAGATAGACGACCTTAAATTAACCAAGTAAGACCCAACATAGTCCTACGTGATTCTACGAGGCTTAGGTGTTGTAATCTATTTCAATTAGATGTTTGATTTGAATTAACTTATGTGGACTTAAGTTAGTGGCCTTGTAATTAAATTAGTCAAGTTAAGGCTAGCGTGTTTGGATTAGAAGGCTTTTAGTGTTGACCTTTGGCCTTCCAATTAGAGTGAACTTTTAATCGAGACTTCATAATATCTTAGTATGATATAGTAAATATATGTATAACAAGATAAGGCCTTAATGGCCGGCTACCATAGGAAAAGAAAAAGGAAAAATATTTGCTTGAGGATATTAACTTGGTTTGTCATAAAACTATCACTATTTGCTAGCAAGATTTGTCTTTCATTACATACACCAACCACTACCACTTATATTGAACTCTTGCACTATCATGTAATACACTTAAAATGTAGCAAATCTGAATTGTTAAAGCCACTTGGCCGACCACACCAGAAAGAGAAGGTAAATGATTTAGTTTGAGTGTTAGCTTGACTTTCGTTAAGAGATTTTGTCCATTTGCTAGTATAATAATTGCACCCTCCTACCACTTGCATATAGATCTCTTACACCACTTACACTACACCACCTACACTGCAATTAACATTCAATGAAATTAGAATTGGCCATGCTATGACCGACCATGCAAACAAGGAAAAGAAAAAGAAAGACTCAGTTGATTGTAGACTTGACTTTGCTCATGATAACTTGTCCACTTGTTGGCATACCTCTTAAACATCACCACCAACACACACTACACCTAATACACTGAATAAACTCTGAAAAAGCAGGCCTCTTGACCGGTCATGATTGTAGCAAACAAAAGAGTTGATGGCTGCTTGGAGTGTGCAGCTAGAGTTGTCATAGAATGCATCATAGCTTTGACTAATTGAAACCCCATATGCCCCCACTTCACTTCAGCTATTTGACCACTATCCTAACAAGTATAAGACACCAAAAACAATCTGAGATTGAGGGGAGAGGAGAGAGGCACGAAATAGATAGAGAAAGGGAGAGAAAAACAAGAGAGAAGGAGAGAAGGTGAAGAAGGAAGAATTCTGGGATTCCAGTCAGCTTGTAGCCATTTCGCAACCATTCCTTCTGCTATTTCTTGCATCTCTAAGCTAAGGTGAGGGACTAAAACTATTTCTAAAGGATTCATGAGCTTTACTATGTGTTCTCTTGCCATGCATGTAGCTAGAACTGAAGATAATGCAAGATAACTTAAGCATAGGTAGTTGTTCTTTTCTATGCAGTGTTTTTGTTTGCCACGTTTCACCTAGCGAACCTTAACGTAATTTGACGAATTTTGAGTATGTTATACAAAACTTCCAGATGAAAAACTTTTATGTTTTAGGAAAAAGAAAATTTGGTGGTTAAGGTTGAGTTTTTGGGTGATTTCAGTCCATACCCATGTGCATGTATAAAATCTGATCTATGGACTTTGCATGGTTGATTTATGATGGTAAACCTGTATGGTTTTCGCTAAGATGCACATACTTTATGGTAGAGTCATAGTAGAATATATCCCATGTTGTTGCATGTGCTAATCTTATGGTTAAGGCTATAAACGAAGGCTATTTCAGCCGGGTACATACATATGAGTCCATTGCATGCAGAATTTTAATTGTTAACTTGTGTCATGAACTTACATAGCCACTTTGACATAGTAAATCTTATCCAAATGAGCCCATTTTTGGACACGATATACACAAGACATAATGGAACAAACTTCATGTTGCATGAACCATCAAATTCTGATTGGAACCATTTTTAAATAAGGCCATTCCAGAGAGTTTCTCGTTTTCGCGCTGTGTAGGCAAATCTGTTCAATGTTTTTGTAAATGCTATAACTTTCTCATTTCAACTCCGAATCCGGATCCGTTTGATTCTAGGATTATATAATTTTAATGAACTATCTCCCTGTGAAATTTGAGCAGATTCTAAGAACTTTAAGGGTGTCATCCGATCTGGAAAAGTCACTGCATGTGTATTTCGGGCCTTGTTGTTTGCGTTTCTTGAAGTTTTACTTTTTGCATGTGTTCTTAAGCCAATAAATCATGTTGCATGTTAGGTTAAGAAGTCATAGAGTATTTACATGCATGCTAGATAGATTGGTACTTGGATTACATGTGCAACGAGTGTTATAAATGCATGTCTCAAGGCTATAATTGCATGTCAACTTCGGGTGGTCTTATGGTGTACTTAATGCCTTCTATGCCATTAACATGAACTATTGGACTTGCGTGTATACTGTGACTATTTCAAGAGCTTCGACATGATAAAATAATGCTATAGGACGGGTGACCTACTTTGTTACCCGATCCTATTTGTTTACTTGCCAAAGGTCTTGTTTAAATGCTACGTGCTCTACCTTGTTACTAATGTGAAAGTGAAAACAAAGCGAAGCAAAGTGAAGTGGATAGTTGCAACCATAAAATAGATGCGGTAGCGTTCGTGTTGCACTGGGCAGTATCAGACTGTTAGGCAATGACATGACTACCGATGTTCTATTCCCTAACCCGTATGAATGGGGTGTTCATAGGGCGTGGGTCGTAGGTAGCATACATACAATGTATTGCTTGGTGTCTGGGGAAAAAATGATCGTGTTGGTGATATAAGGGAATGGTATTAGCAAAGTGAACGCATCCTTAACAAATTCTTACCGTTAGTTGAATTATTGTACTTGATATACCTCTAATGAGTATGGCATGATTTCAAAAAGGGTTTTAACTTAAAATGTCTTATAATTTTTTTTTCCTATTTCTCTATCCCTCACGGAGTTTGTGAAAACTCATTCCCATTTGCTAACATTTTCAAGTGAGTCCGAAGTGGTTTATGTGGAGTATGTGCTTGATGAGCCTGTTGTTGATTTCGTGGTTGAACCTGATGTCTGATATGCTTGTGGAATAATGTTATCTTAACTTGGATCTATTCCTTTTGTGTCTGGTATCTTGTTTGTGTATGTTAAGTATGATGATGTTTTAGTTGGTTGTTGTGGACTCTTGAAGTAGGATGATAGCCTACTTAGTATATATGTGGTTAAGACTTGCTATGGTACATTTTAAATCTAGTACTCGGATTTATAATCAACTCGTGCCCTTATCTTGTGATTCTAAATTATATCTTGGTGATGTGCTTGTATTTGTGGGTTAAAGTCCTTAGACTTAGCCATTTGTCTTTAAACTTCCATCCAAGGTTTAGCTATGGTGTCAAGTCCTAATAAATGAAAACGGGTAAGTCTAGATCTAATTAACGTTCATTACGATATTAGCGCTAAGTTAATAACTACCTATAGTAAAGATGTTGTAGCTGCAAATCGAATTTCATTCTCAGAAGAGCTTAGGCTATAGAGTTAGATAGCTACTAAATGAGTCAAGGCCACCTAAAGAAGATGCCAAGCTTAAAGAGTATACTAGGGAAAATGGTTTTAACTTGAATTGTAGTTAATTGTATAACCAGTGACCAACTGTTGTTCCAAATTCTTAGGAGCTATCTTTGTAAAAACATACTTCTTGATAATGAAACAAAGGCACGAGACCTAGCAGTTAGTAGTGCATCGGTCAACGTAATACGCCTTAGCGGGCTTAGGAGGAGTAATCTTCTTAAGCCCGTGGCATCACGACCCCAAATTAAAAGGGTGTTGGAATAACTAGGGTTACTAAGTGATTTATGGTGACAATGATTGTAATAGCGAAGTGGGGTCGTGACAATGTATATCAAGGAAAATGGCCTTAGCTCTGGTCATATCTAATTATCATATCTAAACGATCGACCGTCGTTTTTGACCTTTTAGGTACTATTCTTGCAAAATCGTACTTCTTGTTGATGAAGTGATGACTTGAAACCTAGCAGTTAATAGTGCATAGGCTAACGTAATGAGCCTTAGTAGACTTAAGAGGATGGATCTTCTTAAGCCTGTGGCATCACGACCCTAAATTGAATAGTATAGGAATAACTAGGGTTATTAGGCTCACGATGGTATCAGAGACCTTATTAGCGAAATGGGGACGTGACAAGTGGTATCAGAGCTTAGCTAGTTAGCTAGGCATAAGCTGGGATAGGATCCTTGGTCCGTGGGTAGGTGTCTATTAGTGATAAGTGTTTTGCGATGATTTTATTTGCTCAATGTGTTTACTTGCTACATGTAAACTTGCTTAATGCGCTATATGTGAACTATACGTAATCAATGTGCATTCGTGTGTTGTATCTTGTTTTATGTGGTTTGATTGTATATGTGATTTAACCCATAAATAATCTTCCCAGGTCATCATTAAATGACTAGAACCATAGACTTAAAGATTAGTAGGACTAAGTAAAGTTGATGTTGAAGGTAAGCTTGATGTTTAGATATTAAGTAGACAGTATAAGATGATTTCTTTGGAACTAAGTTGACTTAATTACTTGAGCAACATTCGAAGTGAATTGTTCATGTACATAGGTATTACTGAAGATGCACTTGTATTATATGTTAAATTGAGCTAAGGTTTGACATCTAGATAATAGATGGTATCTTGAGCGACTTTGTGTGTTACTTGCAAGTTTCAAGAGACTCTTCGCTTGGTATCAAAAAGGGCTAGAAATGTTATACTTAATAAGAGTGTAGTGCTTGATTTTCTAGGGATAGAAGTAAGGAAGAATGATAAATGAGACTAGTTAGGGGTAAAGAGACTTGATAGGGGTAAATAGACTATCCCTTGAAATGATGATGTTTAGATATTTGATTTATAATGAGAGAATTACGAGGGCGCAATTGTTTTAAGGGGGAGAGGATGTAAGAGCCCGACTTTGACCCTTACTTGCAATTACTAGATACTTGCCGTGTATCCTGCATTTGCGTGACTTTAGGTGTTGTTATCTATTTCAATTAGATGTTTGATTAGAATGTGCGCAACTTATGTAGACTAAAGTCAGTGGCCTTGTAATTAACTTAGTCAAGTTAAGGCTAACATGTTTAAATTAGAAGGCTTTTAGCTTTGACCTTTGGTCTTCCAATTAGAGTGGACTTTAGACCAAGACTTCGAAGTACCTTAGTATAATATAAATAAATAAATATATAAGAAAAGAAAGCCTTAATGGCCGGCTACCATAGGAAAGAAAAATGAATAATAGGTTTAATTGATTAAGGAAAGTTAAGTGTCATGTGAACTCTTTTGCATATTTAGTTCCTATGTGTATCCCTCTTGCTTAGCCATTATTCCTTAGCCTTATACTTAATATATTGTAAGACACAAAACAATAGCTAGTAGACAAGCCTCATGGTTGGCCAACTTAAGAAAGAAAAGAGAAAAATATTTGCTTTAGGATATTAACTTGGTTTGTCATAAAACTATCATTATTTGCTAGCATGACTTACCTTTCATTACTTACACCACCACATCATATACTGCACCTAATAAATAAAAAATCTAGTGGAAATTGGGGTGGGGTACACGGCCTAGGAAAGAAAGAAAAATCAGAAAAAGAAGATAAGAGATAAGTATAATCATACCTTCTCATAAGGTGTAATAATACTCTTTTGTCCTGCCATTTGACCCCAATCACTACCACATGTATATAGACCTCTTACACCACTTACACAGCACCAACTACACTACAAATAACACTTAGCCATGCTAGGACCTGCCATGATGATAGAAAACAAGGGAGGCATGATGTTTGCTTGAATTCTGAAATTGTTTTGTCTTGTAGTCATCATTACCTTGACCAACAAGGGCCACAACTACCCTACTTGCTTCAGCCTTGTAGCCATCATCTAGTGTACTTAAAATACTTCAAAATCATCTGCAAAGAGGGAGTAAGAGTTGGCCATAAGCAAGCCAACAAAGAAGAATATTCAAAAGCTTTAGAGTGTGTAAGTAGTGTGTCATAAGTAAGGTGTGCAGGTCATGATTACCTTCCCCGTCTCCAGACTTTATAGCTGCCATTTAATACACTCAAACCACACTAAAATCTGAGGCTAAGGGAGGGGAGAGTGCACGAGTAAGGCAGAAAAATAAAGAGGGAAAGAGAGAACAAGAAAGAAAGAAGAATAGGAGAAGGAGCTCACCTGGAACTTCAGTCCACTGTTTGCCATCTCTCAACCATTTCTTTTTCCATTTTTCGTGTTGCAGAGCTAAGGTGAGGGACTAAAACTATTTCTAAAGTATTCATGAGCTTTACTATATGTTCTCTTGCCATGCATGTAGCTAGAATTGAAGATAATGCAAGATAACTTAAGCATAGGTAGTTGTTCTTTTCTGTGCAGTGTTTTTGTTTGCCATGTTTTACCTAGCAAACCTTAATGGAATTTGACGAATTTTGGTTATAATATGCAAAACTTCCAGATGAACAACTTTCATGTCTTTGGAAAAAGCAAATTCGGTGGTTAAGGTTGAGTTCTTGGGCGATTGCAATCCGTACCTACGTGCATGTATAAAATCTGATCTATGGACTTTGCATGGTTGATTTGTGATGGTAAACCGGTATGGTTTTGGCTAAGTTGCACATACATTATGCTAGACTCATAGTAGAATATACCCCATGTCGTTGCATGTGCTAATCTTATGGTTAAGGCTATGAACGAAGGCTATTTCAGCCGGGTACATACGTATGATTCCATTGCATGCAGAATTTTAGTTGTTAACTTGCATTCTGAACTTGCGTAGCCACTTTGACATAGTAAATATTATCCAAATGAGCCCATTTTTGGATATGTTATACCCAACGCATATTAGAACAAACTTCATATTGCATGAATTATCAAATTCTGACCAGAACCATTTTTAATTAAGCCATTCCAGTGAGTTTCCCGTTCTCGCGCTGGGTAGGCAGAATCACGTGACGTTTTTATAAATGCTATAACTTGCTCATTTCAACTCCAAATCTGGATCCGTTTGATTCTAGCACTATCTAATTTTAATAAAATCTACCTGTGAAATTTAATCAGATTCTAAGAACCTTAAGGAGGTTGATGGAATAGGAAAATTCACTCTATGTGTATTTCGGGCCTTGCAGTTTGCATTTCTTGGAGTTTTACTTCTTGCATGTGTTCTTAAGCCAATGAGTCATGTTGCATGACAGGGTAAGAAGTCATAGAGTGTTTACATGTATGCTATAGCCCTTTTTACTTGGATTACGTGTGCAACGGGTGTTATAAATGCATGTTTCGAAGCTATGCTTGCATGTCAACTTCGGGTGGCCTTATAGTGTATTTAATGCCTTTCATCCTATTAACATGAATCATTGGTCTTATGTGTATACTGTGATTAATCCAAGAGCTACAACGTGATAAAAGAATGCTATAGGACGGGTGACCTACTTTGTTACCCGATCCTACTTGTTTGCTTGCTAAATGTCTTGTTTAAATGCTATGTGCTCTATCTTGATACTAATGTGAATGTGAGAATGAAGCGAAGTGGATGGTTGCAACCATAAAACAGATGTTGTAGCGTTCGTGTTGCACTGGGCAGTATCGGACTGTCAGGCGATGACATGACAACCGATGTTCTATTCCTTAACCAGAATGAACGGGGTGTTCATAGGGTGTGGGTCGTAGGTAGCATACATACAATGTATTGCTTGATGTATAGAGGAAATGATCGTGTTGGTGATATAAGGATATGGTATCAACAAACTGAACGTATCCTTAACAAATTGTATATCTTTTTTACTGTTAATTAAGCTATTGTACTTGATATACCTCTAATGTGCATGGCATGATTTCAAAAGGGTTTTCAAATTAAAATGTCTTATAAAATTTCCCCTATTCCCGTATCCCTCACGGAGTTTGTGAAAACTCATTCCCTTTTTGCTAACATTTTCAGGTGAGTGCGAAGTGGTTTATGTAGAGTAAGTGCCTGATGAGCCTGTTGTTGATCCCGTGGTTGAACCTGATGTCTGATATGCTTGTGGAATAAAGTTGTCTTAACTCGGATATATTCCTTCTTGTGTTTAGTATCTCGTTTGTGTATGTTAAGTATGATGACGCTTTAGTTGGTTGCAGTGGACTCTTGAAGTGGGATATTAGCCTACCTATTATGATTATGTTTGCTAAACTTGATATGGTACATTTTGAATTTAGTACCCGGATTTATATTTAACTTGTGTCCTTATCTTGGGAACTTGCATTATAGCTTTGTGATATGTTCATATTTGCAGGTTTAATGTTCGTGGACTTAGCTAATTGTCTTTAGACTTCCATCCAATGCTTAATTACGGTGTTAGGCCTTAATGCGTGAAACCGGGTAGTTCTGGATCTAATTAAAGATCATCACGATAATACTGTGAGGTTAATCACTAAATCTAGTAATGATGTTGTAGCTGTCAATCGAATTTTAATTTTAGAAGAGTTAGGCTACAAAGATCTAGATAGGAATAATACTAAGTGGATTAGGGTTACCTGAATAAGATGCAAAGCTTACTATGTATATCAAGGAAAATGACCTCAGCTCTGGTCATATCTAATTATCATATCCAAATGATTGACCGTCGTTTTTGACCTTTTAGGTGCTATTCTTGCAAAATCGTACTTCTTGTTGATGAAGTGATGACTTGAAACCTAGCAATTAATAGTGCATAGGCTAATGTAATGAGCCTTAGCGGACTTAAGAGGTGGGATCTTCTTAAGCCTGTGGCATCACGACCCTAAATTGAATAGTGTAAGAATAACTACAGTTATTAGGCTCACGGTGGTATGAGAGACCTTATTAGCGAAATGGGGTCGTGTCAAAATGTGTAGAGTAGGTGCCTAACAAGTAATTTCAAGCTCTGAATGACAAATTTTGGCCTTGAAATGCAAAATCTATGAAAAATTTAGTTGAAAACCTAAGCTAAAATGATTTTCTTCTTCTCCTAAGGGTGGTCGGCCTAGTGTATGAGAAATGAGTGTGTTTTGAACTTATTTTTCTAATTTATGTGTGTATTTTGCATATATATAAGCATGGTCAACATTTTGCAAAAAGTCAAAGTTGACAACATTTTAGTTTTTAGTTGTTTTTAGACTATTTTGTTTACATTTATATAAACTAACATAGATACTATATTTAGTAGAATATTTATAGTTGACAACATTTAATATATGCATACATATACATACAACCAAGCTATAAAACTCAAGTTTGCAAAAGAAGTTAAAAAGTCTTATTATTTGTTTTGCAAACGTGTTTTAAATGCACATTCAATATGAAATCAGTTAATATCACAAATAAATTCATATATATCATTTATAATAGCATTTAAACAAATAAAACACGTATTTGCATATTGGGCAAATTCGAGGTCTCACATTATCCCCCCTTAAAACAATTGCGTCATCGCGATTCTTCACTCAAGTGCTGCTGGCTCAAACATATGAAATGGAAGACCGAATACTAAATTTTGAATAGCATTTGAGAACACCAAGCAAGAACACCGAAAAAACTTATCGAATAAGAATCCCCGATTGAGAAGCCTGAATAAGGATGAAGAATAAGAATACCGACCAAGACCTCTGAATAAATTACCAAAGAAGAACGCCAAATATGGATCCCCAAATAGAGCTCTAATCAAGAATACCAATTAGGAACTTCGAGCAAGATCATCGAGCGAGAATACCAAATAATAATTCCAAAATAAGAACTATGGATAACACCACATAAGAATTCCACATAGGAATACCGCATAGAAAATACCAAGAAGAATTCCAAAGAAGTATGTTGAATAAGAATCTTCAGATAGAAATCTCGGGAAAGAATGTCGAATAAGATCACCATTTAAGAATCCTGATAGTCAATATGTAGTCGTAGAGTAGTTTAACCCTTAATCGGAGTTTCACATACTACTCAGTCACCATCTAATATCGTGCATGTACTAACTTCTATCATATAAGGCAAACTTCCTACTTGCATACTAGCATATTACACGCAAGGAGATGGGATAAAAGAATGTGTAGCACCAAAATCAATCAATACTTTAACAAGTTGATTGAGTATAAGAAATTTACCTTCCACAACCGCTGCTGCCTCAGACAACTCTTCCAAGTCAACTGCGTAGGCGAGAGCCTGAACTCGATGCTGCTGGGGTGCACTGCCTGCAGGTCTACTCTGATAACCCTGGGTCACTGACTGACCCTTAACCCTCTTATGTCTGGGACAATCTCTCGCCCTGTGTTAGTTGCTGCCGCAAACTAAACACGTCCCTGCCTTCATTCGACAATCGGCCTCCAAATGGCCCTTACGTTTACAATGAGTAAAATGCGGTGCCGGGGTACTAACACCACCTCCCGAAGAAGCAGAAACTGAATAGGCAACCGTACTAGTCTGCTGAGGTCTCACAACATATGGCCTTTACTAACCCTGAGACTGTGTCGGCCTCTGTTGTGACTGTGACTGATAGGACCCCTGCTGAAACTGGGGTCTGTAAGAACCCTGCTGTACTGGTGGCCTGTAAACACTCTGCTGCACTGGAGGCCTATAAACAACCTGCTGATCCTAAGGCTAAAACGGCCTCTTACTGGCCTGACTAGAACCAGCCTGCTCCTACTTCCTCTTCTCCAATCTAGAAGCTACATTAAAGGCTGCAGAAAACTCATCATACTCTATCAAGGCCATCGAATCCTAAAGCTCTGGCCTCAACCCCTGTATAAACCTCCGAGTCTTCTTTTCCTAGTCCTGTACAAACTCCGGTGCATACAGGGACAACCTAGCGAGATTGGCCTCATAATGAGCCACCGTAGAGTTACCCTGAACAAGGTACATGAACTCCTCTTCCTTACGCTCTCTGGTAAGCCTCAGAACATATTTAGACCAGAACTCCTAAAGAAAATTATCCCAAAGATATGGAGTATGCTGAGCCTCCCAAGCTGACTTCACTGTACGCCATCATTCCTATTCCTCGTCATCAAGGAGATACACGACAAAGGTAACCTTTCTATCATTAGTGTAATCAAGTGGGTCAAATATCTTCTCAATCTTGTTCACCCAAGCCTCAACTTTCCGATCATCGGGCTCACCCTGAAACCTCGGTGGAAAGTACCCTAAGAATTCCTTTAACAAACTACCCCCACAGTAACCACCATGTACATTGTGCACCTGTGCTTGCACATTCTGAACTTGAGCAGCCTGCCATGCCAATATCTGTGTCTGCCCAACAAGAATATTGGTTAAATGTTCCATTGCCACAACTATCCTATCCATTCTCTGATCCTGGCCCTGTTCTTGATTCCCCTGATCATCATTACCTTCCTGAGGCCTATTACGGGTTCTCGGACGTCCAGCCATCTTACTATCAAAGAGTTAACCATAGGTTATAACACGTTGACAGGCTATAGACAGTTAATAGCACATAGGAAACAAGCTCACATAAGGCACGTAAATAACATAAGTGTTAGTCACGTAAACAAGTTAATCACAAAATCACATAATAATATACTTCACTTTATTCACTTAATACATACTTGCATGCTTAGACCACTACCCACATACCGAGGATAACCCGCCTGACAGCTAAACATGCACTCTGATACCACTTAATATCATGCCCCAACTCGACCCCACCTACGATCAGTCAGGACGCAACTGAATTTCGGCAATATAAAGTCTGTAACATGGACAACAGGACTTTAAACCAATCCTTTATAACATTACACAACCAACTACAACTTCAACCACAACTCCAACAATCATTCATCAACCTACAACACATCCAAATCCATTCATTATACAACCAGACAACATCCCAACCATATGTCATATGCCTCCGTTTCAACTACATACGACAAGCTATAATATACATATGCATAATAGATATAAAACTAGTCTAGCAACCTAGTCATTTCCAAAAGTAAGACAACTAAACTAGCATTATACTTTTCACTATCTTTATAACATCTTATACAATACAAACTTCAAAGTAAATACAATACAACTTGTTCTATAATACAAGACAACAAAAAGTGCACTCCAGCAAAGACATCATCGATAAGACTCTTGCACATTGGACTCATCCACATACGGATCATTCTCAGCCTTCTGAGGAACGTACACTAAGTCTGGCTCGGTAACACCTGAAAGTCAGCAAAGAAGGTGAGCTTATACAATACAAAGCTCAGCGAGGGTTCAGTAGGATATTTTGGAAACACTTTACTTTACCACTTGAGAAAATCACCCTATGAACAATATAACATACAAACTTCATCGACAACATTAATTCAATTGAAGCAACTAAGTAACCATTCAATTGAGAAAGGATACACTAGTAGCTCCATCCACCATCACGATCTCAATTAACACTTTTCGCCCATTGATACATTCCAGAAGTACCCTATTCTAGACCCACACTCCATGGCATCTCCGCTCATGCGAGATAGGGGATAACACATGATAGTCATGTTGTTTTCAACCCGATAGCCCGACACTGCCTGAGAGGTGGCACACACTATCATGACTTACAACAATATCATTAAACATTTCATATTTTGATAAGACAACAAAGTAGGTTGTCTTCCAGTACAACAACATTCATCAATCAATAAGCAACACCTTATTCAAAACAACATTAAATAAACAACTAAGACAAACTAGTTAGATGACAAAGTAGGTCACCCAACTTATCACACCTTTCAACATGCATTCAATCCCGAGCCTACTCAACAACAAACCAAGAACCAACTACGTAAACACTACAAAGCAATTAAAGGCAACACTTAAGCATTTCAAAGAAAGACTACACAAACTTCTAAACTTCATAACTTACAATCTATCAATCAAACAACCTTTTCCTACCACTCAACCACATAAGCAACCACATTAACCCCCTCGGAAACCAACCAAAAGCTACCCAAAATAAGCCTAACTAGCCTAATTTTGACAATGCACCTAGGCTGAATTTTCTGACTTTTGCTATGGCATTCAAATTGAAAATTTGGCATTACAACATTACTACACAATAATTAACAAGTCTATAGAAGCAACTACAACTCAATTTCAACTACTACAAATATAATTACTAAAATATAAGCCAAAATATCAATGTAAATACCCGAAAAATAAAAATCATACTACTACCGTTCAAAATGGGTAAAAATACATAAAGTTGATCCTTGGCATCTACTTAGCAATAATCTAACATCAATTTAACAAAATAGCAACTACAAATGCATCAACCAAAATTCAACTCAAACTTTGAAATAATGAACTAATTTTTCCCTCAGCTTTGATCCAAAGCTAGGTTAGAAATGTGTAGAATATGTGCCCAACAAGCAATTTCAAGCTTTGAATGACAAGATTTGGCCTTGAATGCAAAATCTATGAGAAATTTAGTTGAAAACCTAAGCTAAAATGATTTTCTTCTTCTCCTACGGGTGGTCGGCCTAGTGTGTGAGAAATGAGTGGGGGTTTGAACTTATTTTTCTGATTTATGCATGTATTTTGCATATATATAAGCATGGTCAACATTTTGCAAAAAGTCAATGTTGACAACATTTTTGTTTTTAGTTGGTTTTAGACTATTTTGCTTACGTTTATATAAACTAACATATACACTATATTTAGTAGAATATATCTAGTTGACAACGTTTAATATATTCATACATATACTTACAACCAAGCTATAAAACTCAATTTTGCAAAAGAAGTTAAAAAGTCTTACTATTTGTTTTGCAAATGTGTTTTAAATGCACATTCAATATATAATCACTTAATATCACATATAAATTCATATATATCATTTATAATAGCATTTAAACAGATGAAACACATATTTGCAAATTGGGCAAATTCGAGGTCTCATACTTAGCCAATCAATTGATGCCATTTACTAACAACCATTACAACTTTTTATAGACTAACCACTTTAATCCAATTATTGGCTCATATTAAATGAAGGCTATGCAAATTATAATCCAATGATTCTATCCCACTAAGGCTACTTTATGACCCCTTTATAAACCAAGAAAACCCATTTTAACTCACGACCACGACTTCACCCCAAATGACCCCTTAGTCCGTTACACTGCAACTACCCAACCCGATCAAGATATCAATGTCATTAATGCACCACGATCATTATTTAACATATTTTGGACCCTAGAACATATCAAATTGCACTCAGTTAACACTTTGTGTTTTAAGCCCTTTTAGTCAATTACAAGCACATATAAAAAAACCCAAACAAACCATAATCCAATCATTCTATTCCCCTAATGACACTTTATTACACCCTTATAAGGCATAAAAACACCCCTTTAACTACAAGTGTCACAAAAGCCCCAATTTCCCTATAGTCACTTTGAACTACAGCTATCCAAACCACCCCTCAATTCGGTGCCATAAAAGCATTTTAAGCACTTCCATACCCAATAAACACTAACTATGATGTTCAATTACACATGGTTGACAATTTTACTTAAAGCCCCGTTCGATTTCAAGCTAATTTCACAAGTTTTGTCAAGTTTCAAACAAACCAATCACACATAATCACTAATCTATGTTCATTAGCACCTATAGAATCAATACATAACATAAACACAAGCTAAGCATCAACTTTAGATAAAAACCCTAGAAAAAGTACTATTCATCATCGTGTTCAATTAGCCATTTGTAAAACTCTACCATACAAGCTATTACACTACACAAATTAGGTCTGTAGGACATGTAGACAACACTTTGTACAGGATTTAAGCGTAATGTGGCCATAAAACATCAAATCTAGAATATTAAAGTTTAGGTCATAAACTTGAAAACTCATGTAAATGCAAAAACCCTCACCAAAACTCCTTGAAGATAGTAGGATTAGGCTTAGAAGAACTTGATTGCACTTGAAGAAGGCTTGAACAAGCTCAAAATGGCAAGATTGATGATGATTTATTTCTTCTTTTTCTTCCTTGAATTTTCAGCCAAATGCCTTATTTTTCTCCTTGTTTTTGTGTTTTTGTTTTCTACTATTCCTATTTTTATAAGTTCTATAATTTCTTTAGTTGTTAGTTACAAAATCTCAATTCATGATTGTCCAAATAAAGTTAGAGCTACACCAATTATCAGATGGCTTGTTGATTAGATAAGCTAGAAAACCTGAACACCCTTTACTCATCAACCTAATAGCTTGGGTTGATGAAATTATAAAACTCTTCGAGGCATCTTGGCTACCTGCTACCTCAACCACTGGCTGACCAGGCAACTAAAACTTCACAACCTTGGTTCTACAATTCAACTGAGCATCATATTTTGCAAGTCAATCCATGCCCAACATAACCTCATACTCTCGGATAGGAAGTAAAATAAGATCAGCAGGAAATTCTTGACCTTTAATATGAATCTTACAATCCTTATACATCCACCCAGTTACAAATTTAGTGCCCATATGTTTACTAACCTCAATCTTATAAGATAACTTCTCAATTGGCATATTAACACGTCGCACACAAGTAGGTGTAATAAAAGAATGTGCAGTACTAGAATCAATCAATACTCTAGCCAACTGATTAAAAATGAAAAAATTACCTTCCACAACCGCTACTATATTTGGCACCTCCAATTGGTTGATGGCATAAACACGAGCCTACACTCGTTGCCCTGGAGTACTACCTGCGGGCCTATTCTGCTGACCTTGGCCTTTAATGTGAAACCCCATATTTTATATTTGCATAGAATTGCGTGTTTTGACATGTTTATGTGTTATATAAGTTAGAATGTGCTAATTCTGTGATTTATATTCCTATTACATGCTATGTGTGCATTCATGAAATTTTTATCAAAATAGGCATCGAAAATTTTATCATTGGTTTTTATAAATAGTATTTTGAATGCACGTCCGCTAAAATTTTCACACAAGTATTTTTAGGGTTTGAAAACCTAGTCTTCTGTTATTAATAGACCCATGTTTGATAAAAAATGATTCTGAAAAGGAATAGGAATTTAAATAGACCTTTCGAGCGAAAATTAACATTTTTGAGCTAAATAGTGATTTATGCTAAACGCGATTCTTGCATTGACTTTCGTTGACCGAGTATATATTAACATAAATGTATTTATATGTGGTATTAAATGATTTTAGATTAATTGTGCATTCAAAAGACATTTGAAAACAAATAATATGACTTTTCACCTTCTTTTGCAAAAAGTGAGTTTTTAACCGAGTTGGGTGTTAACGTATGCAAATGAAAATTATTGTCACCTAAAATAAACTACCTAAAAATAGTCGAAGTGTTAAATGCATATTGGTGAGCAAAATAGTCAAGAAACACAATTAAAAGACTAAAAATACTAATTAAAAGACTAGAAAATCAACTTTGACTTTTATTATTTTTGTTGACCTTGAGCTTATATCATCAACACATACTAAAATAGCACAAAAACACCTCCAAAAATGCCTACATAACCGAAAATGCCAAGGGAAGCAAATAGAATGCATTTTTCTAAGGTTTTCAATTGATTTTCTCATAGATTTTGCAATTCAAGTCCAAATCACTTCATTCAAAGCTTGAAATTGCTTGTTGGGCATCTATTCTACCTATTTCTAACCTTAGTTTTCATCAAAGGTGAAAGAAAAATTCTAGATCTTAAAATGCTATTTTTATGTCAATTCATATAATTAAATTTTTAGGGGTTGAAATGTTGAATTGATGTTCGAATATTGCTCATTAGATGCTAAGGATCAGTTATATGTGTTTATATAAGTTTTGATCGGTTGTAGCATGTATTTCTATTTTTCGTGTATTAAAATTGAGTTATTGGCTTGTTGTTGATTTAATGGAGTTGGGGTGGTTGGAATTGATTATTGTTAGTTTCTAAAAGTTTATTAAATACGTGGTAGTAATGTTATAATGCCAAAATTTTGATTGTGATGTCGTGGTGAAAGTCCAAAAATTTCGGCCATGGTGCATTGAGGTTTTAGGATTGTTGGGCTTGTTTTGGATGGATTGTGGTTGGTTTCTGAGGGGGCTAATGTAGTTGCTTGAGTGGGTGAGTGATAAAAACTGGTTTGGAGGTTATTAGATTAGTAGATTATAAGTTATGACTTTTAGAAGTTTGAGTAGTCTTTCTTTAAATGTTGAAATAATGTCTTTAGGTGTTTGGGTGGTTGAATCATGGGTTGTTGTTGGTTAGATTCGGGTTTGGTTGTGTGGTTTAATGCATGTTGAGTTGGGTAGCCTACTTTTTCATCTAACTTAGTTGTTAGTTGTTTATTTGATTAATTGATGTTATACTGTTGAAATGATGTTAATTAATTGATTATTGATTGATTATTGATGAAGCCGGGAGATAGACAACCTACTTTTGTTGTCCTCCTATGATATGAATGATTATTATTATTGTCATGAGTCTTGGTATATGTATGCCACCTCTCGGGCAGCGTTGGGCTGTTGGGTTGATAACGGCATGACTATCATAGATTACCCCCAGCTCGCATGGGCGGAGGTGCCATGAAGGGAGGGGCTAGTGAGGTACCTCGAGTGTGTGAGTAATTGGGAGTTATACGAAGATGGTTGAGATCGTGATGACATTTGGAGCTACACCAACTAGAGTATCCTTATTGATTGGTTATTATTATTGTTGTGCTTATATTGTTATTGATGTTTATTATGTGTTTCATGCTCAAAGGATGATTTCCAAGGAGTATAGTAAATACTTGTAAAAGATCTATCGAATCCTTACTGGGCTTGTTTTATATAAGCTCACTCTCATTCGTTATATGCATTCAGGTGTTATTAAGCCAGACTTTGTGTACGTTCCTCAGGAAGCTGAGTATGTGCCTTTTGTGGATGAGTCTTATGTGCCGGAGTCATATCTATGAGGTTGTCTTAGCTTTTGTAGTATGATGTATTGTATAACTTACTTAAAGATAAAGAATTATATAACTCTAGTTTAGTAGTCTTTCATTTGAACATGATTAGTTTGCTAGACTGGTTATAATTTATTTTGCAAATGTATGATATATCCTATGGTTGATGTTAGAACGGAGGCGTATAACTTATGAATGAACTGATGAATGGATGTTTAATATATGGGAATGGTTGTGTTGTATGTTGTTAGTTTGGTTGTGGAGTTGTTGTTGATCTTTAGAGTTGGTTATATAGAATTATAAGGGTTGGTTTAGAGCCCTGATGTCCGTGTTACTGTCGTTATACTGCCAAAATTCCTTTGAATCCTGACTGATCGTAAGTAGGGTCGAGTTGGGGCATGACATCTAGTTTGAAACCTCGAGCAATCCTTCACCTGATGCTGGTCATTACCACAACCAGTACATATCCTCGATTTCTTCCAACAGCTAGCCTCCAAATGACCCTTCTTTTTACAAAATGTACAAAGTAGAACTGGGGTAGCGGCAGTAATACCCGTTCCACTATAGGCTACTGATGCTAGGGATCCACTTTGTTGAGTCCTCACAAATATCTGCCTGTACTGACCCTGTGGCTGACTCTGCCTCAACTGGGATTGAACCTGAACAAATCTCGGCTAGCCCTGTGACAAAACGGACTTTTGCTAGGCTGGCTCAAACTAGCTCCTACTTCCCTATTTCTTTTCTCAATCCGGAAAGTTGCATTGAGGGCCTGACTGTAAGTGGTGAGCTCTAGGGGTGCCAAGAAATCCTATATCTCTGGCCTCAATCCTCTAATGAACCTGCGGATTCTCTGGCTAACCTTTTGCACACCTACAGGTGCATAATGTGATAGCTTGTTGAACTGTGCCTCGTACTGTGCCACAAGCATAGAGACCTAAGTGAGAGACATAAATTCCTCATCTCATCTCTCTCGAACTGTCTTAGGTATGTAGTTGCTCCTGAAGGCTCTCACAAAGTTCTGCCATAGAAAATGGGTTTGTTGTTGTTCCCACTGGAATCTAACGGTCCTCTACCACTGCTTGGCGTCCCCCTTTAACAAGAAGACTGCAAATGAAATCTTCTGATCATCTGTATAGGCAAGTGCATCATAGATGTTTTGGAGCCTCTTTAACCACTTCTCCGCCTTCTCATCATCAGGCTCTCCCACGAATCTCGGTGGATGATATTTGAGAAACCCCTGCAATACACTGTCTCCACTATCACCATTGGCCCCATTGCCTCTGTTACCTCCATTTCCGCCCTAATTACGGTGAGGCTGATTGTTAGCCGGGTTGTGCTGCTGATTGTTATGATTATGTTGAAGTTGTTCACCCTGCCTTTCTAGAATTTGGGCCATTTTGGCCATAGTAGCTGCTATCTTTCTGAATACTAGAGCCTGCCATGCTTGTGCATTCTGCCCTGCCTGATCATCAACAACCCTACGGGGCATACCTCTACCAGCTATCTTTACAACCAAAGAGTATTCATAGTTATATCACACAAACAGTTATAGGCAGTTAATAGCACATAAGAAGCAAACTCCACATAAAGCAGATTAATCAAATAACTCAAATTTGTCACATAAAGCGCATTAAGCACTTAAGCACATCATTCACATAAAGCACATTAACCTCAATTAGTTCAACTAACACATAAGACATGCATACATGCTTTCAAGACATGTTCATGTTAAGACCTTTACCCAACAGTCCAAAGGTCATAACCCGGCTTACACTAATCATGCTCTGATACCACTCAATGTCACGCCTTAACTCGACCCCACCTAAAACCAAGTCGGGACGAGACGGAATTTCAACATTATAACGGCTGTAAAAAGGACTACCAAATAATTAAACCTGCACAAAAACAACATATATCCACAAACAACCAACTTTCAACCTCAACATATGCCTTCCGTCCCAATGCCACATCATTATCATCAAATTACAGGCCTCATTATAAGATACATAAGCCTATCAACCTATACAATACAAAATAAGACTTATGGAAATGATTACAAGCCTATCAAAATGAAAGGAGAACTTCTAAACTTAACATTTACTACATAAAGTTCATAATCTCCAACATAGTAAATACAACAAGTTCATAACCATAAACATCCACAAGGCAAGTAAACTAGGCCTCAAGCTTAACCACGATATCAACTATGGGTTCAACATTCACATACTCCACATACTCGACCACCTCAGGCTCACCTGAAATATTAGCCAACAGGGTGAGTTTCCACGAACTCAATGAGGAGGGAATAAGGAAGGTTTTAAAAGCATTTTTGGGTTTTGAAAACTCATTTTGAAAGCATGACATGAACAAGAACATGCAATAGTTATAAAGGTGCGAGAATGTAAATAACCATATAAGAAGTTTACGCTCGTTCTGTTGATGTCAATCTCCTATACGCCTCACGAACTCATCCCCTATATGCCACACAAATATACTCTGGATATACATCAAAACCTACGACCCAGACCTTATGATTTCTCCATTCACAATAGGATAGGGATTAGAACCCCAGTAGTTATGTTATCGCCTGGCAAGCCCTATGTCTGTTTAAAGGTTGCAACCCTTCGAATTCACGGATAATGCATTCACACATAACACATTCACGCATCAAGACACATAAGGGTAAATAACAAAGTAAGTTGTTACCCCCAAACACTTACGCAATTCTAGCAACATATAAACTAATTCTAGCAACATATAATGCATTACCCTACACTAAACCTTACTTAGCATAAAACCAACCTAGCATGCTACTAAGACTCCTCCAAGGCATCCCAAAGGTCACCAACACAAAACAATTAGCACACACCACACAAGAGGACATATTAGCACTTAAATCAACCATTTCAATCCAAAACATTAGCCATTTAGCATTCTACTTTCAAACCACCAATGACCCTTCATTTGCTCACATTTTTAACTAACAATTAAAAGGCTTATTAACCATATTATGGCATAAAATAGGCAGCCTAATGGCTGCAAAAAAATTGCCCTAACAAATAGCCCAAACGCCCCAAAAACAGAAATTTCAGCCAATAAACTACCTCAATTCTTGTACCATTTTGCATTACCAAGCTATATTTATATCCTAAGATGATATATATACATGTATGAACATCATATCCATGCTAGGATACAAGATTAAATTCAATTTCAGCCACAAAAAATTCAGCAAATAACCTAAACATTTCAACTACTACAAGTTATGGCTAATAATAAACTTTAACGATCTCTAAGACCTAATTAGCAAGAATCTAAACAATACTAACAATCTAAAACACAAATCAAGCAATTTAAACAAATTTTAAGAAAAACACCCCTTACCTTTTTGCGAAATAAAAGCTTAAAATGATCAGTAAAAAAGTAGAACGCGTCGAGACGAGTCCGAATATGCTTGGTATGACCTTCGGTTCCACCTCTAACACCTTCTATTTGCAAATTTTAGCTAAAAATTACTATTCCTAAACCCTAAGAGCTCACGGCTGGTAGAAGGAAGAAGACGAGCATTTTGAGCTAATTTTAATGTTTTATAAGCTTTAATGAAAGTCAAACAAGGGGTCAAAGGTCAATGCTAGGTCAAAATGGTCCAAAAGACTAAGTTAGCCCTCCAAATCGATTCTAAATTCATTTCTAACACTTTAATAAATATCTAAGATGTTAAAAGACTACTCTTAGGCTTAATTTTAGCTATAATACACTATTTAACACATATGTGGCCAACGAAGACGAAAAGACACACTAAGGAGTTCAAACGAGTTTCGAATGCACTTTTAAGCTAATAAACATATATAAAACATATAATTGCACATATTAAGTAGCAAATTAAGTAAACATATAATTTTTCCACATAAAAAGAAATTACACACGTAATTTGTACAAAAGTTGAAATCAAGTCGTCACAGGGGACCAAAGACATATTTATCCTTTCTCTAAGAATAAATAAAATATTCCTGCTAATCCCCTAGCAATATTTTATTATTCTAATCTTAGTCTATTCCACTATCAAACTATGGATGTATAAAAGGATAAATGCTGTATTGAACAGAAAATAGTCTTACGCCCAACTAAATGATGAAATGACCAAACTGCCTCTCTATACTATAATAAGACGACATTTTAATTATCAATTGCAAATATTCATTTACAAAAATGGCAAGTGCTAGATGACATTAATAGAAGCTCCTAAATCTAACATTGAAGGGAAACGTTATATCACATGAACCAATTTCTAAAAAAATACAAGAATAAGGCTGAAACATTCATGCATGGATCTTTAAAACGAATAAAGCATGAACTAGCTACTATAATATCTAAACAGCTCATAGTTTAATTATAAAAGCAAATAAAGTTTTTAAAAATACTTTATCGCGAAGAACGAAACAAGAAAACTTCACCTTTGCTGAAGAACAATGCTCCACACACCTAGAATGACTTTTGCTCCTCAACTTTGATTTCCCCTCTATTCCAAAGTCCTAGCTTAAGTGTTGATCAAGTTGTGGAACTTGATCTTGCTAAACTAAACTAAAAGAGAATCTATTTTGAGTTTCTTCAAAATGTTGAAGCTTACTCGTGAGAGAGAGAAAGAGAGAGATCTCAAAAGAGATGGTGCAACTGTAGAGCTTGGGGAAGAGGTCTATTTATAGGTGAAATATGAGAGCTAATCCTATCTTAAAACAAAATCCTTTGGAGACTTAGATTAGGACTTGGAATTATCCTTTGATCCCATAATACTATGGTAAATCCAATTCCAACTCATATTAGTTACTCCCACAATAAACTACCATACATAGCCAATCTATCTATTGTAGGCCAACCCAGACCCAGCGCCTCTACCTTGGTCTGAGTGCCAAGAAGTCTTGGCTAAGCCCGTGTGCTCTAATTTGATTAATTAATTAATTTTAATTAATTTTTAAAATCTAAATCTAGTCTACTATTTAAGAATAATACTATTTTCACCTATGAAAAATTATCTTAAGTATTCGGTAACCTTTGGACATTAATTAATTATTTAATTTTTATTTAACAATTATTTAATCCAAAATTCAGCCAATAATCAAAATAGAAAACATCTCCCGTAAATAGAAAATTTTATTTATGATCTCTAATTGCCAAAGGATTAAATCCTCTCTTTCAACTAGTAATTCTTATCTTTAGTTAAGGTCAATGGCTAGAAGGAGGACCAAAGACATAATTATCCTTCTACTAAAAATAATCAAAATATTCTAGCTATACTCCTAGCAATATTTTACCACTTTAACCTTAGTCTATTCCAGTAAAAGACTATGGCTGCACTCCAAGATAATTATTGTATAAACAAGAGTTAGTCAATAATATGTGACGCTCAATCCTTAGACCAATTAAGTGATAATGACCAAAAAACCCCTTTATACTCACTCATAGTTACGACAGGTTTACCAAGTGTACTATCACATCTTTGACTATATATTATTCCCCTTAGAACCTCTAACCCATAATCTAATCATCCTTCGGAGGTTAACCACTTATACATAGGAGCTACCCATAAGTATAACAACTACTATAGTAAATTATACTACAATGCATAGATTCAGGATGATCAACTTGGATCATTCTAAGGGAGTGATTATTGTATAGATTCCTTATTGCATATGTTTGTCCCTTCTAACCAAGTCCAGACACCCAAACTACATAGCTATTGACCCATATATAAGATCTCACCCATTGTGACTCAAAGTGCAAGAACTTGCCTTCGTTAGTTCATCCACGTATACTTAAGATTAAGAGCATTAGCCCATTTAAAAGCTAGTAGGTATAGGTGACCTCTTTCTTCGATAGTACTTATTTAGAGTATCACACCTACGGTGGCCCGTCCAATGCATACACATTCATAAGTAAAGTAAGTTTGGAACCCCATCCATGATGAAGGCAGACCACCCTTCTATAAAGGGAACTTATTCACAATAACTTCTACCATAGTAGAGTGTCCAGCTCTACTGCTTAGTTATGGACTAAATAGTTCTACTTTACAAGTAACCATGACTTAGACCTTCTGTACGTAACCACCACGTACCTAAGTTAACACTTGAAGCAAGAACCTTACATATATATATATATAGATATACATATATGTATATATATATATATATATATATATATATATATATATATAGATATACATATATGTATATATAAGTCAACCACATAAGAGAAAAAACATGTTCATAAAGTAAGATGACATTTAATTAATCATTGCAAATATTCAAATACATTGATGGCAAAGTACTAGTGGTCTTTTGGGCATATCATATTCCCAACAAACATGGTCTTTTCAAATCTAGTGTTACTTATCGTACAAGGAATAGTAAACATACCTAGATATTTGCACTTCGCAGGGAGTTTATTTGAATAACTACAAAAACATTCTCCCCTACTCTCACTTTCTCACATCCTTTAAGTTTATGTTTCCTCTTAATTGTACATAATTCTTTCAGGAGTTTAGCATAATGAGGTATTTGTTTAACATCATCTAAAAGTGGAATATTTACCTTGCATCTACAAAAAGTGCCATATAAATCTTTATTTTTCTCATCTTTTATAGATTGTGCTAAAGCCTGAGGAAAATAAGGTGCTGGTTTATAATCAGACAAAGGCAGAAACTTGTGCTTAGGCACATTATCGTCAATGGGCACGTTTTTGTCTACACCAATGTTTTTCTCCTTTTATTGCCTCAATGATGCAGCGACTGCCTTTTCTAGAATCTCCAGCTCCTTACCATTTCTCAAAACGATTGCACTTACATTTTCTCTTGGATTTATTATCGTTTATGAGGGTAATTTCCCCAAAATTTGTGCCTCTAGCCGACTAATTGAGGTTTCCATCTGCCCCACCTGTTTGTCCAAACTTTGGATACTGGCCCTCGCCTTTTGTTGAAATTGTTTTGTCTCCTGTTAAAATTACAAAGTATTATTGGCAAGAGGCTTAACAATATCTTCTAAAGACATACCAAAATAAGAAGTTTGGCCCGGTTGTTGATATGGTTGCTTATAATGCTGATAACTTGGGCGGTTTTAAGTCATGGGTTGATTTACTTGTGGATTCCCATATCTAAGATTGGGGTAATCCCTCCATGTCGGGTTATATGTGCTCAAAATAGGGTTGTACTTCCTTTGCAGTTGTCTAGGAAAACCACTCGCCGCATTCAGTTGCTCAACAGGCTCCTCTTGAAGAGTTGGGCACATATCGGTTGGATACCCTACTACCGAACAAATCCCACCAGCCTTCGTCGCTTACATATTACCTGTCACGCCCCGACCCAACCCCCAAGCTAAAGGTTAAGTCCGGACCCGACACACGGACAGAGTCTCCCCTGTACCGTGGACATTCTGAAAACCTGTAAACACTTAAACAAGGTCCCAACAATACAATACAGCTTTTCTCAATTAAACAACAAAGCTATAAGGCCATCCGAGCCTTATAGTGCACAATAATTCCAAAACACACAAGCATGCGAGAACTAGTTGACAGCATAGTCTTATAATCATAACATTCTAGGAAATCAATAAAACAACTTAAGGAGTAAAGCATTCTACATTAACCATCCACTCCCAAGCATGCAAGGAAATAAGGCAAGAATAAAAGTTATTACAGTTCATAGACTTTCAAAGCTACAACCCAACCATCTAATCTTCGACTTATACAACAAGCATATACAAAGCCCTTGGGCTACAAAATAGTACATAAAGTAATCAGATGAGTCTTCCACAAAGCAACAAAATCATTAACCACCTCAAGTTATCAGACACAGCAACTAAGGTAAAGGCTCGATCTGAACTTCTTCTTCCTCAACTAAATCAACAAGCTGGGGATCACCCTCAGCGTCTCCTGAAACAGATATCGAGGTATGAGCAACCACTGTTGCCCAGTGAGGGATATAGTCCCGGGGCGTGCAATGCAACAGATAATACAATTACACAACAATAACACTTTATCAATTTAAGAATCAATGAAAACTTAAATAACCACACAATTAAAAGGATACATTTCAACAATCCCCTATACACCAATCTTCACTGGTCTTCAATCACGATCCACGAACCACGAGCACGATCATGATAAGCCGGCATAACCCCAAACACTCCAGTGGGTGTACTCCGGATGTACCCCGAAACCTACGACCCAACATCCCCTGGCAATCTCCGGACCAGGCGAATGAGGGAATAGGGTACAGAGTTTGAATATCCACCGGCAAGCCCTCTGCCGCCCAGCCGATATTCAACACATCCGCCCCGACACTATGGTTGCGCAACCACTATGCAATGCACTTAACGATGGCAAGTTAATAGCAATAATATAAGCATTAACACCTATGAGGATCAACAAAGTAGGTTGACCTCGTTGCAATTAGGATAGAAGCAAATATAGAAGTTAATAAGCAGTTTACAAGAGAACATATACAAAATAAGCATAGGATTACACCAAAAGCTCCAAACCAACTTAATATCACATATAAACACTCATGAAGTCATGTCGTGGGTTTAGTAATGTGAGACAAACGAAATTGCACTTAAACCCCTTTATTTTACATACTATTTCTCTTCCAAACCCAAGTTAATGATTTCATTTTCAAAAGAAACTCTCTCAACCTTCTAACTAACCCCCAAGGTACCCTTTCAACCCTCGAACTCAATCAAATGCCCGCGTTTACCCCGAAAGCCCCAATTTCCCTCTTTTGGCTTTAAACCACACCTACATTGTCCGGGCTTCAAACAAGGGATATCAAGGTATCTATAGCACCTAGGTAGCCTAAGGAAACTAGAATTGAAGCCCGAATCCACCCGGAATCGCATTAACCCCGAAAGCCCCAACTTAAAGTCGGCTATTTTCCATTTTTAGGCGATTTAAGGGCAATGCAAGTGTACGGGGCTATTTGATTATCTTCACTAGTACCTAAGGCATCAATTAGAAGCATTAATTCAAGCCAATTCGAACAATTACACAAAACCCTAGAAAAAACGTCACTATTCACCCTAGAAATCAAACTAACGATTCTAACCGTTTAAATTGTGAAACGACGGTTCAAAAGTGTTCTCTAGCATTCATATAGATAGTACATTAGCATAGATAACATTTACAATGGCATTTAATCATATTTCCAACGATTCAAGAAATGAGCAATTATTTAAAAATGCAAAAACAAGCTATGAAATCCCTCACCACTACGCGTAGGAGCACCTAGGAACCTTGCAAACACCCTACACTAGTTGCTCGAGGCTTGGCATGGCTTGATTTGATGATTTGAAGAAGCAAAAATCCTCAAAAGGCAAGAGAAGGCTGTCGGGTTTGCTACAGTGCCATTCAGCTTTTATTTTTTTGTTGTTGTGTGATATATGAGCTAAAGTGTGATATAATAAGGGGTTGAGTTGAGGTGGGGTCCTTTGGGCGCTTGAGTGGTCTAATATAATACGCGTAGTAAGCTTTAAAAGCGAGTCTAAGGGGTGACACATTGGTTAACTAGTTAAATCTATAAAGTTATTATGTAACACTATTCACTTGACTTCTAAAATTATTTTCTAAACGAGCCTTCCTAACGCCTTAAGCTCAAAAGCACATTTTTCCCACTACTTTTACAATTAATATGATTTAATAAAAATGCTAGTTAACTAATAGAAAGCATTTTAAAAACGGAGTGAATAGTAGTCACAAGTCAGTTAATAAGGCATAGAAGTAAATGCACAGATAAGGGATGCAACAGTAATTAAATGCATGGCAAATTCTCGGGCGTCACATTACCTATAGCCATTTGACAAACAACAGAAGTTAGACTCGCAATCTGTTTTTCAAGGGAAGAAATATTTACCTCATTAACATACTTAGATGGAAGGTCAAGCCTAGTACCAAATTGTTGAGAATTGGCTACCATATTTGCAATCAAGTTCCTCGCGGCCTCGGGAGTTTTATCCACCAAAGCTCCTCCATTAGCCACATCAATCATGCTTCTATCAGTGGGTAGAAGTCCCTCATAGAAATACTAGATGAGTAGCTGCTCACTAATTTGATGATAGGGGAAGCTTGCACATAATTTCTTGAAACGTTCCCAATATTCGTATAGAGACTCTTTGTTGTGTTGTCTTACACCACAAATTTCTTTCCAAATATTAGCTGCCATTGAAGAAGGGAAATATTTTTCCAAAAATAACCTCTTAATCTCGTTCCATGCGGCAATACTTCCGAAGGGTAGATAATAGAGTCAATCCTTAGCCGAATCCTTCAAAGAAAATGGAAAGGCTCTTAATTTAATTTCCTCATCAGTTACCCCCGTAGGTTTCATACTCGTGCATACCACATAAAGCTTTATTAGATGCTTGTGAGGATCTTCACCTTCAATTCCATTAAAAGTGGGCAAGAGATATATTAGGCCAAATTTTAATTCAAAAGTAACATTAGCATCTAAAGTAGGGAACATTATGCATAAGGGTTGTTGATTCAAATCAGGGGTAGCAAGTTGTTTCAAAGTTTGATTTCCAGCCATGACTTCCTCCTCTTTTGAATCAGAATCACTAGCAAATAAGGAATCAACAACTAGTTCGTTCGCTTCATAATTTCTCTGAGCTTCCTTCTTTAACCTGCACAAAGTTCTCTCTATTTTTTAGATCATACTGCAAATGACCTCGATTAGTAGATCGAGTTACAGTCATACAATCAAGGAAAGCCTAATAAACCACGAAAAATAAAGCAGGAAGAAGAAATCTAGAGTAATAAGAATAATTAAAAATTCTACTCCAAAACACAAAAATGACTAAAAACCCTACTAAACGATAGAATTTGGCCTCAAAATGGATGGGGCTTGTAGATCCAATTGGATCAACAAGCTTTGCTCATAACATCATTTTCCTTTAGAAAAGTATAATTTTGAAGCCTAATTCTATCATTTTTTGGAAATATGTCGAAACTACAACTATAGTAAACCTAACGATTTCTTTAAAAAAAATCCAAGAATGAAATAAAGATCACAAAAAGCACAAAAATACACTAGAATAACTTCCCGGCAACGGTGCCAAAAATTAATATGCTGTTGTAGGCAACCAAAAATAAAACATGTACTCCGAAAAATATATGTAGTAGTGTGAGTAAGGATCGTTCCCACAGAGAGTATCTAACCTAGTTTTATGCTACATAAGCAAGGATTGGGGAGGGAGGGTGTTGAGTATCACGAAGAAGAAAAAGGCAACTAAAAAGCAATTCAAATTAAAGTGTCAAAATTAATCAAAAGAACAAACCTTGGTCTAAGTCAACATCCACCATCGGAATCTTGTAACTAATCATTGATGCAAGTATATACCAATTCACACTTTAAATATTCACCGTTGGAATTTGTTAGATATGTGTCCTAATTCTATGTATTTGGATGACATAATTTGGGGCATTTTGACGTTAACCTGTACTTTATGGCATTTTATGTCTAAGTGTTTGTTTACATGATAACGTATTAAATGACATTCATATTCTCCTTATTTATGTGTATGAATGAATCCTTAGTATTTTCATTAAAGAAATATATTCTAAAAGGATTTAGAATATGATGGCATATTTCTTTAGTATGATAAATACTTAAAGTATTCATAGTCCTTAGATTATATGATTGGGATTTCTATAATCTATTATGGACTATCACATGTGTTGTTACCTTTGATTAACATAGTGATGTTAATGATAAAAAAAAATGGTGTGCTATATGCCATAATAGTATTGGGATACAACTAACAAACATGTGGGTGACTATTAGTTGAATAGTTCTTTGAATGTAACGTGAATGACAAATACATGACTTTGGATTAATTATTTGTTATTCGTTGTGATTGTGGATGTAATCCTTTGACTTGAGGCATTGCTATTGTCATCTATATTGGGGTTTGATTCTATCATTTCGATAATGCTTGTCTCGACAAACGAGATAAGATACGTCTTCTCGTAGTTTCATTCGTCTGGTATAGTAATTGACAGGTAGTGTTCGAGATAGGATCCATTAACTTTCAACGTAAGGTGATGTCCTATACGATCTAGACATGATTGTAGAATGAGAAAGTCTTTGGCCAAAGCATGATGATAGAAATGGGTTTTCCATGAATGTCATCTCTTATTCCATCATTTGGATCTATGCATAGTATCAAGTCTATGAATTTAATCGTATCATGGTTCTTGCTTGACAGGACTATTAATGGAAGGATTAGACTGTACGGTAATCGGCGACCAAAAATAGATTCACTTGAATTGGACTTCATTGCCTTATAAGTTGTCTTGACATATGGCTAGACATCATTCTTGACCTTGAGGGTAATTTGAGAATGACGGGAGACATTCACAAAATAAATTAAAGGAGTTTAATATTCCCTCATTGCTATTTGGCGGTGAATCTAGAAAGTCACACACAATAAAGCACTCGTGATTGGTTTTTCTATTGACCTTGCATTTAGTGTCTTTTGATTCTTAAGCTATTAATGATCGTGTTTTTATTTATCTTGCATTGTTAAGGTCTTAACGGTGGTTTAATTAACCAATAATTGTTATTGGCGTAATAGTATAATTTTTCCTAAGTATAGGGTCCGAAATATAATTTTTGAAAGTTGTTTCTATAATTTAAACTAATGGTGATTAGATTAAATTAATTATTTGCACAATTGGAAGATTATCACAATACATATATTTGATATATGTTTATATATGATATGTCTTGAAAAATGGAAGATACCATTTGCTTGGACCACAATGCGTCACATCACTTTCTTACTAGTTATGATTTGAACACTTGGCTAGAATTGAACAAGACATGTTATCTTGCAATTTTGAATTGGCAAAATAATATGTATGCTATGTATGTATATGTTAGTGGAAGACTTTTGATTAAGCTTATCTTGTAGGCTTTGACCACATAACATGTAATAAAACAAAGCAAAACAAAAACTTACTATTCACTCTCTTGTCTCTCCTTGCTCACGGCATTTAGAGGAAAAAGATGAAGAAAATTTTTCTTGCAAAAATCTTCAAGCCAAACTCAATCAAACTTCATGGTATCCTAGCACAAACACCTTGGAAATGGAAGATGATCTTTCTTTGCTTGTGTGGATGGCCTAGAGCTCTTGTGTTTTCAAGAGGTATAGTGAAACTTTTCAAGTGTTCATACATGGCTTCAAAGGGCTTCATTGGCTTGTGTTGGGCCGGGGAGGCCAGCGATCACCCTTACGGATTTGCTATCACGAGGAGCGGTATCGGTGCTTGACAACCCAGCCTGCCCGGGTTGTGCGCTGCCATAATAAGGAAATAAAGTTGCACCTTGGCAAACAGCTATAGCTTTTGGTGCAGTGGCAAATGTTTAATCCTGAAAATTGGTATCAGAGCGAGGTTCTAGGTTTAAATTCCCCAGGTGTCGCTGGGGGGGAGATTGTTGGGCCGGGGAGGCCAGCGATCACCCTTAGGGATTCGCTATCGCAGGGAGCGGTATCAGTGCTTGACAGCCCAGCCTGCCCGGGTTCTACGCTGCCATAATAAGGAAATAAAGTTACACCTTGGCTAATAGCTATAGCTTTTGGCGCAGTGGCAAACGTTTGATCCTGAAAACTTGAACATCTTTCCTTTTTGAAAAATACTATAGAAAAAGCTCCCCCTTGCTATATGCATATCAAATTTACTCATGTTCAAAGTTTTTCCCCCATAATTGTAACCCATATGTTATTCCCATAATTGTATCTCATATGTTCTTCCTCATAATTATGTTAGCCTGAAGGCCTTAATCCTATATTTTGATGATAACTAAATCTTGATTATGAAATTGATCTATTGACTAATCATATCTTGTAATGTGAGAATTAGTCAAAGTTTAAAGGATATTCAACATATTAAGTAAGCTCATGAGGATTGGAGTGATAATCAAGCTCATCGAAAATGATGATCAAACAAAAGACATCTTCCAACTAGAAGATCAAAACACTTTAATGGTCAAGATCTATGAAGATTCAATATGTGAACATCCTAACTAAGATATTGTCCTAAAGAAGGAAGATTGAAGAGATAATCAAAGCACTTTGTGAATATCAATGTTATATAAGCCCAAGAATAAGTTTCATGAAGAATGAAGTTCATCAACCTAAAGAAGAAAGAATAACATCTATCAACTCAATGAAAAGATTTGAAGAATGAGTATGGAGTTATAAGGATGGAGAAGGAAGTCATAAGGGGTACCAGTTGGGACTTGGCCGGGGTTTGGGTCTTGCAAATAGTATATGCTCGATGATGATTCTTAAAAGTTGTTTTTGAAACAATTGAAAAAGGCTTTACAAAAGACGCTCAAAAGAAATATTTTTCAAAAACCCAACCCTTGCAGTTTTGAGCCCACTGGATGACCCCATGGCAACCGGTCAACCGGTAGCCAAAGGGTCATTTGCTCGAGGCCTGTCCACCGGACGAGGGTCTCTCGACCGGTTGACCACCAACAAAGGGGTCGACCAGTCGGGCCAAAACACTGATTCAAAAAATAGCCATTTTATGAATGATGGGGTGCATTTATTATACCCATTTTCAGCTTCTATTAATGTCTCTGAACTGCAAAACTTCAACATTGATTCAAAGCAATTACTCTTGAGTTCTTACATTAATTTCATCTTTGAATCATCATTGAGCTATACTTGAGCAAGAATTTGTGAGCAATATTGAGATAGAATCATTTATTGTATTCATCTACCCTAAAAGATGGCTTTTATTGTGAATCTCAGACACTCATCAAAAGAGAGAGTTAAACACTTTGAAAGGAATGATTTCCTTGTCAAAGGTGTTAGGGTTAAAGCTTTGTATTGAGAATGATTTTTCTATAGTAAAGCTTGAACTACCATTGTAGTTGGTTTGTGGACTCACTAACATTTGAAGAGTCACCATAGTGAAGATTGTTGAAATCCTAAGCGGGGAGCTTAGGTCGTGGACTTAGGCAGGGGCTGAATCATGCTCAATCGCGATTTGTAATATGTTTCTCTCAACTCTCTCTTTGCATTAATTTTTGTACACTAAGTGTTTGATATATTGCCTCACTTACACTTTATATTGGTAGATTGCATATTTGTTTAAAATAGTTTTTGATTGATCATTGCTAGTATATTACGTAATTGAAAAAGTAGTAGTATTGCCTATATAACCTAATTCGCCTCCCCTTTTAGGTTTAATTAAGGGACAACAAGTGGTATCTAGATTTAGGGCTTTATGTATAGCTTACCATCTAGTAAAGTCAAGATCATGACATATACTACTACATCTCATCACATTTAAGGATATTCAATTGATAGACCTCTTTTTTTTATAGGATCCAATTTCATGAAGTGGAGGAACATATGGTAACATATATTGAATCCGTGGACTACACGTTGTGGCATATTGTTGAGCATGAGCGATACAAAGTTAAAGATGAGTCAACCGAGCAAAACATTGCCAAATTGACCAAAAATGCTCAAGCTATGCATATTCTCTATTGTGCTTTCAATGATCAAAAGTTTGAACAAATTTGAGAATGCACATCCGGTCATGAAATATAGAATCTCCTTGAAAAACTTTATCAAAAGGAAGAAAAAGATGTTAAAGAAGAAAAACTAAAAGAAAATGAAGCATGCATTGGTGCATTTAATGAAGAGGTATGTCTATCTCATGAATCCAATTGCTCCTCATTTATTGATAATGATCTTACAATTGATGAACTTGAAGAAACCATCTTGGATATTCAAAATGAATTGATATTTGCAATTTAAAAAAAAAAGTTTGCTTGAGGAAGTTAAATGTGTGACGACCCAGAGCCAACATGTAGTATAATATACTTAATTGCACATAAATTGGTGCCAGTTTAAGTGATATATGTGTAAAAGTGTTTATTTTAGCATTTAAGATTTTAACTAGTAGTTTCACTTCCTTTTTAATTCTCTTATTTGTTTTAAAAAGGGGATCAATACTATTAATTCAAGTAAAATATTATAAATGCTATTTTGACATTTACTGTGACACCCGAGAATTTTTATCATATTCATAAATAACTGTAGCATATCTCCTTGTACATTTTAATGTGTTTTATTTCTAGTTTAAATATGTTTATTTGAGGTTACTATTTACAAAAAACTGACTGTCTAATTTGCTTGAATTGATATTTTTTCTAGATAGTATAATTTATAAAAGGAATTGGGAACTTGTAGTTTTAGACTTTAGAGGCTGGGAACTTGCATTTGAAAAATGATTTATGCTTCGTTGAATAGAGTTACGTATGTAGAAACATTGGTTTTTAATTAGTTAGCAATTAATTAGAGTTTTAGGCTTATTTGACCAAGTATTAGTAGCAATGGACCTAATATAATATAACCTACATATACTATATAATATATCATACATACAAGCATAATATACTCAAAAGAAAACAAAAATTGCCTAAACTATCCCCCCAAAAACCCAACCCCAAGGAGCAAGGAGGAGAGAATTCTTCAACTTTGGTGCGTGAATTTGGTCTATTGGCTTGGTCTAGGAGAAGTTTGAGGCATCTAGGAGCTTCTACATCTTGCTTACACCTACAAACTTTTGAGGGAGTTGCATAACTATCATGTTTTATGTTTATGTCAAATGTTTAAAATTGTTGTGTTGTTGATTATAGATATAATAATTGTTATGGATGCTTGTTATACTATCTCTAGAGCCTATAGAACACTCTATTGTAGTTTGATAGCATTCTCCATGGCTAGAAGCTTGAATTGCACAAATAAGATGATGAATAGTGACGAAATTTAGGGTTTCGATATAACTTTCTATTTAGAGTGAATTGATGCTTCCTCTAGGTGCTCTAGACATTAGTAAAACTAGTTAAAAGCTCACGTGAAGTTGAATTGCCTGAATTTGAGTTAAAATGCAAAATTAGTTAACTTATGAAAGGGGGTTTTTCACGAAACATAATCTGAGCACGTTTGGACATTGGATTAGGAATCCTTGGGGCATGGAAGCACTTTTAGTGCTTCTGTTGTGTTAAATTAGGGTCCGGATAGGGTAGATGTAGTTAAAACTCGCTCGGGGCCTTCCCGAATTTTTGTCTCCAAAACGGGTTTTCATGGCCTTGATAGGTGTCTTTTAGCTTCTCTATAGATGTAGAATAATTGGATTGTAGTTTTGGAACTTTGAACTTCATGTAGGAGAAGAATGGCTTGGTTAAAGAAAGGGCAAAAGTGATAAATGATTACTTTGGTGCTTATAAGTGATTGTAGATGTGTTGTTATGTATTTATATTCTTGTATAAGGTATAATTGAGCTAATTGAGGAGTTTGTGGGAAAAATATGTTATTTGTCTCCTTTATGTTCATATCGTGACTTTATGCTTATTGTGACTAATTGCAAGGACGGCCTACTTTGTCGTCCCTCTTATGTGTTATTTGATGATCTTGGTTCTCGTAGACTTGATTTAGGGTTACATAATCTTTTCGGACATGGTAGCGTTGAGAAATACGGGCGACATCAGGCTTGCCTTACTTCCTCGACTACCATGGTGCCTATTCCCTTTCTTGCACTGAGTATACTCCACTACCCCAGAGGCGTGGTTCACCTTGTTGAGGCATATAGATCTACCTCAGGAGAAAGGGTCGTAGGATCGGGGTACATCCGGAGTACCCCATTATGGAGGAATAAGGGTTTTTTCGGCACTTGATTGAAGATCCTAGATCATGGCTCGTGATGGAAGACAAGTGGAACCATATCCTTTTTATATGTGGTTAATTACTTGTTTAACTAGTTGTGTTATTTGGTGTTAAATATGTTGTTATCTTGTTGCATATCATGTTGCACACCCCGGATGCTGCATCACCTCTCTCGCTGAGCAACTGTGTTGCTCACTTATCTTTTCAACATGTCCCAAGAAAAGTTGGAAATGGGATTGCCTCCTGTGTGACCTGTCTGCTCTATCAGCGTGTAGAACAAGGAAGAATGTGTACATGATATGCTTGTATACTATTTGAGACCTTATGGTCATGTATGTATTTGTGTTATCTTAAGAAATGTAATATTAAAGTTTTAGTCTTGAGTGACGGTTAGGTGCTAGTGGTTTGTAATAACTTATATTGTTTTACTTTATTGTTTAGTTGACTTGCATGCTTGTAGGGATGAAATGGATTGAGGTTGTGGATTATGATCTTGTGGTTGTATATTATTGTTTGCAGGTTTCCAAATAGTCCTAAGTATTGGGGAAACTCCATCCGTTTTCTCCTAAATTTCTTGTCCGGGGTTTGGAATTGGGTTGAGAATAGCATGGTTAATAGAAGTCCCGGTTTGTGAGGGATCGGGGCGTTACAAAATATGATTTATTTGAGATAAATGAGATTAACAAGGAAAATACTATACTTAAAATAGATGATATTTCTTTGATTGATAAAGTGTTTGAAAATGAGATTTCATGGTCAAGAAAGATGTACAAAGAGTTGAATGAAGAAAAAGAAAAATGGGGTATTATGCTTAATCCAAGATACATGGTTTGCAAACTAAATGTGTTAGGATATAAACCATATCTTATTCAAAATATCTTAAAGAATTGTTTCCTCAAGAGCTCAAATCAAAATGAATCACCTTGTGCTTGTCTATATTGTCATAAGATAGAACAATTTGTTTTACTATTTCATGATATGAAAATATTTGAATATGGGTCAAAAGTTCTGTGGTGGCTAAAACACAAATGGATTGTTAAAGTCACAACAAATGAAACTCACCCTCGAGGACCCAATTAAAGATGGGTACCTAGATCTTACTTTGTTGTAGGAATGTTAAGCAATACCAAAGAAGATGGTGATGCAACTTATGAAAAAATGCAAGATCTTTGAGATGAGGAAGCACGGGTAATATTGAACTTATTTTTCATATGTGCTTCTTGAGAATGTTTTAAAATTCAACTTGATTAATCAACTATGTGATATTATACATATGTGATTGAAAATGAAAATGATGATGCATTATTTGATAATTAAGTGAAAATGATCATGCCAATGAGTTTGATGAATCTATGCATGAGATGTTATATGCATTGTTATGTCATGTGATTATGAATATACATGTGTTGTATGAACATGGTAAACTTGATGGCTTGAATGCAAGAAAAGAATTGTATTATGATAAACTTGATAATCGTGCCAAGAAAGGTCAAATAAGAAAAGATAATTCTTTGTGATGATGATTTGTTGATTTGTGAAATAATCATGGTTGGAATCTTTATTGTCTTAAGAATTCCTTCAATTGGATAAATTAAGTCATACTTGGTATTTAAATATGCGATACATCCAATAAGATAGGAATACTTTGGCACAATGGAAGACATTTTAGTGAAAATGAATTTGAGATACTTTCAAAGAATATTAAAAGATAACATTAAAAAACTAATAAACTGTTCTCTTTTGAGGAAGATGAAATAAACATTGATGAAGAAGATTACGAACATGAAAGTGAGGTTTCAAAGATTTTGATGATTTACATGTCTCTTTAATATTAGAATTCAAAAGATAGATAAAGAAGAAGATGAACTAGCTTCTAGTGGTGGAAGATAGAAACTAAAAGAACCTTATCACCCATGTGACCCATGAATCAATTTCGTTTGTTTAAATTTTGTGGTATAAAATTAAATTGAATGAATGAATACTCATGTATGAATGTCATATGAAGTGTTTAGAAAGATGAATATCTTACAAATGAATCATATAGACTTGAGCTTGATATTATCAAATGTTGAATGAGATAATTGTTGCAAGTGCAAAATAAATGATTGAATTGTTGAATGACATATATGATGAAATGAGATGCAACTTATGAGCTTGATTTTATACTTGCTTAAAATGATAGTTTTAATTGATGGAAATGGTTTGAAAGAATAAGTGAATATGATCTTTTGATGCCCAAAAGAAGAATGACATTATATGCTCTTTTCTTGACTTAAATGTTATTACATCTAGAGAAGAAGTGGAGTAGTGATGAAAAATATTGAAGAACTTCAAGAAACAATATCCTCATTTTCCAATGATAGGAAAACATTAAACAAAATGTTGGGAAATGATATGCGCTTACATGGCTCATTGAAATATTAAAAATGTGTAATGATTGTAATATTTGAAATATTTGGCTTCTCCTTATCATGCACACACATGGAGTTTATCATGAATCTTGAAAATTCTCAATCTTCTAAATGATAATGACAATACTTGATTATGATATAAAAAGAGCATGCTTGCTTGAGTTTTATTTTAACTCCATCTTGAAAAGATATTAGTGCATCAAACGCATCTTGATGAGAGAATAATTCTTGAAAGCATGTAAAGTGTATTTTAATTAAGCAAATAAATAGAAAGTCAAAGTTCTTCCTCTCACTACAAATCAATAAAGGATGTTTGTGACACCCAGACTCAGCATGTAGCGAATAGTACTTGCTTGCATGTACTTATGTGTTTTCTTTAAATGTTTGGTTATAATTATATGTTTATGTTAATTTATTAATTTATTTACACTATTTTCATATTTCTTGAAATATGTGCAAATAATATTTAATAAACTTAAATGAGGCAATTACCTTGGTAAAATAATTATTAAAAATTATTTTATTGCATTTATGTGCTAGTTTACATTATTTTAAGTTAATTGAATAAGTAGCACCCGAGCCCGGGTTAAATTTTCAAGTCTTCTATTTTTCTAAAATTTTATTTTTCTCATGTTACTTAGTATTTATCTAGCATTCGTTCACTGAAAGTAGGTGCATAGCATATTTAGAACGTGCGATATAAAATAATTAGTATCCCATATTAAATAGTATAAGTTATAATGCATTTTGGGGCATTTGGGGTTTTATCTTTATTTTGGGTTAACTTTAATTATTTAACTTGATTTCTCTAAAGCCCAAAACCTAATCTTCTATCTACATATAAATACATAAAATAACAATTTTATTATTTTATTTATTAAAATTTACCTTACTAATATTTTAATTGATTTAAATTTACTATTTGAATGTGAAGTCCTGGACCCTAGAATAATTATTTTTAATGTTATCACTATCTACCTTTATTAAAAATATATTTAATTGATTTACGAGAATTAATTAATTATGATTTTTATTATTTATATTTATTTAAATTATATTCATATAACTTGTTCGGGACCATTATCTTATTATTTTATTTATTTAAATTATTTTACATGTCTTTTTATTAATTTATCTTATTGTTCAAAAGGGAAGCACGGGCCTGGATCTGAACGAGCTAGTTTATTATTTTAATAATTTTATTTATTTATTTTTCCCGGACCCGAGCGAGTTAGATTACTTTCAATATTAATTACATTTATTAAAATTGAATTTAAAAGGTTATTGAAAAGATTATCTTATGTTTATTATTTATTTAAATTTAATTGATTTATATATCCCGAGCCCGGAGTTGATTTTCTCTTCTTTTTATTTATTTTATCTACTTTCATATTTACTTTATTTAATTTATTTCGTAAATTCGTTCAGTGATAACTGTATGTATTGTATGTCTGGGAAGGTAGAATTAGGGTTTGACCTGTTCGATTATGATTTATTTTCTCGGACCTAGATTCCTTTTGTTAGGACGTAGGTTTATTTTTTGCTCGGGCCTAGTCTTTTTTTTTGGGCTTAACTTAGCTTTAGCTTTTATTAATTAGCCCTATATAGTAGCATTATGTATGTATATTAGTTAAGTTAGCATTATAATCATATTACTTAGCAATTTATGTTAGTATTATATATATATATATATATATATATATATATATATATATATATATATATATATATATATATATTATATAAGTTAGAAAACATAGATCAAAGTAAAAGCTCATGTATTCTTTTCTATTCCTTAGCCGACTAAACCAAAGAAAGAAAACAAAACAAAAGCTTAATCATCCACCATCATTGTTGAAGGCTAAGCTTAGGAAATAAGATATAGAAATTTTGATTCACAATCATTTAGTAAAGCACTTAGTTCTTGTCATCATCATCATAACCGACTACTACCAAAGAAAAAAAAAGAAGCAATAGCGAGTGAAGGCAAAACCGAGGGAAGAAATAGAAGTTCACTTGGGTTTGCTTGTGTAGAGATGATATTGAAGCTAGTTGAGCTTACTTCTTGCAATTTCAATTTATTTAAGGTGAGGGAGTTGCATTTAAATATATGATAAAGTTTTGTCAACTTTTTGAGATTTGTTGATTTGTTGTTTATAGCTATTGATATGCATATATATTGTGATATACATCCTTATTATGATCTTTAGACCATGTTTGTGTGGTTTGACAGCAAGTTCCATGGTTGAAAGCTTGAATCACTAAAGAGATGATGAATAGTGACAAAATTCTAGGGTTTTGCTATAATGTGCTATTTAGAGTGAATTGATGCTTCCTTTAGGTGCTCTAGACATTAGTGAAACTAGTTAGAAGCTCACGTGAAGTTGAATTGCCCGAATCTGAGTTAAAATGCAAAATTAGCTAACTTTTAAAAGGGAGTTTTTTCACGAAACGTAATCCGGGCACGTTTGGATCTTAGATTAGGTATCATTGGGGCATGGAAGCACTTTTGGTACTTCCGTTGCATTAAATTGGAGTTTGGATATGGTAGATGTAGTTAAAACCCACTCGGGGCCTTCCCAAGCTTTTGTCTCCAAAGAGAGTTTTCAGGGCCTAGGTAGGTGTCTTTTGGCCTTCCTAGGAATGTATAATGTTTGGCTTGTGAATTCGGTATCTTGAATCATACATGGGAGAAAAAATTGCATGGTTAACAAAGGAGAAAAGGTGAAAATAGATGCTTTGGTGTTTGTAAGAACTTGTAGATGCTTGTTGGGTGTTTATATGCATGGAAAATATATGTGTAAGCTATTTATAGAGTTTTGTGGGAAAACATGATATTTGTCTCTTTTGTGACAATATAGTTGTTTCAAGTATATTTGGCTTATATTGTGAATAATTGCGAGGACGGCCTACTTTATTGTCCCTCTTATGTATTATTTGATGATCTTGGTTCTCGTTGACTTGTTTTGGGGTTGCACAACATTTTCGGACATGGTAGCATTGAGAAACACGGGTAGCATCGGGCTTACCATGCTCCCTTGATTACCATGGTACCTATTCCCTTTATCTCGCTGAGTATACTCCACTACCCTAGAGACATGGTTCACCTCGTTGTGGCATATGGACCTACCTCAAGAGAAAGGGTCATAAGATTGGGGTACATCTGAAGTACCCTATTTTGGAGGAATAAAGGTTTTGCCGGCACTTGCTTGAAGATCTTGGCTCATGATTCGTGATTGAAGACAAAAGTAAAACCATATACTTTTTATACATGGTTAATTATTTGTCTAATTAGCTTTGTTATTTTGTGTTATTATTGTTGCTATCTTTGTTGCATATCATGAAAGCATTCCCCGGTTTACTGCATCACCTCCCTCACTGGGTAACTTTGGTTACTCATTCCTTGTTTTAACATGTTTCAGGTACAATTAGACCAACTATCTTGTGTGCCGTGTTGTTGGTTGCTTATCTTGCTGAGGTTAGAAGTTGTTTGTGAAGATAGGACTTGATGTGTTTTGTTCCATTTTGAAACCCTTGAAGTCTTGTATGTATTTGGTACAGCTTGTTGGATTGTAAATTAAATTAAGGACTTATGTGGTTTGTTAGAGTAGTTGGCATGTAATAGTTAAAGATATATTTTTATTGTCTTTTGATTGTGTGCTTGTGTGACAAGTAAGTGGACTTATCATAATTAAAGCTTGTGAATGTAGTTAGAGTGGTATGATAAGATATCTGGTAACCTAGAATTTCAAAGGTTGTGTCATTGTGTGCTCGAGTGATTATGTTGTTGTCTAAGGCTTGGATGGCCTTGAGACTGGGAAGGTTGAATGGTTGGAGTTAGGGTGTTGTTATATGGTTATACTTGCTGCGTGCAGGTTTTTGATTAGTCCTATAAACAGGAGAGACTCCATCTGTTTTCCCTCGTTTTTTGTGACCTCGGGTATTGGAACGAGGCTCCGGTCTCGTGAGGGATCAGGGTGTTACAATGTTCACAAGTGAAACCAAAAAGTTTGTACTTGTTCATGTCACGCCCCGACCCGACCCCGCAAAAGGCCAAGCACGGACCCGACACACGGACGGAGCCTCCCCTGTCCCGCGGACGATCCAAAACCCTAAAAACAATATAATACTTGCGAAAGCTATAAAATGATCAAAACAAGCTAACTTTCTTTAAAATTTGCATTCTCTTACTAACCAACTTTCCAAACCAAAAATGCCATGCATACTACACAAGTACTTATGCCACTAAACCATTAGCCATTAGCATGCATTTCTTCACTAATCATCAGTTACAAGTTACAACATTACAACTTTAATTCATTACAACATAAGACCATTAAAGGTCTCAAAATAGGAAAATACATACAAGGCTACAAGCCTCAAAATTAAGCTTCCTTCACGCAATATACATAACATCAAGGTTTGCACAAAACTGGTAACCAACCACCAGCAAAACAGGTAAGTGCTATCACGGAAACACCTCCACCTGCTCCTCCTCCTCAATTACCTCGAGAGGGTCTGCCTCAACTACTCCTGTAAAAACATAGTATAGAGAGGAATGAGCAAAAACTATTGCTCAGCGAGGGCAATTGGTCTCAAGGACGGAGATGAGAGAAATATGCAATGCAATACCACGCAATACATACAAATCATATAAAGATACAACCAAAGCCATCAATTAAGCAAGGCAAGTATTTAAAGCTGCAAACACTCAATCAAAGGATACGATACTCTTTTCACGAACCACTTTCAAACACGAATTCGATGACGACGCGCCGGCCCAAAACAACCTTATAACACCAGTTTGGAATACCCCGGAAGTATCCATCAATCCTACGACCCAAATCTCCCTGGGAGGCAACCCAAGCGAGAAAGGGAATAGCAACGGAGCTAGAGCAACCAACACTGGCAACCCAAGGCTACCCAGAGAGGCCCATCACTCACGTGCGAGACACTATGCCATGCAAGACTCGATACAAGACAATAAACAAGCAATAAACAAGCGATAAACCACACGTGGGAGAATAACAAAGTAGGTTACTCTCGCACGCAATAGCAGCAATTTGATAAGCAATTCAATCCAAAACAACTCAAACAAGTAATTCAAGTAATTCTAAGCATTCTATAAGCATAAAGACAAGTAAACACACAAAAACACAAATCGGCCCCAACTATCAAAATGCTACCATTTCCAAACGAGCCACGAGTTATGGAAACCGACTTCGCCAACCCTCCTAGGTCACCGTAAGGCACGTCTAAAGACCCCAAAACCTTACTTCACCCTAGAACTCGCGCAAAGCCCCGATTTCCCCCTTTCTCGTTTGAACTACAACTACAACAACCAAACACCCAACCAATGCCATATTCGCACCAAAAGTGCTTCCATGGCTTCCCGAAGCAATGCCAACACGCAAAACGAGAAAATGCCAAAGTCGACCTAAACGACCTCGACTTTCCCAAAGGCTTAATTCTCGTTTTTTTCACTACGCAACCCAAACAAACCACACATTTTAGCATTCTAGCATACCTAGCACGTTTCTACATCAACAAAAAGCATAACAGCGCAATTTCAACGTTTCAAGGTTTTACTATTCACAAAGTACTATTCATATCACAATTCAAGTTGCAATCACAACATTTAACCGCAGAAAATGTTACAAGGCCATAAATACATGTTCTACCAATGCTAAGGAACATTTTAGAAGCATCAATTCGCTTTAAATAACGATCTACAGATAAATCTAAAAACTGATAAAGTTAACTAACACAACGTATAAATGCGCAAATAACATGCTTCCCTCACCTTAGGTACTCCTAGTCGCTAGGAAAACAACGTTGGTTGCCTCGGTAATCACCCCGCACGAGCTCTCGCGAAGAATGAAAGATTGGAAGTTGAAATCTTTTTTTTTTTTTCTCCCTCAAAGCTCACGGCCTGCTCTCTCTATTTGCTGCTGTTTTTTTTTTTTTTTGCCTATTATTTTAGCTTATAAGGTGTCAAATGGTCAAAGGTCAAAGGTCAAAGGTCAAACCACTTAAAACTTGGTCAAAGGCCCCTATTTCGCGCGTTTTAAAGCCGTTTCAGCTATGGTAAGTTCAAATAAAGCTAGCAATATTTAAAATATAAAATTTAAGTCGTCTAAATACTAGTTTCACTATTTGCTGAGGACTGGAAATCGTTATCTAGCTATCGCTCCTTAAATGCAATGCACGTTGCGTCGACTAGAAAGTAACAGTTAATTCACAAAGAATTTAAGGAAATAAAATTTTCAAAATAATAAACAAAGAAAATTCATATTCCGGGCTCGGGTATTACACCCTCTCCCCCTTAAAACAATTGCGCCCACGCAATTCTTACCTGGTCAACAAACAACTCCGGATACTGATCCCGAACTTGGTCCTCTCTTTCCCAAGTCGCTTCCTCAAACCCATGATGATTCCACAGAACCTTCACTAACGGAATACTCTTTCTGCGAAGCTCTTGAATCTTCCGATCCACAATTCTAATCGGTTTCTCTTCGTAGGACAACTTCTCTTCAATCTGCAAAGGCTCTGGTTCAAGTACATGCGAAGGGTCTGGATGATACTTCTTCAACATAGACACATGGAACCCATCATGCAGCCTCGACAAGCTCGGAGGCAAAGCTAATCGATAAGCCAAAGGACCTACCTTTTCGGTGATCTCATACGGACCCACATACCTGGGACTAAGCTTCCCGCTCTTACCGTGCCGAATCAATCCCTTCCGTGGAAAAATCTTAAGAAACACCCAATCTCCCAAATCAAACTTAAGATCCCGACGGTGCTTATCCGCATAACTCTTCTGACGACTCTGAGCTGTAAGCATACGCTGGCGAATAAGGTGAACATTATCTACCATCTTAATCATCTCTGGTAACACAGTCGGATCAACTGTTCTCATCTCTCCAACCTCTTCCCAATATAATGGGGATCTGCATTTCCGACCATACAATGCCTCGTAGGGAGCCATACCTATAGTAGATTGATAACTATTGTTGTAGGCGAACTCCGCTAAAGGCAAAAACTTCTCCCAATTCTTCCCAAAGTCTAGCACACATGCTCGAAGCATGTCTTCCAAAATCCTGATGGTTCTCTCAGACTGGCCATCAGTTTGCGGATGATATGCAGTACTGAAGCTCAACTTAGTTCCCATGGCCTCTTGCAACTTCTGCCAAAAACGAGATCTGAATCTGGGATCCCTATCTGACACTATACTCTGTGGTACTCCATGCAATCTCACAATATTAGCAACATACAATTCAGCTAGCTTATCAAGGCTATCCTGTTTGTTCACGGGAATAAAATGTGTAACTTTAGTCAAGCGGTCCACAACAACCCAAACAGAATCACATCCTCTCGAAGATCTAGGAAGATCGGTCACAAGGTCCATTGTTATATGTACCCACTTCCATTGCGGAATCGACAATGGCTGTAGAAGTCCGGCTGGCCTCTGATGCTCAACTTTAACCCTCTGACAAGTCAAACATCTGGATACATACCCAGCAATCTCCCTCTTCATATTGTTCCACCAGAAGTGTTGCTTCAAATCTCTATACATCTTAGTACTGCCCGGGTGAATCGTGTACCTCGAATTATGTGCCTCGGACAGGATCTCATTCTTCAAAGTCGGATCATCAGGAACACATACTCTATCCCTGAATCTGAGAATGCCATCTGGATGTAATATAAACTCCTCCCCTCCCCCTTTAGCTTTCTCTTGGATCTTCAAGATGTGAGGATCAGTCTTCTGAGCCTCTCTGATCTGTGCTAGCAGCCCTGACTGAATCTGTAAACTAGCAAACCGAATCCCTACCTCAGTAGCTTCTGGTTTCCATGAACAAATTTCTTCCAAAGTCTCCCAGTCCTTGATAATCAAGCTCGCAACAGTAGCCTTTCGGCTCAAAGCATCAGCAACAACATTTGCCTTACCTGGCACATAGTTAATGGAACAGTTATAACCACCCAATAACTCTAGCCATCTCCGCTGCCTCATATTCAGATCCTTCTGTGAAAACAAATACTTGAGACTCTTGTGGTCAGTAAATATTTCAAATCTGCAACCCCACAAGTAATGACGCCACTTCTTCAATGCAAACACAACTGCAGCTAACTCAAGATCATGTGTAGGGTAATTGACTTCATAAGGTTTCAATTTCCTAGAAGCATAGGCAATCACCTTACCATTCTGCATTAAAACACAGCCCAATCCTTCTTTAGATGCATCACTGTAGACAACGAAGTTCTCTGTTCCCTCAGGTAAAGCTAGTATAGGAGCTGTAGTTAGTCTCTTCTTCAATTCTTGGAAACTGGATTCACACTTGGCATCCCAATTGTAAGCAACTTTCTTCCGAGTTAACTGGCTCAAAGGTCCAGAAATTTTAGAAAAGTCTTTAACAAATCTCCGGTAGTAACCTGCCAATCCAAGAAAACTCCGAATCTCTGGCACCGTCTCAGGTCTCTTCCAAGCTGAAACAACTTCAATCTTAGCTGGGTCCACTGAAATTCCTCGGTCTGAAATGATATGGCCTAGAAAAGATATCTGATTCAACCAGAACTCACACTTGCTGAATTTAGCAAAAAACTTGTTTTCCTGCAAAGTCTGAAGCACAATCCTCAAGTGTTGCTCATGTTCAGCCTCGTTCTTCGAATACACTAAAATGTCGTCAATAAAGATCACGACAAACTGATCAAGGTAAGGCTGAAAACCCTCTGCATCAAGTCCATGAATGCGGCTGGTGCGTTCGTCAATTCAAACGGCAAGACAACAAACTCATAGTGGCCATATCTAGTCCCGAATGCCGTCTTTGGTATATCGTCACTCCGAATCCTAAGTTGATAGTAACCTTGCCTCAAGTGAAATTTGGAGTAAACACTCGCACCCTGCAACTGGTCAAACAATTCTTCAATCAACGGCAAGGGGTATTTATTCTTAATCGTGACTTGATTAAGTCCCCTGTAATCAATGCATAACCGTAGCGTGCCATCTTTCTTTCTCACAAACAACACAGGTGCGCCCCACGGTGAAGAACTAGGTTGTATAAACCCTTTCTCAAGCAAGTTCTGAAGCTGAATTTTTAACTCCTGAAGTTCAGCCGATGCCATCCTATAAGGACTCCTAGAGATTGGCGCAGTGCCTGGCACAAGGTCAATCACGAACTCAATCTCCCTATCCGGTGGTAAACCCGGTAATTCCTCAGGAAATACACCAGGAAAGTCTATAACAATCGGAACTTCATTCAAACTCAACTTATCAGCAGGCTGATTGATCAAATAGGCTAAGTAGGCTTCACAACCCCTATTCAACAACTTAGAAGTCTTGATCGCTGATAAAAGTGGAATGCGGGCAGCCCTGCAGTTCCCAATAATCTCTAGTACCGGTAGGTCAGGAACCTTAAGATAAACGATCTTTGTTCTACAATCCAACTGTGTATAATACTTTCCCAACCAGTCCATTCTCAAAATGATTTCAAAGTCACGGAATGGTAATATAATTAAATCAGCAGGAAATTTAGGGTTCTCTATACATATATCACAAGATTTGCAAATAGATTCAGCAACAAATTTTGCACCCAAAGGAGTACTAACTTCAACTTCATAAGGCAAATTATCAATGCAAACATTCACAGATCGTGCACATGCAGGAGTTATAAACGAATGCGTAGCTCCAGGATCAATCAAAACTTTAACTGGCTGAGTATTGAGAAGAAAGGTACCTTCCACTATAGCTGTATTATCGGGCAGCTCCTCTGCATCCAGTGCAAAGACCCTAGCCTGAACTCTCTGTGCTGGTCGTGCACTTGCAGCCCTATTCTGAACACCTCGGCCTCCACCACGGCCCTGAACATTATTAAATTTAGGGCAATCCTTCACCCTATGCTCATCACTGCCACAACCCGTACACTTCCCACTCTTCCTCCAGCAGTTAGCCTCAATATGCCCTGGTCGATTACAATAATCACACTGCTGATTTTGCCTAACCGCAGTGTTTCCTGTAGGTGCTGGGGCTCGGGCAGGGGTAGGAACTGTACCTCCCTGCTGAGGTCTGGTCACAGCTGGTCTAGCCTGAATCTGCTGCTGTGGCTGATACGGACGTTGCTGAGGACCCTGTGCAGAAGCCTGATACTGCCTCGGCTGACTCTGGATGCTCTGGCCCAAAAACTGCTTCTTACTCGGCTGACTGCTCTCGGCTAACATCTCAGCCTTCCGTTTCTCAAACTTCGAGGCTGCCTGAAATGCCTCGGGAAAAGTAGTGTAGGTCTGTCCAGTCAAATGCAACTGTATGTCCATTCTCAACCCACGGACAAACCTATGTATCATCCTCCTAGCTGGCCGTACCAACTCGGGCATATACCTCGACAGGCTAACAAATCTAGCCTCATATTGTGCAACAGTCATGTTTCCCTGCTTCAGGGCCACAAACTCATCTTCCCGTCTCTCCATTGCCATCTCGGGAATATATTTGTCCCGGAACTCACTTACAAAATCATCCCATAAGTGTGGAACATCCTCACAATCCCACCTCAGCCTAACAGTATTCCACCACTGCTCTGCATCACCCTCAAATAAAAATGATGCATAGTCTATTCTTGCCTCATCGGTATACCTCAAAGCAGTGAAAATTTTCTCAACTCGATTAATCCATCTCTCGGCCGCCTCATCATCCGGCTCCCCGAAAAACTTTCCTGGCTCGTGCCTCAGAAATTTCTCAAGCTGGTTATTCTCAACTCTGTACCCCTGTCCACCAGGATTAGCTTGATTACCCTGGGGATTAATCCGGTCCTGCCTCTGCTCATGTAGTACCTGTGTGATCCGGTCTACTGCAGTAGTCATGGTAGCCATAAACTGCTCAGGCAACGGCTGCTGACCCTGTTCTGCTGCCTCTTCATCTGATCCTATACCTTGAGTACCACGACGTGGCGGCATAGTAGCAACTCACAATAGCTGGCAACATTTAAAAGCAGTTTATAGACAGAAATATACCACATAAGATTAGATAACACTCAAGTCAATAACAATCCAATATTCTATCACACAATTCACATAAGACAAGTTTAACTTGCCAAACTATTTCACTTAAACACATAAACATTCCAAGTTCACAAAATCATGCTAGAACATTTTCTTTTCACTTAGCAATCATTCATAAACACTTTAACATTTTAGACCTTTACCCCACAGACCGAGAATCATATCCCGGCTCATGCAAGACTATCATGATCTGATACCACCTAAAGATGTCACGCCCCGACCCGACCCCGCAAAAGGCCAAGCCCGGACCCGACACACGGACGGAGTCTCCTCTGTACCGCGGACGATCCAAAACCCTAAAAACAATATAATACTTGCGAAAGCTATAAAATGATCAAAACAAGCTAACTTTCTTTAAAATTTGCATTCTCTTACTAGCCAACTTTCCAAACCAAAAATGCCATGCATACTACACAAGTACTTATGCCACTAAACCATTAGCCATTAGCATGCATTTCTTCACTAATCATCAGTTACAAGTTACAACATTACAACTTTAATTCATTACAACATAAGACCATTAAAGGTCTCAAAATAGGAAAATACATACAAGGCTACAAGCCTCAAAATTAAGCTTCCTTCACGCAATATACATAACATCAAGGTTTGCACAAAACTGGTAACCAACCACCAGCAAAACAGGTAAGTGCTATCACGGAAACACCTCCACCTGCTCCTCCTCCTCAATTACCTCGAGAGGGTCTGCCTCAACTACTCCTGTAAAAACATAGTATAGAGAGGAATGAGCAAAAACTATTGCTCAGCGAGGGCAATTGGTCTCAAGGACGGAGATGAGAGAAATATGCAATGCAATACCACGCAATACATACAAATCATATAAAGATACAACCAAAGCCATCAATTAAGCAAGGCAAGTATTTAAAGAAGCAAACACTCAATCAAAGGATACGATACTCTTTTCACGAACCACTTTCAAACACGAATTCGATGACGACGCGCCGGCCCAAAACAACCTTATAACACCAGTTTGGAATACCCCGGAAGTATCCATCAATCCTACGACCCAAATCTCCCTGGGAGGCAACCCAAGCGAGAAAGGGAATAGCAGCGGAGCTAGAGCAACCAACACTGGCAACCCAAGGCTACCCAGAGAGGCCCATCACTCACGTGCGAGACACTATGCCATGCAAGACTCGATACAAGACAATAAACAAGCAATAAACAAGCGATAAACCACACGTGGGAGAATAACAAAGTAGGTTACTCTCGCACGCCATAGCAGTAATTTGATAAGCAATTCAATCCAAAACAACTCAAACAAGTAATTCAAGTAATTCTAAGCATTCTATAAGCATAAAGACAAGTAAACACACAAAAACACAAATCGGCCCCAACTATCAAAATGCTACCATTTCCAAACGAGCCACGAGTTCTGGAAACCGACTTCGCCAACCCTCCTAGGTCACCGTAAGGCACGTCTAAAGACCCCGAAACCTTACTTCACCCTAGAACTCGCGCAAAGCCCCCATTTCTTCCTTTCTCGTTTGAACTACAACTCCAACAACCAAACACCCAACCAACCCCATATTCGCACCAAAAGTGCTTCCATGGCTTCCCGAAGCAATGCCAACACGCAAAACGAGAAAACGCCAAAGTCGACCTAAACGACCCCGACTTTCCCAAAGGCTTAATTCTCGTTTTTTCCACTACGCAACCCAAACAAACCACACATTTTAGCATTCTAGCATACCTAGCACGTTTCTACATCAACAGAAAGCATAACAGCGCAATTTCAACGTTTCAAGGTTTTACTATTCACAAAGTACTATTCATATCACAATTCAAGTTGCAATCACAACATTTAACCGCAGAAAATGTTACAAGGCCATAAATACATGTTCTACCAATGCTAAGGAACATTTTAGAAGCATCAATTCGCTTTAAATAACGATCTACGGATAAATCTAAAAACTGATAAAGTTAACTAACACAACGTATAAATGCGCAAATAACATGCTTCCCTCACCTTAGGTACTCCTAGTCGCTAGGAAAACAACGTTGGTTGCCTCGGTAATCACCCCGCACGAGCTCTCGCGAAGAATGAAAGATTGGAAGTTGAAATCCTTTTTTTTTTCTCCCTCAAAGCTCACGGCCTGCTCTCTCTATTTGCTGCTGTTTTTTTTTTTATTTTTCCTATTATTTTAGCTTATAAGGTGTCAAATGGTCAAAGGTCAAAGGTCAAAGGTCAAACCACTTAAAACTTGGTCAAAGGCCCCTATTTCGCGCGTTTTAAAGCCGTTTCAGCTATGGTAAGTTCAAATAAAGCTAGCAATATTTAAAATATAAAATTTAAGTCGTCTAAATACTAGTTTCACTATTTGCTGAGGACTGGAAATCGTTATCTAGCTATCGCTCCTTAAATGCAATGCACGTTGCGTCGACTAGAAAGTAACAGTTAATTCACAAAGAATTTAAGGAAATAAAATTTTCAAAATAATAAACAAAGAAAATTCATATTCCAGGCTCGGGTATTACAGTTCATGACAAAGCAATCAAGAACTCAAAAGAGGACATCAACCAAGTTCTACAAAGATAAGAAAAGGTATATTGGTTGAGAAAATGGTATGTCCTATAATGTATTTCATTCAATTACCTCTAATATGTCGATAACAATGTTCTTGTGTGCTTGATTGCGATATTGCTCGAAAAAATCTCATTAGAGCATTGTAAAAGGAAACTTGAATTGTCTTTCCATCACCATACTAAAACGTTATCATAACTTCTTGATGGATTATGCTCTTGATCATATTTGACATCATGAACATATAAAATGCATAAGAACTTTGATGAAGCTAATCTCTTTGTACCGAGAAAGATTAATGATGATGTAGGCACTCAAAAAGATGGATCTCTTAGTGCTTCAAAGGATTAATACAATCAAGGAGTACAACCAATCTTATAGGAGGAAAAGCAACAAAGATCAAAACAAGATGAACAACAAACATCCTATGAGCAAAGCATTGATCAAAATCACTAAGATTTTGAAAGGATGTGAAAGATCATCCAAACGATAGGATCCTAGGTAATTCACCAAAAGGTATAAGAACTCTCTCAGATTTAAATATATTTTGTGAATGTAATGTGTTTCTTTCTTAAATTGAACAAATTGTTGAGAATAATGTGTTATAGCAATGAACATACCCTTATGATTGACTTTTGATATTAGTAAAATAGTATGTTCATCTCATTACCATATGTATGTGTAGGTGATACAAGTTGAAGTATCAATGATCAATTATGTCTTGATGAAGTATAGAATTCTTTAATGAATCCAATGTGCAAAATTGATACAATAATATAGATAATTGATAAAAATGTCATACATGATTGGTACATATCAAATTCATTCGACTAAGGTCAACACACTTAAAGTATTTCTGAATTTCATCATGAACTTTGTTGAACTATTTGATCATGTTGGAAGAACTAATCATTTTCTTTGTAAGAACTTCCTTAAGAGCTTGTATAGATTATTCAAATATGAGCATAAAGGAAGAGTTAACAGTTCCTTCTTGGACTCTCAATTGAGAAAAACAAGGAAAAGTATTCATCAATCAAGCCTAGTACACAAAAGTACAAATCAAGAAGATTGGAATTAATGAAGGAAACGAATTAAGATTCAAATGAATTCATTAACCAAGCTCTACAAAGTTGAGATAAGGTAATATCGGTTGATGGAAAAGAAGTATAGAGGTATGATCTATAATATTCTATATCCAATTGTCTCTAAAACCAATGTAATAATGGTTATGCTCTTATGTGCTTACTTGCAATATTGTTCCAGTCTTTTCATTAAGAATATTGCAAAAGGAAATGTCAAGTGTCACTCTATCACAATACAAAATATTATCATAACCTTTGATAGAGTATACTATTGACCATACTTGTCTTTATCTCAATATGAAATGACTATTATGCTTAACAAATCATTATAATACATTGAGATACTTGGTTCTAGCATTTATTCTATACTCATATGAGAATAACATAGACATGCTTGAGATGATTTTTTTTTTTTGAAGAAAATATTTTATAAGAATGTCTTGATTGTATGGAAATATGACATGTACTTGTATAGAGATGTGTACCTTGACGAGAAAATATTGTTGAACATATATACCATTACCATCTCTAGATTATTTTTTAATGGCTTTTGACTCTTCTCTTGTAACAAAACTTGTGTTCCTCCATGAATTGGCTTTCATCATAATCTTTTAAGTATTCTTACTACTTGCTCCTTAGTATGCTCATTACTTGTTCATGATGATCATCATAAAGGAGAAGTAAGCCTGATACCAATGGATGAAATGTCAAATTAAGTATTCTTACTACTTGCTCCTTAGTATGCTCATTACTTGTTCATGATGATCATCATAAAGGAGAAATAAGCCTGATACCAATGGATGAAATGTCAAACGAATTTGAGAAATTGGATATCATGCCAAATGAAAAATATGAGAAAACCATAAAAGAGTTGAAATTTATGATGAATACCTTGAATACCATTTGTTTCTTATAGTGCAAAATTTCTTATATGCTTTGGTTGAATACCAAAGGAAAGATATAACAATGGTATCCAATTCTAAAAAGGGAAAAATGTAAATCATCTTGAATGCTACGATTTGTGCTATATGTCAATGATCTCAATGCCCATAGCGTGTAATGAAAATATGATTGAGATATGTCTACAAAAAAGGGAAACTTATTTGTTTGAATAAAATCATCCTTATGCATTGCTCTTGTGAACAAAAAAATAGATTGTTTGTGCTAGAAGTGTCATATGCTTTGGTTGAGTACCAAAAGATGGAGAAACAATAATGAAATGATAACAATGCATCAAAGAAGAGTTTTGGAGAAAACAAATGCATGCTTCAAGAAAGGTAAACTCATGTGCCTAAATGCTTTTATGTTATCTATGTGAGTTTAACCAATACAATGTTTGAGTCTTGAGCAAGATCTCATTGAAATGCTATCTTACAAGCATATATATTATGTCTTACACCTCTTTAATGTGAAAATTTGTTTCTTTGTTGATTACAAAGGGGAAAGAGATATGTGATTGATACATAATCTAAAGGGGAAGTCTTTGTACTTATTATGCACTTAGTATGGGGCAGACCTGGTGAAATCCCATTGTAATGCTATTATTATTTTTCACAAAGGAGAAATGTTCAAAATCCCATTGAGATGATATTTTGGTGAAATCCCATTAACTCTCCTATGTTTAACTCACTTTGATGATTCCAAAAGGGGAGAAAATGATAAGCAATAACATATGGGATACAATTATAGGAAGAACATATGGGTTACAATTATGGGGGAGAAACTTTGAACATGAGTAAATTTGATATGCATATAGTAAGGGGGTGCTTTGTTTTTTCTACTTGAAAATCTTACTTATGCCTTGATATCAATGTCTTAATGTGCTTAATTGTATAAGATTTTGTTATCATAAAAAATGGGGAGATTGTTAGCCGGAAGGCCTTAATCCTATATTTTGATGATAACTAAATCTTGATTATGAAATTGATCTATTGACTAATCATATCTTGTAATTTGAGAATTAGTCAAAGCTTGAAGGATATTCAACATATTAAGTAAGCTCATGAGGATTAGAGTGATGATCAAGCTCATAGAAAATGATGATCAAACAAAAGGCATCCTCCAACTAGAAGATCAAAACACTTTAATGGTCAAGATCTATGAAGATTCAAGATATGAACATCCTAGCTAAAATCTTGTCCTAAAGAAGAAAAATTGAAGAGATAATCAAAGCACTTTGTGAATCTCAATGTTATACAAGCTCAAGAACAAGTTTCATGAAGAATGAAGTTCATCAACCTAAAGAAGAAAGAATAACATCTATCAACTCAATGAAAAGATGAATGAAGATGGAGTTATAAGGATAGAGAAAGAAGTCATAAGGGGTACCAGTTGGGACTTGGCCGGGGTTTGGGTCTTGCAAATAGTATAAGCTCGATGATGATTCTTAAAAGTTGTTTTTGAAACAATTGAAAAAGGCTTTACAAAAGACGCCCAAAAGAAACGTTTTTCAAAAACCCAACCCTTGCAGTTTTGAGCCCACCGGATGACCCCATGGCAATCGGTCGACCGGTGGCCAAAGGGTTGTCTGCCCGAGGCCTGTCTACCGGACGAGAGTCTCTCGACCGGTCAACCGGCGACAAAGGGGTCGACCGGTCGAGCCAAACGCTAATTCAAAAAATAGATGTTTTATGAATGTTGGGGTGCATTTATTACACCTATTTTCAGCTTCTATTAATGTCTCTCAACTACAAAACTTCAATATTGATTCAAAGCAATTACTCTTGAGTTCTTACATTAATTTCATCTTTGAATCATCATTGAGCTATACTTGAGCAAGAATTTGTGAACAACATTGAGATAGAAGAATTTATTGTATTCATCTACCCTAAAAGAGGGCTTTTATTGTGAATCTCAAACACTAATCAAAAGAGAAAGTTAAACACTTTGAAAGAAATGATTTCATTGTCAAAGGTGTTGGGGTTAAAGCTTTGTATTGAGAATGATTTTTCTATTATAAAAGCTTGAACTATCATTGTAGTTGGTTTGTGGACTCACCAACATTTGAAGAGTCACCATAGTAAAGATTGTTGAAATCCTAAGCAGGGAGCTTAGGTTGTGGACTTAGGTGGGGGCCAAACCACGCTAAATCGTGATTTGCAGTATCTTTCTCTCAACTCTCTCTTTGGATTAATTTATGCACACTAAGTGTTTGATATATTGCCTCAGTTACACTTTATATTGGTAGATTGCATATTTGTTTAAAATAGTTTTTGATTGATCATTGCTAGTATATTACCTAATCAAAAAAAGTAGTGGTACTGCCTATATAACCTAATTCACCCCCGCTCTTAGGTTTAATTAAAGGACAACTTGTCTACAAGAAGTAATATTCTCTATTACCTCTTAGCTACATATATTAGCTATATATATATGTGTAGATTATGTTAATTACATGAAATCAAAGTTAAGGTTTTGAAGAACATAAAGCTTTAATTGCAAATTTTTTGAAATTTATGCTATGCTTCCGCTTCGTTATTGCTTGTATGATGTTCTTGACCCTAGATGATCCTTCTAAATTATTTTCCTATCTCTCCTTAATCGTAGTTAATCAGAAAACAAGCGATCTAACTAACCCTACTACTAAACAACCAGAGACAAGCGCTAAAGGTTTAATCTAGTAGCAGCTTCAAACATTAGAGAGATCAATGAAGCTAAATAACACAAGTACAAGCGGTTGCATTTAATTTAGTTGAACTTTCTTCCTAAGTTCTAATAATTCATGACACAGCAAATCGTTAAATCTTAGTTGCTTCGCAAATTAGAAGGATTAAACAATTATGGATTTGATATTTAACATATCAGTAGATTATAACGAATAATAAACTAGTAGGCCTCCTAGTAATTAAATGAGATAATCATGAAAATAAGCACAGAAAAATATTTGATACTCAAAGCGTAAATTGAACAATAAAAACTAATTAGATCTCACAGTTTTCTTGATTCTGAGGCTTTAGTTTCCTTCGACCAAGTATAAAAGTTTAGCCAAGCAGAGCCATAGAGAAAACCCGAAAAAAAAGTTTGGAGAAAAAGGGAAAGAGAGATGTGTGTAAAATCTAATCTCTCTGTACCTTATTTATAGGTTTGGAAGCCTATAAAATCTCCTAAAATAACGACATCCTAATTTGAATAAAATAAGGAAAATATTAAAAGTAAAATAAAGTCCTAATATAACTAGGAAAACGGTGTTTTCAGCTGTAATTTTCGTGCAGTATCTTCTCCCCATCTTTTAGAAGCTTCTGGATAAGGAATATTCCAGAATGTCAAACAGTGTAGGTGTAGTAAATTCATGTCCGATTTCTACCTTGATGCAGCCATTATCTCTCAAAACTCAAGACATGAAAGTTGTAGATCTTATTCTCAGCTTTCCACAAAATCTTGAATCATCTCAATCGGAGCTTGGATGATAAAGTTATTCCTAGATTACGAAAAGACATCGAAACTATTCAGATTTGCTCAAATTGCTTCGTTTTGCACTTAATGCCTCCATTTGTATCCTAAATCAAAATATAAGAATAATGAGCATATTTAGGCAACAAATAAGTATAAAATATTAAACATTAAGGAAGAAAAATATGACATTTTGCATTCTCATTAGATATTTAGGCAATAATCCTAAATTAGTAAGCTTATTTAAAGAATTATAATTTACATGTCCTGACCTATTATTCCAAATAATAGAAGACTCAACTGTGTAAGTAGAAGTAGAAGTATTATTGACTTTGTTCTCAAATACAACAGATACATCTTTAGGTACCACGGTGTTACATTTAGTTTAAAAAGACCGTCGCAACCCTTTACCAACAAACATGTCACTCTTGGCCAGTACAAATTTGTCAGATTTAAAGACTAGCCTATACCTATTCTTACTCAACAATGAACCATAGACAAGGTTGTTCCTACTATCAAGCACATGAAGAACATTATTGAGACTCAAATCTTCTCTAGTGGTCATCTTTAGAACCACCTTCCCATAGCCAAGGACTTTTGATGTGGAATAATTTCCCACAAACAATGTTTCTTCGGTAGTCTTAACCTTGGAAGTGTTGAACATATTCCTCTTAGAACACACATGACGAGTGGCCTCAGTATCCACCCACTATTATTTGGGATTTCCATCCAAATTAACTTATGACATAACCGCAGCCAAGTTTATATCATCTACATCCTCAACCAAATGGTCCACCTCAGTCACATAGACTTGGCCTTGCTTTATTTTCTAGGAATTGCCTTGAGTTTTGTGATTCCGAAAGTCATTGGCTCGATGTCGAAGCTTACCATAGACATAGTAGTTTCCAATGAACTTGTTTTTCTTATTATCGCTACCCTTATGACTTTGACCATTGTGCTTTCACTTTTTGGTCTTGTTAGGCTTGCCCTATTCTACAAATTTTGCCTTGGCCTCAACAAAGATATTCCTAATCTTTCTCTCAGAAATTCAGTTATCTTCTTCAATCCTTAATCTGACAATTAATTCCTCTATATTCATCTCCTTGCGTTTATGCTTTAAGTAATTCTTGAAGTCTTTCTACGTAGGAGACAACTTTTCAACTATTGCAGCCGCGCGGAATGACTCTGGCAATTTCATGTTGTTGGCATCAAGTTCGTGCAAAATAAGCTAAAAGTCTTGGGACTTGGCTCATTAATGTCTTGGAATCTAATATCCGTAATAAGCTAAAAGTCTTCGTGCTAGCATCTTCAATCTTGTATTTCTTCTCCATAGATTCCTATAGTTTCTTACTAGTCTTAATTGGACTATACACATTGTAAATAGTATTGAACAATCCAAGCTTCTAGGCATCGAATGCAACATAAGTCTCTTTGTCTAGATTCTCAACTATTTCGAGTCCATCTTCTTGAAAAAACTTGTCAGGCTTAGGGTGGTCAAATAAAACAGTATTTTCTGTTGCCACCGCTTAAAATCACTTCCATTGAACTTCTTTGGGCTCTTATTTTATCCAATGGGTCCAGGAGCATATCCCATAAATGCAGTTGACATAAATGGCCTGGTAACATTAAAGGACGGTGACATCCTTTCAGATTCGACATTCTGTCCTGTCTCAATTACGGGGTCAGTTGTCTTTTCAGAAGTTGACAATTCTCAAAGATCTATATCACAAAATAGATCACATTTTTCAAAACACCTTTTGTAGTATACCTTTTTTTCAACCAAATGGTTACACGATAACTTTTAATCAAAGTTATACACAAAATATCGTCTTAAGCTTATTGTCCCAAAAATTGGGGTTATGGATATTATGTCCATAGCGCAATAACTTTGATTTGTTATATCACTTATAGAATCATGACCATGTAATTATACATGCAGTCAAGATCGAAGGAATAAATAAAAAAATTATCAAGACCATATAACAACACATGCAATCAAGATCCAGAAAAAGGAAAACACAAGCAAAAATGATCTAGGTCATATAATCACACATATAACCGAGATCAAGGAAATTAAAGACACGATCAAAATTATGTATTTACACGTAATTTAGATCGTGTGTTAATGATAAAGTAAACTTAGGAAACTGAAAACTAAAGTAAACTTAAGGAAATTAAAAGTAATATATGTATATATTATAATTTAGATAAACAGAAATTATAGGAAATTTAAACAAGTACCAACATATTCACCGAGGCCTGATTGAATCGGTTTTTTTAAGATGATATTGCCCCACTATAGTGCTTATGGCTTCACGACAATTGTCTCCCAAGATTCAAAGGTGGGATTCTTACATAGGAGCATTCCAAATTGCAAGAAAAGACAAACTCTAGAATGCTTGAATCTCTCTCAAATTTTATATTCTAATGTCTTTGATTTGTTAAAGGCAACTCTAGCATGCAATAAATGATGATTTTTTTATAGTGAAGAAGTGGTAGCCAAATATCTGTTCATGAAGAGTCATGAAACTTGGAAGAAAAGTCTTCCCATTGGTGTTCACTAGACAAGTCGGTAGAGCTCCTCGACCGGCTCCTGGGATTTACTTACTGAAGTAGCCGGTTGAGGCAAGTCAGTCGAGCCCCTCAACTGGCTACCTTGACCGACTTTCGACCAAACTCTCTGGACAAGACGATTGATATAGTCGGTCGACCGGCTAGTCCAACTGGTCGTCCGGCTTTCTAGTGAGTTTCACTAACTCTAGGTCCCAATTTCTCATTCACTTTTCGTTGGGTCAACCCAAATGATCCTACCACGATCATCAATCCAATGATTAAATTGAGACGGAGTTAGTAACACGTTTGGGTTTATATCACCCAACACCAATAATACCTAGGTTGAAATTGTAGTAAACCAAAATGAATTACGTATTAGTTTTTACTCGTCAGCTTCGATTCATCTTTTCGAAATGGTAAAATATGTCAATTGCTCTTTTGGTTTGGGTGGTTGTTGTGGTGTGGATTTCGGTGTTTCATGTACTCCTGTTCTCTTGAGTCAAGTTAGGCTGGTCCATATTTGTAATTGTTATGTTTTGTTAATGGAATTCTGTGTTGTCTTACAGAAAAATGAAGTTAAAAAATGAAGTTTTAACTTACAATTAAAATAAATTCTAGCGTAATAATCACTGCAATTGCTCATGCAGGCATGCTGCATAGGTAGCAAAACCTAATGTTCACTACTATATAGGGGAACTCAACAGTTTGACAGTATTTGCTCGCCTGCTGAACATAGCACATGCACTGAATGTTACAAGTGTGCATTCGTATCCTTTCGTATTGACTTTATTCCCATATAATTCAGCTAATGTTTCTATAAATTAACTATTCTATCCCATGCATTTGCAAAGAACTTCTGACACAATTTATACAAACATAGGGCTGCTGTGCAAAATTATTTTCATTCATTCCTCGTATGCAAAGAATAAAAGAAATTCACGCCATCCCTGTCGGAGGTCTGAATATTTTTCTAGAAAACGAAAAGTTTTATGGTTGATAAAAACCACTGAAACCTTTCCCCCCCACACCCCACATTCCTACCCCCCCCCCCCCCCCCCCCCCCCGCCCCGCACAATATTAAATTAATTTCTATTCTAGTTTCATTTTAATCTCATTCTTTTCCAATAACAAGTGTGTTTCTACTTTTTCTTCGAAAAAATTTTCATTGTACCATTGGAAAATGAGTTAATCTTAAAAACGACTAACTCTTTAAAAAAAAAAGTAATGCTAAACGTCTCATTTTTTTTATAACTCAATTGTCACATCTTAGTTGGCATGCCTAATTAGTATACCAACTAGATAAATTTATTTTTATTCTCTCTCTAATCTTTTAACTTTATTTATTTTTTCCTTCACCTATTTTTCCTTTTTTCTTTCCTTAATAAAAGTTTCCTTTCTTCTTTCATTTTTTCTTTCCTTAATCACGTGTTGTGTAATGTAAAAGGAATTAGGAAAGACCGCAACAATAAAATTTTATATGGGACAACAACAATTCCCCAAAATAGCAAATTAATAATACGTAACAACTTTGAGAATCGCAATTTTTTGTATATTTTTCTCTGTTAGTTGCATAATACTACATGTTGTCAGGGTTCGAAATGGTTTTTAATGGTTACAAATGAATCATAAGAAATCCATCCAAGATTAAAATTTAACTTGTATTCCAATTGCCAAGAGACACGCTTCTTTACTTTTCCAGGAGAAAAGACAATTTGCATTCAACTCACAAATGCATAAATGAAAAAAGTGTAAACAAAACTTTTTATAAATAACAAAATAATAGAGATGATTTGTGAAACCCCACTTTCCTGCTTATCTCGTTTTACGTGTTATACCTCGTTTTGCGTGCATATGATCTGTTTATGTGCTATAAGACCTAGAAAGTTATAATTTTGATGTCAATACTCCTAATACGTGCTAAATGTGCATTCATGAAATTTTCATCAAAAACGGAGTCAGAAATTTTATCGTCGATTTTTAGTGAATAGTGTTTTCGAAAAACGTCAGCTAAAATTTTGAAACTGGTCTTTTTAACCCTTCTAGACCTAGTCCACGGACTTTAATAGACCTGTGTTTGATGAAAACAGTTTTAAAATCGGCTTAAGAATTTATTAGGGTTTTTACACCGACTTTTGCGAAAATCGAGTTTTAAGCCGACTCGGGTGAAATTGTTTGATTGTAAAACTTCTTGTCACCTAAAAATAATCCACTTGAGATATCTTGGGGGTTGCATAATTATTTTGAACTTTGGTAATCAAGAAAATGCAATTAAAGTCAAGAAAACACAAAAATATCAATTTAAATTAACTTTGACTTTATTAAATTATTGACCTTATAAGCTATTGTCATCAACACACACTCACACAACACAAAAACACCACCACAAACACACACAAGGCCGAGAGAAAGAGGAGAGAAAAAGAAAGAGAAAAACTCAAGCTGTTCAATCAATTTTTCAAAGAAAAACTTAGTTTTTGTCCGTAGAACTTCGCACCGACTTGGATTCTGCTTGTTGGGCACGCATAGCACGCATTCCTAGGCTTATATCGCATCAAAGGTGAGAGTAAAATTCTAGATCTCAAAATGTCATTTTTATACTTTTGCTCATAAATGAAAATTTAACCGTTAAAATTGAAATCTGATGATAGATTATTGCTCCTTGCATGCTAGGGATCGTTATACACTAATACTACGAATTTCTGTAGGATGTAGCATAATTTTTATTTTCCGGGTATTTAATTTTGATTAAAATGTTCAAAGTTGAATTAAATGAGTTGTGTTGATCGAAATCGATTGCCGTCGATTTCTAAATACTTGATAATTACGTGTTAGCGCTGTTGTAATGCCGAATTTTCGATTACATTGTTCGTGTGAAAATCCGAAAAATCCAGCCATGACATCCTAGGGTTTTAGGGTTATCGGGCATGATTTGGAGGTGTTATGGTGGATTTCCGAGAGGGCTAATGTAGTAGGTTGAATGGGTGAGTGATAGGAACTGATTTGGCAATGTTTGGATTAGTAGATTGTAAGTTATGAATTTTAGAAGTTTAGGTTGTCATTCTTTAATTTCTTGAACGATGCCTTTAGATGATTGGGTTGTGTTTGAGTGTTGAATTGTGAGTTGTTGATGAGTAATTTAGAGTTTAATTATGTATATGATGCATGTCCGGTTAGATGGCCTACTTTGTCATCTAACTAAGTTAATTGATTGATTGATTATTATTGAGTTCGGGAATCGGGCACTTTCATTGCTGATCTCCCAATTGATTGATTGATTATTATTGAATTCGGGAATCGGGCACTTTCGTTGCTGATCTCCCAATTGATTGATTGATTGATGATTGATGATGATTATTGAGTCTTGGTATGTGTGTGCCACCTCTCGGGCAGCGTCGGGCTGTCGGGTTGATAACGGCATGACTTCCATAGGCTACCCCCAGCTCGCATGACGGAGGTGTCATGGAGGGAGGGGCTAGTGAGGTACCTCGGGTGCGTGAGTAATGGGGAGTTATAAGAAGAACGGTTGAGATCGTGATGGCGTTTGGAGCTACACCAAATAGAGTATCCTTTATTGATTGGTTATATAGCTATGTGATGATAGTATTATTTGTGGTATTGTGTGTTTACTGACTCAAAGGATTATTCCAAGGAGTTTAGTAGACCTTGCTCGAGATCTATCGGATCCTCACTGGGCTTATGTATATAAGCTCACTCTCTATTAATGCATACTTACAGGTGTTGCAGAGCCAGATTACGGGTACGTGCCTCCTGAAGAGGAGAATGTGGAAAATGTGCTTTACGTGGACGAGTCATATGTTCCTGAGTCTTATCCATGATTTTATGTTGTTTAAATGTCTTGTATATTAGCTTAATAGACTTTTATATGCTTTATGGTTCTTATTGTAATAGATATTGAAAAGATGATGATCCAAATGATGTTAACTTAGCGGTTTTCTTTTGTCTATGGTTAAGTTGTAAATGTGTCTCAACTTACTTTTGAAATGTATGATAAGGTTGAGGTATTGTATGTTATGTTGGAACGGAGGCGTATAACGAGGATGGTTTATTGTATAATATGATTGTGTTGTATGTTGTTGTTTGAATTGAGGAGTTGCTGGATGTATGATGTTTAATGAGGTTGGTTTGGAACCTCGGTGTCCTATTTACTGTCGTTATACTGTCGAAATTTCGTTGCGTCCTGACTGATCGTAGGAGGGGTCGTGTTGGGGCGTGACAGTTTAAGTGGTATCAGAGCGCATGTTAGTTGTCAGCCGGGGTATTCTCGGAATGTGGGTAATGGTCTTAGCATGAAATATGTATGAAAAGAAAGAAAAGTGAAATATGTATTGATATGATTAAATGATTAAGTGATTATGTGATTTAAGTGCTTATGTGATTATGTGATCAATTTGCTTGTGTGATTGAAACTTATGTGATCTATGTGTTTTATATGAGTTTGTTGTTTATGTGTTAAAAGTTGTATATAACCTGTTTACGTGCTATAACCTGTGCTAACTCTTTGATTAGTACGATGGCTGGTAGACCGAGGACTCGTGGTAGGCCCGAGATTGTAGATGAGGTCCCTGGTAATGTGGCACAGGGCAGTGATAGGGGTGATGCCGGGTTAGGGGCAGCAATGGGTCGGATTGCAGATTTGATGGCTGGGCAGGCCCAGTTGTTAGCAGGTCAGGCTGTTCAGACTCAGGCGTTGCAGGCTCAGATACAGAGTGTACAGGGTGGTAATCACGGTCGAGGTACTATGAAGGAATTTCTGGGGTACTATCCTCCTAGATTTCAGGGAGAGCCTGATGATAGGAAGGCCGAGTCGTGGATTAGTAAGTTAGAGAAAATTTTTGATTCTCTCGGGTACACTGATGAGAGGAAGGTGACTTGTGCTGTCTATTTGCTTGATGATGAGGCAGAGGAATGGTGGCGCACTGTGAGAGCCAGTTGGGAGATCCGGGGTGTTCCGTATGTTTGGGATACCTTTCTGACTGCTTTTAGGGATAAGTATGTCCCGAGGGTTGCACGGGAGAGGAGAGAGGCTGAGTTCTTGTCTTTGGTACAGGGGGATTCTACTGTGGCTCAGTATGAGGCTACATTCACTAGGTTGTCCCGGTATGCACCGGAGTTTGTAGCTGTGGAGGAGAGGAAGACCCGTAGATTTATGTTGGGATTGAGGCCCGAGATTCAGGATGCAATGGCTCTGAATCGCTATGATATCTTTACTGAGGCTTTTGATGCAGCTTCTAGGTTAGAGAAGAGGAAAGGGGATCAGATTATCTCCAGTCAGCCTAGTAAGAGGCCGTATCAGCCACAGGGCCAGCAGGTTATATATAGGCCTCCAGTACAGCAGGTTGTATACAGGCCACCAGCCCAGCAGGGTTCTTATAGGCCACAGGGTCAGCAGAGTTACTATCGGCCTCAGTTTCAGCAGAGGCCATATCAGGTTCAGACTCAGTATAGGCCAGTGCAGTCTCAGGGTCAGTACAGGCCTAGTGTGGTGAGCTCAGCAGCAGGCTGTATCAGTTGCTTCTTCAGCTTCTGGTTCTTCTAGGGGTAGTGTTAGTGCCACATCATCGCAGTGTAATTACTGCAAGCGCCCAGGGCATGTGGAGTCCGACTGCAGGGTAAAGGCAGGGACATGTTTGGGTTGTGGTAGCATCGATCATAGGGCGAATGATTGCCCTAGGTATGCGAGGACTGAGGGTCGGGCAGCGACTCAGGGTTACCAGGGTAGGCCTACAGGCAATGTACCACAGCAGCAGCGGGTTCAGGCTCGAGCTTATGCAGTTGATATGGAGGAGATGCCTGAGGAGACTGTAGTGGTGGAATGTAACTTCCTTATACTTGATCAACTTGTTAAAGTGTTGATTGATTCTGGTGCTACGCATTCTTTCATTACTCCTGCTTGTGTGCAACGTGTTAAATTGCAACCTGAAAGATTGCCTTATGTGGTTGAGATTAGTACCTCTTTGACTGATAAGTATGTTACTGGCTTAGTATGTAAGGATTGTATAATACATGTTAAGGGGCATAATTTTCCTTCAGACCTTATCTTATTTCCTATCCGGGGGTATGATGTTATTCTGGGTATGGATTGGCTTTCTAAGTATGATGCCCAGTTGAACTGTAGAACCAAAGTAGTACAGTTTCGCTTGCCGGATCAGCCAGTAGTAGAGGTAGCGGGTAACCGGGGTGCTAAGACGAGTTTTGTTATCTCAGCAACTAAAGCCGTTAAGTTGGTGAGTAAGGGGTGTTCGGGTTATCTAGCTTATTTGATCAACAATCCATCTGATAAGCTACAACTAGAGGAAGTCCTTATTATCCGGGAATATCCTAATGTATTTCCCGAGGAGTTGCCAGGATTGCCGCCAGAGAGGGATATAGAGTTTGTGATTAATCTTGTCCCCGGTACTCAACCTATTTCTAAATCGGCGTACCGGATGGCACCAGCTGAGTTGAAGGAGTTGAAGACTCAATTACAGGAGTTATTGGAGAAAGGATTTATTCAGCAGAGTTCTTCACCTTGGGGAGCTCCTGTTTTATTTGTAAAGAAGAAGGATGGTACTTTGAGATTGTGTATTGATTACCGTGGTTTGAATCAGGTGACCATCAAGAATAAATATCCTTTGCCACTGATTGATGAGTTGTTTGATCAACTTCAGGGAGCGAAAGTCTATTCTAAATTTGATTTGAGGCAGGGCTATTATCAGCTTCGGATTCGTACGGAGGATGTTCCGAAGTCTGCCTTCAGGACTCGGTACGGGCATTATGAGTTTGTTGTTATGCCCTTTGGATTAACTAATGCACCGGCAGCATTCATGGATTTCATCAATGGAGTCTTCCAGCCGTACTTGGACCAGTTCGTGGTGATTTTTATTGGTGATATCTTGGTCTATTCTAAATCTGAATCGGAGCACGAGCAACATCTACGGCTTGTATTGGAGAAGTTGCAGGAGCATCAGTTGTTTGCCAAGTTCAGCAAATGTGAATTTTGGCTACAACGGATTTCTTTTCTTGGCCATGTTATTACACAGAGCGGTATTTCTGTAGATCCCACTAAGATTGAATCGGTGATGTCTTGGAAGCGGCCAGAGAGTGTTACTGATGTCCGTAGTTTTCTTGGCTTGGCGGGTTATTACCGTAGGTTTGTCAAGGACTTCTCGAAGATTGCAGGGCCACTATCTAAGTTGACTCAGAAACGAACTATCTTTAATTGGGATGAGAAGTGTGAGAGTGGATTTCAGGAGTTGAAAAAGAGGTTAACTACCGCTCCAGTACTTGCTCTACCAAAGGGGACCAATAATATGGTCATTTACAGCGATGCATCCAATGAGGGTTTGGGATATGTACTTATGCAGAATGGCCGAGTTATTGCTTATGCTTCTCGAAAGTTGAAGCCTTATGAAGAAAATTATCCGACTCATGATCTTGAGTTGGCAGCAGTTGTCTTTGCACTCAAGAAGTGGCGTCATTATCTGTGGGGAAGTAAGTTTGAAATTTTCACTGATCATAAGAGTCTGAAGTACTTGTTCTCACAGAAGGAGTTGAATATGCGCCAGCGGAGGTGGATGGAGCTTCTTGGAGATTATAATTGTTCTATCAATTATCTGCCTGGAAAGGCAAATGTTGTAGCAGATGCTCTCAGCCGGAAGGCTAGTATTTCTTGTTTGGTTGTCAAGAAGTGGGAGGTTCTTGAGGAGTTTAGTTATTGGAGACCAGAGTTGACTCATGTTGGGGTGATGTGTTCACATCTCCGTATTCAGCCTTTATTATTGTCTCAGATCAGGGAAGCTCAGCAGCTTGATGTTAAACTTCAGAAGATCAAGGATCAGATCACGGGTGATCAGTCTAACTTCAAACTGCATGAGGACGGTATTCTTCGGTTTCAGAACAGGGTTTGTGTTCCCGATGAACCGGGCTTGAGGCGAGGTATTCTGGAGGTAGCTCATAATTCTAAATATACTATTCATCCCGGTGGAACCAAGATGTATCGGGATTTGAAGCAACATTACTGGTGGAACAATATGAAGAGAGAGGTTGCTCAGTTTGTGTCTAGATGTTTGACTTGTCAGAGAGTGAAAGCCGAGCATCAACGACTTGCAGGTTTGCTTCAGCCGTTGGCTATACCATAGTGGAAATGGGAGCATATTACGATGGACTTCGTCACAGGGTTGCCTAGATCACCGAGGGGTAATGATGCAGTTTGGGTTGTCGTGGATCGTTTGACGAAGACAGCTCATTTTATTGCCATGAGGTTAGGAGATGAGGTTACAAAGCTGACGGATCTCTATCTGGATCAGATTGTTAGACTTCACGGTATTCCATCTAGTATTGTCTCCGATCGAGATCCTCGATTTACTTCTCGTTTGTGGGAGAAACTTCAGGAGACTTTGGGTACTCAGTTGAACTTCAGTACAGCGTGTCATCCACAGACCGACGGTTAGTCTGAGCGGACTATTCAGATTCTGGAAGATATGCTTAGGGCTTGTGTTCTGGACTTTGGGAAGAACTGGGAGAAACATCTACCACTTGCCGAGTTTGCCTATAACAATAGTTATCGAGCTACTATTGGGATGGCACCTTTCGTAGCTCTTTACGGTCATAAGTGCTGTTTACCTTTATATTGGGACGAGGTAGGGGAGATGAAGACTATTGATCCGACTATCATGCCAGAGCTTCTTGAGAAGATTGAGAATGTTCAGTTGATCAAGCAGAGAATGCTTACGGCGCAGAGTAGATTCAAGAGTTATGCTGATAAGCGTCGTCGAGACTTGGAGTTTGCAGTTGGAGATCGGATTTTCTTGAGATTGTCTCCTCAAAAGGGGTTTGTTCGTTATGGTAAAGGTGGTAAGCTGAGTCCGAGATTTGTTGGGCCGTTTGAGATTACTGGCAGGGTTGATAAGTTGGCATATCGGTTGGCTTTACCGGAGAACTTCTCTAATGTCCACGATGTATTTCACGTGTCTAATTTGCGGAAATATAATCTGGATCCTTCTCATATTCTTGAGCCATAGCCGTTACAGCTTCGAGAGAATTTGACTTATGACGAGCGTCCGATTTGTATTCTAGATCAAATGGACCGAGAGTTGAGGTCGAAGAGGATTGCGATGGTTAAGGTGTTGTGGAACCATCACGGCATTGAGGAAGCTACGTGGGAGAGACGAGATCAGATGCAGCAGCAATACCCAGATCTATTCCGTACATAAAGTAAGAATTTCGAGGACGAAATTTCTATAAGGGGGGGAGAATGTGAAACCCCACTTTCCTGCTTATCTCGTTTTGCGTGTTATACCTCGTTTTGCGTGCATATGATCTGTTTATGTGCTATAAGACCTAGAAAGTTATAATTTTGATCTCAATACTCCTAATACGTGCTAAATGTGCATTCATGAAATTTTCATCAAAAACGGAGTCAGAAATTTTATCGTCGATTTTTAGTGAATAGTATTTTTGAAAAACGTCCGCTAAAATTTTGAAACTGGTCTTTTTAACCCTTCTATACCTAGTCCACGGACTTTAATAGACCTGTGTTTGATGAAAACGGTTTTAAAATCGGCTTAAGAATTTATTAGGGTTTTTACACCGACTTTTGCAAAAATCGAGTTTTAAGCCGACTCGGGTGAAATTGTTTGATTGTAAAACTTCTTGTCACCTAAAAATAATCCACTTGAGATATCTTGGGGGTTGAATAATTATTTTTAACTTTGGTAATCAAGAAAATGCAATTAAAGTCAAGAAAACACAAAAATATCAATTTAAATTAACTTTGACTTTATTAAATTATTGACCTTATAAGCTATTGTCATCAACACACACTCACACAACACAAAAACACCACCACAAACACACACAAGGCCGAGAGAAAGAGGAGAGAAAAAGAAAGAGAAAAACTCAAGCTGTTCAATCAATTTTTCAAAGAAAAACTTAGTTTTTGTCCGTAGAACTTCGCACCGACTTGGATTCTGCTTGTTGGGCACGCATAGCACGCATTCCTAGGCTTATATCGCATCAAAGGTGAGAGAAAAATTCTAGATCTCAAAATGTCATTTTTATACTTTTGCTCATAAATGAAAATTTAACCGTTAAAATTGAAATCTGATGATAGATTATTGCTCCTTGCATGCTAGGGATCGTTATACACTAATACTACGAATTTCTGTAGGATGTAGCATAATTTTTTTTTTTCGGGTATTTAATTTTGATTAAAATGTTCAAAGTTGAATTAAATGAGTTGTGTTGATCGAAATCGATTGCCGTCGATTTCTAAATACTTGATAATTACGTGTTAGCGCTGTTGTAATGCCGAATTTTCGATTACATTGTTCGTGTGAAAATCCGGAAAATCCAGCCATGACATCCTAGGGTTTTAGGGTTATCGGGCATGATTTGGAGGTGTTATGGTGGATTTCCGAGAGGGCTAATGTAGTAGGGTGAATGGGTGAGTGATATGAACTGATTTGGCAATGTTTGGATTAGTAGATTGTAAGTTATGAATTTTAGAAGTTTAGGTTGTCATTCTTTAATTTCTTGAACGATGCCTTTAGATGATTGGGTTGTGTTTGAGTGTTGAATTGTGAGTTGTTGATGAGTAATTTAGAGTTTAATTATGTATATGATGCATGTCCGGTTAGATGGCCTACTTTGTCATCTAACTAAGTTAATTGATTGATTGATTATTATTGAGTTCGGGAATCGGGCACTTTCATTGCTGATCTCCCAATTGATTGATTGATTATTATTGAATTCGGGAATCGCGCACTTTCGTTGCTGATCTCCCAATTGATTGATTGATTGATGATTGATGATGATTATTGAGTCTTGGTATGTGTGTGCCACCTCTCGGGCAGCGTCGGGCTGTCGGGTTGATCACGACATGACTGCCATAGGCTACCCCAGCTCGCATGACGGAGGTGTCATGGAGGAAGGGGCTAGTGAGGTACCTCGGGTGCGTGAGTAATGGGGAGTTATAAGAAGAACGGTTGAGATCGTGATGGCGTTTGGAGCTACACCAAATAGAGTATCCTTTATTGATTGGTTATATAGCTATGTGATGATAGTATTATTTGTGGTATTGTGTGTTTACTGACTCAAATGATTATTCCAAGGAGTTTAGTAGACCTTGCTCGAGATCTATCGGATCCTCACTGGGCTTATGTATATAAGCTCACTCTCTATTAATGCATGCTTACAGGTGTTGCAGAGCCGGATTACGGGTACGTGCCTCCTGAAGAGGAGAATGTGGAAAATGTGCTTTACGTGGACGAGTCATATGTTCCTGAGTCTTATCCATGATTTTATGTTGTTTAAATGTCTTGTATATTAGGTTAATAGACTTTTTTATGTTTTATGGTTCTTATTGTAATAGATATTGAAAAGATGATGATCCAAATGATGTTAGCTTAGCGGTTTTATTGTGTCTATGGTTAAGTTGTAAATGTGTCTCAACTTACTTTTGAAATGTATGATAAGGTTGAGGTATTGTATGTTATGTTGGAACGGAGGCGTATAACGAGGATGGTTTATTGTATAATATGATTGTGTTATATGTTGTTGTTTGAATTGAGGAGTTGCTGGAAGTATGATGTTTAATGAGGTTGGTTTGGAACCTCGGTGTCCTATTTACTGTCGTTATACTGCCGAAATTCCGTTGCGTCCTGACTGATCGTAGGAGGGGTCGTGTTGGGGCGTGACATGATTCAAGTTGTGCCATTAGTAGTTTTTTGTCCAACTATACATGTGTACGCATGTATGTTGAAAAAATATGCATTAAACCTACAAGGTTAAACAAAAGAGAGATAAGGCTGAAGAGAGGAAAGGAAATTGATTAAGGAAAGAAGAAAGGAAAAATAAGAGAGAGAAAAATTAATAAAAAGAGAGAGTCATATTAAATGAAATTAATAAGATTGGAGAGATAATAATAATAAATTTATTTAGTTGATATGACAGCTAGACATACCAATTAAGATGTGATAATTTGGTGATAAAAAAATATAACGTCTATCATTACTCTTTAAAAAATTTACACTTATAAATATAAATATAATAATATTATAGTGTTATATGAGCATTACTTCTATGGTTCCAAACAAATCAGGATTTGAAAGAAATTTCTACGTAATATAATCTATCAAGTGCGCCTAGAATTTAGGCATCCTCGTAGAATCCGTAACATATTCTTGTTAGGTAGAATAATAATGGCCATGGCCATGAGCTAGCTGTGTGATTTAACAGACCAATCAATCGCGGAGTCCTTTTCTACAAAGGGAAAAAAAGGAAACTTAAATCAATTTCATCCGTGGATTTTAGATAACTCTTTAACACTCATGCGCTTGGCGTGCTTTGTTTATGTTCGTCTAGATACAGTGTTCAATGGTGGGCTCTCACCATTCCAAGAAAATGAGAGATCCCGGGTCAAGTGTTATACTCTGTTTGGATTGGGGGAATTAAAAATGACAGCGGTTCAGTTAATTACGAATTTTGCCAAAATTAAAATTAAAATTGTTTAGCAAGTTCGAAAACCGAAACCGAAACTGAATGATTTAAAAACTATTATCCAAAATCGAAATTGACGGGTTTAAAAAAATCGCAGATAACCGAAATCGAAACCGTTAACTAAAATATTAGTTTTATATATTTTATCCTCTTTTATGTTATATGTATATTAGTTTTTTATTTTTATTTTATATCTTTTGTCTTTGTAGTCTTTTTCTTTCTTTTCCATGTTTTATTATTATACTTTTTTCCTTATTTAGTAATTTTTTTATTTTTTTAAATGGTAATATTTGATTAGTCTAAAACTTTTAAAAAATATAGTATATTTTAACTATTTTATAAAATTTATTGTAAATGTAGATATACATGTGTATAATATATATATATATATATATATATATATATATATATATATATATATATATATATATATATATATATATATATATATTATAATAAATTATAATTGGGTTTCGGATTTCGAGTTTCGATTTTTTTTAACGTATAAAATCAAAACTTATTAATTTACGCGTCAGTTATAATTTATAAAAACCAAAACCTATTGGTTTACGCGTTGGTTTTTGTTATCGAATTTTTATGAGGCGGATACTCGTCGGTTTCAGTTACAACGATTATTCGTTGTCATCCCTAGGAGCAATGGGTGAAGGGAACCATGAGAGAGGGATTAAATCCCTCATTTTATTTGGCTTGGGGAGAATAATGAAGGAAAAATATCGGAGTGAGTGGTCTAAAATATCTCTTCTATACCGCAAAATCTAATTCCTCAATTTGGGGTAAAATGAGAAGGAAAGGATTATGATATTTTCTAAAATGACTATTATACTCTTGTCAGCTTTTATTTTAATTAGAATTTAATAACCATCTAGAAAAGAAAAATAAATTAAACTAGAAAAAAAGTATAAGTGTCAACTTGCATATATAATTTATCCCTCAATATAATGAATCAACTGAGTATCTCAGCAACGGGATTGCTACGGTTCATTACTGTGCTTACACACTAGGCTACCTTTTTAGAAAGATTTGCAGGATCACCGTCCATATTCATTTCCTTTTCAATTCAAACAAAAGAATTCAATCCTTTTTTATTCTTTTCTTTATAGTTTTATCCAATTTAAATAAGATTTAACCCTCTCTTTTTCTTTTCTTTTCTTTATGATCCTATCTTCTTCTTTTTTTTTTTTTTTTATAATTTTCCTCCTAAATCCAAACAAGGTATTAAGAACTCAAAAGAATCTCTTCAAAGTAGAAGTCAATTGAGATAAAATCTAAGAGGGCCCTTCGTAGCTTGATGCTGATATAATACTAAAGGGACCCTTTTTCTGCGGTTTCCAATAATTGTTTCTCTTCTTTTAACTGTGTTGACTCATTGACCACTTGACCATTAGTAATTAGCATTGAAACGCATTGGTTGGGTTCCATCATAGTCGTCTTCGAGATTGAAGTTGATCATGATAGATGTTTGAACAATGAGAACGAAAAGTAACCATGACTAGAAAGGTTGATTTATGTTGATGACTACAAGTACTTAGCGGTTTCACTCTTACCATTTCTTTATATAAGTTAAAATGAGTCGTGTAGCAACATAAAACCATAGAAGGCACGATGGTAATCGTCACGAACAAAATGGTTTGTGGCCTATAACGGGTCCTTAGTGCTGACAAACAACGTAAAGTCACCAATTTGGAATCCTCCATAATATTATATTATTATGAGAGATTTGATAAAGATAAATTATTCATGTAAGTATTATGAGATGATCTAAATATTTTATTAGAGTAAATATTTATTTTGGTCATTTATCTTTAATCTCATTAATATTTTTGTTCTTTATTTTTAAAAGTGGTATCTTTCAGTCCCTTATCTTTTATCTGAGTGACATCGTTAGTCATTTTCAATGATTCTGTTAAAAATGAACTAACAGTGTCACTAAAACAAAAGTTAAGGGAGTGAAATGTCTCAATTTTTACCCTTGAAATTTTGAGATTTTTAGTATCATGTGATGTTAAGATTTGATTTTAACCAAATTATTTATTTATTTTATTGGCTATCTTTTAGCAAAAATTGTGGATATTGCGTGTAGTAGTTTGAGCTTGCAGGCATCTATCAAGAAGTCACGATCAAGAGGGATTCAAGTTCTGAAGAGTTCTAAAGGTAGAAGTACTCTTGAAGAGTCCACGTTATTGTAAAGATATCTTAGAGATAAGGTGATAATATGATAGAGGTCAAGTTATCAAGAACGCTTGAGCTAAATTGAATTATCTTGAAGACTCTTCTGCTTGTACTCAACATCCTCAGAAAATCCTTCAAATAAGTGTGACGATTCCCAGTTAATGTACCGAGGACAGTGAGTAGAAAAAGTTGTAGTAGAATCATGAGTTAGCTATAGGTTGTTTGTGTCAAGTCATGTTGCAACATATTGTGTAACAGAGTGTGCTGATTGTTTTAATTAATGTTGTAACAGAGTTTGTTTTTGAGTCAAATGTACTGACCAATCCATCTAGAGTTTCAAGACTCTTTTTATGTGTTTTTGTTTTGGTTCTTCGAAAAAGAGAGTGTCGAACTTTGTAAGTCGAGGGGAGTTCGCCAAACTAGAAAATTTACTAAGAGAGTCTTACACCTAGGTGGCAAGGGTTAAAAGGGAGTCTTCAATTGCGTAAGTTTTCATTGGTGTCTATAATCTCTTGAAACTTAGTAGATTGGTTTGTTGGCCAGGGGATGGCCGCGTGGACGTAGACCAAGTTAGTTGAACCACGTTAAAATTTCCGTGTTCTTATTTTTGTTACAACTATTTTACTTACTATAAGTTTACTTAGTTAATTTGTTTGAATATCAAATTGTTCAAAGGGGCCAGAAACTGACAAATGGTATCAGAGCGGGTTACTGAACTAACTCAGTTAGATTTTTGAAAAAGTTTTTTTTCTAGTTGTTTTTTTAGGTATAGACACAATTTGTGATGGAAGTTCAATTAATAAACCACCACTACTGGATGGATCAAACAACTCATATTGGAAGGCTCGGATGAGAGCATTTATCAAATCCATTGATGAAAGAGCTTGGAGGGCAGTTGTCGTGGGATGGACGCATCCTACAATGAAAAATGATGAAGGAGTTGATGCGCCAAAACCTGAGGAATAGTGGACTACAAATGAAGATCGGTTGACCAACAACAATTCTAAGGCTTTAAATGTGATTTTTAATGCAGTTGATCTAAATCAATTTAAATTGATCTCAACTTGTGAAACTGCCAAGGATGTCTGGACTATCTTACAAACTGCATATGAGGGAACCACAACGGTCAAAGTGTCCAAACATCAAATCTTCGCAACAAGATTTGAGGAATTGAAGATGCAAGAGGATGAAACCATAACTGATTTCAATGGCAAGTTGTGTGATATTGCAAATGAGGCATTTGCACTAGGTGAAAAATATTCAGATTCAAAGCTTGTAAGGAAGGTTTTACGATCTCTTCCTGAAAGATTTGACATCATGGTTGCTGCCATTGAAAAAGCAAAAATTGTTGATGACATGAAGCTGGATGAACTAATAGGGTCACTCCAAACATTTGAGATGAAGTTCAAACAAAAGAGAAAAGAGAAAAATATTGCATTCCAAGCAGAAGTCTAGAAACAAGATGATGAAAGCTCACACGATGATGATGATGCAGAGTTAACCGAATCATTAGCATTACTTACAAAGAATTTTAACAAAGAGCTGAAGAAGTGGAGGAGACAGAGAAATAGATCAAGGCTAGTCACTTTCAGGAAGCAGTCTATTGCAGCAAATCAAAGACATTCAAAAGGCAGAATGGAAGAACGTTCGAGGAGAAAAATAAAAATAAAGGTATTCAGTACAGGGAATGCGAAGGCTTTGGTCATATATAGGTTGAATGTGCAAATACCTTGAAAAAGAAGAACAAGGTCATGAACACCACTTGGAGTGATAAAGATTCAGATGATGTTTCTTAAAGTGATGAAGGATACACCGACAACTATGTTGCATTCGCTGTTGCAACAAGACAAGACGACAGACAATCAGGTTCAGCAGATGTTGCACCATCTATTACAACAGCTTTCATAGCTGAACATGTTCTTTCAGATGACAACAGCATGAATTTAGAATCCGGTAGTGATGATGAGCTGGATGAGGAAGGAATTATGAAAGCATATAATGAGATGTACGAAAAATGGCTGATTGTATGCAAAAAGAATCAAGAGGTGGAGGAAAAGATCAATGGTTTGGAGGAACAAAACGTTGAATTATCAAAATGTGTGAGAAATCATTAGATCTAAGCAGCCAAGAGTCAATTGAAAATTGAAGAGTTGCAACAAGTGTTGAGACAAACTCAGTGGAATGTAAAGATGCTAAATTCAGGAACTTTGAAGCTTGATCATATGCTGTCATACAAAAACCAAATAAAGATCATACTGGACTTGGTTACCAAGGAGGTACATCAACTAGAAAAACTGTATTTGTCAAGGAAACTGAGGAATCAAAGCCAAAACCGATTGTTTCAACATCGCTTGCAACAAGGGAGAAAAATTCAAAAGGAAAGCGAATGAGGTCTGCCCCAATTTGTCATTACTACGGTGTTCTTAGACACATCAGACCACGATGCTATATGTATATGGACAATCTAAAAAGAGGCATGTTTGTCAACTCTTTTTTTTTGGTAAGCCTATGAATTCATCAAAAACAAGGATTGATTTGTCATAACAACACTTGAAACACATATGGGTAAGAAAAACTGTACATACTTGTTTAGTTGCTTACACCTCGTTGCAAGCTTACACCACTAACTCTTGGTATTTTGATAGTGGTTATTCTAGACACATGACAGGTGATCGTGGTATGTTGACAAATTATCGAAGATGTTTAGAAGGACAAGTGACTTTTGGTGATGGTAAGAAAGGTCGAGTTCTTGGTAAAGGAACTCTTTCTGTTGATGCTTTTCCAAGATTAAAGAAGGTTCTTCATGTTGAAGGATTGAAAGCAAATCTCATAAGCATCAGTCAATTATGTGATCAAGAGTTTTTTGTTAAGTTCACCAAGGATGGGTGTCAAGTGTTTGATAAATCTAACAATTGTGTTCTTGTAGGAACTAAATCAACAAATAACTGTTACATGTTGACCTCACTATGTGTACAAACTGTGTTGTGTCAGAATAATTCACTTGATAATGCTAAAATCTGGTACAAAAAGTTAGGTCATTTAAATTATAAAATGCTTAACAAAATTGTAAACACATGAGCAGTGCGAGGTATTCCAAAAATAAATTGTAAGAAATTCAAGGTGTGTGGACCATGCCAAATTGGCAAACATGTAATGGCAACACATAAAATGTTGCAACATATCTCTACCAAAAATATATTGGAACTGTTACATATGGATCTTATGAGTCCAATGCAAACTGAGAGTATTGGTGGAAAAATGTATGTTTTTGTATGTGTTGATGATTTTTCTAGATTTACTTGGGTTGATTTTATTAGAGAAAAATCTGACACATTTGATGCCTTCAAAAAATTGTGCTTTGTGTTGAAAACAGAGAAAGGTTGCAACATAGGAAATATTGTTAGGATAAAAAGTGATCATGGTAGGGAATTTGAGAACCTTGCTTTTTCTGAATTCTACATTGAACAAGGTATAACACATGAGTTTTCAGCACCAAAAATACCTTAGCATAATGGTGTAGTTGAAAGGAAAAATAGGGTTCTCCAAGAGATGGCTCGAGTCATGTTAAATGAAAAGAACATTCCACATAGGTTTTAGGCTGAAGCAATTAATACAGCATATCACACAATAAATCGAGTTTATCTTAGATCAGGTACATGCAAAACCTCATATGAAATATGGAAATGAAGGGAACCCTCACTCAGTTATTTTCATGTCTGTGGAAGTGTATGCTATGTTCTAAATGATAGAGAGCAAATAGGTAAGTTTGATGCAAAAAGTGAGAAAGGTATATTTCTTGGATATGTCAAAAATAGTCGAGCTTTTATAGTGTTTAATCTGGCCACTAGAATGATTATGGAATCTGCTAATGTTGTGATTGATGATGTCAAACAAGTTGAAACAGATGCCGCAAAGGATGATGTCAATAATATAGAAACCAATCTTGGAGGAGACAATGTTGCAACAACAAAAGAAACAACTGGAAACAATGTTTCTAACAAAGGTGCAATAGGCAGTGCAACAAAATTGGAAAAATCAGAAACTTTTGGGAGCAGCAATTTGCAGTCAGAAGCACAGGAACCTCTTGCTTATGTTCACAAGAACAATTATACTACATCACATAATCTATAAACAAGAAAATATACTATTATGCACATAAGGATGAAGACTTTCTCACCTCCAGAAGGCCAAGAATCCCTTTCAATTGGACCAATTCCTCTTCAATTATCACTTTAAAACAAGTTAACATGTGTGCCCTATATACATTTTATATACTTTAATTTAACACACAATCCAAGTAGTCAAATATTCAAGTCATAATTAGACTCTTAGCTAACCAATTATAAAACACTAATAAGCAATAAGAATAGTACAACAATATAAACAAGATACAACATATTCCGACAAAGTACTATGCAAGTAAATTAACGTAACACTTTAACAATTGGTTATGCCAATACCAATTTAGCTATTATACAATTCAATTCTTAGCAATATAAATTATAGACAATTAGTTATATAATTCATATTGTCACCTAGCCCAAATAATCACGCAAGTATCTTTAAAACACATTTTTAATCTTGCCAATGACATTAACTACATTAACATTTAACAAGGCAAACTACCTAACTAATACAACTTCATTTATTTTACAAAATAATATCAAATTAAGCATTCAATCAAGACGACTACACTTAACACTTATCATAATTCAACTATAACATGATCTAAGAATCATTATCATGCTTATTCACTCAAATACAACATATATAACTCAATTAACAATCAAATGTAACAACTGTAGCAATTCACTAGTTAGTCATGCAACAAGTTCAATCAATTCACAAGAATCTAACAAATCACAATTACAACGCTTACTAATTAGGTTCTAAACATCACGCAAGACATGGAACCCGCAATCTAACTTTATTAATCTCCTCTAACCACTTTATGATGCACACCAATGCCATGAAATCACATTTTTAATTCTGTTAGCCCCAAAACACCGAAAAGCCCTTTAGATGATTTTACCTACAACTACTTAATCCAATTAGCCAAACCATGCCATAACAATATTTTAAACGCTTCCTAACACATCTAAGACTAACTACCTATTCAAACAAGTCAAATTCAACATTTCTTTCCAACGTCCCTTTAGCTCAAGACTCAATTCAAGGCATATAACTACAAGTGTCCCGATTCTTAAACCAACTATACTACACTTCTAAATACACTTTATAGCATCATTTAGAACCATGAAAACACACTTTAAACATTAATTACCTCAAAAGCCCCGAAATCCCCTTTATACGTTTTAACTACAAGTACCTTAACCAATGTTCAATTAGGTGATATAACCGCACATTTAGTACTTTATCACCCTAAGGACACTAAATATATCACTCAAATCAACTCGGATTTACTTTACACCCGAAACCCCTTTCTAAACTAAGCCAATTATGCATTTTTACTTAAGTTTCGGGCTATCTAAGTTCATACAACTACAATCCTATGTTAATTAACATCTCTAACACCTATAGGAAGCATAAAATCAATCCAATAATCAACATTTCACAAAACCCTCGAAATTCACTATTTATCATCTTTCCCAACTTGCATTTATCAATTCTAGCCATTAATTTTGCTAAAAACTCATAGAAGCATGTTCTACTAACTTAATAGAAGATAATTGAAGTATAGAAATACATATATAAGCAATACAAAATCAAATATCAAAATTCAAGTTTATGGCTAAAATATTCAAATTCAAAAATAAGAATGAATTCCTCACCACAATAACGTAGAACAAGCAAAGGTGAAGTGTTTTGATGGTTTGGAATTTTTGTAACAAGCTTCGAAGATCAAATTGAGCAATTTTTTGAAGAAAAGTTACTATTCTCGTAGGTATTTTTTTGGCTAATTTTTTGACGCTTTTTTGTTTTGTGTATTGTATATGTATTATATGTAGTGTAAGGTGTATATATTATATGTGTGTGTAGTTAAACTAAGTCAAATGCTTCTAAGTCTTGGTCAAAACTAAGCCAAAACCCAATTAAATGCTAACTAGTTAAAATCTAATGTTATTACATAAATTTGTTATTCATACGATGCATGAAATATTTTCTAAACGCATACTCCCAACATCAAATACACAATTTAACACTTTTTTCACCTACAAGTCATATGACAGGACAAAAATAGAGTTTTAGAAAATAAAACAGTCGATTTTCATTGTGAATAGTGACTTTTTGCTAAAAGTGAATAAAATCACATTTTCTTTAAAAATTTTGTGAAAATAATAGTAATGCACATTTATTTATTTACTAAAATAATTAAACTCAAATTTTTAATATTAAAACTTAATTTATAACAAATAAACATCTAAACAAGTGAATGTACAAAATATATGTAAATGAATGATGTATGCATTCTCTAGGTCTTGGGCATCATAATTTCCAAATAGAAAAACCCCTTAATAAGGCTTTGTATCGGGGGTATGGGATCTTGGAACTGTTAGAATAGAGGCATCTGCTTAGATCTTTTGTGAAGTTAAAACCCTTCTCAGGCTCTGTTGTGTTTGAATTTTATGCCAACATAACCAAAGACATAAGTGTTGCAACATCAAGGTTGCACCATCATGTGTTTGTAAGGAATCACGTGTTTGAATTCTCACCCACTGTCATTAATGAATATTTGGAGTTTGTACCATCTGAGAAGGTTGTGCCTGAGGAGAAAATTAAACTTGACATTGTTGCAAAGGAATTAGTTGAAAGTGAGGTTGATTGGGTAGAGGAAGGAAAAATGAATGCAACTTCCTTGACAGCGAAATATGCTGTGTTGCATCGGATGGTGATTGCAAATTGGTTTCCCAACAAGCATACCACGAGCCTCAATGCTGAGATGGAACAAATTTGGTACAAAATAGGAACTGGGATTAATCTGGATATTGGAGAAATCATATTTGCTAGGATTGTTGAAGAAGCAGTTAAGGAAGTGAAAAATCAATACTTGCCCTATCCCGCATTAATTTTTGGTGTTCTATCTGCTCAAAAGGTGGTTCATGAGAGGGCTGAACCTCTTGAGAGGTTGTCACCACCATTACAGTTTTCTCATAAGTTTTTGTAGGGTCAGCACAAAGTAGATATTCAGGGGGAGCCTAAAACCGAACCTAGTATTGCACATTATGCTGCCACATCAACGGATGCGCTGCTAAAGCATCTTCAGACTGAAGTCTATGAATTGCGCAAAGAACACGCTACTGTGCTAGCTAATCAGAACCAGATCATAGAGGATCTTGCTGCACTGAAGAAGGGTCAAAAGACAATACTTGATTTCGTTTATGATGCTACTCCTAGAATTCGTTTGTTAAGTTCTTGCATTCACTCTATCATTTTTGTGTTTTCTTGTATTTAATTTCAGATCGTTGGTTTCTTTATTTTCTTCACTCTGGTACCTTATTCAACCACTTTGGTTTGCTTTGGCCAAGGGGGAGAATGACCCCATAAGCCACAAGCCAATTTATGGTTGGTTTTATCATATGTTGGACCAACTGTGCATTTTGTTTTTATTTCTCTTATGGTTAGTTTTGTGTTTATGCTATCTTCTAATCCTTATTTATGTTCTCCTCAGCTTAGAGCATTGCTTGTGGATTTTTGCCAAAACAAAGCCAAAGGGAGAGATTGTTAAGATTTGATTTTAACCAAAGTTTTTATTTATTTATTTTATTGGCTATGTTTTAGCAAAAAATGTGGATATTGCATGTGGTAGTTTGAGGTTGCAGGCATCTATGAAGAAGTCACGATTAGGAGGGATTCAAGTTCTGAAGAGTTCTAATGCTAGAAGTATTCTTGAAGAGTCCAAGTTATTGTAAAGATATTGTGGAGATAAGATGATAATGTGATAGAGGTCAAGTTATCAAGAACTCTTGAGCTAAATTGGATTATCTTGAAGACTCTTCTGCTTGTACTCAACATCCTTAGAGAATCTTTCAAATAGGAGTGATGATTCACAGTTAATGTACCGAGGACAGTGAGCAAAAAAAGTTGTAGCAGATTCGTGAGTTAACTATAGGCTATCTGTGTCAAGTCGTGTTGCAACATGTTGTGTAACAGAGTGTGCTGATTGTTTTAATTAGTGTTGCAACACAGTCTGTTTTTGAGTCAAATGTACTAACCAATCCATCTAGAGTTTCAAGATTCTCTTTATGTGTTTTTGTATTGGTTCTTCAAAAAAAAGAGTGTGTTCTCGGGAGAGAACCTTGTAAGTCGAGGGGAGCTCGCCAAACTAGAAAATCTACTAAGTGAGTCTTACACCTAGGTAGCAAGGGTTAAGAGAGAGTCTTCAATTGCGTAAGTTTCCATTGGTGTCTGTAATCTTTTGAAACTTAGTGGATTGGTTTGTTGACCAGGGGATGGCCGTGTAGACGTAGACCAAGTTGGTTGACCCACGTTAAAATTTAAGTGTTCTTATTTTTGTTACAACTATTTTACTTATTTGTAAGTTTACTTAGTTAATTTGTTTGAATATCAAATTGTTCAAAGGGGCCAGAAACTGACACGTGACTTTCACGTAATTGTTCTGTTAATTTTTTAACAGAATTTCTAAAAAGGGCTAACGGTATCACTCCGATAAAAGATAAGAGACTGAAACATATCACTTTTGAAGATAAAAGACTAAAGTGTCAATGAAGTTAAAGATAGAGGACCAAAATGAGTATTTACCATATTTTACCTTAACATCTCTCAAAATGTCACGAGATGATCCAAAACCATAACTTTATGTGATTTGTAATTTTTCTTTCAATATCTGATTCGTGTGCATCCTTATACATATCATTATAAATTGGTAGTAGAAAAAAAGAGTTAGAAAATGTTTAAGAATACCATTATTCCATATATACGATCCTCATTTATTTTATCTGATATTAATTAGTTTTTATAATACAATCAAACGTAGAAGTGGATTCAAAATTTTTGTTTGCTGGGATTGTAATTATTGCTCGCTATAGAATAGCTCCACTCTTTATCCCATGCTTTTTATAAAAAGCAACGAATGATTTTAGTTTCTTGTAAAGTAGTAAACCATTAGATAGCCATATGCTGATTTACCACAATAAAAGGAAAAAGAAAAACAAAGAATCAACTAGAGTACAAATTAAACACTTTGTTAGTTATGTAGATTCGCATAGATTTTCTTACCCCACCTGGTCTTGCACTGCTTCTACCTCCCTTTAGAGCATTGAAGGAGGACAATGTGATTTGTCATTAACGAGTTATATCATGGCAAGAATGAATATGCAAATCCATAAATGTCATAATGAACCGAAGGTGGATTTAAGAATTCTTTTATGCGAATGTAAAATATAATTTCTCAACTCTAAGAATTTTTTTTTCCAATGAAGAAGAATTAAACTTTTTAAAAAATACACACACCCACACACACACACACACACACACACACACACACACACACATATATATATATATATATATATATATATATTTAGAATGAAACATAACTATTTAATTGTTCTTGGAACTAGATTTGCCCATATATTGCCCTGGGGTCTTCAACCCCCTATTTCTTCTTGTAAGGAGCCGAATGCCAGTATAATAAATCATGGGTATTGTCAGCATAATTGAGCAATAAAAAAGGGTAAATATCACTTTTAGTCCCTTATCTTTGACCTTATTGATACTTTGGTCCCTTATCTTCAAAAGTGCCCCATTTCAGTCCTTTATCTTTTTAAAATGGGACACCGTTAGTCTTTGTAGCCGATTCCGTTAAAAAAAATATGGAAAAAGCACATGATTGACCAAAATACCCCTACCACCACCATATTGCAGGGGTATTTTGGTCAACCACATGCTTCTTCTATTTTTTTTAATGGAATCAGTGACAAAGACTAACGGTGTCCCATTATAAAAAGATAAAGGACTGAAATAGGACACTTTTAAAGATAAGGAACCAAAGTATCAATGATGTCAAAGATAAGGGACTAAAAGTAGTATTTACCCAAAAAAAAGAATAGAGAGCTTAATATACAAATTGGGCCTCCCAAAAGAAAAAAAAAAAAGAAGAAAGAAGATAGCTTTCAGTTACACCTACGCATGGCATGCTGAGGACATCATGATAAGGTTAATTATCCACCCAATAAACCCTCGAGAGCATTCTCATTGAGGATTTTCTCTTGCACATGCAAGCCTACCTTACCCAACGGTTATCTTGTGGAACACTTCCTTCTTGTCCTTTTATTTTTCTTTTGGTGAATTTCCTTCTCTTTGTCCCGACACTATCTTTATATCATCCTCTGTTGTTTACCCTTATTTGGTTAGTGAAAATTGGGGCAAGGGAAGGGACCCTTGTTTATTTAAAAAAAAGTTTAAAGGGAAGTGGATGGAAGGAAAGGATTACCAAAGCATGCTTAAGATGAATATCATTAGTATAAATATCGCATTTAATGTACCAATCAAAGTAATTCATTTATTGCCTATTTTCTCTCTACTTATTCACGAACATTGACTCAAACCATTATATATATATATATATATATATATATATATATATATATATATATATATATATGTGTGTGTGTGTGTGCGTTCGCGCGCATTTGTGTGTCTTTTAACGTGTGAGAGCTACTAAAGATAAATGATATGCTAAAGAAAATGAAGAGAGAGAAAGAGAGAGAGATGGTCAATAAACTTGCTTGTTTTAGCCAAAAAAAAACAATTGCTTGATTGGCTTATTAAGCTGGAGATGCCTACAAATTTACTGGATGGAGACCAGTACAAAAGAAAATGAAAGATGCTGAAATTAGTAATTCATAGAACTTATAACTAAATCTAAGAGCAGCCATATGGAGATGCTTGCTTCTAGAAAGATAGGTTTATGGAGGGATCCCAATTTATGGATTATATGTATTCGCCTTTAATCAGCTTGGTCATGCAACCATTGAATACTGATAATTGTTTTGATATCATAAATGGATTTGGATTCTTTCTTAATTAGTTACTAGTGTTTTTACAAATTGGAAGGTGAAATTCTAATTAATAATTCATTTGATCCTATTAAATCATTGAGATTGAGTAAGAAAAAAAAGAAAGAAGAGAGAAGAAAAAAAGAAAACAATATAGAGAATATTTTGATTGTGATTTGTTAGAGTTTGTGCAGTATGCATAAGGATTAATTTCAAAGCAATATGACAAATTTGCTCAATCGACAAAGTTCTGTGGTGAATATGAACAACTGATGCAATTACTTGGTGTAAAGTGAATCTGTTACAAGTGATGTTGCAACATTAACTGAAACATTACTTCTTTCACAGTTCATTAACAGTCTGTTACTCTAGTCAATTAATGAATTGTTCCACTTAATGTTCCAACATAGCCAATGACAGTAAACAGCAGCGGAAATAATAAAGTTGTAACAAAAATAACGAACACCAAGATTTAACATGGTTCAACCGTGCGGTCTACGTCCACGGGACCTCCCCTGGTCCAACAAACCTGTTCATTAAGAAATAACAAGTTACAACATCAATGGACTTACACAAGTAAAGACTCTCTTTTGACCCTTGACACCTCGATGTAGAACTCATTAAAGAACTTCGATTTGGCGAGCTCTCCTCGACTTGCAATATTCTCTCCTGAGAACTACACCTTCTTCTCCTGAAGAATGAATACAGAAGACAGTAATCTAATCCCTCAAAGAAACATACAAATCACTCATAACTTACTATCAATAAAAACAAAGTTACAACACTTAATACAATCAAAGACTAGAATACATATCGTGTTGCAACATGACACGGAACATAACACTCCTAAAGCATTCACTTCAGATTGCCTGCGTCTTTCTCTTTCTCATTGATCCCCTCATCTTCACGTCCTGTGCCTCCATATAAATACTTGTCATGCCTTGGCTTTCAAGAAAGGATCTGTCTCATGAAACCTAGTTTCTTTTTTAGTAAAAGGTCAATTAATGCAATTTCAGGACTTCTTCTTTTATGATAAGTTACCATAATATTTTACCTGCATATTCAAAACAGCAAAACCACAAATATGGTAATAACACATGTTTTGCAAAACATAGCCAATTAAACTTCAATCAACATTAATTGCCTCAACAATCTCCCCTTTTAGCTTTGTTTTGGCAAAACCCATTTAGCACAAGATTGAATTAACTACACAAATGCAGAAGTCAAAGTGGTTCTGTTGATCCTGTGGTGCTTGTTGCAATAGTAGGAGTAACACGAGTATAGTAGAGCAAGAGTTAACACACAGGTTGCAATTGACAGTAGAGCATGTGTGATAACCTGAACCCGGCATGCATTTAATAGCACTTGACTGCATTTGATTAAATGTTTAATTAGTTAAATCATCTAATTTTCACTGTTTTGCTATTTCTTTTAGAAGAATTCGAAAAGGATTTATATTATTTGATTAAAAGATTATTACCTATTTCTCTAATCATTGTAGTAATTGAACTTATTCTCTTGTGATTAATTAAGTGTCGTCTTAAATGCTAATATTTAATTGCACTTGATTACATGTTTATATTTATTTGTTCATTTGTAACTTAACATTAACTTCATAATTCTTTAAAATATTCTAGGAATAGTTAAATTAATTGATTTTAAATGAATATTGATTACTTTGACTATTTTGATTATTTTAAAAATCGGTTTTAATTTTCTTGCATTAAATTACTCGGTTTTCAATTAAATGAGAAAAGTAACTCTGAGCCGGAGTTAATTTTAAACTATTCTACTATTCTACTTTTCAAAGAATTAGAGTTTTATATTATTGTTTATCACTTTATTAGCGATCGATTAGTGACCGTTCGATCGTAGAATTTCAAAAAATAAGAGTTATAGAAATATTTTTCGGATTTAGTGAAAAATGTTTTAAGATTAATTTAACTAGTTTTAGTTGTTTTTCATTTAATTGCATTGTTTTAACTTGAATTAGATTTAATGGCATCAAAATAAGCTTATTCGATTATTTTTAACTAAAGTTTGATTTTGCAAAAGACCAAAATGCCCTTTGTCACCTAATAAATAATAAAATAAGGCTAAAATAAAAAAAACAATTTGCAAAATGCCTCCTATGTCCTTGCCATGGCCGAAAATCACAAGGAAGAAAAAAAGATAATTTTTCTTGCATTTTCTTCAACAATTGCGCGTGGAATTGCTCGGGGGTCATGGCTCGGGTCCTTGCGGGTCTTGGTCTTCAATCTCTGTAAGGGTTTTCATGCTTTTTTGCATATTAAATGAAATTTGATTTTTGATACAAATTTTTAGATTTGATATTTAATGCGTTATAATGCCTGAAATTGATTGAAAATGCTTCTTTAGGGTTCGTAGAGCATTGCTTGATAGTTATTTAGCAATTTTTACGGTTGAAACTACGTATTTGAAATTGGGAAAAATAATGAATAGTGAATCATGAATAGTAAACCCTAGAATTTCGGATTTCGATCCGAATTGCGATTGCTTGATTTGGATAGGTGCCATTAGTGATAGAAAGCTAAAATGTGAAATAAAAACGGATCGGCCTTTGTTAAAATTGAAAATTAGACAAAGAAACGTAAAGGGGCCGTTTGACCAAAAGTTGACCGTGCTCGAATTGAGTTAGGGCTTTCATAATTGAGGGCATAGAAGCACTTTTGGCGCTGTTGTGGCATTGATTGAATGACCGGTTAGCATAGTTGTAGTTCAAACGCGGTAGGTGGACTTTCGGGTCTCGGGTGAGAAAGTGAAGTTTAGTGACATAGAAACGTGCCTTGTAGAACCTGAGTGAATGTAGTGAAATTGGTTTCCTAATTCCGTAGCTCGTTTGCTCGTAATTGTCCTTGGGAGTTGGGGTTGAATAGTGATATTTGTTGTTTTCGTGTTTGAACTGTCGTTACTTGTTTAATTGTTGTTATTGTTCCTTATTATTGCTTGTTATGCTCGAAAAGTTAGTTGAATGCTAGTATTGATTGTGATTGCTTGTTATCTCGTTTGTTGTCACTAGTTTGTATAGTTGTGCTATTGCTCGTTTATTGCCTTGTATCGAGTCTTGCATTGCATAGTGTCTCGCGCGTGAGTGATGGGACTCTCTGGGTAGCCTCGGGTTGCTAGTGTTGGTTGCTCTAGCTCCGCTGCTATTCCCTTTCTCGCTTGGGTTGCCTCCCAGGGAGATTTGGGTCGTAGATTGATGGATACTTCCGGGGTATTCCAAACTGGTGTTATAAGGTGGTTGCGCGCTTATTGTCATTGTTGTCAACATCAAGCTCGAGATTGATGTATCGCTCGTGAAATGGTACATTGCTCATATGAGTGAACCATAGCCTTCAGAGTGTGGTATAGCTTTGAATGGTTGTGTTAATGCTTTCAGTAATTGCTTATTGTATTGATTGTTTGCCTTGATTTCTAACTTATCAGTTATATCGCTTAACTGTCTTATTTGCATTGCACGACTTTCTTTCTCTCCAATTAAATATCTGTCTCGCCCTCACTGAGTATACGTGTTGTGTATACTCATTCCTCACCACCACATTTCAGGAAATGCCATGTTAGCTGAAAAGTTCGTGGATATGTGTTAGTTCGTGCCTGAAGAGTTGTCTTGCGTGCTTTGTGGCTTGAGCTGTCAAAGATGTAAAGATGTATGTTCATATGTTGTATGTATTTATTGTTAAAAGAAATGTAATTTAATCTAGCTAAGTAGTTGAGGTAGATTGATAAGTTAGTTATGTATTCAGTAGTATAGTTAACCTCGATGCATGTTTGTAATTGTCTAAAAGAAAAGAGTGAGAATGATATGATAGTATATTTTGTGCAGTAGATTAATATGGATTAAATGTCAAGCTTGAATGTTCTTGTAAAAGATGTAAAGAGATAGGTTAGTTTTAAACTGGAAATGTATATTCATATGCTGTGTTTAGTTGTTGAGAACCAAGGCTCGGATGGCCTTGAAGTGGTTGAATGTTTGGACATGGTATTGGTCCACTTATATGCTGTTACAAGGTTTTACATTTTGCCTAGAAACAGGGGAGACTCCGTCCGTTTTCCCTGAAAATTATGCCCGGGTTTGGTTTGGGTTGTGATTAGATTGATTTATAGAGCTCTCGGTCTCGAGAAGGATCGGGGTGTTACAACATGAATTCAATAGAAAAGAAACCAACACAAAGAATATACCAAAGCAGACAACCGTACAAGGATAAGTAACAAAGTAGCCCAAACATAATTGTCTCCTTCTTTTTGCCAAACCAAAGGCAAAGAGATAGTAGTAGAACAAAATGGAGAGCAACAGACATAAATTATTATCCAAGAAACATAAATGAAACAAAATCAACTAGGAGGAAATCCTATCAAATGCACCATTATAGTATTCTACCCTTTAAGAAGTTGAGCCAGAGTCTAATTAATTTGGTCTTAATTAGCCTGAATATTTCCTTACTCATCTCGCAGCTCGTGGATGGCCTCACGAAGTTGCTGAATATGGTGCAACATGGCAGACCGATCAACAAACAAGCTTGCATTCCATGTGGCAGAGGATGTTGCAACACCAATTTACTCCCCCTGAATATCAACTTTGTGAGCCCCTTACAAAAACTTCTTAGAGAAAAATAGGGAAGAGGGAGGTTTGTGCAACACCTCATCCTTATGAAGAACCTTGTATTGTGACAGGAGAAATTTCGCAAATGAGAGAGGGATAAAACAAGTACTGACTAGCAAAATTCTTAGCAACCTCCTCAATAATGAGATCAAATATAACCCGACCCAAATCAAGATTGATCCATGTGCCCACAGAGTAAAGCAGTCTGCCTATCTCAACACTTAGGGTAGTGGAATACTTGGTGGGATACCAAGTAGCCATGGCCATCTTATGTAAGGCAACATACTTGGCAGTGAGTTTGTTTCCTGGTAATCTGGCTTCATACTTCCACTTATACGGCTCTCCGACTAATTCTATAGCAACAGTGGATAGGGGAATGTCAAGGATAACCTCTGTAATAGGCTCGCAACCTAAGAAATTATTGAGGGCATTAGGGGAGAATTCGAAAACATGATTGCACACAAAAGTCTGATGATAGTATTTTGATGTTGCAACATTGACATTTGTGTGCAAATTGGAATAAAACTCATAAACCAGATTGCTAGAATACGATTTCACCAAATCAAACGAGCCTAACAATTTTCTCTCTCTAAGTAATTCAATCAACCCAGTCCCTTGATACGATTTCACATTAAAAGGTTTTTCCACAACAAACTTTCGTTGAGACAGAATCTTAAACTATTCTTTTGATTCAAAGAAGAAAAATTTTGTAGAGTAAGCAGAAGAAGGATTATACCCTGGATAGGCATGCCTCTTGGGTCGTGAAGACTCTGGAAGTTTAGCCCCTTTGTGTTTGAAGCTTCCAATATGATTTTTTCTATTTGTCTTGGTCTAACGAAGTTCCTCTGCAAACGTGGCCTCTACACCAACTGTCGTTGCATCTTCTGCTTCTGTTTCTGATGTTGCACGCGAAGCTGCACCATCTTATGTGATAAAGACAGGGGTTTCCTTAGACTGTTCACTAGGTAGCTCTGTAGTAGTATGGCCTGTAGTAGGGGGTGTTGTGACATTCCTTATTTCCTCAGCATGCCCCGTCGTTGTGAAAGATGGTATTACGTCTATAGTTGCAGCATCCATTTTGGGCATAGCTTCAGAGTTTGAGGACTGCGCCTTCTCGGCACAGTGCTGAGTCGTTCCGAAGTGTACAATCGCGTCCATCCCTGTTGGAGTCCACGATGGGTCAATAGGTAGTTCTTCATCCCTATTTTTGGTGGTTTGTGGACGGAGAGACCCATTAGAGCTTGTGTCGCTTGATGATGGTACAACACCACCTACAGCTACTGTGAGAGAAGATGGCTCATCAATGGTGATGGGTTGTGTTGAAATACCTCCTGGTGCTCCTGGTTTGGGGGTTCCCCAATATCTACCGCCTGATCTTGTTTTCACCATGATTTGTTCTGAAAAATGGGTAAGCAACAAAAACTAGAAGAAACATAGAGAAGGTGAGAAACAAATGGTAAGCCTTAGTAGCAAAGAGAGCAGAGCAATTGAAAGATGGAAAGTTGCGGAATTGCTCAATTAAATCATGCCCTAATCATGGGTAACTGTCCATTAGAGATGCCCAATCCCACGAACTTGGGAAATTCAAAAGAAAACTACAAAAGTAAACTGACTGCCCATTAATGATATCCAAAATTCCCACTCAAAACAACCTTGCCTTTTTGACAAAACACCATGGTACACTGGAGTTGCAACATATTGTCATAAGCCATATCAAATTATCATGATTGATTTAGTGATAATGTTGCAACCAAAAACAAACTAACAGTACGTTTCACAATTCTCATATTCTCCAAGATTTTCTCTTTTTTTTTATTAAAACAAAAAACAAATTGAAATGGTAGATGAATCTAGGTAGCATAAAATAACTCAAAACTTTACTCGTCAATACTCATTTCAGTCAAGGATTTAATTAATGAACCATATAAGTGTGTGAGAAGTAGAATTCAGAAAGCCATCACCTTCAAATCTGCAAAGTGCAGGTACTCTCCCTATCAGCTGAAACATACCTGATCATCGATTTATCTCGCAGGAAAGCACAATATTTTTCCTTGTTCCAGCCCATGTTTTAACTGGAAGCAACATATAGTTTTTTTCACATGAATTTTTTCTTTACTGTTTCAGCTCGTGTTACAACTGATAGCTTTCACTCCAATCTCTTTTATTTTGGATTAGGTGCCTCTTTCTAGTGCTTGATAATCGCGTTCTTTCCTTCCCCTCCCCTCCCCCCCCCCTCCCTCCCCTCTTTTTTTTTTTTTTAAATCTTGAAGATGAATAGAATACATGAATGGATTTAGAGAGAATTTTCTCTTTATCCTAGTCATCAGAAAAATCAAGCCCCTGCACTTACAGACTATCCAGATTAGCTTTCCCACCCTAGACTTCAAGGTGTACAAAGGTATATGGTTCATAAATTAAATCACTAGTTGAATTGAATATCAGACTTTCAGATTCCTCAAGCTTATCTCAAGTTGCTGTTAAAAGACAATCATGATGCAACATTATGTACTACAAATTCCTATTGCTTTTCATAGGGTTTTAAATATTAAAGGATCTAAAGCTTTAATGAAGATATCTGCCAAATGTTTTTCTGTTGCAACATGTTCCAAAACAATGATTTTTGTTTCAACAAGTTCACGGATAAAATGATGTCTTATGTTAATATGTTTAGTGCGAGAGTGCTGAATAAGATTATCGGATATATTAATGGCAATCATTTTATCACAATAAATAGTTAAAACCTGATTTTCAATTTCATAGTCATCCAGCATCTCTTTCATTTATAGAAGTTGTGCACAACAACTTCCTGCAGCTGTGTATTCAGTTTCTGCTGTTGACAAGGAGATTGAACTTTACTTCTTGTTGTACCAAGACACCATGTTGTTTCCAATGTAGAAACATCTACCAGTTGTACTCTTTCTATCATATGCATTTCTTGCCCAATTAGCATCACTAAAACCAACAAGATTAGTGTTGGTGTCATTAGTAAACCAGATTCCAAGACCTATTGTTCCTCTAACATATTTGATTATCCTTTTTACTGCAATTAAGTGAAATTCTTTTGGATCTGCCTGATATCTAGCACATACTCCAACACTAAAACATATGTCAGGTCTACTTGCTGTAAGATACAACAAGCTTCTTATCATGCTTCTATACAAGCTAGGGTCAACTGATTTCTCATTCTCACTTTTTGTCAACTTGGTGGTCACACTCATGGGGGTTCTTGAAGACTTAGCAAATTCTAACCCAAATCTTTTGACTAGGTTCCTGACATACTTCTCTTGAGATATAAAGATCTCATCGTCACATTGCTTAACCTGTAATCTTAAGAAATATGTTAGTTTCCCAACCATGCTCATTTCAAACTCATGCTTCATATGCCTAACAAATTCATCAGCCTTATTTTCAGATGTTGCACCAAATACAATGTTATCAACATAAATTTGAACAATGAGAATACCTTAACCAAACCTTTTGATAAATAAAGTTTTGTCTACTCCCCCTCTCTGGTAGCCTTTATCAAGTAAGAATTTTGTCAATTTGTCATACCAAGCTCGTGGAGCTTGTTTCAATTCATACAAGGCCTTTTTCAATTTATACACATAAATAAGATAATGTGGGTCCTCAAAACCTTTTGATTGCTCAACATATGCTTCCTCATTTTAAATTCTATACAAGAATGCACTTTTCATATCCATTTGCAATAATTTGACTATTAACACACATGCAATGGACAATAACAACCTAATAGATTCAAGCCTAGTAACCGGAGCAAATGTCTTATCAAAATCCACACCTTCTATTTGTGTATATCCTTGAGCTACAAGTCTAGCCTTGTTTCTAGTTATATTACCATTTTCATCAGTCTTACTTTTAAAGATCCATTTAGTTCCAATGATATTGACATCTATTGGCTTAGGAACTAAAGTCTAGACATCATTTCTCACAAATTGATTCAATTTCTCTTGCATGGAATTTACCCAAAATTCATCCTTTAAGGCTTGAGTCATATTTTTGGGTTCAAAAGAAGAGGTGAAGCAAACAAACCTTACCATGTCTCTATAGTTCAGTTTGGGTTTACCTCTGGTTCGAATTCCATCCTGTATTGAAATAATCACATCTTCTGCAACATGATTTTTTTGGACTTGTGGTAGTTCAACTTGAGCTTCTTCGGTGATTCCTTCTGTTGTTCTATCGCATGTTGCAACATCTATTGAACCGTTGTCTTTCTGTTTTGATTCTTTGTCTGATGTTGCAACTTGCTCAGTCGTAGTAGGTTTCTCCATATTTCCTTCCTTCAACGTTACAACACCGTCTACCACATTAGTCTTTATTTTACTGGTGCTAGATTCTTCCGTGGATTCACCTGCACAATTTTGAACCTCATCAACTACCATATTAACTGATTCCATTATAGTCTTGGTGGTTCAATTAAAAACTCAAAAGGCACGGCTATTAGTTGCATAACCAAGAAAAATACCTTTATCAGTTTTAGCATCAAACTTACCTCTTTGTGCTCTATCATTCAAGATATAACACGTACTTCCAAACACATGAAAATGACCCAGTGATGGTTTCTTACCTTTCCAAATTTCGTAAGGAGTTTTGGTGGTACCTGGTCGCAAGAGTACTCAATTTATGGTGTAACATGCAGTGTTAATTGCTTTTGCCCAAAACCTGTGAGAGAGGTTTCTATCATTGAACATCACACGAGCCATTTCTTGAATTGCTCTATTCTTTCTTACAACCATACCATTCTATTGTGGGGTCTTCGGTGCAGAGAATGCATGAGTTATTACATGTGCATTGCAAAAATAAGTAAAAGAATGATTATCAAATTATCTCCCATGGTCACTCTTTATTCTTATGATTCTCTAGATGTTACAACATTTCTCTGTTTTCAACTTTAAGCACAATTTCTTAAACACATCAAAACCGTAAGATTAATTTCTAAGAAAATCTGCAAATGTATATCTAGAGAAATCATCCACACAGACAAGCACATATTTTCTACCTCCGATGCTTCCGGTCTGCATAGGACCCATGAGCACATATTTTCTACCTCCGATGCTTCCGGTTTGCATAGGACCCATGAGATCCATGTGCAACAATTCTAAGATTTTCTTGGTCAACACATGTTGCAACATCTTGTGTGATGTTCTTACTTGTTTGCCCATTTGACAGGAACCACACACACCTGATTGCCTACTTTTCAACTTTGACACACCTCGTACTGCACCTACATTCATAATTTTGGTCAGTAATTTATAATTTAAGTGTCCTAACTTTTGGTGCCAAAGTTCAGCGTTGTCACATGTACTGTTATAACACGCCATTGGTGGTTCATGAGATAGTATAAGCATGTAACGGTTGTCAGATGACCTTTTTCCTGTAAGCACACACTTGTTAATCCCATCTAACACATTACAACCATCTTTAGTGAATTTTACATATAGCCCCTGATCACACAATTGACTAATACTAATAAGATTAGCCTTTAAGCCATCCATATGTAATACTTTCTTGAGCCTTGGAAATCCATCAATATCCAATGTCCCTCTTCTAAGTATTTTTCCTTTAACACCATCTCCAAAAGTGACTTGGCCTTCATCGCACTACTTGTAGCTTCGCAACGCTTCACGCATACATGTCATGTGCCTAGAACATCCACTATCAAAGTACCAAGAGTTAGCAGTACAAGATTGCATAGAGGTATAAGCAACAAAACAAGCTAAGTCGGATTTCTTCACCAATAATTGTCTTACCTTGTGTTGCAAAAACACGTGTGATGATCTTTCTTGCTGATTGAGAAACTTACCTTTTTCTAGCATTCTTTGAAGCTTGAAGTAGTGAGGTTTGGTGTGTCTAGGTACAAGAAAGAAATAACATATGAGAATGAACCTGTTCTTTTTTTCCTATGTTGCTTCTACAATGTCACAGTAGTTGCTGTAACATCAGTAAGCAGGGCAGTTTTACCATTATTTTGTGCAGTAGCAACCTTATGCTGTAATTCAGAGTTTTTTGAACTTTTGACAAAAACATTTTTTCCAGAAGATTCTCCTTCACAAAAACCAAGTCCAGTATGATCACTGCTTGATTTTTGAATGCATAACATGTGATCCAATTTTTTAGTTCCAAAATTCAGCATTTTTATATTTCACTGCAACTGTTTCAAGTCATGTTGCAACACCTGCACTTCTATCAGTCTTTCTTCAACAAGGTTTTTTAGTTCAGATTTTTGTTTTTCCGATTCAAAAATCCTCAACTCCAGTCCCTGGTTTTTCTTGCACACGATCACCCATTTTTCATACATGTCTTTGTACATTTTCATGACTTTTTTGTTATCCAAATCACTATCACTGTTTGACTCAATGCTATCAAAATCACTTATTTCATCGTCTGTTTCACTCATGTTCTAACAGCTGTACCAGCTTCTTCATCCAGACTGATCTCTCGAGGTGTTGTTGCAACATTGAATGCCATAAAGTTACTAGTATGTTCCTCGTCACTCTCTGAGGATTCCTTTGACTCCTCATCATTCCAGGTAACCTCCATGACCTTTTTCTTCTTCTTCAAGGAATTTGCACATTCAGCTTAAATGTGGCCAAAACCTTCACATTCTCAGCACTGTATACCTTTACTCTTTTTCTTTTCATCGGTTGGTTTAAAGTTTTGTTTCTTGAATGTGTCAACCGCTATTGCAGCATGAGGCTTCTTGTCAAAATTCGACTGTCTAAAACCTTTTCTTCGTTTGTCCCATTTTTTCAGCACTATATTGAAATTCTTGGTAAACAAGGCTAAGGATTTAGAAATTTAAGATTCCTCATCATCCGAAGAGCTTAGCGTCTCTTTCCTTTCAACTTCAGCCTTCAGTGCAATTCATTTTTCTTTCTTCTTTTGTTTAAACTTCATCTCAAAAGTTTGGAGTGACCCCATCAGTTCATCAAGCTTGATTTTATCAACATTTTTTGATTCTTCTATGGCAGTCACCTTGATTCCAAATCTGTCTGGGAGAAAGCGCAAGGCTTTCCTTACAAGCTTAGCATCAGAATACTATTCTCCCAAAGGAAAATATTCATTAGCAATGTCACACAACTTGGCATTAAAATCCGCAATGGTTTCATCCTCCTGCATCCTTAATTCCTCGAATCTAGTGGCAAGCATTTACAATTTTGATCTTCTGACTAATGTTGTACCCTCATATGCTATTTGTAATATCCCCAAGCTTCATTCGTAGATTCACACGTCGAGATTAACTTGAATTGATTCAAGTCAACAACATTGAATATTGCATTCAATGTCTTAGAGTTCTAGCTTGCCAAAAGATCTTCATCCTTGGTCCATTATGTTTCAAGTTTAGTTGCAACATTGCCCTGAGCATCTGTTTTGGTAGAAGTTGTCCAGCCAGTCATGATTACTTTCCAGGCCCTCTCATCAATTGACTTGATGAATGCCCTCATTCGATCCTTCCAATACGAGTAATTCGCACCATCCAACAGTGATGGTTTAGTGATTGAGCCTCCATCACGCAAGGTGTCCATGCCTATTCCTGCAAGTTAACAACTCAAAACTCCCAAGAATCTAACCGAATTAGTTCATAACCTGCTCTTGATGCCACTTGTCAGAGTTTGTACAGTATACATATGGATTAATTTCAAAGCAATATGACAAATTTGCTCAATCGACAAAGTTCTGTGGTGAATATGAACAACTGATACAATTACTTGGTGTAAAGTGAATCTATTACAAGTGATGTTGCAACATTAACTGAAACATTACTTCTTTCATAGTTCATTAACAATCCGTTTCTCTAGTCAATTAATGAATTGTTCCACTTAATGTTCCAACATAGCCAAAGATAGTAAACAACAACGAAAATAATAAAGTTGTAACATAAATAACAAACACCAAGATTTCACGTGGTTCAACCGTGAGCTTTACGTCCACGGTATGACACCCGAGAACATTGCCATGATTCATTAACTGTTGCATCTACTGTTTGTGCATTTTCACTGTGCATTTACTTATTGCTTTCCTTGTTTACTATTCATTGTGTTTTTCAACTACTTATTTTCTTTGAATTAGTATTTTTTCTTAAATTATATTAATTGTTTTAGGAATGAGAAAAATATGCGTTTGAGCAAAATGCGTTAGGAAGGCTCGTTTAGAAAATGTTTTATCGGTTTGCATGAATAGTATTACGTAGTCTAACATTACCTTTGAGCTAGCTAACATTTAATTGCACCTTTGGACTTATTTTAAACTAGTTTGACTCACTTTATTGTCAACACACACATTTGTAAACATGACACAAAATATAATATATACCATTTACACACAAGCATAAACATTAGCTCATCAAAACATTTCATAAAATACCACCCATACCCTCCATGAACCCGTGAAGCAGCCAAGAGAAGAAAATGAAAATTTGCTCAACAAACCTCCAAGTTTTGACTCTTCTAAGCTAGGACCAAGTAGATTCGAATGTGCTCTAGTATTCTACGAGCCTCTACACGCATGTGGTGAGGGATTTTGCACTCCTTTGTGAATTTAAAGTTTATGCCATATTATGTATTTTCTAGATTTGTTTATATTGGCTTGAGTTATGATCAAATCTTGCTATATATGATGTATACATGTTGTAGAGACCGAGTTTATGCAATTGTTTCGCTTTTTAAACGGTTAAATTCGATAGTTTGCTTTTAGGGTAGTGAATAGTGACCTTTTTTTAGGGTTTTGTGAAATTATGCATTATAGCTCAATTCCTTGCTTCTAATAGGTGCCTTAGATGTTAATAAAGATAGATTAATAGTCCCGTGAGGTTGAATTGCTCGAAACTTGGCTAAAACGCGAAATTTGTGACTTTTAAAAATGGGTTTTAGGGTTAATGCAAATCCGTGTTAATTTGGCCTTCACATTTAGTTTTCTTAGGCTATATAGGTGCTAGATATGCTTTGCTAAACCTCGGTTGAGTTTCGGTTAAGGTACGTGTAGTACAAACTCACAAAGGGGCAATCGGGGCTTTTGTGGTAACTTGTTGTTTCAATTGTTCTTTGGTTGTTAAATGTTTTATTTGTATTAACTGTTGCATTGCACGCCCCGGTAGACTATATCCCTCACTGGAAAATTGTGGTTGCTCATACCTCACTAATATGTTTCAGGAGGTACAGTTGGAGAAGGAGTTGTCTTGATTGCTGTGTGCTATTGCTTGAGGTTGAGATGTTGTTTGTAGATTATGTGAAGATCTTGCTTGTATTATGTTATGTTCTATTTTGTGCTTATGGGCTTGTATATATTTGAAGTTGTTGAAGAATTATAATAGTTAGGTTAATGTATGGCTTGAATGGTAGTGGATTGTAATAGTTTATCTTTACTTTCCTTTATACTGCTTGCTTGTGTGTTAATGAAAGTTAATAGTCGTTTGGTTTTAGTTTATAAGAAAGTCTAATGGCTAATATAGAGTAGTATGATAAGCGGATTAAAAAGATAAGGTTTCAAGGATTGTTAAATGCATGCTTGAGTGTGTTTTCTATGTCTTGCTCAAGGCTCGGTTGGTTTTGAAGCTGGGAATGTTGGGGAGATGAAGTTGGTGAATGTTGTGGATCTTGGATTTTGTGAGGTTTGTGAATTCGTTGTCTGTTTACAGGTTTTGATTTGTCCTATAAACAGGAGAGACTCTGTCAATTTTTCCTAAATTTTGTGTCTAGGTTTGGTAATGGGATGAGTTTAGATTGTTTAATAGAATTCCCCGATCTCGTGAGGGGTCGAGGTGTGACACACGGGACCTCCCCTAACCTGTTCATTAAGAAATAACAAGTTATAACATCAATGGACTTACACAAGTAAAGACTCCCTCTTGACATTTGACGCCTCGATGTAGAACTCTTTAAAGAACTTCGGTTTGGCGAGCTCCCCTCGACTTGTAACGTTCTCTCCCGAGAACTATATCTTCTTTTCCCGAGAACTATATATTCTTCTCCCGAAGAATGAATACAGAAGACAGTAATCTAATCTCTCAAAGAAACATACAAATAACTCATAACTTACTTTCAATAAAAACAAAGGTGCAACACTTAATACAATCAAAGAGTAGAACACATATTATGTTGCAACATGACACGGAACATAACACTCCTAAAGCCTTCACTTCAGATTGGCCGCGTCTTTCTCTTTCTCACTGCTCCCCTCCTCTTCACGTCCTGTGCCTCCATATAAATACTTGTCATGCCTTGACTTTCGAGAAAGGATCTATCTCATAAACCTAGTTTCCTTTTTAGCAAAAGGTCAATTAATGCAATTTTAGGACTTCTTCTTTTATGATAAGTTACCATAATATTTTGCCTGCACATTCAAAAAGGCAGGACCACAAATATAGTAATAACACACGTTTTACAAAACATAGCCAATTAAACTTCAATCAACATTAATTGCCTTAACATGATTGATTTATAAAATAATTAATTTTATTTTTATGTTTTACTCATTCGAATAATTCTAACATTACGGGGATCCAAGTTGATGAAAAACAGGTATTACGTACACATGACCATCCATATCTGCATGAAGACAAATTAAAGGATGTACCCAAATCCAAGTAGATCAATTACGTTTTCGAGTAAATATTCGAATCGTTTGTAATGATTACTACTCAAATGAGATCTTTTAGTTTCGTCATTGTCCATTAAAGTTATGGAGAATCCTTCAATTAAAATGCAAATTATATATAACTAAAGAAAAAGTGTAAAGAGAAGAAGTGAATCAAGTACATTGATTAGAGTTTTAATTAAATTGGTGTATGTTTTAGAGTGAGTTGTATTTTTTGAGTTTTGATTTACACTCAGTTGTTAGGTCAGGTGGGGTAAGTCAGACATAACTCATGAAAGAATCGAAAGTTCGAATGCAGTAGTGTTTAATTTTAGTCAATATTTTATGAATTAATTGATATGAGAATGTCTCTCAGAGTTTAAAAAAAAAGTATACTGCTTGGAAAAAAAAAAAAAAACCAGTTATCATGATAGCAATTTTCTAAAAAGCAAAAAGTGACTTAGATGAACTTCGAGATTGTTGATTATTGTTCCTTTTAGTGATTAAAAACAGTTTATTTTAAATTCATTAACTGCTAATATTATGTTGCTCATTAAACATGTTACACATTTACTGTGAGTGTTAATTCAATAAAATAAACTACAAGCTAGAGTAGGCCAAGAAAGAATTTATACTTTGAACTTATAGAGTGCAAACTAGTATCACCAACAAATTTGTGTATCTAATCTTTAATTTTCAGCTTTCAGAGCTTATAAACCCTAAATAAGAACTATAAAATCTTATTTTTAAGCTAAGATAACAACAATCTAACTAAATCCTAATCATGTTCGAACAGCTTAGTACTCTCTTAATAAATGGCTTAAAGAAATTGTGTCCGATGAGTGATTAGCTAAATTCCAAAGACTCTCATCAATTTTTTGATTTTCCTAGATCCCCCTTTGATCATTGAAATCCTAATGGAATATTTGTCGTTTCAAATTTAAAAAAAAAAAAAAATTATTGATAAAATGAGCCTATCAAATGTTGAGACGTGTCTTGATGATTGCAGAATAAGTTTATGCTGATTTTTTTTTATTTTTTTACTGAGGTGAGAATTCAATTGGCGGAACTCGACAATCGGTTGAGTCTAATGGAGCCCGACCACGAATTGATAAATCCCCAAATGTAGCGGTGTGCACCAACATATACATCAAGTCAATTAAGAGTGTGAAACTTATGCAGTGAAAGAATTTTAAACACCGCCATGTTAAGTTCTACTTCTCCTTATTGCCACTAGGCTACCCCTTAAGAGCAAATTTACGCTAATTGGTATAGATAATTCATCTCTCTATCTTAGCTAGATTTTGGTCACTGAAATCATATAGCTCCGGCATGCACTTTCAGTGCTCGAAAAAAACATATGAATTATTTCAGCTTGTAATGGTACCATATAACCTTTTTTCCTCAGGGTGGGACTAGTTCCAGTACTTTTTAGCTTTTAGCTTCACAAGGATAGTATGTTATGTGATGCTAAATGTCTTTTCCCATTTTCACATTGTGAATCACCTTTGCCTTTCACATTTTCAATTTATAAAAGGCAACAAGAAACATTCACTTAAAAGATGAATCATGTGATCTTTTACTTACACCAATTTTGTCCATATCCAACGTGCAATGAATCTATAATTCAAAAGAAGAGCATAAAAGATGTATTGCTTTTGGTGCACTCAACTTCTTTCCTCTAATAGTCCTACCTCTAGATTATTCCAAGGTTTAAAAAAGAACCGAAGAGAGAAGCAATAAAATGCAGTTGTTTGTTCATTAGCAACTTGACTAGATTGATATCCGTTCATTAATATTAATGGAGTTTGAACTTATTTTCTTTTCTTTTTACCAAATGGTTCTCTGGCAGGTTTTGCTTCAAAACGATTTCGTACATTTTGAATTAATCTATCTCTAAACCAGTCTTAATAGATATGTCATAAACTTCAGAGTATAGATCAATAAGACTTAACTTGAAAACTCATATTATGTTTTTTCCTTATCAATTTACCTACCTACTAAAAAGAAATGTGCACTTAATTTAGTGACTCTATTTTGAAATAAATTTTATGAGAGTTCTAAGTGGAAGTTATAAAACATTTCAAAATCTTCCCCTAAAAAGAAAAATAATGCCATCATGAAAATCCTCATTGGAAAATGTATCACGCATGTAATATCTAATTAGTGTTAACTTTGTTTTTCAAAAAGCGATGCTTTGCATAATACAATAGGAGTTCATAAAGTAATTTTCTTTAACAATTAGATAGGAGGACAAATATAACGATTATATAATCTCTAGAAGTGGAGACCAATAAGATCCACAAAGTATTGATGAACATGCTCACGAGTCATGCATTAAAATCCATGTCAATCTTGATAAAACAAAAAGAGCCTACCCACTAAGCCAAAACCTTAAATAATCTTACATGCAACACAAGACTTCAATGGAAGACCTGTTTCCAAACATCCTCCGGAGTAACATATCATATGCCACTAGGCAGTGGTAACACATACGAAATAAGAAGTGCAGCAGCTAATGATTACAACAACTAATACAAATTAAAGCATGAGAGGATACCAAATACAGTTTGTAGGTCCTAAAATTGTTTAATTTTTACTTTATAATTTCTCTTTGGTTAACCATAGCAACTTACCGAATTTAAGAGTTTTAGAAAATGATGATGGTGGTCTATGATGTTGCGTGGGATTTATAGGTGTCTAGAATGTTTATACTCACTTCAAGTAGATGTCGTGTCTAACTTTAACTTGCTCTTTTCTCTAGGTATCTATTAATTCTGTAGGAATGAGTAAGATTTCTTTCTTGAGATTCATGGATATGCATCCATCTCTCTCCTTCTTCTTGCTACCTGATCGACCCTCTATCTTATTTGCAGCAATGGTTAGTCTCTTCTTTACCCGGGCTTCCTCTTCTTGAATCGTGACCCTAGGGGTTTCAGCTTACGAGGCTTCGAGGTTAGACCGATTTTCAAGGTCTGGCTACCTTTACCATACGTCGACCCTATTCCTACCTTGCTACTGCGGGCACAGTTTTTGCAACGGGTCAAGCCGATTTCTACTCATTACATAATTGAACTAACATCCTAAGGAAAAAGGGACTTTAATTTGGCTTAATATGAAATTTAGGGTCTAAACTTCGAAACCTCTATTGAAATGACTCAAACTTATAAAAAGAAAATATATATATATACTTTGCACATTGTTAACTAACAATTTTACCATTTATCTTACGTAAAATTTTCTTTTCTCTTTCAACTTCTAAATAATATTTTCTTTTGAGTCTGAACTCTTTCCACTAAAGACTTGCCATGTCCTTAGAGCACTTATTCAGCAAATGGAAAGTGGGAATGAGTTGGAAATCGAATGGTATTCTCAATTCTATTCCAATTCTCATAATTAGTATAAAAGAATGAACTCGAGAGTTCCATTCCATCGGTAATCTCATTCTCATGCATATGAAAATACCCATTCCTAACAAAGCACATAGGAATAGCCTATTCTCATGTGCTTTAAAATGAACTTATTACTCATGTAGCCAAAATACCCTTAAAAAATATTGCACATTATACAAATAACATTATTATTGATATAGTTATTATTATTTTTATTGATTTGTATTATTTATTATTATTTAATTAATAAAGATATACAAATAATAAAATTTAAAAATATATAACAAAAATAATAAATATAATAAAATAAATTTATAGTAAAAATTAAGAATAATAATAAAATAAGATGAATAACAATAAATATAAATAAAATATGATAGTGATTACAATAATATATATAATCAAAAAGTAAAAAATAAGATATTAATAGTATAAAAATAAAAATAATAATAATTATTATAAATAATATGTATAAAATAATAAAATAAATAATAACAATAATTAAGAAGTAATATGGATTTAATAATAATAATAATATAAAATAATAATATAAAATAAATAATAATAATAATAATATGCCTCAAACTAAACATTATTTTAATATGATCCATATTTTTATTTTTAAAATAATAATATATCTATCGCAACAAAATGACATTCTTGTTATTTTTATAAAAGTCGTTCTCATTATTACTCCATTATACTGACAGCAAAACATGGGTTTGGAATCAATATATTTATTTTTATCTTCATTCGTAGAGTATGCCAAAGATGACATATCAATTTTCATATTTATTCCATTTCCAGAGTCATTCTATTCTTTACTCATTCCATTCATGTCCAAAATAATTTGAGGATACCAATTGCTAAATTCGTATTTGAATAAATAACAACACATTTAGCAAAGCCAAATGAGATTAACTTCTTTTTTCTTTTGTCTTGAAGAATATTCTAGAAAATATAGACAAGCACGAGCCTTAATTTTTAATTGAGACAAAAAATTAAGCTATGATCTTATGTTAAATTATGATTATACAGTATTAGAATGTGGAAATTAGTTGTTTGTGATGTGCTCCTAATGCAATTGGAATTAAATTGTCTCAACTGTTTCATCATATTAACATCCATTGTTAAGATGAACTTTAAGTTTTCATATTTTTTAAATGAAACATAGGAAATAACTAACATAAGAAAATATATCGATCTCATAATCAATGTTTTTGGTTCACTAAACATAAATAAATAGTAGCACAATTAGTTAATTGTGTGTAAAGTACCTGTTAGTCCAAATAAGCCTAAGAAAGGGGTAAATTAGGCAAATGGAAGGAAATTACTACTTTAAAAATTATGAAATTTAACTACAATATTCACTTAGTCAATTTATCAAACACTTTGTGTGTAACACATATAATAGTGAGAATTGTGCAATAAATCAAACACAAGATATACAATATATGTGAAAGCAAGAAGAGTAGAGTTAGAGAAATCAAACACAACGTAGGTGGTTCGTTAATCTACATCCACTACCTAAGGTCTTCTCCCCTTAGAATTTCTACAAACTTGACTATTGATGCTTCTTCAAATGTTGGTAAAGCACGAACCAACATTACAACCTTCTCTTGAGTCCACAAGAAAATCACAAGCTTCTTCAAATGTAGGTGAAGCTAAGAACCTACTACAACAATCTCTTGACTCCACAAGACATCAACCAAAGCCTCGTCAAATGTAGGTGAGACTTTAAACCTATTACTTCTCTTCCTTTGAGTCCACAAACATTTTACAATACTCTTTTCTCTTCTATGATTCTCACAATCTAAGATCTAGAGAGCAATACAAGCTAAAATATGTGTATTTAAAAGATACAATACCTTAACTCCTCTATGAGTTAGATAATACACATACAACTCTTGAATGCTCAATGATTTGCAAGATAAAGCTCAATGATTTGTGTAAGCAATGTGTTTTTGATAATATGAAAGCTTTAGAACAAATACTTGTAGTTGGAAGAGGTGACCTAAATAAATGGGGTATTTTAAAATATATAGAATGTTTTTCCAATGGCTAGTAACAACTATATTTTTAAATTCGTCAGGTCACCGGTCTGGTTACCAATTGTGTTCATTGCGATTGGTATCAAGATTGGAAAAACGACTCACTTACTATTCCAGGGAACAGTTGTGACACCTGAGCCCGATAATATGATAATTTTATTAATTTTCATATAATTGTTTGCATTAATTGACTAATTTCTTGATATATGTGTATCGATGAGTGTTTGCATTGCATTTAAAGTAAGTGAGATTAATGATGATAGAAGTAGATTATATAGTCAATAATATATTGGGTGCATTTAGAGTAAGTGAGATTAATGATAATAGAAGTAGATTACATAGTCAATAATATATTGGGTATCTTTAGTGGGCTTAGTTGGACCAGAGGAAGAATAAAATGGACAATGGCCTTAATTAATCTTGCAAGAACTCATTTAAGGCTCAATTTAGCCCAATTAACCAATATAAGAAAAAACTAAACAAGAGAAAAGTCTAGAAGAAGCAAGAGAAATCAGTGGAAGGAAGAAATAAATGAGAGATAACCGAGATGCAGAAAAGAAGGGAGAAGAAGAAGAAGAAGAAGAAGAAAGAAGGGAAGAAAAAGGTGCTCTTGAGCTTGATCATAACCATTTAGTGCAATTTCTACAAGCTAAATGTGAGGCGTTCATGATTATATGAATGTTTAATGTTAATCTTGCTTGTAATAAGTTATATATGGGTAGACAGTTGATGATTTGAGCTATAAGAGCATGTAAAGTTAGCTAATATATGTAAAGAGTGAAGTGTTAATCTTATATCGCTTGTGTAACTTAACTTGTATGAAGTTGTAGTATGTTGATTGGAGTAGAAGTAGATATAGTTTACATGTTTGATCAAAGGCTTGAGAGCATGTTTTAAGCTTAACAAGGGAAGTACCTGAAATTATATACAAGGAAGAGCAAGTAACTAAAGCTAAACAAATTGTTCATGCATAACAAAAGCAAAGTTTTGGAAAAATTTGCGAACCTAATTTGAAGAGCCAATTTAAAATAGTAAACGTTGTTGGATTTGGCTGAAATTTTAGTATGTTGTGTCCAAGACCTTGAGGAACAAACTTTGCTTTAGGTGGAATTTTTGAATTAGTTGTTAAGATGCATTTTTAGAGTCATTTCAATAGGGTTATGATTCTCGCGTAGGTGCAGGGTAGGTTGCACAATGAATTTATAGAGATCATATCTTATTGAATATAATTTTGAATCCAGATCCGTTTGATGCTAAACCCATCTACATTTAAAGAACTATATATCTGTGCAGTTTTAGAATTTTTAGAGAACCTTAAGGTTGATAACTGAATTGGGAAATTCATGCATGTGTCGTCTAGAATTTCAGCTTGTGTTACTAAGAGTTTTATGTTGTATTAGTGGTTAAATTCTATATGAATAATGATTGATCATAGGTAGTTTGAATGCTTGGTGAGAATAAGTAATTGTTGGGAGAGAATGTTCAAGTGAAATGAATACTAGATGAATAATGGTTGCTTGATGAAATTAAGGTCTAGATAGTGTAAGTATAAAAGAAAGTGAGATGTTGAGGGAAAGAAAAAGAGCTTTGATGTTATGGTTGTAATATTTGTAGGTATATGTAAATGAAACAAAGACATGTCATGTAAAATTAATGTATGCTATAACCAAAGGTGTACAAGAATGCATGCATGTTCACTTGCCTTAGAAGTTGTTCATGTGAAACCCCACTTTTCTATCTTATCTCAATTTGTGTGTTTTACCTCGTTTTACGTGCATTGATCTGTTTAAGTGCTATATGGCTTAGAATGTGCTAAATATGTGATTAATACTCCTAATACATGCTATATGTGCATTCATGAAATTTTCATCAAAAACGGAATCAGAAATTTTATCGCCAGTTTTAGTGAATAGTATTTTGAGCACCTGTCCGCTAAAATTTTTACAGGGGTGTTTTAAACGTTTTAAAACCTAGTCCTTGGGTATTAATAGACCCGTGTTTGATTAAAACGGATTTGAAATCGGTTTTGGAATTTTAAAGATTTTTATACTTTCTTTTGCAAGAAAACGAGTTTTAAGCCGACTCAGGTGAAACTGTTTTAATGTAACACTCTTTGTCACCTAAAATATATTGTCTAGAATTAATTTAGTTGTCAATTTAATAGTTGAGCAAGAAATAGTCAAGAAATGAATTAAATGACTAAATAAAACTACTTTGACTTTGCATTTTTTTTGTTTGACCATTACTTAATACGCATCAACACACAATGAAACAACACAAAAAAAACTCAAACTCACACACATGGCCAAGAGCTTCAAGGGAGAAAAGAGAAGTTGATTTTCAAGGTTTTCAAAGCAAAATTTCATAGAAAATGCTAGTTTTTGTCCGTAGTTTTTCATACCGAGTTGGATTCTGCTTGTTGGGCGCGCATAGCACGCATATCTAGGGTTGTTTCGGATTGAAGGTGAGAGAAAAATTCTTGATCTCAAAAGTGATCTTTTGTATTTTTGCGTATAATTGAATATTGACACGTTAGAATGTTAATTTGAAGTTATATTATTGCTCAGTGCAAGCTAAGGATCGATTATATATATTCTTATAAGATTTGACTGTTGTAGCATAAATTTTTATTTTCGGGTATTTAAAGTTGATAGTTTGGCTATTTGTTATTATTTTGAGTTGTACTGGTTGGAATCGATTGCCATCGATTTGCAAAAGTTTGTAAAATACGGGGTAGCGCCGTTGTAATGCCAAAATTTTGATTGAAATGTTGGTGCAAAAATCCAAAAATTTCAGCCTAGGTGCTTTGAGGTTTTAGCGTTGTTGGACATGATTTGGATGTGTTTTGGTTGATTTCTGAGAGGGCTAATGTAGTTGATTGAATGGGTGAATGATAGAAACTGATTTGGAGTTGTTTGGATTAGTAGAATGTAAGATATGATTATTTGAAGTTTAGGTTGTCTTTCTTTAAAGTATTGAATTATGCCTTTAGATGATCAGGTGGTGTTTGAGTGATTGAATTGTGAGTTGTTGATGGTTAGATTAGGGTTTGATTGTGTGTTTAATGCATGTTAAGTTGGATGGCCTACTTTGTCATCTAACTTAGTGGTTTAGTCGTTAATTGATTAATGGATGTTGTGTTGTTTTAATGTTATTAATTGATTGATGCATTATTGATTATTGATTATTGATGAACCGGGAGATAGTCAACGGAAAAGGTTATCCTACTGTGATGTGAATGTTTATTTTATTGTTGAGTCTTGGTATGTGTGTGCCACCTCTCGGGTAGCATCGGGCTGCCGGGTTGATAATGACATGACTACCAGAGGCTACCCTCATCTTGCATAGGCGGAGATGTCATGGAAGGCAGGGCTAATGAGGTACCTCGGGTGTGTGTGTCATGGGGGTGATAAGAAGATGGTTGAGATCGTGATGGCATTTGGAGCTATACCAAATAGAGTATCCTTTATGATTGGTCATTATAGTTATGTGTTTATATTGTTTTTGATGTATATTGTGTGTTTACTGCTCAAATGACCATTTTCAAGGAGTATAGTAAATACTGTTAGAGATCTATCGGATTCTCACTGGGCTTGTTTTATATAAGCTCACTCTCAATTATTACATGCTTACAGGTGTTGTTGAGCAAGACTACGGGTATATGCCTCTTGAAGAGGAAAATGCGCCGTATGTGGATCAGTCTTATGTGCAGGAGTCATTGCCATGAGATTATCTTAGTTGTTGTAAAACAATGTTTTGTATAACCTATTTTGATTTGTATGTATCACCTATGTACTAAGTTGGAACGGAGGCATATAACTATGATCTAGTTGTTAAAAGAATGGTTATTGTATAATATGGTTATGTTGTATGTTGTTAATTTAATTGAGGAGTTGATTGTTGAATGGTTTGTGGAGTTAGTTGTATGACATTCTTAAGGGGTTGGTTTAGAGACTTGGTGTCTTAATTACTGTCGTTATACTGCCGAAATTCCGTTGCGTCCTGACTGATTGTAGGTGGGATCGAGTTGGGCCGTGACAGTTGACGAATATAAATGTTGCATAAACGGTATGGTGGCCTACTTTGTCACCTACCAAATGTGTTTTTAAAGCGTTCATTGATTGTTAATGTGAAAATATGCTACTTAAGTGTTATTGTTTGCCTAAAAGCTTATATGCTCGAGGGGCAACCTACTTTGTTGTCCCTTCAATTTACACATTTATTAAATGATTATTAAAGCGATCTATTAAGCATTAGCGAAGGTTGTAACTCTAAGGCACGGTAGTGTTGTACCTTCACTGGGAGGTATCGGGCTTGCCAGCGATTGGTTGCATAACCTCTACGTCCTATTCCCTCACTCGCTTGGTTATTGAAGGCCTTGGGGTGTTGGGTCGTAGGTTATCGGGGTACATCTGGAGTACCCAAGCGGAAGTGATAAGGGGATGCCGACAAGCATTTAAGGATTGAAGTGTTCATGGAAGTAGAATGAAGAACAGCTGCAGCAAGTGGAATCATGTCCTTTTTTTTATGTGTATATTTAGTTTCTTAATGCTTGAATGATTGCCTTGTATTTCGTGTTATACTTTTGTGTTTTTTTATAGTATACTTGTTATTTGGATTATATTGCTTGACATTTTAAATGCATTCACGAAAAGGTTTTCGAAAACTCCCCATATTTATTCCTCCCACTGAGCACGTAATTGCTCACCCCTCTTTTTTCCATAATTGCAGGTAAAGCAAAGACGACTTTGAAGTGTTTTGCTAGTGGTTGGGCCCACTTTACAAGGAATGATATCTTAGGCATGTGATAGTTCATAGTTATCTTGTAATGTCAGGAGAATATTAAATGTTAACAGTTTTTGTGGAGATGTAATGTATGTATATTTAGTTTGATTTCAACTTGTAATATAAGTAGGCTTGAATTGGAAAATATGAGATAAAGGGATGTTGAATGCTCGTGGTTGAGTTGTTTGAATAGGTATTGGAATGCCCAAAGTACAGGGAAAACTCCGTCTGTTTTTCCTCGTATCTTACCTTGGGGATTGGATCGGGTTGTTATATCGAGACTTGATTCTGTGGGGGATTGGGTTGTTATAGTTGTGGTACCATAGCTTAGATAGCTCATAAGCCAGGACAGGACCCTTGGTCTGTGGGGTAGAGTTCTCAATGTGGAAGTGTTTGTGAATGAATGCCAACATGCATGAAGTGATAATTGTGTATTATATGAGAATTGTGCTATATCTGCTAAGTATGCATTATGTGGCATATGTCAAGGCGAGGTTAGTTCTAATCTTTAGAGTTTAACATCATTTTGTTTGGGTTGGTTATAAGTGATTACATGGTTATAGCACGATATGATTAAAGATTTATTCTTATAACAATTGTGTGTTGTGGTTATGAAAGTGACATACGGTTTTCAAAGGTTTAAGCTCATGAAGTGTTGGGGCTTAACTCTTGAGGGTCATACTTGAGGTAGTGACTGTTCTTAGGGTTGTTTATTACCCATATTTGGTAGTTAGTGAGTTATCTTGTTGGAGACATTTATAATGGATTGTGATTTAGAGTGATCCTTAAGACAAGTGAAAAGTGTAATATTTATTCATGTTTTATGGTTAAGAGTATTCTCAAGTTATTGGGAGACATACATTTTTTATAGAATGGAGAAAGCTATCTAGATAAAATGAGGACGGATTGATCAATAGTATTCTGAGGTATTTCGAGAATTAAGCAAGAATTGCGAGGGGACAAATATTTTAAGGGGGAGAGAGTGTGACACCCAAGCCCGATAATATGATTATTTTATTAATTTCCATATAATTGTTTGCATTAATTGACTTGTTTCTTGATACATATCTACAGATGAGTGTTTGCATTCCATTTAGAGCAAGTGAGATCAATGATGATAGAAGTAGATTACATAGTCAATAATATATTGGGTATCGTTAGTGGGCTTAGTTGGCCCATAGGAAGAATAAAATGGACAATGGTTTTAATTAATCTTGCAAGAACTCATTTAAGGCCCAATTTTAACCCAATTAGCCAACATAAGATAAAAATAAACAAGAGAAAAGTCTAGAAGAAGAAAGAGAAATCGGTGGAAGGAAGAAAGAAAGGAGAGAGAGCCGAGAGGGAGAAAAGAAGGGAGAAGGGAAGAAAAAGGTTCTCTTGAGCTTGATCATAACCATTTAGTACAATTTCTACAAGCTAAAGGTGAAGGGTTCATGATTATGTGCATGTTTAATGTTAATCCTGCTTGTAGTAAGTTATATATGTGTAGATAGTTGCTGATTTGAGCTATAAGAGCATGCAAAGTTAGCTAATATATGTAAAGAGTGAAGTGTTAATCTTATATTGCTTGTGTAGCTTAAATTGTGTGAAGTTGCAGTATGTTGATTGAAGTAGAAGTAGATATAGTTTACATGTTTGATCAAAGGCTTGAGAGCATGTTCCAAGCTTAACAAGAGAAGTACAGGAAATTATATACAAGGAAAAGCAAGTTACTAAAGCTAAACAAAGTGTTCATGCATAACAAAAGCAAAGTTCTAGACAGATTTGCGCACATGATTTGAAGAGCCTATTTCAAATAGTAAACGTTGTTGGATTTCGCTGCAATTTTAGTATGGTGTGCCCAAGACCTTGAGGAACAAACTTTCATTTAGGTGCAAGTTCTAAATATATTGTTAAGATGCATTTTTATAGCCATTTCAGTAGGGTTCTGATTCTCGCGTAGGTGTAGGGCAGTTTGCGCAATTAATTTCTATAGGTCATATCTTATTGAATATAACTCCGAATCGAGATACGTTTAATGCTAAAGCCATCTACATTTAAAGAACTACATATCTGTGTAGTTTCAGAGTCTTTAGAGAACATTAATATTGATAACCGAAATGGTAAAGTCATGCATGTATCGTCTAGAATTTCAGCTTGTGTTACCAAGAGTTTTATGTTGTATTAGTGGTAAATTCTAGATGAATAATGATCGATCATAGGTAGTTTGAATGCTTGGTAGGAATAAATAATTGTTGGGAGATAATGTTCAAGTGAAATGAATACTAGATGAATAATGGTTGCTTGATGAAATTAAGGTCTAAATAGTGTAAGTGCAAAAGGAAGTGAGAGCTTGAGGGAAATGAAAAGAACTTTGATGTTACGGTTGTAATATTTGCACGTACATGTAAGTGAAACAAAGACAGGCCATGTAAAATGAATGTATCCTATAACCAAAGATGTACAAGAATGCATGCATGTTCACTTGCCTTTGAAGTTGTTCACGAGTATAAATGTTGCATAAACGGTATGGTGGCCTACTTTGTCACCTACCAAATGTGTTTTGAAAGTGTTCATTGATTGCTAATGTGAAAATGTGCTACTTAAGTGTTATTGTTTGCCTAAATTCTTATATGCTCGAGGGGTAACCTACTTTGTTGTCCCCTCACTTTACGTGCTTATTAAATGATTATTAAAGTGATCTATTGAGCATTAGCGAAGGTTACAACTCTAAGCGAGGCACGAAGTGTTGTGCCTTCATTGGGCGGCATCGAGGTTGCTAATGATTGGTTACACAACCTCCGCATCCTATTCCCTCACACACTTAGTCATTGAAGGCCCTGGGGTGTTGGGTCGTAGGTTATCGGGGTACATCTGGAGTACCCCAGCGAAGTGATAAGGGGATGCTAGCAAGCATTTAAGTGTCCAAGTATTCATGGAAGCGGAATGAAGAGCAGCTGCAACAAGCAGAATCGTATCCTTTTTATAAGTGTATATTTAGTTTCTTAATGCTCGAGTGATTGCCTTGCATTTCGTGTTATACTCTCGTGCTTGTTTATGGTATACTTGTTATTTGTATTATATTGCTTGAAATTTTAAGTGCATTCACGAAAATGTTTTCGAAAACTCCCCGTATTTATTTCCCCTCTCATTGAGCACGTAGTTGCTCACCCTTCTTTCTTCCATAATTTTAGGTAAAGCAAGCAGGACTTTGAAGTGTTTTGCTAGTGGTTGGGCCTATTTTACAAGGAATGCTATCTTAGGCTTGTGATAGTTCATAGTTATCTTGTAATGTCAGGACAATATTAAATGTTAACAGTTTTTGTGGAGATGTAATGTATGTATATTTAGTTTGATTTGAACTTGTAATATTAGTAGGCTTGAATTGGGAAATATAAGATAAAGGGATATTGAATGCTTGTGGTTGAGTTGTTTGAATAGGTATTGGAATGCCCAAAGTACAAGGGAAACATTGTCCGTTTTCCCTCATATCTAGCCTTAGAGATTAGATCGGGTTGTTATATCGAGACTTGATTCCGTGAGTGATCGGGTTGTTACAACGATCAGGTTACCAGTTGTGTTCATCATGACTGGTATGAAGACTGGAAAAACTCACTGTGTACTGACCAGGGGCGGTCTTGATATCAAGATCGGTGTCAAGACTGGGTCACTTAACAACTTAGCTAATCCTTTTTGAAAACTTTACCATAAAACCCTTTGAAAGCTATAGTTTCAAGAAGATGAAAACCTTGTTCTTCAAAGTGCTTTTGTGACCCAAAATTTGGAGAATGAGTTTGCCAAAAACCATTGCAAAACTTTTATGAGCTTTAAAATCAATTCAAAGACAAACAACAAATAAAAACCAACTACCCCTTATGTCGCCACTTTTCTATCCTTATGACATCATTTCATCTTCATGTCTTCAAGTCTTGAATTTTGAAATATAATCTTCATTTCTTCAATTCTTCAACTCTTCATTTCTTCACGCTAGTGGTGAGCTTGATCTTTGCATTCTTCAAAGGTAGACAAGATTTATATCTTCTCGATCTTGCATTTCTTCGTTTTGAGTCTCACTAGATTTTCTTGAAAGATTCTTTTCCACCAAGCATTCAAGCATATTTTGGCTCACAAAATCATTAGTACAATATAATCCACATAAGTCAAAACATTTAAATATAAATTGGTTTTGCAACGATATATACATTTAATGCACAAAAGTCAACAAGTGTGTGTTTAAGAATATAAGACATATTTGATTTCACAAACTTGATAAATCAAATTGATTATACTTGCACTCTTCATTAGATCAATACAATTATTTTTACTATGCAAGTCATTCATCCAGTGTCAATATTTGGCTCAACTTAATTTGCACATTTTAATCTCATAAGCCTTAAGTATGAGTTTAATCATATAAACACATTAAAATAATCACACTTGACACAACCAAATAACGATGATTTGTTATCATCAAAATCATGTATTTAGGCCTAAGGCCAACAATACCTTTTTTATAAGTTTGAATGCTTCTATTAAAGGTTTTAAAATTTAGGCCTTGTGTTGCATATTAGACTAAGTTCATCCCTTAAACTAAAATTTTCCCAATATCCTAATACATCATAATCTAGGGTGGCAATTGGTATGCTAGAATGGAATGGTATTCCCAACTTTATTCTCATCCCATGTCTAGTATGTGGTAATGAACTTGCTAATCTATAATATATTACAAAACTTAGCTTTGTATGCATGTTATTATCTTAAAAATAAAACTAGACATAATTGTTATTGTTAAGGTAAAATCTGGTTGCCCCGAACTACTTCCTGGGTTGGACCTAAACCTGTAAAACAGAAGAACCGAGGGGGGATTCCAACGATTCCTACTCCGACGCTCAAGTCAGTCAACTGTGGGAAGAAGCTCGTAGGCAGAAAGTATGGAACGTGATTCATACCTTTCACCGTGAGATTGCCCCATATTTATATCTGTGGAATGTTAGCTTCCTAGATGAGGAAGAATTCCTCAAGATTTACACCTCCAAGAGTCCTTCTTTGCTAAGTGATTCCTTACGATCATCCTCCGCGAGTCCATCCTTATTTGGACTTCCCGAGTTCATCCTTATCACGATGATATTTCTATGCACATGTCTGCCCTGTTATTTCAACAGGTCTGGGGATCAGAGAATGATAGGGCTGTTATTTATTACCCGGGCTAGTTTTACAGATCTAGAGCCCCAACCTTATCAGTTGCCCCTAATCCTCTGGGCTACGTTGAAGGTCGAGGGATTTTCACAACGGTGGGGCTCTTCATCTTCTTCAACGGTCACTAGCTGTTACAACCGTCGTCTGTCCATGCTATCACAGCTTTGCTACTTTTCTGTAGGCACGTCACTTGAGATTCGTGATCCCACTCCCCACGATCTTACGTGGGCTATCTTTGTGGTATTTGGGGCCCTATGGGGTCCTTTATAAATGAAGCCCTAAGCCCAGCTTCACCCCTACATCTGTCCTCCACAATTCTTGTTTTCCTTTGCTTCCTTGCTCTTCCATGTGTATCGCGCCTTTTGTGAATTTCTATCCACTACTTAGGTACGCCCATTTCTCCTTCTTTCTATCCTGGTCAAGTCCCCTAGGTCAAGTGTTGCCGGTAAGTCCAGCGATGGACCTAAAGGCATACATTACACCCTAAGAAATTTTGAGCCTATCGCTGCTACACCAATTTTGTAGAGTCCGCCTCCCACTAGGAGTCCTAAAAAGAGCTTCAAGAAACCCACCACTAAGGCTAGGTCTTCTTCTCACCGTCTCACTGCCGCGATAATGGGTCCCGTCAGAATTGGTGATCTTCTAGTTTTTGGTACTGAATGCAAGGCCTGCACCACTCATGAGAAGTCCATTACCCACCTTGGGGATATTAAGGCTATCCCATATAATGTCGAGGTTCGTATTCTAAACGTATGTACGCCGGCGTCTACTTGCGGACCCGGCAGAGGAGAAGTTACCTTCTACTATGAACAGCTCCTTATAGGTCGTCTACCTCTCCCTCCTTATTTGGTAGAAATTTTCAACTACCTTCAAATCAGCCCTGCCAAGGTTACTCCCAACAGTTGGAGGCTAATGGTAGGTTTTTACGTTTTGCTGAAGGAGTTGGGTTATACACCCACCTCCAACCTCTTTCTTTTCTATCACCAGCTCAAAACCATTAACAAATCTTCAGGTTGACACTATTTTTCTGCCTGTCATCATCCTTTAGTTGCTGAGATCCTTGATAATTCTAAGAATTGGAGCAATAAGTTTTTCTTTGTGAAATCCTTTACGGGGTGGGAGGTTCGGAGCATCTAGGTCGTCCCTCCTGAAATAGCCAAGGACCCTCCCACCCTCAATGAGATCGAGAAATCAGTTATCGAAGAGCTCAAGAGAGTTTATTCCTATTAGGTGTGATGTCCTTCTTACCTCTGAAAGAATAGCCGCTAGTAGCTTGTTTTTGCAACCCACAGAGCCTAGGGTCGAGGCTTCCCATTTACCCCTCGCGAACCGTAACATAAGGGTTGGAGGAAGAACCTCACTCGCCCCTTCTCCAACTACCCAGAACCTTGAGACGACAGCCTCTACGTCCCCCAACACGTTATCCGACACTAAGGGTTAGGTTTTACTCTTGTACCTACTTTATTCTTCTCCCTGTTTATGAGACTCATTATGCCTTTGTTTTCTTTTGCATTTTTTGTGTAGACAACATGAAGATCTCAGAGATCATAACCTCCACTAGAGGCTAGCGGGTGACTAGGAGGCGTCTGGTCAAAGCCTTCGGTCAACCTTCTTCCAAGAAGCAGAAACTGGCATCTCCTTCGGGCGATGAAAAGGTATAAATCCTCGAGGAGCCACCCGCCCCTGCCATGAAGAGCCTAGGCCCTATTGAGGAAGCCTTGGCTTCCACTCTAGGTAGCTCTAGCCTCCCCACCATCGAGCCCTCCAAAGTTGGGAAGACCATGTAAAACTAAACACCAGACCTCACAAGCATTTAGTTAATATAATATATAATTAAATCATTTTATGTCCATTTACCTTGATTTATATGATTTTTATTGATTTAAGGGCATTTATCTCGATTTGCGTGCATTACATCGATTAACACGCATTTATATTCAAATACGTGTATTTAAATGGCTTAGAAACTGTAGGAATTAATTAAGCCTTATTAACCTAGAATAGCAACTAACTAGTCAAGATGTAACTAGAATGGCATGCTAGTAAATAAGCTTTTAGTTAGAAGGGCTCTTTAGTCATTAGGTACCTTAGATATTTTTCTACCTAACAAAACACTCAAAACTCATACAATACACACACAACACATAATCAACATACACACAAATACGCATACCACGCGTTGAGCTCGGGAGAAGAAAAAGAATAAGAGAAAAGAGAGGAAAAAAAGGACGAGAAGAAGAAGTGAAACAATTTCAGCCATTTCCAAGCATTATCTTGCATTCCTAAGCTTTCTTCAAAGTATTTCTTGCTCCATCTTCTTCTAGAACTCAAATCTAAGGTGAGGGATGTTTTTTAAAAGCTTTACAAAGTCAAATAAGCATGTATATGTGTTCTATGTACATGTATTGAGTTTGTTCAAGGTGTGTATAAGCTTGATTTGTGTAATTGAGTGTGTATTGAGTATCTTGGGTTTCATGGTTTTGCTGAAATCTCATCATTTTCTTGATAACGTTCACATGTAAATTTGAGTAGTGTTTAAATGGGATTGTTGTGCAAGATTGGGGTGCAGAAGGTAGAATATGCAATGCTAGGTGACCATTTGTAGAAATCAACCATGTATGTGTTGTAAAGTTTGAGCTTTGTGCTTGTTTGATTCAATGGTGAAATTGTATTTAAATGATGTTTAAGGTATGTTAAGTTATGGTTTTAGAGTTGTGATTGTATTTGGTGAATTGACTAAGTGTTAGGTTCAAGTGGCATAGCGAAAAGGAACAAGAAAACAAAATTTGTGCAAAGTGCTAAAGGAACAGGTCGACCAGGTACTAGCCCGGGTCATTTGTCAACCTACTGTCGGGTGACTTAATCACCTGGATAGTCGATCGAGTAGTCACCTAGATGGATCAGGTTGATCGGGTAGTCATCCAGACACTAGTCCAGGTCACTTGTCAACTTACTGACGGGTGACCCTAGTCGACCGGATAATCGCCTGGGTACTCGACCGGATGGTTCGATTTTTGCTCACTTTGTGTTATTTTCAATTGTTATCAATTGCATGATGATATAGGACCAATAGGTATGTTAATTTGAGCTTAATTGAGGATGTTTACATGCATAATGGTACATGATTAAATGAGCTTAAACGCAAGATGTTTTCATACTTACCTGCTACATCATTGATATTATTGTTGTGACGGAAGCAACCTACTTTGTTGCTATCCTAGTCCCTCTCTCACATGGTGACGTCCCTTGGAGAGTTGGGTATTATATATATTTTTTTTATCAAGGTTGCAACCTTCTAAAGGCCTGAGTGCGATCGATGGCCCCCGGGCAGTATCGAACTTGCCGGTTTAGCCACGACCACCAAGGACCTATTCTTATCTTTAAGGGACATATCCAGAACCCTCAATTGTTGAAGGAGTTAGAGTCAAGATTTCTTTGAGGACTTGATCCTCGGTCGTGGTGTTGGGTTATCAATATTTGATTCGAGGCAGAAGTCGTCTACATCAGCAATCGCATATACTACAATATCCTTTTACAATGATTATATCATGTTCCTGTTCTTAATTCTTATTATATATTCAAGTGTACAGGTTGTTTGTCCTATGTGCATTTATATGTGCATAGCATGTTTTATCAAACTGTTTGCGAAATGATAAAATGATTCTGAAAACTCCCTTCCCCTTTATCCCTCACTAAGCTAAGTGTAGCTCACCTTTTTCTTTACCATTTTAGGAGAGGTTGAGCCAGAGCAGGCCCCTTAAGTTGCTAGAGAAACTCCTTGGTGTGACATCGAGGATTTCCTTCTTATGTCATTCTACTTGTTGATGTACTTGGAAACTATGCGATGTAATAACTTATTCTTTTTGGACAACTCTGATGTAACTAAATACTTATATTTTTTTGAGACCTAGGAACCGAATGTTGGTTAGTCCTTATGTATGGACAAGTGGTTCAAGGTCTTGTATATATGTAACAGGTTATGGCTCACCTCTAAGGTCGAAGTTATTGGCAGAATGTTGATCTTTTATGGATTATATATGGATGTATTGGCTATTAAGCTATTAATTTATAGGTTATGGGTTTCAAACGTCGCATTTCAGCCTTAGCCTAGCAATAGGTCGGGGTTGGGGCGTGACACCTATTTAGGTGGTATCAGAGCTAGCCTTAGTTAGTATAGAGCTAGCTTGTGTTAGCGTAGTCCGGATTTAGAACCCCTGGTTAGTGGGTAGAACTATGAAACAAATATGTTTTAGTGTTATACATGTTTATGTGAACCTATTTGCTTAACGTGCTATATTTGCTTATGTGCAATCTATGTGCTAGGTATGATTATATGTATTAATTGTATTAGGAGTATTGTTGGTATCTATACTAACCCTCGTATAATAGTGCCTAAACGTCATATAACCATGAGTGGTGCCTATTCCATATCTATAGATGGCAGGACCTAATACCCGTAGTAACAACAGATCTCAATCAACAGGGAATGCAAACCAAGCTAACCCCGGGGTAGCAATGTTTAATTTAATGGAAACTATCGTGGGCCAAATGAGTCTGGTTATGGAACAACAAGCAGCAGCAACTAATAATAATAATAATAATAACAACAACAATCATGGTGCTGGTAACAGTTGTGGGAACAGAGATCATAGGGGAAGTAATAGCCTCAAGGATTTCCTATTCTACAGCCCTTCGAAGTTTAGGGGCCAACCAAATGATGAAGAGGCAGAGTATTGGCTATCCCTGCTCGAGCAAATTTATGTTGCTCAGGACTATGCAGAGGAGAAAAAAGTTACCTATGCAGTCTTTCAATTAGAAGGTGACGCTGAAATGTGGTGGAACATGGTGAGGCCCTTTCAAACTCAGGGCCAGTCCAGAGCATTCCAGATCTAGAGCCACCAGGACCAAGGCCAAGTGAGACCAGTGGCTCCTAGACCCCAGCCTAATACTCCAGCCACTCAATTAGCTCATGCTACAGCAGGTGCTGCCACTACTTCACAGAATGTCATATGTGGTTATTGTGAGAAGATGGGGCATATAGAACACCAATTTTGGAGGAAATCAGGCAAGTGTATAAGGTATGGAAGTACTTAACACCAAGATAAGGGTTGCCCGAAGATGCATAATAGGGGTATCCAGAATTAGCTTGCCAGAAATGCTCCAGGACAACAAGTTTAATCTCGAACCTATGCCATGGATTAGACAGAACTCCCATATGATGTAGCTATTGTTGAAGGTACCTTCCTGATTCACAATCAATTGGTTAAGGTACTTATTGATACTGAAGCCATGCATTCATTCATAACCCCTAAGTGTGTATATTGCACTAAGTTACATGTTGAGTACTTACCGTATCATGTAGACGTTAGCACCCCGATGGGCCCTAAATATGCTACTAGGTTGGCATGCAAAGCATGCAAGTTACGGATTGGGAACCAAGAGTTTTTGGCCGATCTCATAGTGCTTATCTTTCGAGACTATGAGATTATTTTGGGAATGGATTGGTTGTCACGACATCATGCACAACTAGATTGTCGGTCGAAGGTTATAGAGTTCCGGATACCGGGACAACCTGTGCTTAAGGTGAAAGGAAAACGTGACTTGTTGGGAAAGGTTGTGATATCCTCATTCAAAGCTGTGAAGTACATGAGAAGAGGTTGTAGTGGATATTTAGCTTTTCTAATCAACAAACCAACGGATCAAGTCAAGTTAGCGGAGGTGCCAACAGTTAGTGAATATGGGGATGTGTTCCTAGAGGAGTTGCCTGGATTGCTACCCACAAGGGAGATTGAGTTCGTCATTGAGACGCTACCAGGTACACAGCCGATCTCTAAAGCTCCATACTGTATGGCTCTGGCCGAGTTGCAAGAGTTGAAAGTTTAGTTGCAACGGTTGCTAGAGAAAGGGTTCATACAACCTAGTTCATCTCTATGGGGTTCACCAGTCCTATTTGTGAAGAAGAAAGATGAGACATTGAAGCTTTACATTGATTACAGGGTATTGAACCAAGTAACCTTCAAGAACAAGTACCTTCTGAAGCTCATTTGTAGGGCCAGGGCATCCTGGTAGATCTAATAGATCTCCTTGGTGAAGCCCCTCCTGATCTAGAGATTTAACCTCAACTCGGTAAGAGCAGCAGGTATATGTGGTGGAGCCCAAGCTTGACTAGACCCCTATGATAAACAATTTAGCTTTCCCTTTTTTTTTTTTAAGTTTGTAAGCCAAGGGGTTAATCCCCCTTTGTGCAGTTCCCTCTGTGCTTAATGAAACTTTCAATTCAGAGTTCTTTTGTCTGTTATTATGCAAACTGCTTTTTCAAGTTTGTCTTATGCTTTTGGATAATTTCCCTTTAGAGCCTTTTCTCACATCTTAGCCTTATTATGGCTCTGCTTTGTATACGCTTTGTGCTCGGAACCTGTGGTTCCTTTAAGCGTTGTTTTATTAGGCCTCTTGGCTCCCCTGTGGGATAGCCCTGTTGGGAAGAGAATGACTATTTCCTCTAAGGGGTGCCTCTTTTCCAAGTGCGGAGCTTTTAAGCAACTTCAACATTGGACTCTTCAGAAAAAGCCCCTTAACCAGAATACAAAGTCAAAGTCAAATTTTTAGGAGGAAAAACAGAGCTTTTATTATCTAACACAAGAAAGCATTACATATACTACTATCGAATGCTATTTATTCACTACCATTGTTCTAGGAATATTACATGAAATATTTCCTAAGGTGTTCAACATTCCATGCATTGGCTAATTTCTTTCTACTAGGTCTGACCTCTTTCGATGCCAGGTAGGGACCCTCCCAGTTTGGTCCCAACTTTCCTTGCCCAGGCTGGGGCTCGAAGATTGTTTTTTTGAGCACCCAGTTACCCTCTTGGATATTCTTGGGTCGGGCCTTCTTGGAAAATGACCTGGCCATGGCTTTTTTTTCCTCCAACATTTTTATTTATGCTTTCTGCCTAAATTTTTCAATCAGATCAAGGTTCTCTCGGAGCCCTTGATCATTTATTTCCTGCTCATAAAGCTGGACACGGCTACTTATAGCACCAATCTCCACTGGATGTCACGCCCTAACCCAACCTATAGAGGCTAGACTAGGGTGTAAGCTAAACGTTCAGGACATGTCACATACTTAACCATTGATGAAGATTTAACACTTAACGTTTTGGCCTAAACTCTAAAATCTTCTAGAAAATCGGCAGCATAACGGCTGTAATTGGGCTATTTGGTTTGACCTAATTCTCTAAACGCCTCAATTATTCTAATCATTAATCCAATTCCATTAAGGACTCCTATTTGTCACCAACCGATTTGCCTACTAGTTTATCTTGAAAGTCTCGTTTGGTTAATAAGCCTAACATGATAACTATGTCCCGTTTATTTGTCAATTTCCTATCATGCAAGTACCTATTATCATTTAGTTTGCAAATGAGCACCTAAGTGAAATTAGATAGAATTAACTTAGTTGATTATTCATCTAGTGGTTTGAATGCCTACGATAACTACTAATTAAGAAAACGAAAGCAAATAACCAAATAAAAGTTCGTCCGGTTATAGATAGTACAATCCCAGAATTAGACCCAAATTACAACGGGGTCATTTACATCAATAAAATGAATAGTTTGCAATCAAACACAACATCCTTATAGCAACCACTTTCAGGCAAGGCACAAAAGCACGTAGGGATAGACAATCACTCCAAGGAATCATCGTTAAGCACGTTGTCCTCGGGTATCTGTACCTGTTCTTCTTCACCTGTGATGAAAAAGAGGGTGAGTCCTTATGAACTCAGCGAGGGGGAACGAGAAATACGTTTTGAAACTCATTTTCCAGTTCAACTTATGAAAATCCTTTTTGCAAGCATGAACACAACAGAAATATAAGTACAGAAACAGGAATACCGGTCTTTCCTCCCCGAGGTTCTCTAGGAACCAAGCGAGAGTACTTATACACATAGTAAAAAGGATACAGTGAGCTTTTGCTCTCAGATCGGTTCCAGGATCAGTTGTTGCGGCCGACTTCAAATCATCCCCCAAACACGCCAAGTGGGTATACTCCGGATGTACCCCGAAATCCTACGACCCAACTCTCCGAGGAAGTCTAGCCCCCAAGCGAGAGAGGGAATATGACCATGGTAGTCACGGGTGCACCGGCAAGCCCGATGCCGCCCGGTGTGCGTGATCGCTACCATGCCAACAGGAAAGGTTGCAACTTTGTATGCAATGCACATTCATGACAGGTAATATCTCACAGTAGGAGGACAACAAAGTAGGTTGCCTCCGGACAGTCATAAGATTGCACATTGACAGGTAAACAAGCAGGGCACGATAAGATAGGTAATTTCACTTGATAGGCATATAGAGTTATATGAAAATTAAATAGGCAGCCATGTAACACATGTAAAACAGGCCATATAACTCATTAAGAAGCCCACGTGATCAAGTGATAAGATTATTCAACATGCAATGACATCAATCATGGGTTCGGGTGCAAGAAAAGCTTATTTGTCAACATGCAATGGTCAAAATCACATTTGAAGTCATAAGACATTTACGGGCAGTCCACTAAGCATATAATTTCCACACAATATCCAAATGATCAACACTTAGCAAGACTACCTAGTCATTAGGGTTTCCGTTTCACGCTTAACCGCGTGATTAAACCATAAGTCACCTCAAAATCATTCTCAAGTCATGCATCATTCAATTCAAACATCCTCAAGTACCCAAAACAGTCCACATAACATTCCAACACCACAATTCCAAGCAATTAGTACCACAAGAGAGGTTACATCAATTTTCCAAGCATATAGCTAAGTGAAACCTTTACTGCAATAGGCTGTTTTCTCACAATCAATAGGATAACCAAAAAATCTCCAAATCCAGTGAATAAGATGTCAAATTAAATCTTAAGAAGTTTACTAAAATCAGAAATAAACCTTGCATCAATTGGAGTTCGGAATCATTAGATATAGCCGAAACAGTGGAGTAGCACAAAACTGTCCAGATTTGCACACTTCTCAGAAATTGACGTTTTTGAGGTCCTTAGGGTCAGTTTTAGCCTTGGTCCATTTCTGACAAAATTGTCCAGAACTGAAAATTTTAGCAGCACACCAATTTTCATACATTTTCGACATCATTAACTAAGTAAAATCTGGTTCGTTCTAAAAAGTCAGAGCATATGCCAAAACCTGCTTCATTTTTCCAGATTTCCAGATTTGGTCACATTTTAAAGATTTTCCATTTTGAGGACTTTAGATTCAAAATTAGCTTCGGCCTATTTCTGGGAAAAATGTTCAAAACTGTCCAAAATAGTCACCTACCAATTTTGAAGCATTTTCAACATCATTTTCCTAGCTAAACTTACCTTGAACAGACTGGTCCGAGAGCTGTCAACAATTTCGACTTCACCTAGCATCATTTTCAAGCCAAGATCTTGCCATGCATGGTTGTTTAAGCTTATGAACGACCATATAGCTCAAGTACAGAAGCAAATACACACATTTATGAGCATGCATGTGAATTTTTGAAGAGTTTTCAAAAGGTTTTAGCCCTCACCTTAGCAATCAACCACAAAGATGCACAAAAAACTTGTTGAAGCTTCAAATCTCTTCTTCTTCTTGCTTAGCCGAGATTCCAACTTGGTTTCTCTATTTTTCCTAGCCTAGTGATCAATCTCTTAGCACATGCATGAGGTTAGAACAAGAAGAAAAGAAATGGAAGCCAAGAAAACTTACCTAGGCCGAAAATGGGGACTCAAAATGCTTGCATGTGTGTTTCTTGCATCCTAGCTTGCTTGGGTGAGTTTCTTTGCTTATGGTTTGTCTTGATGCACCTTAGGATGATGAAGATGAGCTAAGAGGTGGAGAGAACTCAGCCAAAACCGAAATGGAGAGAGAAAATGAGAGGGAAGTGAGAGAAATTGAGAGAAATTGAGAGAGTATGACAAAAGTGATGGCTTTGCAATTTTTTTTGAGCATATGGTCAACCTTGGGTATACAAATTCAGACTTTTTGTGTCTTCAAGGAGTATTTTGAAATGGCTAGCATGGGCATGGAGCACTTGGTCGAAAATGGTGGAGATTTGAGGAGAATTTGAGCAATTTTTTATGCATTGTGTTAAGTGTTTTGTCATAGTTTGTCTAGGACTAATTTTTTATGCATTTGTGTCATTAGAATTGTCATAGGAATGTTGGGGAATGAGGGAATCTAGGTAGAATAAAATATAGGAATGTTTGTTGATGAGTTGAATTATGAATAGAATAATAGATAGTGGAAAATGTAGGAATAGTTTAGTATTATTTTATTGTTGGTGGAGTTTGTAGAGAATTTGAATTAGAAATATAATATTGGTTAGTGGATTGTGTAGGATTATTTTATTGTCTAGTACTTTGTGTAGGATTCTTTCTTGATTAACGTGGTGGCACGGATTCCTAGGTCTAGGGCATGAATTACGAGGTAGACACGAACTACGAGGTAAGACACGAACTACGAGGTACAACACATATTTCAAGACTAAGGCACATACTTCAAGATAAGTGCACAGATTCTAATGCTAACACACGCAACCCTAGGTGAATGAACGTAGATCGAAATAAGGCACGTAATTCAATGCAATGCACGCAAAACAAGGCACGGCTCTATATCTAGGTTAAGGTATGCAGTTCAAGGTTAGGACACACGAAACGAGGTAACGCACGAAATTCAAAGTCAGGGCACGTAAGTTGAGAATTAGGGCATATAATTCTAGGTCAAGGCACGAATGACGTGGCATGCATGAAAACCAAGACAGGGCATATAATCCAAGGTCGGTCATACAGTTCTGGGTCTAAGGCACGCAAATCAAGATCTCGCACGTAAATTAAGGTCATGGCACGTTATTCGGGGTCGGGCCTCACATTGGAAGTACCGTCTCTGTATCAAACGTTAGCAAAAATAGGGTTTCCCCTGTTGCAGAGCTCAGAGTTGTCTTGTGAGCCCACAAGACTTCTAGTAGTATGTCCACCCATAGCCTTTTTGCATGCCCTAGCTTGGTTTTGATACCCTGCAAAATAGCTTGGTTAGTTACTTCAACTTGTCCATTAGCTTGGGGATATGCTACATAAGCAAATTTCAATTTAATTCTCAGATCTTCATATTTGCCACGAAAGTAGCTAGAATCGAATTGTCTGCCATGGTCCATGACCAGGGCTCGGGGTACCCCAAAGCGGCACACCATTGATTTCCATACAAAGTTCTAGGCTGCTCCCTCAAAGATTCTAGGGACAGCTTCAGCTTCTATCCACTTTGTGAAGTAATCAACTACCACAAACACAAACTTTCTCTAGCCCTCACTCAGAGGTAGGGATCCTAGGATGTCTAGCTCCCACTGGGTGAAGGGCCAAGAACTAACGATATAAGCTAACTCTGTCGCCGGCTGCCAGGGTATCCTGGCGAACCTCTGGTAAGTGTTACAATTCTTCACCATCTCCAGCGCATCCTCCTGCAGGGTAGACCAATAGTATCCCTATCGGAGGGTCTTCTGGGCTAACGCCCTGCCCCCTAAGTGGTTTTCACAAACTCTCTCATGTATCTCTTGGAGCATATAACTGCCCTTATCCTAATCCATGCACTTTAACAATAGCCAGGTATACGCCTGCTTGTATAGCTGCCCCCCTAGAATTATGAATTTCGAGGCACGATGCTCCATACTCTGGGCTTCAATGCTATCATGAGAGAAATCACCCTGTTCCATATATGGTTTAATTGGCCACATCCAGTCTTCCCCTATAACCACGACTGCCACTTCTAGGGATAGAGGTTGTATGGATGGGTTTTTACTTCGTTCACTCTTATGACTGCTGGATTAGAAAAACTCACGGCCAAGCTCGCAAGAGAATCTGCTCTCTCATTTTCAGACTGAGGAACCTGGCAAATATGGAACTACTCCAGCCCCTGGACCAGTCCCTTGACTTTATTAAGGTAGGCCATCATTGTTATATCATTTGCCTTATATTCTCATGTTACATGATTTGCTATCAATTGTGAGTCTGTGACCATGTTTACTCTCCTTGCTTCGAGTGAGATAACCATTTTAAGACCTACTATTAGCGCCTCGTACTTGGCTTCATTGTTAGAAGCTGGGAACAGGAACTTAAGCGAGTACTGGCTCACCACTTTATCAAGGCTAGTGATCACGATCCCAGCTCCGCTCCCTTGCTTCCCGGAAGCCCTGTCAACTTGTACTTTCCATGGGACACCATTTTTCTCCACCTGGTCTCCCGTGCACTCCACCACAAAGTTTACCAGGGCTTGAGCCTTGATAGCTATACAGGGATGATAGATGATATCATACTGATTAAGCCCCATAGCCTATTTCAACAAGCACCCTGAAACTTCCGGCCTCTACAGCACCTACCTCAAAGGCATATCCGTCATGACCCAAATCGTATGAGCATCAAAGTAATGCCTGAGCTTTTGTGTCGCTGTTAAGAGAGTCAACACCATCTTTTCTAGTGTTGAATACATGAGTTCAGGCCCCTGCAGGATCTTACTCATATAATATACGGGCTTTTGGAGCTTATTTTCCTCTCTCATCAAAGCCGTCGCCACTGCTTTACCTGAACTAGCTAGGTATAAGGTTAGGACCTCTCATTTTTCTGGTCTTGATAAGAGTAGGGGTCAGGTAAGGTGTTTTTTTGTACTTCCTCAAAGGATTTCTAGCATTGCTCGATCCACTAGAAGTTTTTTTGGATTTCTTAACACCTTGAAAAAAGGGGCACACTTATTCGCGGAGCTGGACATAAACCTATTCAAGGCTGCTATCTTTTCTACCCACTTATGCATGTCCCTAACACTCTTGGGATGATTCAAATCCAATATGGCCTGGACCTTATCTAGATTCGCCTCTATGCCGCGACTGGTAACCATGAAGCCCAAAAACTTTCTTGCCCTGACGCCAAACGCACATTTCTCTGGGTTGAGCTTGATCCCGAATTGCTCTATAGTAGCAAAGGTTTCTACTAGATCAGCCATATGAGAATGTGCACTTTTACTTTTAGTTAGCATATCGTCGACATAAACCTCCATGTTCCTCTTGATCTGGCAGTCAAACACCTTATTCACCATTCCCTGGTATATAGCTCCGGCATTTTTCAGCCCAAAGGGAATCACCCTATAATAGTAGGTCCTCATCTCTGTGATAAAGGCTATTTTCTCCTCATCTTCCGAGGCCATCATGATTTGATTGTAGCCCTTAAATGCATCCATGAATGTGAGCAGTTCATAACTAGATGTTGTATCCACCATCTGGTCTATTTTGGGTAACGGGTAACAGTCTTTACGACATGCTTCATTGAGGTCCTTATAATCAACACACAAGCGCTACTTCCTAAGGCCCTTGGCTACTAGCACCACGTTGGCCAACCATTCTGGGTACTGTACACTCCTTATATGGCTTGCCTCCAACAACTTCCATACCTCTTCTTGAATATTTTTGATCATTTCTTCCCCAAAATTTCTTTTATTTCGGTGAACAGGTCAGAACATAGGATCCACATTCAACTTGTAGACTATCACTAATGGATCTAAACTTGTCATGTCAGTTGTACTCCAAGCAAATACATGTATATTGTGAGAAAAGAAGTCAATTATACTTTTTCGCAGGTTTGGAGAAAAGTCATGGCCTATCTTGATCCGCCGGCCCTCTGAAATTTCTACCTTATCCAGCTCCTCGGCAGGGGAAACCTCCTTCCTCTTCTCATCTCTTATACATCAAACTACTCGAGCTTTAGGCCCTTCACCTTGAAAAAAATAGCATAACAACGGCGAGCAGCCAACTAATCGCCCCTGATGGTAGCCATGCCCCATAGGGTAGGGAACTTTAGGGCTTTATGCAGCGGAGAGGCAACTACCTGGAATTTCATCCGGGCCATTCTTCCAAGAATCCCATTGTAGGGTGATTTGCAATCAAGGACAATGAGGTCTTCCATGATTGTTGTTTTCTTCTCCCTATCTTCTAAGGTCACGGGTAAATTGATAACCCCCTCTGGGTGAAAGGCTTCCCTCGTAAATCCAGACAACGAGCCATTTAAGGGACAGAGCCTTTCGCGTCCTTTTCCCAATTTATCAAAAGCTTTCAGGAAAAATACTTCAGTAGAGCTACCAGTGTCCACCGTCAAATACTTGACCGTGTAATTAGATATGCGAGCCTCTACTAGCAGTGGATCATCATGTTGGTATATTATTCCTTTGAGATTATTTGTGGTGAACGCCAACTGTTCTTCCGTCCTCGATTTTTTATATTAGGGCTCCTCTCTTGCGGATCTGACATATGATCTTTGTGCAGCTCTACTGGCTCCCTCAAAGGCGAATTGCCCAGCAATAGTATCAACCTGGGGATTCTCTTACTCTCTCCCTTGCCTAGGGCTGCTGTGACACCCCAGACCTAGCATATAATAAATAGTACTTGTTTGCATATATTTAAGTGTTTGAATATAAATATGTGTTTACTTTAGTAAATTACATTTATTAACTAGAATAATATTCATATTTCTTAAAATATACAAATTATATTTAATTAATTTATATAAAATAAATAATTTATTATTTTGATAATTATATTAATCGGCGCTATTTTCTTGCATCTAATAAGCTAGTTTTCATTATTTAAAAATGAGCCCTAAGCTCGGGGTGAAAATTAAAGTATTTTATTTTACGAATTTTGCATTTTTTCCTCATTATGCATTTGATCTTATGATTACGTTCATAAATTTTATGTGCATAGCATTTTGGGAAGGCGAGTAGAAAAATTGTTAAACATAATGAACGAATAGTAGTTTGTAAGTTTGAATTTAGACCTTTTAATGATCAAACAAGCATTTGAGTTAATTTTAACCACCTAGACTAATTAAATTAAGATTAGTTACCTAACCAAACACATAACCTATCACATTAACCTTATATAACCTAACTTAACCAAAATAAAATAAAACAAAAATATAAATATAACAACATACACACACAATCGGGTATATCACCCAAAAACATACACACACACACGTAAAATACACACAACTCACAAGAGAAGAAAAAGAGATAAAGGAGAAGAAGAAAAAGAGAAGAAAGGGCCAATTGAGCTCATTTGCAAGCTTGTTGGGTGATTTCTAGCTAAAATTAAGGTAAGGGGTTTGCATATTTGTGTTTATTTCTTTCATTTTGTTAATGGTGAGTTTATGTGATTATTGAAATAGGATCAGCTATGCTTGGATTTAGCTAGCTAACTTGATTCTTATGAAATTTATGTGATGGTTATGTGTTGTTTGCTAGTTAATCATTAAATTTTGGCAATGATTGTTGTTATTGTAAAGTGGTAGAAGATGATGAATAATGCATTGGTTGTGTTTGTTTTCATGCTTGATAAAAGTGGTTTAAACTCAAGAGTGCAAGGCCTAAGCCAAAAGATCATGGCATGCAAGCTAAACTAGGTGTTAAAGTTTAACCAAAATTTGGACAGTCCACTGCCCTTGTCTTCTAGAGCCATTTTAACATAGTAAACGTGATCGAAAATTAATAAAATTTACATAACAGCTAGATTATACAGTTTGGAACAAATGTTGATTTCTAGGACTAAGGATAATTCTAAATTTTTTCCCTCTGATCATATCATTTCCAAAATGTAGCTCAAAAATCATTGCTTCTGCACAGCTATGTGTAGTTGCGAGGTAAGGGTTATAACTTTTGGAATTTAACTCAGAATTGAGCACCGTTTAAACCTAAAATTAACTACACTTGAAGAACTACGTTTGTACATAAAAATCAATTAGTTTGGAGGTCAATAGCATAGATAACCGAATTGATTAAGTTAAGCCTCTATTAGAGAAATTGGAAAATGTCTTAGTTGGATAATTATTTGATATTGTTAATTGAGATTACTAAGTGGTGAAATTGCTAATTTCTGTTGTTGATTATTGCTATATCTATACTTATAAATGCTTCAATTACATCTTATTATGCCTAGTGAATACTCTTTTGAAGCTTGTTAGCCTTTTTAATGGTTAGAATTTGTGATTGCAAGTTATATGAAGAACATGAATAGTAAATTTTTCACATTTTGGGGTTTTTATATTTCTAAGTGTTCTATTACTTCTAGCAGTTGCTATAACCCTTAAGAATGTTTGATGTATCATAAAAATGATTGTAACGTGGCTAGAATTAGAATTTTAGCTTAAAACGTAAAGGGGACTTTGAAATGAAGTATTGAGTTTGGCTCGTTTGATTATGTAGTTAGTTTTAGAAGGGTTAGGAAGCTCTTAAAATGTATTTATGATGCTTATTTGTTAATCGGATTAGGTACCTATAGTACAAATCACCTAAGTAGCTTTTCGGTGTTTTTGAGTTAACATACTTGAAAATGTGATTTCGTAGCATTTATGTGGGTCATAAAGTGGCTTTAGGTGAATGGTAAAGTTATATTTGGAATTCGTAATCATGTGTGAAGTTTAGAACCTAAATTATAAGCATTGGAATAGTGTTTTGATGCATTTCTTGTGAATTACTTGAACTAATTGCATGAGTAGTTTTTTATATTGCTATAATTGCTATAATTGCTATAATTGACCTTTATAAGGCTAGTTAAATGCTCAAGAGATGTTTGGTTAGAGTGCTCATTCATTAGAAGAATGTTAGGGTGTAGTTACATGTAATTACGTTCTAAGTGGATTATGTGACAATGAATACAATTTTATGGGTTAAAGAAGTGTTATTTTGACATGTCTTGTAATCTAAAGCAGTTAGTGCATGTGTAATAATCTTAAAGCATGAAAATAATTCTTACTCCATGTTTTATAGTTAAATTAGGTTTAAATGTTTAAGTGTAGTCGTCTTGATTGAATGCCTAATTTGATATTCATTTGGAGGATAAATGGAGGTGAACTAGTTATAAAGTTTAACTTGTTAAATGTTAATGTAGTAAATGTCCTTTATAAGATTAAAGAAATGGTTTAATGTTATTTGTATGATTACTTGGACTATGTGGCAATATAAGATATATAAGTGATTGTATATAACTTCTAATATTGTGAGATGAGTTAGGTTATAGTTAAGTTTGAATTGGTGAGTTATTTGCTAAAGTGTTATACTTATAGGAACAAGCTAGAGATTGCATGATTGAGCAAATTCAGGGAGAATTGGAGGGAAGGTATGCTATTTTTCCGGCGTGTTTGGCTAAATCCAAGTTAAGGGACTTGCATTATTTTTGTATTTCTAGTTGTGGCTCTGCTTGTGTAACTTATTGGATAGTTGATATATGGTGTTCCTACTTCTATGAATTGTCAATGCTAATGTGAATGTTATTTATTATCCTACTGTCTTCGTGTATTACTTGGAATTTAAAGAATGATACCTATGTGATTGCTTGAGTTACATGATATTTCCTATTGATTGTAATTCATGTGCGAGGGCAACCTACTTTATTGTCCTTCATTTATGTGTTTATCAGCTTTTAATGTTATATTGTTATTATTGCTACTATTTGTGTTATCATATCGACGGTTGTGCAACCTCATCGCTAGGACGGATGCGATGGGCCGCTCTGGGCAGCATTGGGCTGGCCAGTGTTGGTTGCCCTAGCTTCGTACCCTAGTCCCTCACTCGCCTGGTATAGAGTATGCTAGGGGGTATGGGTCGTAGGATCGGGTACATCCAGAGTACCCAATGGTATTTGGGATGCTGGTATATTGAGTTCGAGTTCGAGTTCGTGGTTCGAGGTTCGAGGTTCGAGAAGTTGAAGTGATAAGGGTTATCGTATCGTATCCTTTTTCAATGTGTGATATTTCATAGTTAATTTGTTTCTTTATTGTTTAATTGCTATCTTCTGTGACTAACTGTTGCATTGCATGAAAATACTTTCAAAAACCTTCCTGGTTAACTGTTTCGCTTCCCTCACTGAGTATACATGTGTTGTATGCTCACCCCTCTTTCGAATCATCTTAGGTTCGGGTCCTTAAAGATTAAGAAGAAGATGATGATCAATTTGGTCAAATGCCTTGACTTGTTGCTTACCGAGATTGGATGGCTTGTGTGAAGAAAGTAATGTTGTCATGTATATGTTCAACTTTAAGACGTTTTGGTCTTGTTTGTATTTATTTACTAAGTTGGAAGATAGTAATAGTTAATGTGTTGATGTATAGTTTGGATTGTAGCGGCATGTAATAACTTTAACTTTGCTTTATTTTCAATGTTGCATGCTTGTGTGGTCAGTGAAAGTTAGTTGATTGGTTAGACTTAAATTATAAGTAGGTTAAATTGATAATATTAGAGTGATATGATAAGCGGTTCTAAAACACAGAAATTCAATAGATTTGACCTTGCATGCTTGTATGTCTTCAATGTTGGGTTCCAAGGTTCGGATGGCCTTGAGAAGTTGGTTGACTGTGATGTTAGCGATAGTTGAGACTTACGAAGAAGTTTGGACTTTGGTTTTGAGATTATAACTGCATGTACAGGTTTTAGATTGTCTCATAAACAGGGGAGACTCCGTCTGTTTTTCCTAAATTTTGTGCCCGGGTTTGGAATTGGGTTGAGAATAGTATGATTAACAGAATTCCTGATCTCGTGAAGCATCAGGGCATTACAACTGCGTTCTCTCTTACGTCGGAGATTATACTCCCTGTCAAGCCTGGGGCTCCGCTCTCTCTCTCTCGCTGGGATTCCTAGTTCCCTACAACAACCCTGTTCAGCAATATCTTTCTTACCAGTACCTCTATCTCCGCTTTAAGTTGCTTTCTATATTTTGTGTCATGGTCGTGGTCCCTGTGGTACCTGCAATATTTATCCTTTGCCCTTTTGTCCAGATTGCCTGTCATCCTTGCCGGCCAACGGAACTCCCGGTCGGTCTAGATTTCATGTAGAATTTCTGCCCTGGAGACGTTTAGAGGGGTATAACTCTGCTCGAACCTGCCCTAATTATTAATGCCCTGTCCTTCCATCTGGCCTTTCGGGGCTCCCTTCTGTTTGTTCACCTCCTAAGCTTTTCCCTTAGCCGAGGCTCCATTTTGTTCCTCCTTCTTGACTAATATAACCTCTTCAGAGCTAATATACTTTGAGGCCTGAGCCATTTGCTCATCCAAATCACGAGGCATTCTTTTACCCAAAGAAGCCTTCAAGGGTCTGAAATGCAGGCCTTGCATGTATACAACTATAGCTGCTAACTGGTCAAGGTCTGGTACCTCCAAGGCAGCTTGATTGAATTGCTAAGTATAGTCCCGCAAAGTCTCACCCCTTTGCTATTTTATGGAGAGCAAAGACGTGGTGAGTCTTGGGGGTTCTTGTTGCTGGTAAATCAAGTAAGGAACAAACCGGCGAGCTGGTCAAAGTAATGAACCGAGCCCTCCACCAAGCCAGCAAACCACTTCTGCGCAGATCCCACCAACGTTACCGGGAAAGCGTGGTACTTGATGGCATCTGGGACGCCCTGGAACGTCATATGATGCTCAAAGATTGTGAGGTGGTCCTGTGGATCCCCAATCCCATCATAGGTTTGCAAACTCGGAATCTTATACCCATACAACCTAGGCTTCTACATCACTTCTCTGGAAAAGGGGTGATGTTTACCCTGCCAAGGCCTAATGTTGTCCTCCTTAGCTGCGAAAGACTTCCTGCCCCCCATGCCGTGGGGGTCTTCTCGCCCTATCCTGCTCCGGCCTATCCACCGGTCCTGCTGAAGCTATTGTATCCACCGAAAGCACGAGGGGTTGGGGTTGATTACCTGCTACTGGATCTTCCCGCTAAAGGGGTACTGCCTTTAGCCGTGCCAACCCCTAAGTTTGGAGGAACTGATTGAAGGCATCCCTTAGCCCATTGAACAACTAAACTGGGGTTGGTAGATCAACCTGATGGGATGAAGATGATATATTTCCTCGAACGAATACTAGAGAAACTGGGGTAGTAACCCCTCCAGGCCGTGCCGTGTTGAGTGGAACTACCGACACTGGGGGATCTATGACTCTGTGAACCTGATGCTCCTCTGGAGGGCTCTGGTTTCCCCCGACATTGGCTTGACTGCATGTATGAACCATTGTGGTATCTCAATAGGACTACTAGAAACGTTTCCACAAACGACACCAAACTGTTAAGGTAAAATCTGGCTGCCTCGAACAGGTTCTTGGGCTAGACCTGAACCTGCAAAACAAAAAAACCGAGGAGGGATTCCCATGGTTCCTACTCCGACGCTCAAGTCAATCAACTGTGGGAAGAAGCTCGTAGGCAGAAAGTGTGGAATGTGTTTCATACCTTTTACCATGAGATTACCCCATATTTATATCCGTGGATTGCTATCTTCCTAGATGAGGAAGAATTCCTCAAGATCTACACCTCCAAGAGTCCTCATTTGCTAAGTGATTCCTTATGATCATCCTTCGTGAGTCCATCCTTATCTAGACTTCCCAAGTTCATCCTTATCACTATGATATTTCCATGCGCGTGCCTACCCTGTTATTTCGACAGGTCTGGGGCTTAGAGAATGATAGGACTGTTACTTATTACTCAGGCTAGTTTTACAAGGCTGGAGAGCCACCCCTATCAATTATTATTATAACAACAATGAGTAAATAAATTGCAAATAATAATCATCTCATTTATTAATAAACATGTCATACACATATTACAAAACTAATTCCTTATACACATGTTATTGTCTTAAGAATTAAAAAAAACATACAAAATTATAATAATGATGATAATAATAATAACAAAAATAATTATAATTGTAACAATTAACAATAATGACAAATATATAATATTAATATACAATAATAATCCTTATAAATAACAAGGGAAAATATTACATTTAGTACCTATTATTTTTCAAAAGTTTTAATTTTCGTCCCTATTGTTTAACATTTCTCAATTTCATCCTTATTTTTTTAAAACAAATTTAATTTCATCCCTATTGTTTCTAAAAATATCAATTTTTCCCTATTGTTTACCTAAAGTTTTAAATTCGTACGTATTATTCAAAATTAGTCAATTTAATCTCTATTATTTAAAAAAAAAATTAAATTTGTCCGTATTATTTCTAAAAAGTTTCAATTTAGTCCTTGAATAAAAGGGACGAATTTGAAACTTGAAAAAAATAATAAGGAAAAAATTAAAGCTTTTAAGAAAATAATAGGCACGAAATTGAAACTTTTAAAAATAATATAGACGAAATTGAGAAATTTTAAATAATAGGGACGAAATTAAAATTTTGGAGAAACAATACAGACTAAATGTGATATTTTCCAAATAATAACCATATTATATATATTTTAGAAAGCTCATATATCAAATCCTAAGAGTGCCCTTTCAAAATGTATCATATTACAAACATAACCCTTTATATATTAATAATTAAAAGATTTAATAACAATTATCATGATAAATAAGAATAATGATAATAATAATAATAATAGTAACAAAAAGTACTAAAAATAATAATCATGAAAAATATAAATAAATTGATATCGAATAATAATAATATTAGTAAATAGTAAACATATTATATAAAATTAAGAAAAAAATGCAATCTGGTCATTTTATACAAGTTATTTTTCAATACTACTTTGGTGTACTAACTACTAAACATGGACTTAGAACCAATACATCAATTCCTATAACATACCAAGCATGGCATTCCCTTTGTCAAGTTCATTCTACTAATTTCTAATTTATTTCCATTCGTCCTTAACTTATTCTATTCATGTTCAAATTTATTCCAAGATATCAATCGCCATCTTAGATGTTCAATCTTAACCATTGCATTAGGGCCTCATTACTACCAATGAAAATGTTTTTATCCTAGTTCAACTAAGTAGTGACTTTTGCTTAACTAGGTCACAAATGGTCCAATGGGTCCTCAAACCAAGCTATCCTCCTTTTCTACTCTTCGTGCTACTACGATACCATTCACTGACTGAAAGCATTTAAGGATTGAATGATATGACATAAATATTCTTTAAATAATGCTTTTAGAAAAAAAAAATTAATCATTTTGGGTTTCAAAATTCTTCTAGGGATTATTTAGTAGTTTCTCTAATATAATTTAGAGCAAGAATACTTCAGTTTTTTTTTTTTTTAATCTTCTCATATTATTCGGCTTCTTTATACGTAAATTTATAACATAAGAGCTTCATTTTACTAACTAATTATTTTTTTAAAAGAGATTATCAACTCTTGTGCTTATGCCAAATGACTCTATTCACATAGTCAATAAGAATTTGTAAGTGTTTGTCTAATAGATCTTCATCACTAAAGGTGTTAATATAAAATTGGCTAAATTTGCCATAAAACTCAAGAACTTCGTTGGTTTTTAACAACACAAGGAACCAAGTAATTGGTTAAAATGAATGAATGTCATTATTTTTAGTATTTTTAAGAACCACCTTATATTACAACTACTCCTATAGAAATGAGCAAATGAAAGATGTGAATAAAATCCGTAAAATCTAACCTATATATTTCATTAAAATTAGTAAAATCTATACTACATCTACTCTTAAGGATAAAGAGTTACAACTTCAACAACATGATGTTAGGATTGGTTGTATTGTTTTCTCTTGACTTCGCATGTTTCTTGTATAGACGAATAGTCTAATAGTCATCGACGATTTCCTTCATCCAACTATTTGTTGGATATGGCTCGAATCCCAAATAGAGGCAGATACTAAAGACAATTAGAGGTTTGATAAGAGTTGAAATACTATAGAAGATAGGAATCCTAATCATATTAGGACTAGCATTAGTCTATTATAAATAGAACTATTTAGGTTGAGTTTAGTTGTTACGCACCACAAGGGTGGGTGTACCATATTATATTATATTAAAGTTAGAGTACATACGCCTCTAGGTAGGTGTATAAGAGTCATTATTATACTAGTTTCTATAGGAAATAAGAAATAATGTTATGTAAACGTAGGCTATACCGAACCACATTAAATAGTGTTGTGTTCCCAACATATCTATCTGCACGATCCTTCTAACAAAGGCGTATCACAGCTTGAAATTGCATATAGATATGTTGGTCATTATTGTTGCCAAGAGAAGGTGCATTTCACTGCTAGAGTAGAAGACTGCAAAGAATAGGATGTTGAAGCAATCAAAAAGCTTGCGTCGAGACATAGTATAATGCTCATTTTTTAAGATTGTTGTTGCGACAAGTTTAGCAGATTGATGTTGTCACGCCCCAACTCGACCCCTCTTACAATCAGTCAGGACGCAACGGAATTTCGGCAGCATAATGACAGTAACATGAACATCAGGGCTCTAAACCAACCCTTAATAACAACATACATCAAACTCCACAAATCACCAACCAACTCCATAATCAAATTAACAACATACAACGCAACCATTTCACACATTAAACATTCTTTCATCAACTCATTCATAGTTATGCGCCTCCGTTCCAACATAATACATTAACCCTTAATATACAATACAAAAACATATTGAGCCAATCTATCAACCTAATCATAAACAAAAGAGAAGCCACTAAGACAACATCAACTAATTCATTAACTTATCAACATCTTATACATTATAGACTATAAAGTAGATAAAAGTCTACTAAGTTAATATACATGACATTAAACAACATATAATCATGGATAAGACTCAGGAACATATGACTCGTCCACGTAAGGCACATTTTCCTCTTCAGGAGGCACGTACCCGTAATCCTGCGATAGTACACCTGTATGCATGCAATAATAGAGAGTGAGCTTATATAAAATAAGCCCAGTGAGGATCCGATAGATCTCGAGCAAGGTCTACTAAACTCCTTGGAATAATCCTTTGAGTCAGTAAACACACAATAACATCAATAATACTATCATCACATAACTATATGACCATTCAATAAAGGATACTCTCTCTAGTTGGTGTAGCTCCAAACGCCATCACGATCTCAACCATTCTTCTTATAACTCCCCATTACTCACGCACCCGAGGTACCTCACTAGCCCCTCCCTCCATGACACCTCCGTCATGCGAGCTGGGGGTAGCCTATGGCAGTCATGCCGTTATCAACCCGACAGCCCGACGCTGCCCGAGAGGTGGCACACACATACCAAGACTCCATAATCATCAATCATCAATCAATCAATTGGGAGATCAGCAACAAAAGTGCCCGATTCCCGAACTCAATAATAATCAATCAATAACATCAATATAACATCAATATTTAATTAAACAACAAATAACGAAGTTAGATGACAAAGTAGGCCATCTAACCGGACATGCATAATATACATAATTAAACTCTAAATTACTCATCAACAACTCACCATTCATTACTCGAACACTACCCAACCATCTAAAGGCATCGTTCAAGAAATTAAAGAATGACAACCTAAACTTCTAAAATTCATAACTTACAATCTACTAATCCAAACATTGCCAAATCAGTTCCTATCACTCACCCATTCAACCTACTACATTAGCCCTCTCGGAAATCCACCATAACACCTCCAAATCATGCCCGATAACCCTAAAACCCTAAGATATCTTGGCTGGATTTTCCGGATTTTCACACGAACAATGTAATCGAAAATTCGGCATTACAACAGCCCTAACACGTAATTATCAAGTATTTAGAAATCGACGGCAATCGATTTCGATCAACACAACTCATTTAATTCAACTTTGAACATTTTAATCAAAATTAAATACCCGGAAAATAAAAATTATGCTACATCCGACAGAAATTCGTAGTATTAGTATATAACGATCCCTAGCATGCAAGGAGCAATAATCTATCATCAGATTTCAATTCTAACGGTTAAATTTTCATTTATGAGCAAAAACATAAAAATGACATTTTGAGATCTAGAATTTTTCTCTCACCTTTGATGCGATAAAAGCCTAGGAATGCATGCAATGCGTGCCCAACAAGCGGAATCCAACTCGGCACGAAATTCTACGGACAAAAACTAGCTTTTTCTTTGAAAAATTGCTTTGAAAACCTTGAAAACTCCTTGGCTTAATCTCCCATGAAAATCTCGGCCATGTGTGTGAAAATGAGTGTGTTTTTGTGCTTTGGCAATGTGTGTTGATGATATATGCATGAAAGTCAAGATTTTAAATGAAAGTCAAAGTTGAAACTTTAGTATTTTTAGTGTTTTCTTGACTTTAAATGCATTTTATTGATCACCAAAGTTCAAAACATTTATTCAACACCCAAGCTAGCTCAAGTAAATTATTTTTAGGTGACAAGAAGTTTTACAATCAAACAATTTCACCCGAGTCGGCTTAAAACTCGATTTTCGCAAAAGTCGGTGTAAAAACCCTAATAAATTCTTAAGCCGATTTTAAAATCGTTTTCATCAAACACAGGTCTATTAAAGTCCGTTGACTAAGTCTAGAAGGGTTAAAAAGACCAGTTTCAAAATTTTAGCGGACGTGTTTCGAAAACACTATTCACTGAAAATCGACGATAAAATTTCTGATCCCGTTTTTGATGAAAATTTCATGAATGCACATTTAGCACGTATTAGGAGTATTGACATCAAAATTATAACATTCTAGGCCCTATAGCACATAAACAGGTCATATGCATGCAAAACGAGACAAAGCACGTAAATCAAGTTAAAGCAGAAAAATGGGGTTTCACATTCTCCCCTCCTTCAAACAATTGCGTCCGCGCAATTCTCGAACTGATAGCCACTTAAATCCTCAATCGTTACACTTAACAATACTTCTCTTAGTTCCCATTTATCTCTTAGGATGACAACTAACCAAAGACCTCAAAAGAACAATCGCTGTTGACTGCAAGTTGATGATCATAGTTCCAAGACAATCTTCAATTCATAATTCTCTCCTACCTCATATCATATTGCATATGAAAGAAATCGCAACTCCAAAGTCTTAGCATGACACCACTAATTATCAATCATCCCCTATTACACAAAAGAGCTCTATGAACACCCCGAGGGTTTAAAAACTCATTTACGATAACATGAATGATTACTGATCAAGAGAATATCTCAAAAGTGACATTTGTCAGAATATGGCTCTTATAAAATTTACAAGGAAATAAGAATATGGAAAGTCACATTCGAGCCAACAATCAAGTGAACAAGATGTCAAACAGGTTAGAGAATCAAGAGGCTAATAGTTAATAAGGAAGCATGATAACTAAGATAAGAAATGTCTCAGCACCTATCAATTAAATAAGTACGAACAAAGGATGATGATGAGTCAAAACAGTGCTGAGTATGTTGAACAAAAATTCCTGAACAAGTAGATATTTCAATTCTCGATGATTGTTCAAGGAACCAACAAGTAAGTTGTACTTGAGGCGAAATGAAATTAAGAAATAAGAGATGATTAATTCAATAGAAACATGAGTGGCAAGAGTATCTCAGCACGCAATACCAAAGAAGTACGAATAAGAAATGATAACAATAGGACAGTGCCGAGTACTTTGAGTGAGCAATTACAAGCAAAGTAATGACTCTGGATTTAATAATAAAACAATAGGATTAACAAAGATCAACAAGAATGACAATGATGTACTTAGGTAAGGAGTACATCAAACAAGTGAAATTGAATAAGTAAAATGGTATACCAAAGGAAAAATTACTTTCAAATGAATAGTAATAGGATGAAATGAAATATTGAAACGAATGGCTAGAGATATAGAATGAAATATAGAAGTCTCAAACTTTAACTCCAATAAGCGACATTGCTATAAGAAGCAAATATGAATGTTAAGAATTGAAACAATGCCAAATGAGTATAGGATCCATTAATCCAATAAGCAAAACTTTCAAGAAACAATTGATATGCTAGAAAAGTGTAACTCTCTCTCAAATAAGTGAGAATAGAGTAAAAGATAATAATAAGACCGATAGAATTATGGAGTACAAGAAGGGTGTCCCACCTACACACTTAAACACCAACAAGTCAAATCCTACAATCTATCTTCCTCCAAAACAAGACACTAAGGAGATCTAAAGAACCTAAGGAGTCATAACAATCACCAAACAAGATAAATCACTCCAAAATTTTACATTCCGTACCAGACCAATCACTAAACAAGATAAATCACCGATTACCCAACAAGATTAACTAATGAAGACTCCAAAATCTGATAACACAATACAGATTCATATTAACCCACTATAACACAAGAGAATCTCCAATCAACAATTTAGAGAGTCATACCACCTAGAACTCAAAAGCTTAACGTAGGCAAGTAAATGTTCAGCCACCGAATTGCATTCTTATTTCCTCAAATAATTCTATCTCCCAACAATTACATCTTCGAATAAAGTAACTTTAGTCAGGAATCACTCCAATTGTCTCCAAGGTTTAAAGATCAAACTCCAAAATATCCATTAATAATATAGCAATCCCAAATAGTAGAAATACTCACATGTTATACTACACTTCATTCCATTCACAAATATGCATCACTAATTCCTCAAATAAATTCCTTCTAAAATAACCTCAAGAAAGTATAATCTGAGTTGAGACTCCAAAAGTGTCTAATCACAACCTCACAAAAACCTCAACTTATGATTCATCTCCAAGTAATAACAAGTTAAACATGGCAACAAAAGTAATTATAATCATCAAGATACATTGCTATTTCCTCGAACAACTTCATTCTCGCTAAAGGAACACCAAGATCAATCCACTAAACCGAAACTAAAATCCATAAACATAACAATTAAAATCTCTCTGATAAACTTCTAGAATAATAATAATTCAAAATTATGGCCTATCTCTATTTCTGAAAACTCTTACAACCACCCTAGACATTAAAAGGTCACTCACGAGTTAAAACATGTATGCAACTATATCATATGAAAGACAAGTATAACGTAATGCGCAATTATCATACAATGCAACATTATCACATAACACACAATCCAACATCTAAGAAGCCAACGTCACATAAACAGGTTATATCACAGAAGTAAGTTATAAACAATTAAAGTCATATAAGCAACAAACTTCACATAAGACAAGTTCATCACGTAACTCAAATTGGTCACTTAAAGTACATTGAACACCTAAAGCACGTTGTTTCACATAAGCTAGTTATAAACAATTAAAACCACATAAACAACTAACTTCACACAAGGCACAAAATCACATAAAACACAATTGTCACATAATACACATTAATCACATAATGCACATTAATTACGACACATTGAGTACGTATAACACGTTATCACATAAAACATATTGACCACATTAGTTCACTTAACACACAAGGCATATTTGTCACATAGAATGTTAGACACATAAGTAAATTAATCACATAAACATATTAACATATGTTTCACTTTTCTTTCACTTAATACATACTTGCATGCTTAGACCACTACCCACATTCCGAGGATACCCCGGCTGATAGCTAACATGCACTCTGATACCACTTAAACTGTCACGCCCCAACTCGACCCCTCTTACAATCAGCCAGGACGCAACAGAATTTCGGCAGCATAATGACAGTAACATAAACATTACGGCTCTACACCAACCCTTAAGAACAACATACATCAAACTCCACAAATCACCAACCAACTCCACAATCAAATTAACAACATACAAAGCAACCATTTCACACATTAAACATTCTTTCATCAACTCATTCATAGTTATGCGCCTCCGTTCCAACATAATACATTAACCCTTAATATACAATACAAAAACATATTGAGCCAATCTATCAACCTAATCATAAACAAAAGAGAAGCCACTAAGACAACATCAACTAATTCATTAACTTATCAACATCTTATACATTATAGACTATAAAGTAGATAAAAGTCTACTAAGTTAATATACATGACATTAAACAACATATAATCATGGATAAGACTCAGGAACATATGACTCGTCCACGTAAGGCACATTTTCCTCTTCAGGAGGCACGTACCCGTAATCCTGCGATAGTACACCTGTATGCATGCAATAATAGAGAGTGAGCTTATATAAAATAAGCCCAGTGAGGATCCGATAGATCTCGAGCAAGGTCTACTAAACTCCTTGGAATAATCCTTTGAGTCAGTAAACACACAATAACATCAATAATACTATCATCACATAACTATATGACCATTCAATAAAGGATACTCTCTCTAGTTGGTGTAGCTCCAAACGCCATCACGATCTCAACCATTCTTCTTATAACTCCCCATTACTCACGCACCCGAGGTACCTCACTAGCCCCTCCCTCCATGACACCTCCGTCATGCGAGCTGGGGGTAGCCTATGGCAGTCATGCCGTTATCAACCCGACAGCCCGACGCTGCCCGAGAGGTGGCACACACATACCAAGACTCCATAATCATCAATCATCAATCAATCAATTGGGAGATCAGCAACAAAAGTGCCCGATTCCCGAACTCAATAATAATCAATCAATAACATCAATATAACATCAATATTTAATTAAACAACAAATAACGAAGTTAGATGACAAAGTAGGCCATCTAACCGGACATGCATAATATACATAATTAAACTCTAAATTACTCATCAACAACTCACCATTCATTACTCGAACACTACCCAACCATCTAAAGGCATCGTTCAAGAAATTAAAGAATGACAACCTAAACTTCTAAAATTCATAACTTACAATCTACTAATCCAAACATTGCCAAATCAGTTCCTATCACTCACCCATTCAACCTACTACATTAGCCCTCTCGGAAATCCACCATAACACCTCCAAATCATGCCCGATAACCCTAAAACCCTAAGATATCTTGGCTGGATTTTCCGGATTTTCACACGAACAATGTAATCGAAAATTCGGCATTACAACAGCGCTAACACGTAATTATCAAGTATTTAGAAATCGACGGCAATCGATTTCGATCAACACAACTCATTTAATTCAACTTTGAACATTTTAATCAAAATTAAATACCCGAAAAATAAAAATTATGCTACATCCGACAGAAATTCGTAGTATTAGTATATAACGATCCCTAGCATGCAAGGAGCAATAATCTATCATCAGATTTCAATTCTAACGGTTAAATTTTCATTTATGAGCAAAAACATAAAAATGACATTTTGAGATCTAGAATTTTTCTCTCACCTTTGATGCGATAAAAGCCTAGGAATGCGTGCAATGCGTGCCCAACAAGCGGAATCCAACTCGGCACGAAATTCTACGGACAAAAACTAGCTTTTTCTTTGAAAAATTGCTTTGAAAACCTTGAAAACTCCTTGGCTTAATCTCCCATGAAAATCTCGGCCATGTGTGTGAAAATGAGTATGTTTTTGTGCTTTGGCAATGTGTGTTGATGATATATGCATGAAAGTCAAGATTTTAAATGAAAGTCAAAGTTGAAACTTTAGTATTTTTAGTGTTTTCTTGACTTTAAATGCATTTTATTGATCACCAAAGTTCAAAACATTTATTCAACACCCAAGCTAGCTCAAGTAAATTATTTTTAGGTGACAAGAAGTTTTACAATCAAACAATGTCACCCGAGTCGGATTAAAACTCGATTTTCGCAAAAGTCGGTGTAAAAACCCTAATAAATTCTTAATCCGATTTTAAAATCGTTTTCATCAAACTCAGGTCTATTAAAGTCCGTTGACTAAGTGTAGAAGGGTTAAAAAGATCAGTTTCAAAATTTTAGCGGACGTGTTTCGAAAACACTATTCACTGAAAATCGAAGATAAAATTTCTGATCCCGTTTTTTATGAAAATTTCATGAATTCACATTTAGCACGTATTAGGAGTATTGACATCAAAATTATAACATTCTAGGCCCTATAGCACATAAACAGGTCATATGCACGCAAAACGAGACAAAGCACGTAAATCAAGTTAAAGCAGAAAAATGGGGTTTCACAGATGTCGCACCATAACACTAGAGTTTCTATAGCAACTCCGAGTTAAGAAGATAAGAACATGGCCAACAGAGAAGGGATAGTTGCGCGTCATCACTATTGAACCATGAAGGAATAGGCGTCCTCAAGAGCGCCGAAGATGATAGATAGTTGTAGTTTTCTAGAAAAAAATCAATAAGCACCACTATTGAAGAAAGTGATAGAGATGCCTAGCGAAGAAAGAGTTACAAGTTGAGGGAAAACACAACCAAAAAAATAGGAAAAAGAAAAAAACCAAAAAAAGGGAAAAGGAAAAAAAAAAAGCATTATGGACGATGTTATTTTAAGATTTTAGAATTTTGTATTGGTGAATAAATATTCTTCTCTCAAAGGTTCTTATCAAGATCTTGTCAAACGTGTCTACAAAACAAAGCCCAATAACTTTGATTTCGACAAGGCTAAGGAGTTGTGTACTTTGTTAAGCTTGGATGATAAAAGTCGTGAGATCTTGAGGGAGGATTTGATTCAATATTTGCAGCCCACAGAGGAATTGGTGAACTTGAGTTTTGATTAGACAAGAAGAGTTTTTGATCGAATGCTTTGAGCTTAAGAGAGGATGTGAATCCAAGTTGTCCAAAGGTGTTCACAAAGTTTTTGGGTGTCCAAAATTCGAAATTGAAGTCAAAATCTGCTGAATTCCCTATGTGTAGTTGGGTTGCTGAATTCAAAAGATGTTGATCAAGTGCTTGAAGCTTGGTATTTCTTGCCAAGGGGGGAATTTGTTGGATATGGCTAGAATCCCAAGTAGAGTCAGATACTACAAACAATTAGAGGTTGGATAAGACTTGAAATACTATAGAAGATAGGAATCCTAATCATAATAGAACTAGGACTAGCATTAGTTTATTATAAATAAGACTATCTCGATTGGGTTTAGTTGTCACGCACCAAAAGGGTAGGTGTACCATATTATTTTAGATTAGAGTAAGAGTACATACGTCTCTAGGTAGGTGTATAAGAGTCATTATTGTAGTAGTTTCTATAAGTAATAAAGAATAATATTTTGTGGACGTAGGCTATGCCGAATCATGTTAAAATATTGTTGTGTTCCAACGTATCTATGTGCACCATCCTTCCAACACTATCATCTAGTCATATGCATGTGCCCTTTGCTTTTGGAGGCAATTAATTTATAAATGTTGAGCTAACTGATATAACTGTAATCATAGCACTCAACCCACTGTATTTTTACTACATTTGCATCTTAACTTGAGAACTAAATACAACACCTAATGCACTTTTGCTGCAATGTAGGATGATCTTGAAAGTGAAGAAACCGGACTTAAAAACAAATCAAAGTGCAAGTCAAAGAGTTGAGGAACAGTGGAGATTTAAGAATTGGTGGAAAAAGACGAGCTTGTACAGAAAGAATTTGGCCAAACCAAGTGTGAAAACAGACTCAGAACGTCGAAAAAATATGGAAATAGCCTTGGTCAACTTTTTGATCAAAGTTAATGTCACGACCCGGCCCCTCACGAAATCAGGATCCCTATTAATTCCACTAACATTGGCCCGACCCTAACCCTGGACATGAAAAACGAGAGAAAACAGACGGAGTGTTCCCTGTTTCTATGCCAAACCACCACCTGCACGTAGAAGAATATAACCACAACAAGGCCACCATACAAATAAAGTTCTATTTTCTTTTAGTAAATAAAACATTCCTAGCTTTTCATCTGGCAAAAGGCAATCATACAAGCATTCTAGTTAGATGACTATTTAACTTTAATTCCAACTCTTGACATATGAAATACATATAAGGTCATTAAAACCTCAATATAGATTACAAACACAAGGCCATGTCTTCACACAATTCACATAAGCTAAGCATTCGACCACAAACTACAAGCAACCAAAGAAACACTTGAACTTCTCTTCCTCCAAGACTTGAAGGACCAACTCTGCTTCACCTGAAAGTGTTAGAGAAAAAAGGGGTGAGCATACACCGGCAAAGTTTATGAAAACGTTTTCGTGAAATGCATATAAGACATTCGTAATCAAACACTTTATAAGAATTTGAAAATATAACTTTTAACATGAAATACTTGAAGGCATTAACTATACATGAGAATAACGTGAGAAAGTAACTTTAGGCATGATAAGATTGATAACATTGACATTATACGCTAAGTAATACATATAAAAGGATATTGCTAACCCTATGGAAAGCTTCGTCCATGCAGGTTTTCTTCTCTTCACGCCCCTTCACGTCTTTTCGCTTTTCTTCGCTTCGCTTGCCGACATCCCTTATCTCTCCATGGGTGTACTTTGGATGTACCCCAAATCCTACAACCCACGTCCGTGGATCCCTCTGTCTATGTAACTAGGGAATAATCCACGGCGGGTTAACATCTACTGGCAAGCCCTCTACTGCCCAGTGAATGATCACTATATCCAAGCCGACGCTTAAGGTTGCAACCTTCACTATGCTGAACGCTAGTTAGCATTGTTAGTTTGCTTGACATAGTTTATAGCACATCACACATTGTCACATTGAAGCAGTTTAACAATTGAATATAATAGATGCACCTAAGTGAGAAGTGACAAAATAGGCACATTATCATTCTCATGCTCTAAAATCAATAAACATGCGCTACACTACATTAACTACATGACATGCTATTATGACACTCTTTAATTCACTTGTCCTGTATTCACTCTTGAATACATTATCTAGCATGCTCGGGGTTTTTTTACATTTAGACTTCTAAGCACATTAACTACACTTAATAGCTAGACTAAAACATTCAAATCACTCAACTACAATTCAAGCTAAAACATGTTCAAACTTTGACCACACATGACTTTTACACTTAACACAAAATGTAACCTCTTATAGCATGCTCGAGGTCACGAGGAAAGGAAGAAAAACCACAGCAGCCCACTATTGTGGCTGCTAGGCCCAATGGGCCGAACACACACCCATACGTCCCATAATACACACACTCACACGTTAAGCTCTACTCAAGTTCTAGCTATTTTAGACACCTAATTAGCTATATAACCACTTATCTAACTTCATTTAAGCATTAGAACAATCACATTGCATTCAAACATGGTTCTTTATGTCAAAACACTATTCATCTTCTTCTTCATTTAATCCACATACATAACTCTAGCTAAACAAGTGTAGAAAGCTGAGAAACACTAATACAAGCCATATCTACTTATATATCAAACATATATATCCCTATTATTATCTTGCTAGCATAAGAAACAACAAAATAAACACTTATGGATGAAACTCTCACCTGCAAGAAGCTAGAAATGGTGGAAATATGCATGATAACACTTCAATCCTTCCTAAAATTGCTCAAAATAGCTCAAAATGCCAAGCCCTAGCTATAGCTTTTCTCTCGTTTTCCTCTCTGCCCTTTCCCCATTTTTGCTTCTTCTTTTCTTTCATTTTTTGGTCTTAATTGGTTATTATAACTAAGCTAATAACTTAAGATGGCTTGGGCTTGCTAAATGGGCCTAGAATTTAATTTAAGTAGCATATAAAGTCCAATGTTAGCTAAAAACTCTAAAAGCCCAAATAAAGTCTCTACAAAAATTCACTATTACTGACAGCATACTATTCATTCAGGACACTAATCTTTTTATATCTCACGCTCCAAACATGCAATGCACGTAATTCCAAAGAATGAATGCATCATTAATGATAGGCATTAAGGGAAAAATATGAAATCAAAAAAATAAAATGATCAAAAATTTCACTCTAGGCATGCAATGCACAAAAATTTCAATGAACGAATATTAAAGACAAGAAAATAAATTCAAATAATACAAATAATATAATAGTAATATAATCAATTTATATAAATTAATTAAATATAGATTGCACGTTTTTCAAAAAATATGGAAATTAAGGTTAACATATGTTTGCAAATAATTAAAGGGTTAATACCACTTTTGGTCTCTTATTTTTGACATCATTGACACTTTGGTACCTTATCTTCAAAATTTATCTTTTAAAGTTAGGACACCGTTAGTCCTTTTCACTCAATCCGTTAATTTTTTAACGAAAAAATAAAACACATGTGCTGCACACGTGCTTTTCTAGTTAAAAAATTAACGGATTAAGCTAAAAAATTAATGGATTGAGCAAAAAGGACAAACAGTGTCCCAATTTTAAAAGATAAGGGACTAAAATATCTCACTTTTAAAGATAAGGGACCAAAGTATCAATGAGGTCAAAGATAAGGGACCAAGAGTGGTATTAACCCATAATTAAAATAAGCACTTATTTTTATGCAAACATTTAAAATAACACGTAAGCATATGCAAATAAATAATTTAGCTATATGCTCGGGTCGGGGTGTCACAGTTAAAGCTTAAAAGTCAAAATTCTCAGCAGTAGGGCGCTCAAGCACACCTTAGTTGCGCTCGAGCGCACCTCAACCTCCCACGCTATAGCACGTAATTGTACCACCAAAAGCGTACCCGAGCGTACCGCCCGAACCGTAGCACGAAAATGGACCAATGGGAGCCCACCGCGCTCAACCGCGCCTTAGCCACGCTCGAGCACCATCACAAATTTTAGGCTATAAATACTCCCCAACCCCGGTGGTATTGATATATAATTTTTTGTTCAAAGTTTTATTTTATTAGATTTTATTTAGTTAATAGGTTATAATTATATAGTTTTATTTTTGTCAAACACGAGGGAAATTCTTCCCGAGTAGCTACATTGCAGGGGAACAATTACCCACTTTACCTGGAGAAAAATCCCGGTAGCTACGCCCGTGGAATCTCTACTCAACCCGCTACTTCAGAAATACGAGTTCATCTAATGGGAGAGCTTTTCTTTACACTCTTTTATTTGTGTAGCTCGTATTTATTTTTAATATCTTAGTAGATCTATTATCTAGGGGAAAATGTTGTAAATAATGATCTTTTAATTTACGGTCTTGAATTCGAATAATTTGATTTCAATGCAATATATGGCTTTCATTATTTGGTTCATTATTGTCTTTCATATACATTATACTTGTAGTTAATGTTATAATTGCTTTACATTTGTGCCATATATCCGAGCTTTAATAGTAAATCTATCGGTCGTACCATAGTTTTCATGAAGTTATAGGTTGTACCATAATTTCTACTTATGAATCTGTTAATTGCTTAGTTTAATTAAATCGCCTGGTCACTTTAGATTACAAGGACAAATCTATACTTTGGAGAGATAAAGGACTCGAGGGTAGAACGACACCTATAATTAAAATAGCAACCGAGACTTAATTAGTTAATGTCTAAGTAGATCTATTATCTCGAGGAGGATATTGTAAATGATGGTCTTTTAATTTATGGTCTTGGATTCGGATAGTTTGATTTCAATCCAATATATGGCTTTCGTTATTCAGTTCATTATTGTCTTTTATATACATTTTACTTGTAGTTAATGTTATGATTTTTTTACATTTGTGTCATATATCCGAGCTTTAATAGTAAATCTATCAGTTGTACCATAGTTTCCTTGAAGTTATAGGTTGTACTATAAATTTTACTTGTGAATTTGTTAATTACTTAGTTTAGTTAAATTGCCCGGTCACTTTAAATTACAAGGACATATCTATACTTCGGCTAGATAAAGGACTCGAGGATAGAACGACACATATAATTAAAATAGCGACCGAGACTTAATTAGTTAATGTATGAGTAGATTTATTATCTAGGGGAGGATATTATAAATGATAGTCTTTTAATTTACGGTCTCGGATTCGGATAATTTGATTTCAATGCAATATATGGCTTTCGTTATTCAGTTCATTATTGTCTTTTATATACATTATACTTGTAGTTAATGTATTGATTGTTTTACATTCGTGCCATATATCTAAGCTTTAATAGTGAATCTATCGGTTGTACCATAGTTTCCATGAAGTTATAGGTTGTACCATAATTTCTAATTTTGAATTTGTTAATTGCTTAGTTTAGTTAAATCGTCCGGTCACTTTAGATTACAAGGACAAATCTATATTTCAGCCAAATAAAGGACTCTAGGATAGAACAAAACTTATAATTAAAGTAGCGACCGGGCCTTAATTAGACTTAGGAAATTAACTAGGGTAGGCTTGTAGCTTAATTTGAACATTGAATTAGAGAATCTTGAACCCGATCCTAGGTTAATTGCCTCATTGCATATCCGACCCCTAGATCCTTTCTCTTGGATTTGACAAACTAAAATTTAGTTTAATTTACATTTTCTTTGTCACGACACTCCAATTCACAAACTTTCACACACTTATTCACGAATTAGCTTAAGAGCCTGCCTGTGGCTTTGACCCCGTACTCTAGTATACTACACCATATTGATCCGTGTACTTGCGGGTTTAAAACTTGGTTAATTTTGCACACATTTTATATACCGACAAGTAACGATCACTAACCATAAACAGTCGTGTTCCATGGCCAACTAATACATATCCTTACAATCGATTCTACTACTGGTTCCATATCTATCAATTATAACTATATGTTAAGGTAGACAATCCGAAGAGCTGAACTGGGCTTCAGCCTGCCAAGAGGAACACTGTAGGTTAAGCCCACATTAGCCATCCGACGATCAAGTTAGCGACCTTCTTAGTAATGAAGAAGATAATCTGAAAAAGAGTATGTAGAATGTATTTGATACCTTTTATCTGAGACTGTGAATGCTATTTTTACCTTTGTGAGAGATTTTGTTTCCTCTCTCATCCCTGATTCTCTGGAATTGTGTCAGAGTTAGTTACAAAAACTTTTCCCAAAGTCTCCCAGATACATCTCCAGCTTGAGCCCTCCGGATTAGTGACATTTCCAACACTCATGACCTCAGGCCTCGAAAGTGGTGGACCTCAAGCCGAAGTCACCAATGACTCTAGCTATATGTTTCATCATAGGGGTATTTTGGTAATTGTGCTCGGGCTCGAAAATTTACCTCATATCACTATATGTGGCTTGTACCTCGTTTAAGTTATTGTCTTCTTCTCGAGATTATCTTTGAAGGCACATAAACAAAAGACCTTCATTTCGTAAGATGGACTTGTATTTTTGGCAACAACCTGGACAATGGTGCTCCCAATGAACATGGTCGATACGTATTTTCCCAAGTGTGGCTTTAGTCACAATATTCAATCCTATGTGCACATGGGACTTAAGCACACTATGCTAGTGTATGACGTACTTTATAGTGTAAATCGATTGATAGGAGATGAACCACTTAGACTGCACAGAATAATGCTATATATCACCATTTTATCACCTCCTACATGGAGTCCTATACGGTATGCCAACTTGAAAATATCTTTATTTTCTCTTTCTTCTTTTAATTTTTTTTTTCTCTTCTTAATTTCTTTCTCTCTCTGTCTTAATGAACATTTACTCAAATATTTTTGTCTTTCTTAACTAATATTTACTCAAATCTTTTTACTCTTTCTTTAACTATATTAGACCCAATATCATTTTTCAACCAAAATTAAACTTTTCTTAGATCTTAATCTACTGTTGACTTTAGGAAGTCTCCATCTTCTTCTTCTCGACTCAACATTGCAAGCTTCTTTTAAATCCAGAAGAGAGTTTCCTGCACTAGTCTTTTGTTTTTGTTTCGAATTCCTGCACTAGTCCAAAAGTCATAAAAGTATCAATCTAAATCAAAATGTTTTTTTAGTAAATGACCCAAAACGTGCAATTATATGACATTGGCTTTAATTTCATGAACCACCATTCATAGTAAGAAAATAATAAAATGAATAAGTTTCATGTGTTCGATTCCTAAAACTAAGGACCAAGAGCTTTTTCCCTTTTTTTTTTAAAAAAAACAATTGTTTGTTATGCGGATGCATTAATGTAATAAGTTTAAAGCATTCAGCTTATCTATTTAGCAAGATAATTATGATGACCTAGAACTTGCGAGTAAAAAATGAGTTAGATTTAATTTTTTTCAAGGAGAAATATGTGTAATTTTGTTTCAATTTAAGATAGCATTATCATCAAACGGGTATGTCATAATTTGAGGATATATGGTGTAAAGTGAAATATTCAATCAAATCTATTTACGTTTTTGAAAAACCGTTGTGAATTTGGAAAATATTAAGATTACATTTTGAAACAGCCCTATTAGAAAGTCACCATTTCAGAACAATGATGAAGAGTTCTTAAAATCAGCAATGGGTTGGGAACCAAGAAAGTTTGATTTTGGTTGAAAAGTGATATTGGGTTTATATAATTAAAGTGAGAAGAAAAAGATTTGAGTAAATATGAATTAAGAGAAAAAAAATTATGAAGAGAGAGAAAAAGAATTAAAAGAAGGAAAGAAAAATTAAAATATCGTCTAGTTAGCATGTCATGTAAGACTTTACATAAGAGGTGATAAAAGGGTGTTAAAAAAATGGGTGATATATAGCATTACTCAACTCCAAACTAATCTCCCCACTTATAGTTCCATATAGTGTTATCTACCATTTCGTGTTTAAATTCTTTGATGAGCTCCAACAATAGATTTCGTTTTGTTCCAAGATGCTATTGATATCATAATGTACTATTACGAATTTCAGGCAACAACAAAATATGAGATTAAAAGGCATACTGGTGAGTTGAGGATCGATCCACGGAGATTGGAGTTACCAAGTTAAGTTAAGCGATTAATTTAGAGTTGTTTTGACTTCCAAGTCACGGTATGATTTGTTTAAGTTCAAAAAATCCAAAAGCAACGGTAAATTATAAAATTACAGAATTAAATTACAATACACTTTTAATTAAGTCCAAGAATTGAATGTGCTTCGGGATGATAAATGGTTCAGAATATTCAAGTATAATGTTATAGATTCATATTTAAAGATTAAATCATTCAAAAATAGGGCTACACGTTCCCACTTTTGAAGTTGGCCTCAGATACGTAAGTGATGAGTTTAATTGATTATCAAGATTGGAGGTGTTGGTACAACCGAACTATATTAAATCTCACAATTAATATTTCCCTTACATAATCTGGAGATGTCGGTACAACCAGATTGTATCAATCCGAGGTAGTCTCATATTGCCACTGGTTTACAAAACTAGGCACATGAGTATTATTGATTAACGAAAAATTGACGTCAAGTCTATGCATGATTAATCAAGTAATACTTATCGAGAAAAGAAATTACAAGATATAAATTAATTTGAATCCAAGAATTATATACAAAGAATATCATCACTTATTACCACCACGAATTTTGAGTTTAATGTGCCATAATAACAATTACAATACAAAAAGCTATATAGAAAATCAAGAAATCTAAAGAATACTTATCGAAAATAGCGGATGTTGATTCTCCGAAATGACTTTCATTTGGCTATAGCCTCCTCAATTCGGGCTTTGAACTAATGGAGCAAAAGGGTATTTATAAGAGAAAATTGGGTACTATTCTTGCAGCTACTGTTCACGCATACTATTTGCATAGTACTATTCAAATGGCTATTATTTGTACAGTACTATTCACATGTGGACTATTTGTACAGTACTATTCACACGTTTTACACACAGTTTTACTGTTCACGCGCAGCCGGTTACTGTTCACACATTGAATGTTACTATTCATGTATTAACCATTGATTTTGATTTTGACCAAAAGTTGACAAAAGCTATTTCAAGGTTTTTCAGCATCCTGAGTCCATTTTTGCACTCCGTTTGGCCAAATTCAATCTCAATTTGCTCGTGTCAATGTCATTCTACCTTCCTCTTTTAGTGTTGTATCGACGATTGTTTCCAATTATTGGCTTTTGACATCATTTTTTCTATTTTTTCTTCAAAACCTACATTGCACTAAATTTGTATCAAATGTTCAATTTAAGCTTAAAAGAATAGTGCAATCGTACATGATTTAATAGGTTAAAATATGAAAATATAGATTTATCACATACGAGCGACATAAGCCCTTGACAGTAGTGTGGTTCTAATCAAATACACTTCAACGCTTAAATTACTAGCCGAAAGATGCTTATAGGTGGAAAGTAAAATGTACAAAAGGTTGAGAGCTCAATTTTGGTATGTCTAATAGAGAATTTAAGACGTAGATTATGCTAACAAGGACAGAAGGTACAGTATTATTTAAGGTAATGAATACTATATACCCCTTCCTAGGGTAGAAATGACCTATTAATAGTTGTTGGTACGTCAAGAATCGATAAATCCTTAAGAGTTGTTTCCTTTAAGGACTCCTAAGGATTAGTGAATGATTCCTAATACCCTCTTCCTGATACTAGGATTGTAAAATTTCTTAAAATTTGATATGGTCAAATCCTAACCCCGAGTTTGTCATAGGTTTAACCACACAAGTTGGCATCAAAGGCCTTGTCATTTAACCTATTGGGATTGGGTATACTGAGGTTAGGTTCACCCAAAAGCCTTGTGCTTGGGTTAGACCTACAGTAGTGTAACTAGTAAGCTTCATCGATAGTAGTCTTGTAATTTCAAGCCTGAAGATAATCCGTAAAATTAAGCTTTCGGTGCAAACCCAATTTTCGCAACCACATATGCTATGAATGGATCTTGTGCCATGGATAAACAAAAACACTAGGATAATTATGATTAAAATAAATGAGGATGACCCTTCCGTACACTCACTTCAATGCTTGGGCCTTTTGGGAGGTACACCATAACTATGCGTGTCATGTACAGTGGTAAATGAAACAAGCCAGGATAGAGAAAAAACACAAAGAAAACAAAGAAAGAGAATCATTCAATATGCATGTACGTTCATTTAAAGTTGATTTTTCATGATGATATAAAGCAGGAAGAATTTTCTTATGTTGGTCAACAAACCAGAAGAGTCAAGGGGACATGTTTTTTTGGTTAAAAAGGGGGGGATATGTTTTGAATTAACATTTCACACATTCTATTTGACTATGTCTGCCTAAAATGTTGAACTATATATCAATGACGTCCTTGTATTACTATTGTTAGCCACAATTAAGTCTTGAATAAAGATAAAATTTATGAACTTTAAGTAATAGCTAATTAATTCGAATCAATTAATGTAGTTTCTAATTTCATTGAACAAGTTCTAGAAACATAAAGACAATAAATAAATGACTGGATGGATTTAACTATGAGCATATAAGGGTTCAGACCTTATTATCCAGAAACATAATTTAAATGATTGATAACATAGTCAAATAATGCATTATAATTCTCAGACCAAAAATGAAATAAAAAATCTTAAATTCTCCCGTGCAAAGACACACGAGATCACTCCCAAAAATAGAAACTAATTTTTCCTGTTTTTCTTACAGAGGATAATGTTCTCCCGTTGGTTAAATTCCTCAGAATAATGTCAACTTGACTAAAGAATGAAATTTAATCTTTGAATACAAAATCGTCTGATGCTTAAATTGATCCTATCGCGACGATAATTCGGACGTGGATTTCATGTCGGTTGCAATCATAATTGCAAATTTTAGGCTGCGTTTTGGAGAATTCCGTAATGGCATTGGTAAAGGCAACTAGGTAATTATGGGAAAAAGAAACTTCGTATCATCTTCAAGCATCAGGAAATATACAAAAATGGCGCATGTGGAAAGCAGCCACCTCGGACGGATATTGAATTTTTTATTTTTATTTTTTTGTTATAATAGAGGTTAAAATTATAGGTCAAATTTACAATTTAATCATTTTATCAAACTTTTGAGTTATATTAGTATTTTTTTTTCAACGAGCACTAATTTTATTTTATTTTTACCAAAAATACACATATATTTTAAAAAAAATATATATAAAAAAAATATATACATATATTTTTCTCATACAAAAAAGAACCCTAAGAGGTCTACTATTGACTATAATAAATAATACAATAAACTATTTTTTAATAGTTTAAACTTTTAAATGAGGTAGTCACTTAACATTTTATCAGAGTTTACGTAACAAAAGGTTCTGAGTTCAAAACTCACTGCCACACATTTAAAAGTATTAAAATTGTTCAAATATAAGACTTAAAAACTAACTTTTTTGCACTTGTGAAAATGTGTTAAATATAATAAATAATGCTCATCCAAAAGTTGGTAGGGGTCCATAAGAATGTGATCACATTCACATTCCACGAGTCTTGTTCCCACGTCTTACTTGCCTATAAATTGCAGCCCAAGACCCCGTCTTTATAGTCCAAGAGAAACATAACACAACAAACAGCTTAGCACACATTTGTCACAAGTCACAACTATAGAGAGAAGAAACACTTGAAAATTTTGAAGATCTAGACATGGAGATCACATTTCCAGTTGTTAACATGGAGAAGCTTAACGGTGAAGAAAGGTCTGCAGCCATGGAGCTGATTAAAGACGCCTGTGAGAACTGGGGTTTCTTTGAGGTAAGTGCTGTTCAAGATTGTTCGTCACTTCATTTACAACTCAACCTAATAACTTGATCAAAAGCTTTTGCTAAGTTATTTTCTTGCTTGTTTTGTTGTATATATTCTTAAGTTGGTGAATCATGGCATATCTCATGAGTTTCTGGACACCGTGGAGAGGCTCACAAAAGAGCACTACAAGAAATGTATGGAACAAAGGTTCAAAGAAATGGTAGCAAGCAAGGGACTTGATGCTGTTGAGACTGAAATCAATGAGTTAGACTGGGAAACCACCTTCCACTTGCGCCATCTTCCAGCTTCAAATATCTCTGAAATCCCTGATCTAGATGATGAATACAGGTTTTAATATTATAACTCATCAAAAGTTTCCTAAGAATCTGCTGGTCCAACTATATGGATATTTTGTGAAGTCACACTTTACTATTTGGCCATATGTAAGACCACTATATATTAATTTGATATGTTATCAGATACCACCAGGTTAGCAAAAAATACTAGATTCAAGTTTTCACCCATTAAAAAACAAAAAAAACTCTTCTCGTGGAAGTTCAAAACGAATCACGTTTGCAATTGAGGGGGCGTATTGAAAACAATAAAACTCATCACTAACGGTTTAATCTTTTAGGTAGAGTGGTAATTAATATGATAGGTTCTATTAAGGCGGCTTTAGTAAATGGAATTAGTGTTATGTGACCTTTTCATTTCCTAAATTTTTTTTTATTGTTGAATTAATGATAACAGGAAGGTGATGAAGGAATTTGCAAAAGAGTTGGAGAAATTAGCTGAATTGCTTTTGGACTTGCTCTGTGAAAATCTTGGACTAGAGAAAGGTTATTTGAAGAATGCTTTCTATGGCTCAAAAGGTCCTACCTTTGGCACAAAAGTAAGCAACTACCCTCCATGTCCTCGTCCTGAGTTGATCAAGGGCCTCCGAGCACACACCGATGCTGGTGGTATCATTTTGCTCTTCCAAGATGACAAGGTCAGTGGTCTCCAGCTACTCAAAGATGACAAATGGATTGATGTGCCACCTATGCGCCACTCCATTGTTATTAACCTTGGTGACCAACTTGAGGTATGCTCATCTAGTTATACTCTTTTACCATTCTTATTCACCACTTCTATATATTCTAAAAACTACCTTCTCAGTAAAAAATAGGGGTTCAATTCGTAATGACTTGAATTGTGTAATGCTGTCGTCAGGGTTTAAATTGTTTTGGGTGAGTTGATTAAATTTTTCGCAGGTTAATATTTGAACCTAGGTTGTTTCATTTGCAATTGCCAATTTCGATTGTAAAACAGTTAGTTATTCTTATGTCTGACATATTTTTGGGATTTTTCTTTTCATGATTAGGTGATCACAAATGGCAAGTACAAGAGTGTGATGCATAGGGTGATTGCTCAACCAGATGGTGCGAGAATGTCAATAGCCTCATTCTACAACCCAGGAAGTGATGCTGTTATATACCCAGCACCAGCACTGGCACAGAAAAACGAGGAGAAAAAGAACTATCCAAAATTTGTGTTCGAGGATTACATGAAGCTTTATGCTGGCCTCAAGTTCCAAGCCAAGGAGCCAAGATTTGAAGCCATGAAGGCCACGGAGAGCATTGTCAATTTGGGTCCAGTAGCAACTGTTTAAGTCATATAATATTTGTTGTGAAGCATCGATCAAATTCCCAGATACAAGAACGACCCAGGCCAGTATGGATGCAGTCAAAGAAGATTGGAACTTAGCTAACTCAAAGTAATGATAGTAATAATAAATAAATAAATAATAAAGCACCAGGTGTCTTGGTGATACAAACAAAAAGACAATTCCTAGCCAGATTCAAAATCAACTTTAGAGAACCTTTTGTATGTTATAATTTCCATTAAACATAAATGTAAGATTTGCCCTGTTTATTTAAATAAGTCATTATTAAGTGACAACTTTTGTTAATATGCTATAAAACAACTGCTTAGACCGATTGATTGTCACCACTAGTAAAAGCAACCTTGTCAAAATGCTTTGCCAAAGGGCACTTAAATGCATATGTTTTATACAAACAAATATTATTACATAATATTTCTTTCCTCTTTTTTAAAATTTTGTTTATTTTCTTGTTTTGTCTTAATTTAATATTTTCGTGCACTAAAGCTTGGGCAAACACAAGGGCACAAATTAGCAAAAAAACAAAATCTTCTCTCCCGTAATGCTTGTTTCTTCATAACCTTGTGAAAAGGTCTAAACCATTGATTCATTTGATTCAACAACGATAAAATAATTATCATAAAAGCTTAAATGAGGTACTTTCTAATTTATATTTATTAATCATCATCTCATCACCATTAGATTAAAAAATCAATGGTCCAAATCTTTCTTATAATGTGTGAAGGGATTCAAAACTAATCTATTCATAATAGATTTGGATTCTCTCATAACATTACATTATTCATAATCAAATGAGTAGACAAGTATAAGATTTTTGCAAGCAGTGTGGTGAATAGACCATTCAAGGAAAACTGCATAATGGCTTCATCTCTATTGGATCTTTTTGGTAACGTCCAAATATTAGAACACAAACCTTATGTGCAAGTCATCCGAAGAGTGCATTTCCTTCTCGATTGCATTTTTGAAAACGGCTATACAATTTGTCTTGAGGTTAAGCTATGGATTCTTTTAAGAATAGCAATAAACTAAGTTTGTACCCTATAAATGCTTTTATTTCTCCCTTCTTATAAGGGTAAATTACAGTAATAGTCCTTTTATGTTTGTTAATTTTTGATTTTATTCCAATTATTTTTAAAATGTGAAAAAAGTCCCCATTGTTTGTAACATATGTGCAAATTGGTCCTCATCAAGATTATAGTTATTAAGGATGAATAATTTGTGAAGAGACCATTTGACCCTTACATATTTTCCTAAATGACCAGCATGTCCCTAACCACATAATTAGACAACTAAAACTTTGGAGACTAAACTGAAAATTATGTACAACATTGAGGCATATTTTAAATTTAATGTACAAACACTAGAAATCAAATGTTATTAAATTTTAAAAATCTGCCCTCCAAATGTGGTCACGTACGATTGCTAATTTTAACAGTAGAAAAAAATATTAATATTTGAAAATTATTGAGGTCTTATTTAAAAATTTAAAAAATAGGGACAAAATAAAAAATCAACAAATAATGGAAACCATTCGTGCAATTTTCCCTTCGTTATAACTTGTTCTTTTAGTTTGGATGTGTTACTTTATCTATTCCTCTCTTTGATCACTAAGTGACAATTATTGAACCTCAAAATTTTTTCCTTTTCTAAAGCAAGTTTCACATGAACCCATGTGAAAAAGATGTGTTGGATTTACCAATTGCATCCTAGATTTCTAAATATGTGTGTTAAGGTAAAATCTGATAAATAAATGTAAGATAATCTGTCTGACGTGTTAAGGGTTTGCTTGAGGCTTGTTGACTTGTTTTCTGCAAAACAAAGGACCTCAGGGCTGTAAGGCCTGGCATAAAACTTATGTGCATTTACATAATCCTATGTACATTTACATGATTATATGTGCAATTATTTATTTTAAATAAATATTAGATTGATACTTGCATAATTTACAAGGAATTAGAGTTTGAGTAGTATTTCATCTAACTTGGTAAATTGAGGCATATATGATTATTAATTATTTTGTGTGTAGTAATCTTTTAACACCCTTAAATATTTTAATTAACTTAATAAGTAAAGTTTTGACTGTAATACTCGAGCCCGACCATGCATTTGTAAGTATTTATTTCTTTCATTATTCTTGAAAAATATGTATTTGTGATTATTTGCTTGCATTTCATTTATAATTAATTGCCTCATTATTTAAGATCAACTTGAATTTTAATTAATAGTGACCTACTAGGCGTTCTTAGTTATCCTAATGTGAATTCAATGAAACTTAGGAATATACTAAGTTAAGCATATCAAACTAAGCGTTCGTTTCAAACTAAAAAGGGAAGATTAACCTAGGTAGTACATTTGGATTGTTTGAGTAGTGCAAAGGTAGAAAATATTAAACTTGGTACCTTACTTGTTTTTATAACTTATATAGTATTAGAGCCTAGATTAAGTTCATTATCTTAGGATGCGATAGGTTATAGTTAGGATGTTAGTAGTTGAATAGATTATACTTAGAATTAGTATTAGATAAAGTAGTTATGCAAAAAAGATAATGCCTTACAAACTTTCATTTGAATGATGTAGCTTTTAGTACCTCTGGATTAGAATGAGGTGAAATGTAAATATGGCTATATGATAAAATGGTGAAAATGAGAGGGATAGTTATATTAATTAAGTGGTTGAATCTACTAAAGTACTCTAAATACATAATAAACTAGAGTATGAAATAAGTTTCACTTGGTAATAATATTTGAAGTTATAATAATGTGAGGGATAAAGGTAGGTTAATACGGTAAAGGTCCTAATATAAAGAATTAGTATATATTTTAATAGGTATATTAGATAGCTAGGGATTGTAAACTAATTAGGTAGGTAGCAATTTTAACTTCTGAGATAAAACAGAGAATGTTGGACAAATAATTAACCTAATGGAAAATACTTAGGTATAACATTTGGATTCAGATATAAGTTAAAAATGCTAATATTGTTGGGTCAATACCGCTCAGAATAATGTAACTTATTAGCTCTTAGATAGGATTCAATGATACTCACACTATTTTGTTAATACCAATTAATTCCTATAGCCAAACCAACTAGATATCTAATTATCACAAATTATTGTTACTAGCTTATACTAGTCATCATTAAAGTTTTCTTCCTAAGCTGCCACCCAGGTTAACCTAATTAATTCCACTGTCACCTTCACCCACATAGCTTAAACACGTTTCAAATAGTCACCACTTGGCTTCACATAAAGTTGTTACCTTTCATTAGTCATCACTCAAGCTTAGCCATATCGTGCCAGCAAATAAACTAGTCACAATTAGCATCATCATCAGTAGGCTAATTTCTTTACTGCCCCATAAACCAACCAAAACTATCTACATGTAGCAATTAAACATTAAGCCACGACTTGCACTCATCGTTACTAAGCAAAGCTATCATCCTACTTCGTCCATGTCCTGCTTAAGCAAATGATACAATAAAGCTACAACACCTAAATTATCATAACTTTATCCTTGTAAGCAGCTTGCCTATGCACCTAAAACACTCACACAACATCACCAGTCTACTTAAAGGAAATCATAAATAGCCACTTGTTTGAGGTGTAATCAAGATTCATCATAACTATTTAGAACTAGGTCAATATTGCTGTCAATTAAATTAAAGAGCCGAGCTGTGAATCAGCTAGTTGTGTGGACATCTTGCATGCATGCCATACAACCTGATTGTATCACTAGACATCGAGTATAGCCACTGGTCACAGCACGTCTTCACCATGAACACGTAAGAGCTTGCTTCATGTTAGCTAGTTACCTAGGTTATTATTAGAAATAGATTTTATTATGATCTAGCGGTACCTCCCTATTTGCCAACAAGAAACGATAGCTAAGGTAAGTCATAAACTAGATAGGCCACATCTACGCAATTTCTATATAAATAGGCGCAGTTTCTTCATCAACCTAAAGTAACAAAAAAACTCCTAAAAATCTTCTAAGCTTCATAGCCGTAACAGTAGCATTAGTGAAGCAAAGTGAGAGAGTTTTAGTTAGCATTTTACTTGTGTATGGCCAAACTCGACTAAATCAAAAGTCAACCGTGAGCTTCATAGGCCATAGTAGACGTAGTAGCTTGATCTTTGCATTAGTTTTCTTAGTCTAGTTGGTAACTTAGGAAAATTGGATTGGTAGCTTGGTGGACTTCATTATTTTAAGTAATGGTTTAGCTTTAGTTAGCTAGATGAAACAAAGAAAAGAATTGATGAATTGATTGGGAACAAATGCAAGAAGTTGGAGATGGTAAAGCTAAAGCCAAAAAAGGAAAACAAAATGGGGAGCTTATATACTGTTTTAATTGCCTGTTAGAGCTGGAGGTGAGGAATTTTCTTAAACTCATGAGTTAATTATTTGAGTTAGTTGGTATTAACTTACAAATTTAAGTGATTAGAAAATATGAGAAGATTTCATAAACTCAAGAAAATTATTAATGTATGAGTTAAATTATATATGTGTTAGTTTGGACTATATGTATAAGGGTTATAAAATTATACTCATAACTAGCTATAAATGTGAGGAGATTTTGGTTAAACAGCATCTTTAACATGAATATGTTCATCTGATAATTATAATATGCTTTGGTATGTTGATATATAAATTAGATGTTAAACTTTGACTAAATTAGCTATTGTTGTCCCTTAATTAAACCTAAGAGGGGGGTGAATTAGGTTATATAGGCAATAAAACTACTTTTTCGATTAGGCAATATGATAGCAATGATTAATAAAAAAAGATCTTAAATAGATATGCACTTTAACAATATAAAATGTGAGTGAGACAATTTATCAAACACTTAGTGAGCAAAAAATAATGCAAAGAGAGAGTTAAGAGAACGAGAGTGCAAAATACGATTTTAGCGTGGGTCGGCCTCCGCCTAAGTACACAACCCAAGCTCCCCTCTTAGGATTTCAACAGTATTCACTATGGTGGCTCTTCAAATGTTGGTGAGTCCACAAACCAACTACAATGGTAGTTCAAGCTTTTACAATAGAAAAGAACTATTTTCAATACAAAGCTTTAATTCCAACAACTTTGACAAGGAAATCCTTCATTTCAAAGTGTTTAACTCTATCGTTTTATAAGTGTTTGAGATTCACAATAAAAGTCCTCTTTTAGGGTAGATCAATATAATGAATGCTTCTCTTTCAACAATGCTCACAATTTCTTGCTCAAGTATAGCTCAATGATGATTCAAAGGCAAAGATAATGAAAGAACTCAAGTGTAATTGATTTGAATTAATGCCTTAAGAGTTTTCAGTTGAGAGCATTAATAGAAGCCAAATTGCGTGTAATAAATGCTCTCAAATGTTCAAATAAACGGCTATATTTTGAATCAGTATTTTGTCCCGACCGGTCGACCCTTGTTCGCCGGTCAACCGGTCGAGAGACCCTCGTCTGGTGGACGGGTCTCGAGCGGATGACCCTTTGGCCACCGGTCGCAGTGGGGTCGTCTCGTGGAACCAAAACTGTCAGGGTTGGGTTTTTAAAAGGTGTTTCTTTTGAACATGTTTTGTAAGATATTTTTCAAATGTTTCAACACAATATTTGAGAATCAAAATTGAGCATATATCTTTCTGCAAGACCCAAAAACCCTAGTCAAGTCTCAACCTGTACCCCTTATGACTTCTGTCTCCATCCTTATAACTCCATCTTCATTCTTCGAATCTTCTATTTGAATTGTTGAATGTTCTTCTTCCTTCTTTAGCTTTGATGATCTTGGAATTGGAGTCAATCTTGATTCATCTTTACTTATGCACACTTTCACAAACTCATTAAGCACATTTATGGTTTGTAATCATCAAAACCAAGATTTAGAAGCCTCTCAGGCTAACAATCTTCCCTTTTTTATGATGACAAAATTTATCTCAAATAATAACAATGTAAGCATAATGAGTTTGAGGGAGTATTTAGCAATTTGTGCATTGTGAGTTTGTTTGAACTTAAGATATAAGTTTGTTCAAAAGACTCCTCCTCAACGAGTGCATACATAACAACTCCCCCTTAATATATGAGTTCTTTTTAGATATGCTTTTATTATTTATACAATTTTTCTCCCCATTTTTGTCATTAGCAAAACATTAAGATCATTCACACAACAATAGTAACTTCCTAGGTGACATTAGCAAGCAAAGAAAAGCATTTCTAGATTTGAACACCAAACACTTGACACAAAGTCACAAAGTAAAGCAAGTCATAGAAAGGAAAACTACCAAAACAATGGAGTTGAAAAAAAAAATCAAAACCATGGAAGAGAATGCATGAAGTAAAACATGATTGTTGGAAAAAAGAAAGTTGCAAAGTTTAATGAGAAAGGGGATCATCCTATGCATCGCAAGGCAACAGGCTTAATCTTTGATGAACTTTTCATAAAGCTTCTCAAGTATCGTCTTCATTCCCTTCATCTCAGAGTTGACTTTTCCAACAGTCAAGGATAACTGATCAACTTTCAAAGTCAAATTATCAATCTTGGCATCTACTTCTTCAAGGGTAGCTCGGCGAGGTTTTCTCTTTGTAGACGAACTAGCTCCTCCAATATCAACCCGTGAAGGCTCTCTGCCTTCGTGGTCTCCTTCATCACTCTTGCTTGCAACATCACGTTCATCACCTTATTCCCCAAGGTCATAGTTTTCTAGATCATCAACTACCTCAGATTGAACCTTATGAAATTGACGTTGCTTAATGTAGATAATGTCATTATTTTCACGAGCCATGTATTGTCTATTTAGGCAATATTGGTCAAGGAAGTAGGTGGCATCATTCAAGGGTGCAAACTGACCAACACGATCGATACCCTTAAGACAGAAGAAGTGACACGAGCATTCCATAGGGCAAAGATTTCTTCTTAAAGGCCAGCATGTGACTAAGTATAATATATGGGATGTTTATTTTTACCTTCTTGTACATGAGGTGCATCACATACCCCGTGAAGGATGGAATGGTCCCGTCTTTTATATTACGAGGCATGATAGATTGATTGAGGATGTAGAGTAGCAAATGTTTCTCGACACATAGTTGATCTTTCTTGGGCATAAACTCGTCCGATTTTCCCGTCCTATCCCACATTGTAGCACACATCTCCTTGAAAGCGTCTACTGTAGTTCATTTGGTAAGTTGACAGTGGTACAGAGTCTGAGACCACGATATGGAATACCAAATGAGTTAGCCACGTCTTGTTCACTCACAAAGATGTTAACACCACTTACTCGACTCTTTATCCCCCTCACACTGGCTTGTTCACCTTTTACCGCATTGGCATAGAACTCACGAACCTATAGAACACAGTTGATGTCCTCGAGTCCAAACAAGGGAAGCCATTGTTGATGATGAAGCAGTTTATAGGGACAAGTGTTATCTAAAAAGTTTGAAAGATCAATGCGTTTACCCCATAGTATATCCTTTTTATAGAAATCCCCCGGTGCTATGATGTACATTGGATCCCATGGGTCAATAGTATGAGGCCTAAACCCGGTCTTTCATTTCTTGGATGCTTGTCTGGATGATGATGCCATGAGTTGTCAAGAGAATTTGCAAGAAAAAAGCAAGAGATTTTTGGTTTGGGAATTTTGTCGAACACCTTGTGTGCAAGAGAATTTTGAAGAAGTTTTAATGAGAATTTGAAGAAGAAGAAAGATACTTGAGTGAGTTATGAGGTTTTAAAAGCTTTGAACTTTCTTTTGTATTGAAGTTATGAACTTTGAAACAACAAAAATTGCTAAGGGTTTGATAGAGTTCTAAGAAAAAGATGGTAGAGTTTGAAAGAAATAGAATAGTTGAAGAAGTTTGAAAAAATTTGGTTTTTTAAGCTTGGTGCCCGTTAATGTCGCGACCGGACGAGGGTGAACGCGCTGGTCATCCGGTGCTATACCCTTGTCCGCCTGAGGCATGTATACCGGATGAGGGTATACTTCACCGGTCGACTAGTAGAAGACCCCTCTTCCGGTGGTGCATTTTCTGCCATAAAGTACAACACATCTAAAAGAAAACTTCAAGTTGCATTTTTCAACACATTTTAAGCATGCCCAACTCTCTTCTAATCACACAAAATTGATTCTCATGCAATGGTTTAATAAAAATTTTAGCTAATTGATGCATAGAATCAACAAAGTTAAGCACAACATCCCCTTTTTGAACATGATCACGAATGAAATGATGCATAATTTCAATATGTTTTGTTCTAGAATGTTGGATAGGATTTTTAGTGAGATTAATAGCACTTGTATTGTCACATTTAATAGGCACATTATCATATACAAGACCATAATCAAGCAAATTTTGTTTCATCCAAAGAATTTGTGCCACACAATTTCCGACAGATACATATTCAGCTTCGGCCGTAGAGAGAGCTACACTATTTTGTTTTTTATTAGACTAAGAGATTAATGAATGTCCTAGAAATTGACAGCATCCACTAGTACTTTTTCTATCTACACGATCTCCTGCATAATCCGCATCTGAATATCCTACAAGTTCAAATGAGGTGCCTTTCGGATACCATAATCCTAAATTTATGGTCCCCTTAAGATATTTAATTATTCTTTTTACAGTATTTAAGTGAGACTCTTTAGGACAAGATTGAAAACGAGCACATAAGCACATAACAAATACAATATCGGGTCTAGAGGCAGTTAAATAAAAAAGGCTTCCAATCATACCTCGATATTACTTTTCATCTACTTTGTTACCTTCCTCATCTTTGTTAAGCTTGATTGATGTTGACATTGGTGTACTCATTTCTTTTGCTGACTCAAGTCCAAACTTCTTGATAAGTTCTTTAGTGTACTTGACTTGATTTATGAAAGTACCCTATTGTGTTTGTTTGATTTGGAGTCTGAGAAAGAAATTTAATTCTCCCATCATACTCATCTCGAATTTCTTGTGCATACACTTAGAGAAATACTCACAAAGAGATTCATTAGTAATACCAAAAATTATATCATCAACATAGATTTACACGAGCAATATATCTTTGCCTTTTGTTTTAACAAAAGGGTTGAATCTAATTTTTCTCTAGTGAATCCTTTTTCAAGCAAATAATTGCTAAGCCTATCATACCATGCTCTAAGCGCTTGCTTAAGGTCATATAATGCCTTATCTAGTTTATATACATGTTTTGGCAAGTTAGAAAGACACTTTTTACATCCATTTGATATAATTTAAAGTTCATAAAACATGCAAACGAAAGAAGCATACGAATGGATTCAAGTCTAGCTACTGGAGCAAAAGTTTCATCATAACCTATCCCTTCTTCTTGACTATACCCTTGAGCAACTAGTCTAGCTTTGTTCCTAGTTACAACCCAGGATTCATCTAGCCTATTTCTAAAAACCTATTTTGTACCAATTATAGGATAATCCTTAGGTTTTTCAACTAGATGTCATACTTTACTTCTTTCGAATTGATTTAATTCTTCTTGCATGACAATTATCCAATCTTCATGATCTAAAGCTTCTTTAACATTTTTAGGCTCTACTTGAGAAAGAAAAACATTATGTTCACAATAAGCATTTAAATTAGAAGAGTTCTTACTCCCTTTGAAGGATCACCAAGAATTTGATCATTTGGGTGATCTTTTACAAACTTCCAACATTTTGGTAGATCAACATTTGTTGTAGCTTCTTGGTCATTTTGCATTTGTTGTACATTGCCTTGTGGATTTGCTAGTGCTTCACCATCCTTTAAGGTTTGACCTTCTTCAAGATTTGTCTCATTTGGATCAGTTGAGGTTCCCTCATTTCCAATGGTTGTAGGTAAGTTTTGAGTGTCAACTTCGGAAACACCTACATCATCATCCTTCTTTCTCGGGGCAAAATGATTAGTTTCATCAAAATCCACATGCATAGACTCTTCGATAAGCATATTTCTTTTGTTAAAGACTCTATAAGCTTTGCTTCTTGAAGAGTAACCCATAAAAAGCCCTTCATCTGATTTAGAATCAAATTTTCTAAGATGTTCTTTTGTATTTAGGATGAAACACTTACAACCAAGTACTTTAAAATGAGACACATTTGGTGCTCTACCTTTCCATAATTCATAGGGTGTTTTCTTTAAAAAATGTCTAATTAGTACACGATTTAACACATAGCATGCGGTGTTTACGACTTCACCCCAAAAGTATGTTGGCAAGTTGTTTTCTTTCAACATTGTTCTTGCTATTTCTTGTAGTGTTCGATTCTTCCTTTCTACTACCACCTTTTGTTGAGGAGTTCTAGGAGCCGAAAAATTATGTTCAATGCCACGTTCTTCATAATAGTCCATGAAAGATGCATTTATAAATTCGGTGCCTTGGTCACTATGTATGTAATTTATGTAATAGCCTTTATCATTTTGCATCTTATTACAAAGTTTAGCAAATTCATTGAAGGCATCATTTTTATGTGCAAGAGGTCTTACCCATGCGAATCTAGTGTAATCATCTATAATAACATAGACATATCTAGATCCACCTAGGCTTGCCACATCCATTAGACCAAATAGATCCATATGTAATTTTTGTAAAGCTCTTAATGTGGTTACCTTGCTAATTGTTTTGAAAGATATCTTGTGTTGTTTTCCAAATTGACATGCATCACATAAATGGTCTTTTTGAAATTTAGTCTTAGGAAGACCTATGACAAGTTCTTTTCTCGAAAGCTTAGCAAGTAAATCCATGTTGGCATGACCAAGTCTTCTATGCCATAGCCATGAATCTTCATTAATAGTAACTAAACACGTCACATTTTGGCACTTCAATTCAAGAAAATTGATCACATACACATTATCACATCTATTTCCAACAAATAACACTTTATCATCTCTATCATATACTTTGCAACAGGTAGATAAAAATTCAACTCTAAATCCATTATCACAAAATTGACTTACACTTAGTAAATTATGTCTAAGACCTTTAACCTACAAGACATCATGAATAAGGAGAGAGTTTATATCTCATATGCTACCCTTACCAATGACTTTGCCTCCTTTATTTCCTCCATAGCTAACTTTACCTTTGAAATCTTTGTCAATCTCATAAAAGAAAGATACATCTCCCGTCATGTGCCTTGAGCACCCACTATCAATTACTCAAGTATCTTCATACTTCACCTTTACGGCAACCTATCATTCATAGAAACAAATCAAGTTTATTTTGGTCCCCAAGGTTCTATTGGGTCCTTTTGTGTTAGTACGAAGTCCTAACACATCTAACAAACCATTTGGGTCTAAGCCATAAAGGAATGTGAGAATCTCTTCCCACCATGTTTCTAAATCTATATTGTGATGCATTGTGACCAATCTTCTCACAATAAGTGCATCTCTTAAATGACCTTCTTGATATTAAGGCTATATGCCAAGAGGATGATGTTTTGACAAAGTGATTTTGAAACCCTTTTTGATATGGGTTATTGCCAATCCCTTTTTTGTCAAATTGTGCTTTTTGTGATTCTTTTAATGGTGGATGGACAATTGAGGATTGAGAAGCTTTCACAAAGATAGTTTTTGAGAACTTTGGTTTAAAAAATGGCTCATAGCCAATTCCACCTTTATCAAGTGGTGATTTTTGAGCACCAAGGATTTCATCCAAGGTTTTTGTTCCTTTTGAAAATATAGCAAGATCATTTTGTAGGCCAAGAACTTGTTTTTCAAAATCTTTGATTTCTAATTCATTTTTGGATTTAAATGATAGTGTTCACACATTTCTTTGGTAAGAGTATTATTTTCATCTCTAAGTTTCTTAATTTCCTTTTGAAGTTCATCATTTTCTTTTTGAAGATTCTTTACTTTTGAATGTGCAAGAAGAAAACTATCATGCAATTTTGAAAATTCATTTGTTAGTTCCTCAAATGTACATTCATCATCATTAAAAGAAGAAGAAGATTCATCACAAGATAAAGAAGTTACCTCATCATCTCTAGCCATGAAGCACACAAAGTTGGCCACTTCGGTTTTACTTCCACTTTCGTCACCGGTTGATATATCATCCTCGACACAAGCCTTCATTTCCTTTTGTTTTACTTTGATCAATTTTGTACACTTTACTTTGATGTGTCCCGACTTGTCACAATTGAAGCACTTGATCTCCTCTTTGGTTTTTTCAATTCTCTCTTTGAATCTTCTCTTGATATTGTTGTTGATGGGCTCTCTTTTCCTCATCTTTTTGTATTTCAAGAACTTCTTAAATTTTTTTGCAAGAAGTGCAAGTTCATCATGATTACTATCGTCTTTGTCTTCATCACTTGATTGAGATTGAGCAATGAGAACAAGTGATTTTATTGACTTCTTTTCTTCTTTATCTCGTATCTTTTCTTGATTTAATACAAGTTCCTCCGTCTCAAGATTGCAAATGAGTTCATTCACCATAATCTTGGAGAGGTCGGTTGATTCTCTAATTGATGTCACATTTGGTTTATATTCTTTTGGAAGAGCTATAAGAATCTTCCGGTTGAGTTCTTCATTTGGATACTTCTTTCCGAGAGCACTTAAGTTGTTTACGATTTTGGAGAATCTTTGATGTATTTCATTTAGTGACTTTCCGGATTTCATACAAAACAAATCATACTCATGAATGTGAAGATCAATCTTGTTATTCTTCACTTGAGACGTTCCTTGATACGACATATGTAACATTTTTCAAATTTCGTGAGTGGTTTCACATTGACTTACACGACTATACTCGGTTTCGTTTAGAGCACAATAGAGGATGTTATTGGCTCTTGAGTTCTTGGTCATCATGATAATATTTTGATCATTGAACTCTCCTATTTCTTTGGGCACTTGAACGGTTTTGACTTTCTCGACTCCACTTGCACTTGGAGCATATTTGACCGTCACCTCCTTCATTGGAATATAAGGGCTATCTTCCACCAATGACCATAGAGCATAGTCAACAGATTGTATGTATGTCTCCATCTTGTTTCTCCAATAATTGAAATTGGTACCTATAAACTATGGAGGCCTATTAGTGGAGTAACTTTCAAAATAAGGAGAGGTAGTATTGTTTTCCATTTATCTTTTCTTTGCTAGATGTTAAGCTATATGCAAAGTCCTAGCTCTTGATACCACTTGTTGTCTCTTAATTAAACCTAAGAGGGGGGGGGGGGGGGGAGGGGTGAATTAGGTTATATAGGTAATAACACTACTTTTTTGATTAGGCAATATGATAGCAATGATTAATCAAAAAATGATCTTAAATAGATATGCACTTTATCAATATAAAATGTGAGTGAGACAATTTATCAAACACTTGGTGAGCAAAAAATAATGCAAAGAAGGAGTTAAGAGAAAGAGATTGCAAATTACAATTTTAGCGTGGTTTGACCCCCGCCTAAGTCCACGACCCAAGCTCTCCTCTTAGGATTTCAACAATCTTCACTATGGTGACTCTTCAAATGTTAATGAGTCCACAAACCAACTACATTAGTAGTTCAAGCTTTTACAATAGAAAAGAACCATTTTCAATACAAAGCTTTAATTCCAACAACTTTGACAAGGAAATCGTTCCTTTCAAAGTGTTTAACTCTATCTTTTTATAAGTGTTTGAGATTCACAATAAAAGCCATCTTTTAGGGTAGATGAATACAATGAATGCTTCTCTTTCAACAATGTTCACAATTTCTTGCTCAAGTATAGCCCAATGATGATTCAAAGATAAAGATAATGAAAGAACTCAAGTGTAATTGCTTTGAATCAATGCCTTAAGATTTTTCAGTTGAGAGCATTAATAGAAGCCAAATTGGGTGTAATAAATGTTCTATAACGTTCAAATAAACGACTATATTTTGAATCAGCATTTTGTCCTGACCGGTCGATCCTTGTTCACAGGTAAACCGGTCTAGAGACCCTCGTCCGGTGGACAGGTTTCGAGTGGACGACCCTTTGGCCACTGGTCGACCGGTCGCAGTGGGGTTGTCCTGTGGAGCCAAAACTGTCAGGGTTGGGTTTTTAAAAGGTGTTTCTTTTGAACATGTTTTGTAAGATATTTTTCAAATGTTTCAACACAATATTTGAGAATCAAAATTGAGCATATATCTTTCTGCAAGACCCAAAATCCCAGCTAAGTCCCAACCTGTACCCCTTATGACTTCCGTCTCCATTCTTATAACTCCATCTTCATTCTTTGAATCTTCTCTTTGAATTGTTGAATGTTCTTCTTCCTTCTTTAGCTTTGATGATCTTGGAATTGGAGTCAATCTTGATTCATCTTTACTTGTGCACACTTTAACAAACTCATTAAACACATTTATGGTTTGTAATCATCAAAAACCAAGATTTAAAAGCCTCTTAGGCTAACAGCTATAACTTATAAAATTATATGTGGTTGATTATAGATATAAGGAAACCTTTAATATATTCATACGAGTTAATTTATATGTTAAATATAAGCTATAAACAAGATTGACTACAAGAAGAATTTCTTGAACTCATTTAATTAGCTTTGATTAAATAATATTAGCTTTTAACTTATCTACTCTTGTTAAGGATTATTTGATATCAATTAAGATATTGTTTAATTTGTTGGTTTTAAGTGACAACAATAAATTGATATAAATTACATTCTACTGTCTACTTGAACTACTATTTCTAATTGCTAAAGGTACTTGTTCGGGGACGATCTCTTTCGTTGTTCTCCACTTATGTGTTTACCGAACTGTGTGATCGTTAATTGCAAAAATGTTATCAACTATTTGTTATACGACTACTTGTGCATGTGTGTGTTACGTGATTACTTGTGCATACTTGTATGCTATTTGGGGGTTGCAACCTCAGGCATGATAGCTTGCATGAACGTCGAGCGGCATAGGGCTTGCCGGTACTCCCGTGTCTATCGTGGCCTACTCTTTTTCCCTCTTGGTGATCTTCACCCTCGGGGAACTGGGTCGTAGAATTCGGGTACAATCCAGAGTACCCTCTTGAGAGAGATAAGAGTTGGGATTATGATCAAGGCTGGCCATCTCGAGAAATGATTGAATTGAAAATTGTTCCTACTCTCACTTGGTACCACCCTCGGAGAATAGTGTCCTACTCTCGCTTGGCATTCCACCCTCGGAGAGTAGGTTGCTATGTGTTGTGGATATATTCTATTAAATTGACTATCTATCTATATCTTGATGTCTACCATATGTGGATATTATTGTACATGTACTGCATCATAATTTTCAAAAGAGACACACCAAAAATGTTTTAAAACTCTTCTATTCCATCATCACTGAGCTTCCCCAGAGCTCACCCTCTTTTCTCCCCCCCATTGCAAGTGCAGCTTAGCTTGTAATGGAGATTTACATCATGTGCTAGAGTAGAGGATTACATTCTGGAGCTCTTTGCTTGTTATATTTTGAACCAAGTTGTAAAAGTTAGTGTTTGATTGTACTATTCTCGGGTAAAAAGGCAACTGAATTGAAACCCTAATTGTATAGCAGCGGGATAGTTTCTGTATCTCGGGTGATGATGTAACACCCTTTGTACTTAATTTATTGTATAAAAGCTTATTATTGAATAGTATTCTGTATTTTCTTCCTCTTAAGGTTACGTTAATTATTTTCATGAGACCGCAGCAACAGTGAACATAGACTTTGACCTAATCTTGAGAAGGGTCGGGTTAGGGTCGTTACATTGACCATTTTGACTTAGCCATTTTATTTAGAGACTTTGACTATTTGACCAAGTCTTCCACCAAGGCATAATAGATATACATATAATATAGCATATAAAAAAAGAAAAAGAAAAGACAGGTGTGGGTCAACCATAAAGAGAAAGAAAAGAGAGTTTAAATGCAAGTGTATTTGGTTAGTGTATTATAGTAGCTTTTGTCATAAGAAGTAAATTTCCAAGTGTCCTCTTAAGCTTAGCTTTAGTGCCAAGTGTATTCTTCATGCAAGAACTAGCTAACCTTTTAGTTGCATATAAACTAACTAGTAATAATTCTTTGTTAAATACAATTAACTAACACAATTCTAGCTACAAATAAACTAACTAGTAAAACTATTAGTTAGAAACAAACTATTGGTGATACAAACTAGGCATTTAATACACACCTAACCATCATAATACTACACACAACACAAAATAAATAGAGAGAAAAAGAGGGTGGAGTAGACAGCCCAAGCAAGGAAGAAAGAGAAGGAGAGAAAAGAAAGAGAAGAGAAGGAAAGAAAGGAGGAAAATGCTTGGTCTAGCTTCAATCTTTGCCATTCTTGCTTCATTTTTCTTGAATCTACAACCAAAGTGAGGGGTTTAAACTATTTTCAAAGGCTTTTCAAAGTTTCATAGCATGTTGTTGAGTTATATGCCCATGCATGTATTATTCTTGTTTGATATTACAAGAAAATAGTGAATGTTGGTGTTTTGAGCTAATGCATGTGCTAAACTTGTGTAAATGCAAGATTATTAGTTGATTTCTAGCCTACATGTGTTGATCAAACCTGTTCTTAGCTTGCTTGGGTGATGAGCATACATTCATGTGTGATTTAGTGGTAGATTTATAAGGAATCATATTAATCTTGTATGTTAGAGCTTAAAAAAAAGCATTATGCGCATTGTTTTTGCATGACTACTTTGATATAGTAACAGTTAATGGATGACCCTGATTTTCAGATATGTTATACTAAACTCATAGTAGAACAAACTTTGCGTTTAGTGCATGTTCAAATATTAAGGTTTAGATACTATTTTAAACCGATTCCAATAAGGTTCGGATTCTCGCGTAAACACTGGACAGTTTGCGCAATCTAATTCTAGAGGTCATATCTCTCCAAATCGAGTTCTATTTGATTCTAAACCCATCTACACTTAAGGAACTATGTTTTTGTACAATTTCAGAAATTTTGAAGGACTTTAAGGTTGATAACTGAACTAGATAAGTCATGCATGTGCAGTATAAGTTTTTCTAGTCTTCATATCTAGGTGTTTTATGCTTTGCATGTTGAGTTGCTGTAGTCTATCATGTGTGTATCTTGTCTTTACTTCAAGATAAATGTGAATTGTAGTTACATGAACCATTGCATATGCTTACTTTGTGTAAATCTTGAAAGTTGGTACAAGAAAAATATGAAAATATGCTAATTGAACTACTGCATGTATTAGTTTTGCATTGATCGTGCATTATAAGTGAAATTCCAACCTAGTTGAGTAGTTAAAACTTGTCTTTTAGCTTATATATTAAGTGTATGCTATATTTGGGCTTAATCTTGGCATCTAATTTGAATATGATGTTTAACTGTGAACCAATAGTCTAGTGTGTTTGCTAGAATTGTTTCAAGAGCTATGAAATGTTGAAAATAATGCTAACGATTGGGTAACCTACTTTGTTACCCAACCCTATGTGGTGATTTGCTAATGTGCTATCGATTGACTAAATGTGTTAAACATTTATTTGTAATCGGAGGCAACCTACTTTGTTGTCCCCTCTAACTAAACATGCATATGTGATATGTGACTGAATGCGATAGTTTATTGTCTACTGTTTACCGTTTACTATTTACTACAACTGTTGTGAGACATGGTAGCGTCGTGTTGCTTTGGGCGGCATCGGACTTGTCAGACAATGCCATGACTACTATGTTCTATCCCTTATCCTGCATGGACGGTGCTGCTCCATAGGGTGTGGGTATAGGTTTCGGTGACATCCGGATTGTACCTATTGTAGTGGGAGTAAAGGGAAAACGGAAGAGTTCATGATGGTGGTATCAGGAAACGGCATCAACACTGTTAGCGTGTCCTTTTGAAATGTGTTTATAGCTTTGATATTACTTGAGTTAGCTACACTTACTGTTTATACATTGTTTTAATGCACGTTTTTGAAAGGGTTTTCAAAGTAAAAATATTTTCCAAAACCTTCCCTTTCCACCCCCCCTCAGTGTGTTAGTGGAAACTCACCCCCGTTTGCTAACATTTCAAGTAAAGCTAAGCTCCAAGATGTTGAAAATGATTTGTGTGCATGATATGCTTGGATGATGATGCTTGTTATATTTTCTTTCAAATTATGTTATGGGTGCTATGATGAAGCACTTTGGACATGTGATATTGTTGGGTGTATTATTAATATATGATTTCAACACCTTTTCACTTAAATTTGGTTAGTTCTTGAATAATTTATGAGCAATTTGATTGGTTTTGTCTTTGATTTGAGTTGTAGGTAATTTCCAAGAGACAAGCTAAGTTTTGAGGCAAAGATTGAGGAGAAATTAAAAGTAGCGCAATCATAGTGCAACTGCGCAGTATCGCAGAAATTTTAAAGGCAATTTTGTAAAAGGCACGTAAAGAAGAAACCCTATGTTAAAAAAGAGGAAAATAAACATTTGATAGGGGAGCTTTTGCTGGAGGCTGGCTTTTGGGAGCAAAAACCAACGTTCCAGAGAAGGAATAATGCAAGGATTCGAAAGTTAAAGATGGAGAACAATCCGGAGACGGATTTCTACCACGATTCTTCTCCAAATCCTAGTTTTCTCTATCTCTCTCATCATGAATTACATTAAACTCTGGATTTTATTTAATTTCTTTATGATGTTCTAAGTTATTTTTCTAGGGCTACGATGTAGCCAGATTATGAATATTTGAAGCCTTTGATTTTAAATTCATTGATGAACTATTCTATATATGCGTTGAGTATTTCATGCTAACTTTAATGCTTGTGATTGCCTGATCAACAATTGCATGATTCGTGGTTTGGTTTGAGACTGAGAAGTGATAACTAAATTAGACCACGTGTGAAATACCACTAAATCGTCATAAGCTAGAGATAGTTATAAGATCTAGTGCAGCGCTTGAATTTCTAAGGCTTAATACGTTCTATAAGTTCACAGTTATTACAAAGATGTAGTTAGCTTGCTTATTGGGATAGATTATTGATGCTTGAGAAAGATTAATATCTACCTTAGCGAAATTGCTGACAATATAAAGAATAGGCATCAATTGATTTAGATCAAAAGTTTTAAGTAGGATTAATCTTGGTGAAATCGGAATCCCTAGAGCCTCTTAATTATTGAATTACAATCTTTTGTTAATTTCGTAATTGTTTTAGTTGCAATTTTTATAAGTTCTATATTTTTTTAGTCGTTAGTTAGAAACTGTCAAATTTGTGATTATCCAAATAAAGTTAGAGCTACACCAATTTCGGTACTTAATAATCACAGTCCTCGTGAGAACGATTTTTACTCATCATTTTATTACTTGTTAGCACACGTGCACTTGCGTAAGAAGTCACACAACAAGTTTTTGGCGCCGTTGCCAGGGACTGTGCCATTATTAATATTGATAACAAAGAACTTTAATTTTACTTTGGATTTATTTTATTTTGTTAGTCGTTTTTCTTATTTTTGTTACTTGCATTTCAGGAACATAGTGTTTTAACTGCATGCGAAAGTTGGGAAGTGGTACTTTGCTGCCTTTCAATCCTAAGATAGAAAATACTTGTCGAAAGAATAGAAAGGATAAAAGAGTTACTACCCACCATCTCCAATATACCATGGCTGCAATTATTCAAGTACAAGAAGGAATTAACCAAGCAGTCAATCAGAAAAATCTGCCTAGAACACTGCGAGAGTATGCGTTACCACCCACTGGAATTCAACCTCTGATTAGAAAGCCAGCGATTCAGGCGCATGATTTTGATTTGAAAACAGTGACACTACATTAGAAGACGGTGAACATCCTTTCAGATTCGGCATTCTGTCCTGTCTCAATTACGGGGTCAGTTGTCTTTTTAGAAGTTGACAATTCTCAAACATTTATATCACAAAATACATTACATTTTTCAAAACACCTTTTGTAGTATACCTTTTTTCAACCAAATGGTTACACGATAACTTTGATTAAAAGTTATAAACAAAATATCGTCTTAAGCTTATTGTCCCAAAAATTGGGGTTATGGATATTATGTCCATAGCGCAATAACTTTGATTTGTTATATCACTTATAGAATCATGACCATGTAATTATACATGCAGTCAAGATCGAAGGAATAAATAAAAAAATTATGAAGACCATATAATAACACATGCAATCAAGATCCAAAAAAAGGAAAACACAAGCAAAAATAATCTAGGTCATATAATCACACATATAACCGAGATCGAGGAAATTAAAGACACGATCAAAATTATGTATTTACACGTAATTTAGATCGTGTGTTAATGATAAAGTGAACTTAGGAAACTAAAAACTAAAGTAAACTTAAGGAAATTAAAAGTAATATATGCATATATTATAATTTAGATAAACGGAAATTATAGGAAATTTAAGCAAGTATCAACATATTCACCGAGGCCTGATTGAATCAGTTTTCTTAAGATGATATTGCCCCACTATAGTGCTTATGACTTCACGACAATTGTCTCCCAAGATTCAAAGGTGGGATTCTTACATAGGAGCATTCCAAATTGCAAGAAAAGGCAAACTCCAGAATGCTTGAATCTCTCTCAAATTTTATATTCTAATGTCTTTGATTTGTTAAAGGCAACTCTAGCATGTAATAAATGATGAATTTTTTATAGTGGAGAAGTGGTAGCCAAATATCTGTTCATGAAGAGTCATAAAACTTGGAAGAAAAATCTTCCCATTGGTGTTCACTAGACAAGTTGGTAGAGCTCCTCGACCGGCTCCTGGGATTTACTTACTGAAGTAGCCAATTGAGGCAAGTCAGTCGAGCCCCTCAACTGGCTACCTTGACCGACTTTCAACCAAACTTTCTGGACAAGACGATTGATATAGTCGGTTGACCGGCTAGTCCAACTGGTCGTCCGGCTTTCTAGTGAGTTTCACTAACTTTAAGTCCCAATTTCTCATTCACTCTTCGTTGGGTCAACCCAAATGATCCTACCACGATCATCAATCCAATGATTAAATTGAGACGGAGTTAGTCACACGTTTGGGTTTATATCACCCAACACCAATAATACCTAGGTTGAAATTGTAGTAAACCAAAATGAATTACGTATTAGTTTTTACTTGTCAGCTTCGATTCATCTTTTCGAAATGGTAAAATATGTCAATTGCACTTTTGGTTTGGGTGGTTGTTGTGGTGTGGATTTCGGTGTTTCATGTACTCCTGTTCTCTTGAGTCAAGTTAGGCTGGTCCATATTTGTAATTGTTATGTTTTGTTAATGGAATTCTGTGTTGTCTTACAGAAAAATGAAGTTAAAAAATGAAGTTTTAACTTACAATTAAAATAAATTCTAGCGTAATAATCACTGCAATTGCTCATGCAGGCATGCTGCATAGGTAGCAAAACCTAATGTTCACTACTATATAGGGGAACTCAACAGTTTGACAGTATTTGCTCGCCTGCTGAACATAGCACATGCACTGAATGTTACAAGAGTGCATTCGTATCCTTTCTTATTGACTTTATTCCCATATAATTCAGCTCATGTTGCTATAAATTAACTATTCTATCTCATGCATTTGCAAAGAACTTCTGACACAATTTATACAAACATAGGGCTGCTGTGCAAAATTATTTTCATTCATTCCTCGTATGCAAAGAATAAAAGAAATTCACGCCATCCCTGTCGGAGGTCTGAATATTTTTCTAGAAAAAGAAAAGTTTTATGGTTGATAAAAACCACTGAAACCTTTTTTTCCCCCCCTCATATGTATGATAAGTATTACATACGAGTTTATAATCCATCGCGCAATATTAAATTAATTTCTATTCTAGTTTCATTTTAATCTCATTCTTTTCCAATAACAAGTGTGTTTCTACTTTTTCTTCGAGAAAATTTTCATTGTACCATTGGAAAATGAGTTAATTTTAAAAACGACTAACTATTTTTAAAAAAAGTAACGCTAAACGTCTCTTTTTTTTATAACTCAATTGTCACATCCTAGTTGGCATGCCTAATTAGTATACCAACTAGATAGATTTATTTTTATTCTCTCTCTAATCTTTTAACTTTATTTATTTTTTCTCTCTCTCATTTTTCCTTTTTTCTTTCCTTAATAAAAGTTTTCTTTATTCTTTCATTTTTTCTTTCCTTAATCACGTGTTGTGTAATGTAAAAGGAATTAGGAAAGACCACAACAATAAAATTTTATATGGGACAACAACAAATTAATAATACGTAAAAACTTTGAGAATCGCAATTTTTTGTATATTTTTCTCTGTTAGTTGCATAATACTACATGTTGTCAGGGTTCGAAATGGTTTTTAATGGTTACAAATGAATCATAAGAAATCCATCCAAGATTAAAATTTTCCTTGTATTCCAATTGCCAAGAGACACGCTTCTTTACTTTTCCAGGAGAAAAGACAATTTGCATTCAACTCACAAATGCATAAATGAAAAAAGTGTAAACAAAACTTTTTATAAATAACAAAATAATAGAGATGATTCAAGTTGTGCCATTAGTAGTTTTTTGTCCAACTATACATGCGTACGCATGTATGTTGAAAAAATATGCATTAAACCTACAAGGTTAAACTGCTGAAGAGAGGAAAGGAAATTGATTAAGGAAAGAAGAAAGGAAAAACAAGAGAGAGAAAAATTAATAAAAAGAGAGAGAAATATTAAATGAAATTAATAAGATTGGAGAGAGAATAAAAATAAATTTATCTAGTTGACATGACAACTAGACATGCCAACTAAGACATGACAATTGGGTGGTAAAAAAATTATGACGCCTATCATTACTCTTTAAAAAATTTACACTTATTAATATAAATATAATAATATTATAGTGTTATATGAGCATTACAGCTATGGTTCCAAACAAATCAGGATTTGAAAGAAATTTCTACGTAATATAATCTATCAAGTGCTCCTAGAATTTAGGCATCCTCGTAGAATCCGTAACATATTCTTGTTAGGAAGAATAATAATGGCCATGGCCATGAGCTAGCTGTGTGATTTAACAGACCAATCAATCGCGGAGTCCTTTTCTACAAAGGGAAAAAAAGGAAACTTAAATCAATTTCATCCATGAATTTTAGATAACTCTTTAACACTCATGCGCTTGGCGTGCTTTGTTTATGTTCGTCTAGATACAGTGTTCCAAGAAAATGATCGATCCCGGGTCAAGAGTTATACTTTGTTTGGATTGGGGGAATTAAGAATGACAGCGGTTCGGTTAATTACGATTTTTGTCAAAATTAAAACCGAAACCGTTTAACAAATTCGAAAACCGCAACCGAAATCGAAGGATTTAAAAACTATTATCCAAAATCGAAATCGACGGGTTTAAAAAAATCGCGGATAACCGAAATCGAAACCGTTAACTAAAATATTAGTTTTATATCTTTTATTCTCTTTTATGTTATATGTATATTAGTTTTTTTATTATTTTATATCTTTTGTCTTTATAGTCTTTATATCTCTTTTACTTGTTTTATTATTAGACCTTTTTACTTATTTAGTAATTTTTTTATTTTTTTAAATGGTAATATTAGTTTAGTCTAAAACTTTTAAAAAATGTAGTGTATTTTAACTATTTTATAAAATTTATTGTATATGTAGATATATATATATATATATATATATATATATATATATATATATATATATATATATATTTATTTATTTATTTATTTATTTATTTATATTTATATATTATAATAAATTATAATTGGATTTCGAGTTTCAGGTTTCGATTTTTTTAACGTATAAAACCAAAACTTATCGATTTACCCGTCGATTATAACTTATAAAAATCAAAACCTATTGATTTACTCGTCGATTTTTGTTATCGTGTTTTTATGGGGCGGATACATGTCGGTTTCGGTTACAACGATTATTTGTTGTCATCCCTAGGGGAAATGGGTGAAGGGAACAGTGAGAGGGATTAAATCCCTCATCTTATTTGGCTTGGGGAGAATAATAAAGGAAAAATATCCGAGTGAGTGGTCTAAAATATCTCTTCTATACCGCAAAATCTAATTCCTCAATTTGGGGTAAAATGAGAAGGAAAGGATTATGATATTTTCTAAAATGACTATTATACTCTTGTCAGCTTTTATTTTAATTAGAATTTAATAACCATCTAGAAAAGAAAAATAAATTAAACTAGAAAAAAAGTATGTGTCAACTTGCATATATAATTTATCCCTCAATATAACGAATCAACTGAGTATCTCAGCAACGGGATTGCTACGGTTCATTATTGTGCTTACACACTAGGCTACCTTTTTGGAAAGCTTTGCAGGACCACCTTCCACATTCATTTCCTTTTCAATTCAAACAAAAGAATTTAATCCTTTTTTATTATTTTCTTTATAGTTTTATCAAATTTAAATAAGGTTTAACCCTCTCTTTTTTTTTTCTTTTCTTTATGATCCTATCTTCTTTTTTTTTTTTTTTTGGGTTATACTTTTCCTCCTAAATCCAAACAAGGTATTAAGAACTCAAAAGAATCTCTTCAAAGTAGAAGTCAATTGAGATAAAATCTAAGAGGGCCCTTCGTAGCTTGATGCTGATATAATACTAAAGGGCCCTTTTTCTGCGGTTTCCAATAATTGTTTCTCTTCTTTTAACTGTGTTGACTCATTGACCACTTGACCATTAGTTGTTAGCATTGAAACGCATTGGTTGGGTTCCATCATAGTCGACTTCGAGATTGAAGTTGATCATGATAGATGTTTGAACAATGAGAACGAGAAGTAACCATGACTCGAAAGGTTGATTTATGTTGATGACTACAAGTACTTAGCGGTTTCACACTTTCCATTTCTTTATATAAGTTAAAATGAGTCGTGTAGCAACATAAAACCATAGAAGGCACGATGGTAATCGTTAAGAACAAAATGGTTTGTGGCCTCTAACGGGTCCTTAGTGCTGACAAACAACGTAAAGTCAGCAATTTGGAATCCTTCATAGTATTATATTATTATGAGAGATTTGATAAAGATAAATTATTCATGTAAGTATTATGAGATGATCTAAATATTTTACTAGGGTAAATACTTATTTTAGTTCTCTATCTTTAATTTCATTAATATTTTTGTTCTTTATTTTTCAAAAGTGATATCTTTCAGTCTTTTATTTTTTATCCAAGTGACACCGTTAGTCATTTTCAATGATTCTGTTGAAAATGGACTAACAGTGTCACTAAAATAAAAGATAAAGAAGTGAAATGTCTCAATTTTTACCCTTGAAATTTTTGAGATTTTTAGTATCACGTGACTTTCACGCAATTGTTCTGTTAATTTTTTAACAGAATCTCTAAAAAGGTCTAATGGTATTACTCCGATAAAAGATAAGAGACTGAAACATATCACTTTTGAATATAAATGACTAAAGTGTCAATGAAGTTAAAAATAGGAAACCAAAATGAGTATTTACCCTATTTGACCTCAACATCTCTCAAAATGTCACGAGATGATCCAAAACAGTAACTTCATGTGATTTGTAATTTTTCTTTCAATATCTGATTCGTGTGCATCCTTATACATATCATTATAAATTGGTAGTAGAAATAAGGAGTTAGAAAATGTTTAAGAATACCGTTATTCCATATATAGGATCCTCAATTATTTTATCTGATCTTAATTAGTTTTTATAATACAATCAAACGTAGAAGTGGATTTAAAATTTTTATTTGGTGGGGATTATAATTATTGCTCGCCATAAAATAGCTCCACCCTTTATCCCATGCTTTTTATAAAAAGCAACGAATGATTTTAGTTTCTTGTAAAGTAGTAAACCATTAGATAGCCATATGCTGATTTACCACAATAAAAGAAAAAAGAAAAACAAACAATCAACTAGAGTAATTATGTAGATTCGCATAGATTTTCTTACCCCGCCTGCTCTTGCACTACTTCTACTTCCCTTTAGAACATTGAAGGAGGACGATGTGATTTGTCACGAATGAGTTATATCATGACAAGAATGAAATGCAAATCCATAAATGTCATAATGAACCGAAGGTGGATTTAAGAATTCTTTTATGCGAATGTAAAATATAATTTCTCAACTTTAAGAATTTTTTTTTTCCAATGAAGAATAATTAAACATTTAAAAAAAAATTACATATATATATATATATATATATATATTAGAATGAAACATAAGTATTTAATTGCTTTTGGAACTAGATTCGCCCATACATTGCCCCGGGGTCTCCAGTGCCCGCAACCCCACCTCCCCCCCCCCACCCCACCTTTTCTTCTTGTAAGGAGCCAAATGCCAGTATAATAAATCGTGGGTATCGTCAGCATAATTGAGCTATAAAAAAAAGGTAAATATCACTTTTAATTATTTATCTTTGACCTTATTGATACTTTGGTCCCTTATTTTCAAAAGTGTCCCATTTCATTCCTTTATCTTTTTAAAATGGGACACCGTTAGTCCTTGTAACTGATTCCGTTAAAAAAAAATAGAAAAAGCACGTGATTGACCAAAATACCCCTACCACCACCACTGCTACCACCACCATATTGCAGGGGTATTTTGGTCAACCACATGCTTTTTTCCTTTTTTTTTAACAGAATCAATGACAAGGACTAATGGTGTCCCATTATAAAAAGATAAAGGATTGAAATGGGACACTTTTAAATATAAGGAACCAAAGTGTCAATGAGGTCAAAGATAAGAGACTAAAAGTAGTATTTACCCAAAAAAAAAAAAAAAAAAGAATAGAGAGCTTAAATCTGTCTGTGAAAAATACAAAAACCCATATATGATCTTACTAGGGATAAGCACATTCATCGCATAATTACCGACAAGGGCACCTTATTTAATAGCTCTTTGATTGTTAATTTTGGACTAAAACAACTTTTTGGGTCTTACATTGTTGAAAATATCTCACAACCTTTACTTGTGTTGCAATTTAAAAAAAAATAAAAAAGGTGAAACATTCCGCTGCAGGGTGTTAATATACAAATTTGGCCTCCCAAAAGAAAAAAAAGAAGAAGATAGCTTTCAGTTACACATACGCATGGCGTGCTGAGGACATCATGATAAGGTTAATTAGCCACCCAATAAACCCTGGAGAGCATTCTCTTTGAGGATTTTCTCTTGCACATGCAAGCCGACCCTACCCCACGGTTTCTTGTGGAACACTTCCTTCTTGTCCTTTTATTTTTCTTTTGGTGAAGTTCCTTCTCTTTGTCCCGACACTATCTTTATATCATCCTTTGTTGTTTTCCCTTATTGGGTTAGTGAAAATTAGGGCAAGGGAAGGGACCTTTGTTTATTTAAAAAAAAGTTTAAAGGGAAGTGGATGGAAGGAAGGGATTACCAAAGCATGCTTAAGATGAATATCAGTAGTATAAATAGCGCATTTAATGTACCAATCAAAGTAATTCATTTATTGCCTACTTTCTCTCTACTTATTCACAAACATTTCAACTCAGACCTTTATATATATATATATATATATATATATATATATATATGTGTGTGTGTGTGTGTGTGTGTGTGTGCGTATGTGTGCGTGCGTACGCGCGCATTTATGTGTCTTTTAACATGTGAGAGCTACTAAAGATAAATGATATGTTAAAGAAAATGAAGAGAGAGAGAGAGAGAGAGAGAGAGATGGTCAATAAACTTGCTTGTTTTAGCCAAAAAAAAAAACACTTGCTTGATTGGCTTATTAAGCTGGAAGTGCCTACAGATTTACTGGATGGAGACCAGTGCAAAAGAAAATGAAAGATGCTGAAATTAGTAATTCATAGAACCTATAACTAAATCCAAGAGCAGCCTTATGGACATGCTTGCTTCTACAAAGCTAGGTTTATGGGGGGAGCCCGATTTATGGATTATATGTATTCGCCTTTAATCAGCTTGGTCATGCAACCATTGAATACTAATAATTGTTTTGATATCATAAATGGATTTGGATTCTCTCTTAATTAGTTACTAGTGTTTTTACAAATTGGAAGGTGAAATTCTAATTAATAATTCATTTGATCATATTAAATCATTAAGATTGAGTGAGAAAAAAGAGAAAGAAGAGAGAAGAAAAAAAGAAAACAATATCGAGAATATTTTGAATTTTAAAATATATAATTGTAAGTGATTTGTTAGAGTTTGTGCAGTATACGTATGGATTAATTTCAAAACAATATGACAAATTTGCTCAATCGACGAAGTTCTATGGTGAATATGAACAACTGATATAATTACTTGGTGTAAAGTGAATCTGTTACAAGTGATGTTGCAACATTAACTGAAACATTATTTCTTTTATAGTTCATTAACAGTCTGTTACTCTAGTCAATTAATGAATTGTTCCACTTAATATTCCAACATAACCAATGACAATAAACAGTAGCGGAAATAATAAAGCTATAATAGAAATAACAAACACCAAGATTTAACGTAGTTCAACCATGCGGTCTACGTCCACAGGAAACAAACCTGTTCATTAAGAAATAACAAGTTACAACATCAATGGACTTACACAAGTAAAGACTCTCTCTTGACCCATGACGCCTCGATATAGAACTCCTTAAAGAACTTCGGTTTGGTTTGGCGAGCTCCCCTCGACTTGCAATGTTCTCTCTCGAAAACTACACCTTATTATCCCGAAGAATGAATACAGGAGAGAGTAATCTAATCCCTCGAAGAAACAAACAAATCACTCATAACTTCCTGTCAATAAAAACAAAGTTGCAACACTTAATACAATCCAAGACTAGAATACATATTGTGTTGCAACATGACACGGAATATAACACTCCTAAAGCCTTCACTTCAGATTGCCTGCGACTCTCTCTTTCTCACTATTTCCCTCTTTTTTCACGTCCTGTGCCTCCATATAAGTACTTGTCATGCCTTGGCTTTCAAGAAAGGATCTGTCTCATAAAACCTAGTTTCCTTTTTAGTAAAAGGTCAATTAATGCAATTTTAGGACTTCTTCTTTTATGATAAGTTACCATAATATTTTACATGCACATTCAAAAAGGCAAAACCACAAATATGGTAATAACACACGTTTTGCAAAACATAGCCAATTAAACTTCAATCAACATTAATTGCCTCAACAATCTCCCCATTTGGCTTTGTAGCCAATTAAACTTCAATCAACATTAATTGCCTTAACAATCCCCCCATTTGGCTTTGTTTTGGCAAAACCCATTTAGCACAAGATTGAAAGCCTTTAACTGCACAAATGTAGAAGTCAAAGTGGTCATGTCGATCCTGTTGATCCTGTGGTGCCTGTTGCAACAGTAGGAGTAACACGAGTACAGTAGAGCAAGAGTTAACACACAGGTTGCAATTGACAGTAGAACATGAATTCAACAGAAAATAAACCAACACAAAGAATATACCAAAGTAGACAACCGTGCAAGGATAAGTAACAAAGTAGCCCAAACATAATTGTCTCCCCTTTTTTGCCAAACCAGAGGCAAAAGAAGGCAAAGTGATAGTAGCAGAACAAAATGGAAAAAGAGTATGAGAGCAACAGACATAAAACATTATCCAAGAAACAGAAATGAAATAGCATCAACTAGGAGGAGATCCCATCAAATGCACCATTATAGCATTTTGCCCTTTGAGAAATTAAGCCATAGTCTAATTAATTTAGTCCTGATTAGCCTGAATATTTCCTTGCTCCTCTCGCAGCTCCTCGATGGCCTCACGAAGTTGCTGAACATGGTGCAACATGGCAGACTAATCAGCAGACAAGCTTGCATTCCTTGTGGCAGAGGCTGTTGCAACACCAGTTTGCTCCCCCTGAATATCAACTTTGTGAGCCCCCTGCAAATACTTCTTAGAGAAGAACATGGAAGAGCGAGGTTTGTGTAACACCTCATCCTTATGAAGAACTTTGTGTTGTGACAGGAGAAATTCGCAAATGAGAGAGGGATAAGACAAGTACTGACTAGCAAAATTCTTAGCAGCCTCCTCAATAATGCGATCAAATATAACCCGACCCAAATCAAGATTGATCCATGTGCCCATAGAGTAAAGCAGTCTGCCCATCTCAACACTTAAGGTAGTGGAATGCTTGGTGGGATACCAATTAGCCATGGCCATCTTATGTAAGGCAACATACTTGGCAGTGAGTTTGTTTCCTGGTAATCTGGCTTCAGACTTCCACTCATATGCCTCTCCGACTAATTCCATAGTAACAACGGATAGGGGAATGTCAGGGATAACCTCTATAATAGACTCGCAACCTAAGAAATTATTGAGGGCAGTAGGGGACAACTCAAAAACATGATTGCGAACAAAAGTCTGATGATAGTATTTTGATGTTGCAACATTAACATTTGTGTGCAAATTGGAATAAAACTCATAAACCAGATTGCTAGAATACGATTTCACCAAACCAAACAAGCCTAACAGTTTTCTCTCTCTAAGTAATTCAATCAACCCAATCCCCTGATACGATTTCACATTAAGAGGTTTTTCCACAACAAACTTTCGTTGAGACAGAATCTTAAACTGTTCTTTTGATTCAGAGAAGAAAAATTTTGTAGAGTAAGCAGAAGAAGGATTATACCCTGGAGAGGTACGCTTCTTGGGTCGTGAAGACTTTGGAAGTTTAGCCCATTTGCATTTGAAGCTTCCAATATGATTCTTTCTGTTTCTCTTGGTCTGACAAAGTTCCTCCGCAAGCGTGGTCTCTGCACCAATTGTCGTTGCATCTTCTACTTCTGTTTCTGATATTGCACGCGAAGCTACAACATCTCATGTGACAAAGACAGGAGTTTCCTTAAACTGTTCACTGGGTAGCTCCGTAGTAGTATGGCCTGTGGCAGGGGGTGTTGTGACATTCCTTCTCTCCTTAGCATGCCTAGTCATCGTGAAAGATAGTGTTGCATCTGTAGTTGCTGTATCCATTTTGGGCATAGCTTTAGAGTCTGAGGACTGCGCCTCCTCGGCACAGTGCTGAGTCGTTCCGGAGTGTAGAATCACATCCATCCTTGTTGGAGTTCATGATGGGTCCATGGGTGGTTCTTCAGCCCTAGTTTTGGGGGTTCGTGGATAGAGAGACCCATTAGAGCTTGTGTCACTTGATGATGGTGCAACACCACCTGCAGCCGCTGTAGGAGGAGATGGCTCATCAATGGTGATGGGTTGTGTTGAAATACCTCCTGGTGCTCCTGGTTTGGGGTTCCCCAATGTCTACCGCTTGATCTTATTTTTACCATAATTTGTTCTGAAAATGGGTAAGTAGCAAAAACTCGAAGAGACACAGAGAATGTGAGAAACAAATGATAAGCCTTAGCAGCAAAGAGAGCATAGCAATTGAAAGATGGAAAGTCATGGAATTGCTCAATTAAATCGTGCCATAATCATAGGTAACTGTCCATTAGAGATGCCCAATCCCACGATCTTGGGAAATTCAAAAAAAAACTGTAAAAGTGAACCAACTGCACATTAATGATATCCAAAATTCCCGCTTAAAACAACCTTGCCTTTTTGACAAAATACCATGTGGTACACTGAAGTTGTAACATATTGTCATAAGTCATATCAGATTATCACGATTGATTTAGGGGTAATGTTGCAACCAAAAACAAACTAACAGTACATTTCACAATTCTCATATTCTCCAAGATTTTTTCCCTTTTTATTATTAAAACAAAAAAACAAATTGAAATGCTAGATGAATCCAGGCAGCATAAAATAACTCAAGAAAATTTACTCATCAATACTCATTTTAGTCAAGGATTTAATTAATGAACCATGTGTGTGTGTGAGAAGTAGAATTCCAATAGCCATCACCTTCAAATCTACAAAGTACAGTTACTCTCCTTATCAGCTGAAACATACCTGATCATCTATTTATCTCGCAGGAAAACACAATATTTTTCCTTGTTCCAGCCCATGTTGTAGTTGGAAGCAGCATATAGTTTTTTTCACATGATTTTTTTTCTGTACTATTTCAGCTCATGTTACAACCGGTAGCTTTCACTCCAATCTATTTTATTTTGGATTAGGTGGCTCTTTCTAGTGGTTGATAATCACATTCTTTCCTACCCTCCATTTTTTTTTAATCATGAAGATGAATAGAATACATGAATTGATTTAGAGAGACTTTTCCCTTTATCCCTAGTCATCAGAAAAATCAAGCTCCCGCACTTACAGACTATCCAGATTAACTTTCCCACCCTAGACTTCAAGGTGTACAAAGATATATGGTTCATTAATTAAATCACTAGTTGAATTGAATATCAGGCTTTCAGATTCCTCAAGCTTATATCAAGTTCCTGTTAAAAGACAATCATGATGCAACATTATATACTACAAATTCCTATAGCTTTTCTTAGGGTTTCAAATCTTAAAGGATCTAAAGCTTTAGTGAAGATATTTGCCAATTGTTTTTCTATTGCAATATGTTCCAAAACAATTATTTTTGTTTCAACAAGTTCATAGCTAAAATGATATCTTATGTCAATATGTTTAGTGTGAGAGTGCTGAACAGGATTCTTGGATATGTTAATGGCACTCATTTTATCACTATAAACAGTCAAAACCTGATTTTCAATTTCATAGTCATCCAGCATTTGTTTCATCCATAGAAGTTGTGCATAACAACTTCCTGCAGCTATGTATTCAGCTTCTGCTGTTGACAATGAGATTGAACTTTACTTCTTGTTGTACCAAGACACTATGTTGTTTCCAATGTAGAAGCATCCATCAATTGTACTATTTCTATCATTTGCATTTTTTGCCCAATCAACATCACTAAAACCAACAAGATTAGTGTTAGTGTCATTAGTAAACCAGATTCCAAGACCTACTGTTCCTCTCACATATTTGATTATCATTTTTACTGCAATTAAGTGAGATTCTTTTGGATTTGCTTGATAGCTAGCACATACTCCAACACTAAAACATATGTCAGGTCTACTTGTTGTAAGATACAACAAGATTCTTATCATGCTCCTATACAGGCTAGGGTCAACTGATTTCTCGTTCTCACTTTTTGTCAACTTGGTGGTCATACTCATAGGGGTTTTTGAAGACTTAGCAGATTTTAACCCAAATCTTTTGACTAGGTTCTTGGCATATTTCTCTTGAGATATAAAGATCCCATCCTCATATTGCTTAACCTGCAATCCTAGGAAGTATGTTAGTTCCCCAACCATGCTAATTTCAAACTCATGCTTCATATGCCTAACAAATTTATCAGCCTTATTTTCAGATGTTGCACAAAAAACAATGTTATCAACATAAATTTGAGCAATGAGAATACCTGAACCAAACCTTTTGATAAACAAAGTTTTGTCTACTTTCCCTCTCTGGTAGCCTTTATCAAGAAATTTTTTTTTCAATCTGTCATACCAAGCTCGTGGAGCTTGTTTTAATCCATACAAGGCTTTTGTCAATTTATACACATAAGTAGGATAATGTGGGTCCTCAAAACCTTTTGATTGCTCAACATATGCTTCCTCATTTAAAATTCCATTCAAGAATGCACTTTTCACATCCATTTGAAACAATTTGACTTTTAACACATATGCAATGGACAATAACAACCTAATAGATTCAAGCCTAGCAACCGGAGCAAAGGTCTCATCAAAATCCATACCTTCTATTTGTGTATATCCTTGAGCTACAAGTCTAGCCTTGTTTCTAGTTATGTTACCATTTTCATCAGTCTTATTTTTAAAGATCTATTTAGTTCCAATGATATTGACATCTATTGTTCTAGGAACTAAAGTCCAAACATCATTTCGCACAAATTGATTCAATTCATCTTGCATGGCATTTACCCAAAATTCATCCTTTAAGGCTTCAGTCACATTTTTGGGTTCAAAAGAAGAGGTGAAGTAAACAAACCTTACCAGTATATATAGTTTAGTTTGGGTTTACCTCTAGTTTGAATTCTATCTTGTATTGAACCAATCACATCTTCTGCAACATGATATTTGTGGACTTGTGGCAGTTCAGCTTGAGTTTCTTCCGTTATTCCTTCTGTTGTTCCATCGCATGTTACATCATCCAGTGAACCGCTGTCTTTCTATTATGTTTTTTTGTCTGATGTTGCAGCTGGCTCAGTCACATCAGGTTTCTCCATATTTTCTTCCTTCAGCGTTACAACACCGTCTGCCACATCAATCTTTATTTTGCTGGTGCTAGATTCTTCCATGGATTCACCTGCACAATTTTGAACCTCATCAACTACCACATTAACTGATTCCATTATAGTCCTGGTGGTTAAATTAAAAACTCGAAAGGCACGGCTATTAGTTGCATAACCAAGAAAAATACATTTTTCACTTTTAGCATCAAACTTACCTCTTTGTTCTTTATCATTCAAGATGTAACACGTACTTCCAAACACATGAAAATAACCTAGTGAGGGTTTGTTACCTTTCTAAATTTTGTAAGGAGTTTTGGTGGTACCTAGTCGCAAGAATATTTGATTTATGGTATAACATGCAGTGTTAACTGCTGCTACCCAAAACCTGTGAGAGATATTTCTATCATTTAATATCACACGAGTCATTTCTTGAATTGCTCTATTCTTTCTTTCAACCATACCATTCTGTTGTGGGGTCTTCGGTGTAGAGAATTCATGAGTTATTACATGTGCATTGCAAAACTCAGTAAAAGAATGATTATCAAATTATCTCCCATGGTTACTCTTTATTCTTATGATTCTTTGGATATTGCAACATTTCTCAGTTTTCAACTTTAAGCACAATTTCTTAAACACATCAAAAGCGTCCGATTTTTCTCTAAGAAAATCCACAAATGTATATCTAGAGAAATCATCCACACAGACAAACACATATCTTTTACCTTCGATGCTTCCAGTCTAGATAAGACCCATGAGATCCATGTGCAACAGTTCCAAGATTTTCTTGGTCGACACATGTTGTAATATCTTGTGTGATATTCTTACTTGTTTGCCTATTTGACAGGAACTTGACATACCTGATTGCCTACTTTTCAACTTTGGCACACCTCATACTGCACCTACATTCACAATTTTGGTCAGTGATTTATAATTTAAGTGTCCCAATCTTTGGTGCCAAAGTTCAGCGTTGTCACAAGTACTATTGTAACACGCCAATGGTGGTTCATGAAATGGTGTAAGCATGTAGCAGTTGTCAGATAACCTTTTTCTTGTAAGCATACACTTGTTAGTCCCATCTAACACATTACAACCATCTTTAGTGAATTTTACATATAGCCCCTGACCACACAATTGACTACTACTAATAAGATTAACCTTTAAGCCATCCATATGTAGTACTTTCTTGAGCCTTGGAAATCCATCAATATCCAATGTCTATCTTCCAAGTATTTTTCCTTTAACACCATGTCACGCCCCGACCCGACCCCGCAAAAGGCCAAGCCCGGACTCGACACACGGACGGAGTCTCCTCTGTACCGTGGATGATCCGAAACCCTACAATCAACATAATAATTGCGAAAGCCATAACAAACATTTGAATCAAGACAATTCTCTTTTAGAAAATATACATCTTCTCATTAACAACTTTGCAAACCAAAAATGTCATGCATACTACACAAGTATTTATGCCACTAAACAGTTAAACCATTAGTATGCAATTCTTTACTAGTTATAAGAGTACAACTTTACAATCTTTACAATCTTTAAACCTTTACAACAAAAGGCCATAAAAGCCTCAAAATAAAACTACATACAAGGCTACAAGCCTCAAAATAAAGCGATGACCAAGCATTAAACACATCAATCATGGCTCGCACAAAAGTCTGGCAACCAACCACCAGCTAAGCAAAGAAGTGCTATCAAGGAAACACCTCTACTTGTTCTTCCTCCTCAATTACCTCAATAGGATCCGCTTCGACTACTCCTGTAAAATATAGTATAGAAAGGAATGAGCAAAAACTATTGCTCAGCGAGGGTTATTGGTCTCAAGGACGGAGATGAGAGGAGAATGCAATGCAAATAGTCAAGCAATTCATTCAATTATCATATAGAGACACAAACAAAGACAACAATAAAACAAGACAAGCATTAAAACTATAAACACTCATTCAAACGATACGATTCACTTTCCACGAGCAACTTTCAATCACGAATTCGATGACGACGCGCCGGCCCAAACCACCTTATAACTTCAGTTGGAATACCCCGGAAGTATCCATCAATTCTATGATCCAAATCTCCCTGGGAGGCAACCTAAGCGAGAAAGGGAATAGGACATGGAGCTAGGGCAACCAACACTGGTAACCCGAGGCTACCTAGAGAGGCCCATCACACTACCCCTGACTCTATGAATGCAATACAATATACAATGCAACAATTGAGCAATCGAACAATAGAGCCACACGTGGGAGAATAACAAAGTAGGTTACTCTCGCACGCAATAGCAACAGTTGATAAGCAGTTCACTCAAAATCAACTCTAACAAACATATCAAGCAATATTAAACATTCTATAGGCATAACATTAAGCTAACAAGCAAAATCACAAATCGACACCAACTTTCAAAATGCTACTACTTTCAAACGAGCCACGAGTTTTGGAAACCGACTTCGCCAATCCTCCTAGGTCACCATAAGGCACGTCTAAAGACCCCGAAACCTTACTTTACCCTAGAATTTATGCAAAGCCCCGATTTCCCCCTTTGCTCGTTTGAACTACCGCTATCCTAACCAAACACCCAACCGATACCATAATCGCACCAAAAGTGCTTCCATGGCCTCCCGAGACAATGCTATCACGCAAAACGAGAAAACGCTAAACTCGACCTAAACGACCCCGACTTTAACCAATGCATTTTTTCTCGTTTTTCCATTACGCAAGCCAAACAAACCATGCATTTAGGCATTCTAGCATATCTAGCATTTTTTCACATCAACAGAAAGTATAACAACGCAACTTTATCGAAACGAGGTTTTACTATTCATAATTTACTATTTAACTATCAATTTAATTTGCAAATTCAACATTCAACCACCGAAAATGATAAAAAGCTACAAATACACGTTCTATAATTGTCAAGGAACATTCTTTAAGCATTTAAACGATTAAAATAACAAACTACAGATAAAACCCAAAAACATTAAAGTTGAGACATATAACATTAAAATGCGCAAATAACATGCTTCCCTCACCTTAGACACTCCTAGTCGCTAGGAAAATCACGCTGGATGCCTCGGTAACAACCCCGCACAAGCTCACGCGAATATTGGAAGTTTGGAAGGTTGAAATGTTTTTTTTTCTTCTCTCAAGGTTTCGGCCTGCTCTTGTTTATTTTTAGCTTGTTTTATTTTTTTTTCTTTGTTATTTTGCTTAATAAAGGATGACAAACTTGGTCAACTAGTCAAAGCCTTGGTCAACTACTTAAAAATTGGTCAAATAGACTTATTTCATGCATTTTAAAGCTAAAATAACTAGTGCAATATTAATTCTAGCTAACAACAACTAAAACACTAAAATTAAAACACTAAACACTAGTTTTCACTATTTGTTAAGGACTAGAAAACACCCTCTAACTATCGCTCTCGGAATGCAATGCACTTTGCGACAGTAAAGAAGTAACAATTAGATTCCAAGGAATTTAAAAAAACATAATTTTTAGAAAAATAAACAAGAAAATTTCACATTCCGGGCTCGGGTATTACACCCTCTCCCCCTTAAAACAATTGCGTCCATGTAATTCTTACCTGGTCAACAAATAACTTCAGATACTGACTCGGAACCTGGTCTTCTCTTTCCCAAGTCGCTTCCTCAAACCCATTATGATTCCACAGAACCTTTACTAACAGAATACTCTTCCTGCGAAGTTCCTGAACTTTCCGATCCACAATTCGAATCGGTTTCTTTTCATAAGTCAACTTTTCCTCAATTTGCAAAGGTTCTGGTTCAAGAACATGTGAAGGGTCTGGATGATATTTCCTCAACATTGACACGTGGAACATATCGTGCAGTCTCGACAAGCTCAGAGGTAAAGCTAACCGATAAGCTAAATGACCCACATTTTCGGTAATCTCATATGGACCCACATACCTGGGACTAAGTTTTCCGCTCTTACCGTGCCGAATCAACCCCTTTCTAGGAGAAATCTTAAGAAATACCCAATTTCCCAAATCAAATTCAAGATCCCGATGGTGTTTATCTGCATAACTCTTCTGACGACTTTGCGCTGTAAGCATACGCTGGCGAATAAGGTGAACATTATCTACCATCTTAATCATCTCAGGTAACACAGTCGGATCAACTGTTCTCATCTCTCTAACCTCTTCCTAATACAATGGGGATCTACATTTACGACCGTACAACGCCTCGTAGGGAGCCATACCTATAGTAGATTGGTAACTATTATTGTAGGCGAATTCCGCTAAAGGCAAAAACTTCTCCCAATTCTTCCCAAAGTCTAACACATATGCCCGAAGCATGTCTTCCAAGATTCTGATAGTTCTCTCAGACTGGCCATCAGTTTGTGGATGATATGCAGTGCTGAAGCTCAATTTAGTTCCCATGGCCTCTTGTAACTCCTGCCAAAAATGAGATCTGAATCTAGGATCTCTATCTAACACTATACTATGTGGCATACCATGAAGTCTCACAATATTAGCAACATAGAGCTCAGCTAGTTTATCAAGGCTATCCTGTTTGTTCACAGAAATAAAGTGTGATACCTTAGTCAATCGGTCTACAACAACCCAAACAGAATCACATCCTCTCGGAGATCTAGGAAGATCGGTCACAAGGTCCATTGTTATATGCACCCACTTCCATTGCGGAATCGACAACGGTTGCAGAAGCCCGACTGGCCTCTGATGCTCCACTTTAACCCTTTGACAAGTTAAACACCTGGATACATACCCAGCAATCTCCATCTTCATATTGTTCCACCAGAAGTGTTGTTTCAGATCTCTATACATTTTAGTACTGCCCGGGTGAATCGTATACCTTGAATTATGTGCCTCGGACAGAATCTCATTCTTCAAAGTCGGATCTCCAGGAACACATACTCAGTCACTGAATCTAAAGATACCATCTGTATGTAATTTAAACTCCGACTCTCCCCCTTTTGCTTTTTCTTGGATTTTCAAGATGTGAGGATCAGTCTTCTGTGCCTCTCTGATTTGTGCTAGCAATCCCGACTGAATTTGTAGGCTAGCAAATCGAATCCCTACCTCAGTAGCTTCCGGCTTCCATGAACAAATTTCCTCCAAAGTCTCCCAATCCTTGATAATTAAACTTGCAACAGTAGCCTTCCGGCTCAAAGCATCTGCAACAACATTTGCCTTACTTGGTACGTAGTTTATAGAACAGTTGTAGCCACTTAATAGCTCAAGTCATCTTCGCTGCCTCATATTCAAATCTTTTTGTGAAAATAAATATTTAAGACTCTTGTGGTCAGTAAAAATTTCAAATCTGCCACCCCACAAGTAATGACGCCACTTCTTCAAAGCAAACACAACTGCAGCTAACTCAAGATCATGTGTAGGGTAATTGACTTCATAAGGTTTCAACTTCCTAGAAGCATAGGCAATCGCCTTACCATTCTGCATTAAAACACAGCCCAAACCTTCTTTAGATGCATCACTGTAGACAACAAAGTTTTCTGTTCCCTCAGGTAAAGCTAGTATAGGAGCTGTAGTTAGTCTCTTCTTTAATTCTTGGAAACTAGATTCACATTTAGCATTCCAGTTGTAAGTAACCTTCTTTCGAGTCAACTGGCTTAAAGGTCCAGAAATTTTGGAAAAGTCTTTAACAAACCTCCGATAGTAACCTGCCAACCCAAGAAAACTCCGAATCTCTGACACCGTTTCAGGCCTCTTCCAAGATGAAACAACTTCAATCTTAGCTGGGTCTACTGAAATTCCTTGATCTGAAATGATATGGCCTAGAAATGATATTTGATTCAACCAGAATTCGCACTTGCTGAATTTAGCAAAAAGCTTGTTTTCTTGCAAAGTCTGTAGCACAATCTTCAAATGTTGTTCATGTTCAGCCTCATTCTTAAAGTACACTAAAATGTCATCAATAAAGATTACGACAAATTGATCAAGATAAAGTCGAAAAACCCTCTGCATTAAGTCCATGAATGCGGCTGGTGCATTCGTCAATCCAAACGGTAACACAACAAATTCATAGTGGCCATATCTAGTCCTGAATGCCGTCTTAGGTATATCATCACTCCGAATTCTGAGTTGATAGTAACCCTGCCTCATGTCAAATTTAGAGTAAACACTCGCACCCTACAACTGGTCAAACAATTCTTCAATCAATGGCAAGGGGTATTTGTTCTTAATCGTGACTTGATTAAGTCCCCTGTAATCAATACATAACCGTAGCATGCCATTCTTCTTTCTCATAAACAACATAGGCGCACCCCACAGCGAAGAACTAAGGTGTATAAACCCTTTCTCAAGCAAGTTCTGAAGCTGAATTTTTAATTCCTGAAGTTCAGCTGATGCCATTCTATAAGGACTTCTAGAAATTGGAGCAGTGCTTGGCACAAGGTCAAACACAAATTCAGTCTCCCTATCCGGTGGTAAACCCGGTAATTCCTCGGGAAATATACCAGGGAAGTCTTTAACAATTGGAACCTCATTCAAATTCAACTTATCAGTAGGTTGATTGATCAGATAAGCTAAGTAAGCTTCACAGCCTTTATTCAACAACTTAGAAGCCTTGATCGATGATAAAAGAGGTATTCGGGCAGCCCTGCAGTTCCCAACAATCTCTAGTACCGGTAGGTCAGGAATCTGAAGATAAACAATTTTTGTTCTACAATCCAACTGAGCATAGTACTTCCCCAACCAGTCCATTCCCAAAATGATTTCAAAGTCACGGAAGGGCAATATAAATAAATCAGCAGAAAATTTACGGTTCTCAATGCATATATCACAAGATTTGTAAATAGACTCAGTAACAAATTTCGCACCCAAAGGCGTATTAACTTCAACTTCATGCGGCAGTTTATCAATGCAAACATTCACAGATCGTGCACATGCAGGAGTTAAAAACGAATGTGTAGCTCCGGGATCAATCAAAACTTTAATTGGCTGAGTATTGAGAAGAAAGGTACCTTCCACTATTGCGGTAGTATCGGGAAGCTCCTCCGCATCTAGCGCAAAGACCCTAGCCTGTACCCTCTGTGCTGGACCTGCACCTGCAGCCCTATTTTGCACACCTTGGCCTCTAGTACGGCCCTGAACATTCTTATACTTAGGGCAATCTTTCACCCTATGATCATCACTCTCACAACCGGTACACTTACCACTCTTCCTCCAACAATTAGCCTCAACGTGCCCCGATCGATTACAAAAGTTACACTGCTGATTTTGTCTTACAATAGTGTTTCCCGTAGGTACGGGGGCTCTGGCAGTAGTAGGAACTGTACCTCACTGCTGGGGTCTAGTCACAGCTGGCTTCCCCTGAATCTGATACTGAGGCTGATACGGACGTTGCTGAGGAACCTGCGTAGAAGTCTGATACTGCCTCGGCTGACTCTGGCTGCTCTGGCCCAAGTACTGTTTCTTACTCGGCTGGCTACTCTCAACTATCATCTCTGCCTTCCGTTTCTCAAACTTCGAGGCTGCTTGGAATGCCTCGGGAAAAGTAGTGTAAGTCTGCCCAGTCAAATGCAGCTGAATATCCATTCTCAGCCCACGAACAAACCAATGAATCATCCTCATAGCTGGCCGTACCAGCTCGGGCATATACCTCGACAGGCTAACAAACCTAGCCTCATACTATGCAACAGTCATGTTTCCCTGCTTCAGGGCCACAAACTCGTCTTCCCTCCTTTCCCTAGCCATCTCGGGAATATACTTATCCCGAAACTCATTCACGAAATCATCCCATAAATGTGGTACATCCTCACAATCCCACCTCAACCTGACAGTGTTCCACCACTGTTCTGCGTCGCCCTCAAACAGGAATGCCGCACAATCTATTCTTGCCTCATCAGTGTACCTCAAAGCAGCGAAAATTTTCTCAACACGGTTAATCCATCTCTCGGCTGCCTCATCATCCGGCTCTTCAAAGAACTTACCCGGCTCGTGCCTCAGGAATTTCTCCAACTGGTTATTATCAGCCCTATACCCCTGTCCACCAGGATTAGCTTGATTTCCCTGGGGATTATTATTCCTGTCCTGCCTCTACTCATGCAGTACTTGTGTAATCCGGTCAACTGTTGTGGTCATAGTAGCCATAAACTGTTCAGGCAACGGTTGCTGACCCTGTTCTGCTGCCTCTTCATCTGCCCCTTGACCTTGAGTACCACGACGTGGCGGCATAGTAACAACTCACAATAGCTGGCAACATTTAAAAGCAGTTTATAGAGAGAAATATAGCACATAAGATTAAATAATACTCAAGTCAATAACAATTAAATATCCTATCACACAATTCACATAACACAAGATTGACATGCCAAACAAATTCACTTAAACACATAAGCACTCCAAGTTCACATAGTCATACTATAACATTTTCTCTTGACAATCATACATTAACACTTTAGCATTTTAGACCTTTACCCTACAAACCGAGAAACATATCCTGGCTCATGCAATACTATCATGCTCTGATACCACCTAAAGATGTCACGCCCCGACCCGACCCCGCAAAAGGCCAAGCCCGGACCCGACACACGGACGGAGTCTCCTCTGTACCGTGGACGATCCGAAACCCTACAATCAACATAGTACTTGCGAAAGCCATAACAAACATTTGAATCAAGACAATTCTCTTTTAGAAAATATACATCTTCTCATTAACAACTTTGCAAACCAAAAATGTCATGCATACTACACAAGTATTTATGCCACTAAACAGTTAAACCATTAGTATGCAATTCTTTACTAGTCATAAGAGTACAACTTTACAATCTTTACAATCTTTAAACCTTTACAACAAAAGACCATAAAGGCCTCAAAATAAAACTACATACAAGGCTACAAGCCTCAAAATAAAGCGATGACCAAGCATTAAACACATCAATCATGGCTCGCACAAAAGTCTAGCAACCAACCACCAGCTAAGCAAAGAAGTGCTATCAAGGAAACACCTCCACTTGCTCTTCATCCTCAATTACCTCAATAGGATCCGCTTCGACTACTCCTGTAAAATATAGTATAGAAAGGAATGAGCAAAAACTATTGCTCAGTGAGGGTTATTGGTCTCAAGGACAGAGATGAGTGGAGAATGCAATGCAAATAGTCAAGCAATTCATTCAATTATCATATAGAGACATAAACAAAGCCAACAATAAAACAAGACAAGCATTAAAACTATAAACACTCATTCAAATGATACGATTCACTTTCCACGAGCAACTTTCAATCACGAATTCGATGACGACGCGCCGGCCCAAACCACCTTATAACTTCAGTTGGAATACCCCGGAAGTATCCATCAATTCTACGACCCAAATCTCCCTGGGAGGCAACCTAAGTGAGAAAGGGAATAGGACATGGAGCTAGGGCAACCAACACTGGCAACCCGAGGCTACCCAGAGAGGCCCATCACACCGCCCCTGACTCTATGAATGCAATACAATATACAATGCAACAATTGAGTAATCGAGCAATAGAGCCACACGTGAGAGAATAACAAAGTAAGTTACTCTCGCACACAATAGCAACAGTTGATAAGCAGTTCAATCAAAATCAACTCTAACAAGCATATCAAGCAATATTAAACATTCTATAGGCATAACATTAAGATAACAAGCAAAATCACAAATCGACATCAACTTTCAAAATACTACTACTTTTAAACGAGCCACGAGTTTTGGAAACCGACTTCGCCAATCCTCCTAGGTCACCATAAGGCACGTCTAAAGACCCTGAAACCCTACTTTACCCTAGAATTCACGCAAAGCCCCGATTTCCCCCTTTGCTCGTTTGAACAACCGCTACCCTAACCAAACACCCAACCGATACCATAATCGCACCAAAAGTGCTTCCATGGCCTCCCGAGATAATGCTATCACGCAAAACGAAAAAACGCTAAACTTGACCTAAACGACCCCGACTTTCACCAATGCATTTTTCCTCATTTTTTCATTACGCAACCCAAACAAACCATGCATTTAGGCATTCTAGCATATCTAGCATCTTTTCACATTAACAGAAAGCATAACAATGCAACTTTATCGAAACGAGGTTTTACTATTCACAATTTACTATTCAACTATCAATTTAATTTGCAAATTCAACATTCAACCGCCGAAAATGATAAAAAGCTACAAATACATGTTCTACAATTGTCAAGGAACATTCTTTAAGCATTTAAATGATTAAAATAACAAACTACAGATAAAACCCAAAAACATTAAAGTTGAGACATATAATATTAAAATGCGCAAATAACGTGCTTCCCTCACCTTAGACACTCCTAGTCGCTAGGAAAACCACGCTGGATGCCTCGGTAACAACCCCGCACAAGCTCACGCGAATATTGGAAGTTTGAAAGGTTGAAATGTTTTTTTTTTCTTCTCTCAAGGTTTCGGCCTGCTCTTGTTTATTTTCAGCTTGTTTTATTTTTTTTTCTTTGTTATTTTGCTTAATAAAGGATGACAAACTTGGTCAACTAGTCAAAGCCTTGGTCAACTACTTAAAAATTGGTCAAATAGACTTATTTCATGCATTTTAAAGCTAAAATAACTATTGCAATATTAATTCTAGCTAACAACAACTAAAACACTAAAATTAAAACACTAAACACTAGTTTTCACTATTTGTTGAGGACTAGAAAATACCCTCTAACTATCGCTCTCGGAATGCAATGCACTTTGCTACAGTAAAGAAGTAACAATTAGATTCCAAGGAATTTAAGAAAACATAATTTTCAGAATAATAAACAAGAAAATTCCACATTCCGGGCTCGGGTATTACACACCATCTCCAAAAGTGACTTGGCCTTTATCGCACTCCTTGTAGATTCGCAACGCTTCACGCATACCTGTCATGTGCCTAGAACATCCATTATCAAAGTACCAAGAGTAAGCAGTTCAAGATTGCATAGGTATAAGCAACAAAGCAAGCTAAGTCGGATTTCCTCACCCATAATTGTCTTACCTTGTGTTGCAAAAACACGTGTGATGATCATTTTTGCTGATTGAGAAACTTACCTTTTTCCAGCATTCTTTGAAGCTTGAAGCAGTGAGGTTTGATGTGTCCAGTTGCAAGACAGAAATGACAGATGAGAACAAACCTATTCTTCTTTTTCCTATGTTGCTTCTGCAATGTCGCAGTCGTTGTTGTAACATTAGTAACTAGGGCAGTTTTACTGTTATTCTGTGCAGTAGCAACCTTATGCTGTAATTTTGTGTTTTTTGAACTTTTGACAAAAGCAGTTTTTCCAAAAGATTCTCCTTCACAAAAACCAAGTCCAGTATGATCATTTCTCGATTTTTGAATGGATAACATGTGATCCAATTTTTCAGTTCTAGAATTCAGCATTTTTATATTTCGCTGCATCTGTTTCAAGTCATGTTGCAACACCTACATTTCCATCAATCTTTCTTCAGCCAGGTTTTTTTGTTCAGATTTTTGTTTTTCCAATTCAAAGATCTTCAACTCCAGTCCCTGGTTTTTCTAGCACATGATTACCCATTTTTCGTACATGTCTTTGTACATTTTCATGACTTTTTCGTTATCCAAATCACCATCATTGTCTGACTCAATGGAGTCAGATTCACTTATTTCATCATCTGTTTCACTCAGTGTTCCAATAGCTGTACTAGTTTCTTCGTCCAGATTGATCTCTCGAGATGCTGTTGCAACATTGAATGCCACAAAGTTACTAGCGTGTTCCTCGTCACTCTCTGAGGATTCTTCTTACTCTACATCACTCCAGGTAACCTTCATGACCTTTTTCTTCTTGTTTAAGGTATTTGCACATTTAGCTTGAATGTGGCCAAAACCTTCGCATTCTCGGCATTGTATGCCTTTGCTCTTTTCCTTTTCATCGGTTGGTTTAGAGTTTTGTTTCTTGAATGTGTCAACCGTTGTTGCAACATGAGGCTTCTTCTCAAAATTCGACTGTCTAAAACCTTTTCTCCGTTTGTCCTAGTTTTTCAGCACTCTGTTGAAATTTTTGGTAAGAAAGGCTAAGGATTCAGAAATTTTAGATTCCTCACCATCTGAAGAGCTTAGCGTCTTTTTCCTTTCAACTTCAGCCTTCAGTACAATGCCTTTTTCTTTCTTCTTTTGCTTAAACTTCATCTCAAAAGTTTGGAGTGACCCTATCAGTTCATCAATCTTGATTTCATCAACATTTTTTGATTCTTCTATGCCAGCCACCTTGATTCCAAATCTGTCTGGGAGAAAGCGCAAGGTTTACCTTACAAGCTTAGCATCAAAATACTATTTTCCCAAAGCAAAGGATTCATTAGCAATGTCGCACAACTTGGCATTAAAATCTGCAATGGTTTCATCCTCATGCATCCTTAATTCCTCGAATCTAGTGGCAAGCATCTGCAATTTTGATATTCTCACTGATGTTGTACCCTCATATGCTGTTTGTAATATCTCCTAAGCTTCATTCGCAGATTCACACGTCGAGATTAACTTGAATTGATTCAAGTCAACAGCATTGAATATTGCATTAAGTGTCTTAGAGTTCCAACTTGCCAAAAGATCTTCATCCTTGGTCCATTCTGTTTTAGGTTTAGTTGCAACATTGCCCTGAGCATTTGTTTTCGTAGGAGTTGTCCAGCCAGTCAAGATTACTTTCCAGGCCCTCTCATCAATTGACTTGATTAATGCCCTCATTCGAGCCTTCCAATACGAGTAATTCGCACCATTCAATAGCGATAGTTTAGTGATTAAGCCTCCATCAAGCAAGGTGTCCATACCTATTCCTGCAAGGTAACAACTCAGAACTCCCAAGAATCTAACTGAATTAGTTCGTAACCTGCTCTTGATACCTCTTGTTAGAGTTTGTGCAGTATACGTATGGATTAATTTCAAAGCAATATGACAAATTTGCTCAATCGACAAAGTTTTGTGGTGAATATGAACAACTGATGCAATTACTTGGTGTAAAGTGAATCTATTACAAGTGATGTTGCAACATTAACTGAAACATTACTTCTTTCACAGTTCATTAACAGTCTGTTTCTCTAGTCAATTAATGAATTGTTCCACTTAATATTCTAACATAGCCAATGATAGTAAATAGCAGCGAAAATAATAAAGCTATAACAAAAATAACGAACACAAAGATTTAACGTTATTCAACTGTGTGGTCTACGTCCACGGGACCTCTCCTAGTCCAACAAATCTATTCATTAAGAAATAACAAGTTACAACATCAATGGACTTACACAAGTAAGACTCTCTTTTGACCCTTGACGCCTCGATGTAGAACTCCTTAAAGAACTTCGATTTTGCGAGCTCCCCTCAACTTGCAATATTCTCTCCCGAGAACTACACCTTCTTCTCCCGAAGAATGAATACAGAAGACAGTAATTTAATCCCTCAAAGAAACATACAAATCACTCATAACTTACTATCAATAAAAACAAAATTGTAACACTTAATACAATCAAAGACTAGAGTACATATCGTGTTGCAACATGACACGGAACATAACACTCCTAAAGCCTTCACTTCATATTGCCCGTGTCTTTCTCTTTCTCACTGCTCCCCTCCTCTTCACGTCATGTGCCTCCATATAAATACTTATCATGCCTTGGCCTTCGAGAAATGATATGTCTCATAAAACCTAGTTTCCTTTTTAGCAAAATCTCAATTAATACAATTTTAGGACTTTTTCTTTTATGATAAGTTACCATAATATTTTACTTGTACATTCAGAAAGGCAAAACCACAAATATGGTAATAATACACGTTTTGCAAAACATAGCCAATTAAACTTCAATCAACATTAATTGCCTCAACATAATTGATTTATAAAATAATTAATTTTATTTTTATTATTTACTCATTCGAATAATTCTAACATTACGGGGGATCCAAGTTGATGAAAAACAGGTATTACGTACACACGACCATCCATATCTGCACGAAGAAACATTAAAGGATGTACCCAAATCCCAGTAGATCAATTACGTTTTCGAGTAAATATTCGAATCATTTGTAATGATTACCACTCGAATGAGAATGTCATTATTGTCTTTTACTTTCGTCATTGTCCATTAAGGTTATGGAGAATCCTTCAATTAAAATGTAGATTATATATAACTAAAGAAAAAGTGTAAAGAGAAGAAGTGAATCAAGTACATTGATTAGACTCTTAATTGAATTTGTGTATATTTTAGAGTTAGTCGTTATATTTTTTGGGTTTTATTTTATACTCAGTCGTTAGGTCAGGTAGGATAAGTCAGACATAACCCATTAAAGGACAGAAGGTTCGAATGTAGTGGTGTCTAATTTTAGTCAATGTTCCGTGGATTAATTGATGTAAAAATGTTTCCCAAAGTTTAAAAAAATAAAACGTGACTTAGATGAACTTCGAGATTGTTGATTATTGTTCCTTTTTGTGATTAAAAACTGTTTATTTTAAATTCATTAGCTGCTAATATTATGTTGCTCATTAAACATGTACACATTTACTGTGAGTGTTAATTCGATAAAATAAACAACAAGCCAAAGTAGGCCAAGAAAGAACTTATACTTTGAACTTATAGAGTGCGAACTAGTATCACCAACAAATTTGTGTATCTAATCTTTGATTTTCAGGTTTCAGAGCTTATAAACCCTAAATAAGAACTATAAAATCTTATTTTTAAGCTAAGATAACAACACTCTAACTAAAACCTAATCATGTTCGAACAGTTTAGTACTCTCTTAATAAATGGGTTAAAGAAATTGTGTCCGATGAGTGATTACCTAAATTCCAAAGACTCTCATCAATTTTTTGATTTACCTAGATCCCCCTTTGATCATTGAAATCCTAATGGTATATTTGTCGTTTCAAACTTTAAAAATAATAATAATTATTGATAAAGGGAGCCTATCAAATGTTGAGACGTGTCTTGATGATTGCAGAATAAGTTTTTGCTGATTTTTTTTTTTTTTGTACGAAGGTGATAACTCAATTGGCGGAACTCGACAATCGGTTGAGTCTAATGGAGCCCGACCACGAATTGGTAAATCATCAAATGTAGCGGTGTGCACCAACATATATATCAAGTCAATTAAGAGTGTGAACCTTATACAGTGAAAGAATTTTAAACCCCACCATGTTAAGTTCTACTTCTCCTTATTGCCACTAGGCTACCCCTTAAGAGCAAATTTACGCTGACTGGTGTAGACAATTCATCCCTCTATCTTAGCCAGATTTTGGTCACTGAAATCATATAGCTCCGGCATGCACTTTCAGTGCTCGAAAGAAACATATGAATTATTTCAGCTTGTAATGGTACCATATAACCTTTTTCCTCAGGGTGGGACTAGTTCCAGTACTTTTTAGTGCATACAAATCTAAATTCATGATGGAGAGAATTTGGAGCTTTTAGCTTCACAAGGATAGTATGTTATGTGATGCTAAATATATTTTCCCATTTTCACATTGTGAATCACCTTTGCCTTTCACATTTTCAATTTATAAAAGGCAACAAGAAACATTCACTTAAAAGATGAATCATGTGATCTTTTACTTACACCAATTTTGTCCATATCCAACGTGCAATGAATCTAATAATTCAAAAGAAGAGCATAAAAGATGTATTGCTTTCGGTGCACTCAACTTCTTTCCTCTAATAGTCCTACCTCTAGATTATTCCAAGGTTTAAAAAAGAACCGAAAAGAGAAGCAATAAAATGCAGTTGTTTGTTCATTAGCAACTTGACTTGATTGATATCCGTTCATTAATATTAATGGAGTTTGAACTTCTTTTCTTTTGTTTTTACCAAATGGTTCTCTGGCAGGTTTTGCTTCAACACGATTTCGTACATTTTGAATTAATCTATCTCTAAACCAGTCTTAATAGATATGTCACAAACTTCAGAGTATAGAGCAATAAGACATGAACTTGAAAACTGATATTATGCTTTTTCCTTTCCAATCTACCTACCCACTAAAAAGAAATGTACACTTAATTTAGTGACTCTATTTTGAAATAAATTTTATGAGAGTTCTAAGTGGAAGTTACAAAACATTTCAAAATCTTCCCCTAAAAAGAAAAATAATGCCATCATGAAAATCCTCATTGGAAAATGTATCACGCATGTAATATCTAATTAGTGTTAACTTTGTTTTTCGAAAAGCGATGCTTTGCATAATACAGCAGGAGTTCATAAAGTAATTTTCTTTAGCAATTAGATAGGACAAATATAATGATTATATAATCTCTAGAAGTGGGGACCAATAAGATCCACAAAGTATTGATGAACATGTTCACGAGTCATGCATTAAAATCCATGTCAATCTTGATAAAACATAAAGAGCCTACCCACTAAGCCAAAACCTTAAATAATCTTACATGCAACACAAGACTTCAATGGAAGACCTGTTTCCAAACATCCTCCGAAGTAACATCTCATATGCCACTAGGCAGTGGTAACACATACGAAATAAGAAGTGCAGCAGCTAATGATTACAACAACTAATACAAATTAAAGCATGAGAGGATACCAAATACATTTTGTAGGTCCTAAAATTGTTTAATTTTTACTTTATAATTTCTCTTTGGTTAACCATAGCAACTTACCGAATTTAAGAGTTTTAGAAAATGAAGGAGGTGGTCTATGATGTTGCGTGGGATTTATAGGTGTCTAGAATGTTTATACTCACTTCAAGTAGATGTCGTGTCTAACTTTAACTTGCTCTTTTCTCTGGGTATCTATTGATTCTGCAGGAATGAGTGAGATTTTTTTTCTTGAAATTCATGGATATGCATCCATCTCTCTCCTTTTTCTTGCTACTTGATCGATCCTCTATCTTATTTGCAGCAATGGTTAGTCTCTTCTTTACCCGGGCTTCCTCTTCATGAATCGTGACCCTAGGGGTTCCAGCTTACGAGGCTTCGAGGTTAGGCCGATTTTCAAGGTCTGGCTACCTTTACCATGCGTTGACCCTATTCTTACCTTGCTACCGCGGGCACAGTTTTGCAATGGGTCAAGCCGATTTCTACTCATTACATAATTGAACTAACATCCTAACGAAAAAGGGTAATTTTAGGACTTTAATTTGGCTTAATATGAAATTTAGGGTCTAAACTTCGAAACCTCTATTGAAATGACTCAAACTTATAAAAAGAAATATATATATATATACTTTGCACATTGTTAACTAACAATTTTACTATTTATCTTACGTAAAATTTTCTTTTTTCATTCAACTTCTAAATAATATTTTCTTTTGAGTCTGAACTCTTTCCTCTAAAGATTTGCCATGTCCTTAGAGCACTTATTCTGCAAATGGAAAGTTGGAATGAGTTGGAAATCGAATGGTATTCTCAATTATATTCCAATTCTCATACTTAGTATAAAAGAATGAACTCGAGAGTTCCATTCCATCGGTAATCTCATTCCCACGCATATGAAAATACCCATTCCTGACAAAATACATAGGAATAGCCTATTCTCATGTGCTTTAAAATGAACTTATTACTCATGTAGCCAAAATACCCTTAAAAATATTGCACATTATACAAATGACATTATTATTGATATAGTTATTATTATTTTTATTGATTTGTATTATTTATTATTATTTAATTAATAAAGATATACAAATAATAAAATTTAAAAATATATAACAATAATAATAAATATAATAAAATAAATTTATAGTAAAAATTAAGAATAATAATAAAATAAGATGAATAACAAAAAATATAAATAAAAAATGATAGTGATTACAATAATATATAATCAAAAAATAATGAATAAAAAATTAATATTATCAAAATAAAAATAATAATAAATATTAAAAATAATATATATAAAATAAAAAAATAAATAATAACAATAATTAATAAGTAATGTGGATTTAATAATAATAATATAAAATAAATAATAATAATAATAATAATAATAATAATAATATGCCTCAAACTAACCATTATTTTAATATGATCCATATTTTTATTTTTAAAATAATAATATATCTATTGCAACAAAATGACACTCTTGTTATTTTTATAAAAGTCGTTCTCATTATTACTCCATTATGCTGACTGCAAAACATGTGTTGGGAATCAATATATTTATTTCTAGCTTCATTTGTAGAGTATGCCAAAGATGAGATATCAATTTACAAATTTATTCCATTTCCAGCGTCATTCTATTCTTTAGTCATTCCATTCATCTCCAAAATAATTTGAGGATACCAATTGCTAAACTTAGTATTTGAATAAATAACAACACATTTAGCAAAGCCAAATGAGATTAACTTCTTTTTTCTTTTGTCCTGAAGAATATTCCAGAAAATAGAGACAAGCACGAACCTTAATTTTTAATTGAGACAAAAAATTAAGCTATGATCTTATGTTAAATTATGATTATACAGTATTAGAATGTGGAAATTATTTGTTTGTGATGTGCTCCTAATGCAATTCGCATTAACTTGTCTCAAATGTTTCATCATATTAACATCCATTGTTAAGATGAACTTTAAGTTTTCATATTTTTTAAATGAAACGTAGGAAATAACTAACATAAGAAAATATATTGATCTCATAATCAATGTTTTTGGTTCACTAAACATAAATAAATAATATAAATAAATAGTAGTACAATTAGTTAATTGTGTGTAAAGTACATGTTAGTCCAACTAAGCCTAAGAAAGGGGTGAATTAGGCAAATGGAAGGAAATTATTACTTTAAAAATTATGAAATTTAACTACAATGTTCACTTAGTCAATTTATCAAACACTTTGTGTGTAACACATATAATAGTGAGAATTGTGCAATAAATCAAACACAAGATATGCGATATATGTGAAAGCAAGGAGAGTAGAGTTAGAGAAATCAAACGCAACAGATTTTAGGTGGTTCGTTAATCTACATCCACTACCTAAGGTCTTCTCCCTTTAGAATTTCTACAAACTCGAATATTGATGGTTCTTCAAATGTTGGTAAAGCACGAACCAACATTACAACCTTCTCTTGAGTCCACAAGAAAATCACAAGCTTCTTCAAATGTAGGTAAAGCTAAGAACCTACTACAACAATCTCTTGAGTCCACAAGACATCAACAAAAGCTCGTCAAATGTAGGTGCGACTTTAAACCTATTACTTCTCTTCCTTTGAGTCCACAAACGTTTTACAATACTCTTTTCTTTTCTATGATTCTCACAATCTAAGATCTAGAGAGCAATACAAGCTAGAATATGTGTATTTAAAATATACAAAACCTTAACTTCTCTATGAGTTGGATAATACACATACAACTCTTGAATGCTTAATGATTTGCAAGATAAAGCTCAATGATTTGTGTAAGCAATGTGTTTTTGATAATATGAAACCTTTAGAACAAGTACTTGTAGTTGGAAGAGGTGACCTGAATAAATGGGGTATTTGAAAATATATAGAACGTTTTTCCAACGGCTAGTAACAGCTATATTTTTAAATCCGTCAGGTCACCGGTCGGGTTACTGGCTGTGTTCATTGCGATCGGTATCAAGATTGGACAAACGACCCACCTACTATTCCAGGGAACGGTTGTGACACCCGAGCCCGATAATATGATAATTTTATTAATTTCCATATAATTGTTTGCATTAATTGACTAATTTCTTGATATATGTATATCGATGAGTATTTGCATTACATTTAGAGTAAGTGAGATTAGTGATGATAGAAGTAGATTATATAGTCAATAATATATTGGGTGTCTTTAGTGGGCTTAGTTGGACCATAGGAAGAATAAAATGGACAATGGGCTTAATTAATCTTGCAAGAACTCATTTAAGGCTCAATTTAGCCCAATTAGCCAATATAAGATAAAACTAAACAAGAGAAAAGTCTAGAAGAAGCAAGAGAAATGAGTGGAAGCAAGTATATGTGTTCTATGTACATGTATTGAGTTTGTTCAAGGTGGGTATAAGCTTGATTTATATAATTGAGTGTGTATTGAGTATCTCGGGTTTCATGGTTTTGCTGAAATCTCATCATTTGCTTGATAATGTTCACATGTAAATTTGAGTGGTGTTTAAATGGGATTGTTGTGCAAGATTTGGGGTGCAGAAGGTAGAATATGCAATGCTAGGTGACCATTTGTAGAAATCAACCATGTATGTGTTGTAAAGTTTGAGCTTTGTACTTGTTTGATTCAATGGTGAAATTGTATTTAAATGATGTTTAAGGTATGTTAAGTTATGGTTTTAGAGTTGTGATTGTATTTGGTGAATTGACTAAGTGTTGGGTTCAAGTGGCATAGCGAAAAGGAACAAGAAAACAAAATTTGTGCAAAGTGCTGAAGGAACAGGTCGACCAGGTACTAGCCCGGGTCGTAGCCCGGGTCACTTGTCAACCTACTGCCGGGTGACTTAATCACCCGGATAGTCGATCGGGTAGTCACCCAGATGGATCAGGTTGATCGGGTAGTCACCCAGACACTAGTTCGGGTCACTTGTCAACTTACTACTGGGCAACCCCAGTCGACTTGATGGTAGCCTGGGTACTCGACCGGATGGTTTGATTTTTGCTCACTTTGTGTTATTTTCAATTGTTATCAATTGCATGATGATATAGGATCAATAGGTATGTTAATTTGAGCTTAATTGAGGATGTTTACATACTTATATGTCATGGTACATGATTAGATGAGCTTACATGCAAGATGTTTTCATACTTACCTGCTACATCATTGATATTACTATTGTGACGGAAGCAACCTACTTTGTTGCTATCCTAGTCCCTCTCTCATATGGTGACGTCCCTTGGAGAGTTGGGTATTATATTATATATATATATATTTATCAAGGTTGTAACCTTCTAAAGGCCTGAGTGCGATCGATGGCCCTCGGGCAGTATCGGACTTGCCGGTTTAGCGACGACCACCTAGGACCCATTCTTATCTTTAAGGGGCATATCCAGAACCCTCAATTGTTGAAGGAGTTAGAGTCAGGTTTTCTTTGAGGACTTGATCCTCGGTCGTGGTGTCGGGTTATCAATATTTGATTCGAGGCAGAAGTTGTCTACATTAGCAATCGCATATACTACAGTATTCTTTTACAATGAGTATATCATGTTCCTGTTCTTATTTCTTATTATATATTCAAGTGTACAGGTTGTTTGTCCTATGTGCATTTATATGTGCATAGCATGTTTTATCAAACTGTTTGCAAAATGATAAAACGATTCCGAAAACTCCCTTCCCCTTTATCCCTCACTAAGCTAAGTGTAGCTCACCTTTTTCTTTACCATTTCAGAAGACGTTGAGCCAGAGCAGGCCCCTTAAGTTGCTGAAGAAACTCCTTGGTGTGACATCGAGGACTTTCGTCTTATGTGATTCTACTTGTTGATGTACTTGGAAACTATGCGATGTAATAACTTATTCTTTTTGAACAACTCTGATGTAACTAAATACTTATATTCTTTTAAGACCTAGGAACCGAATGTTGGTTAGTCCTTATGTAAGGACAGGTGGTTCAAGGTATTGTATATATGTAACAAGTTGTGGTTCACCTTTAAGGCCGAAGTTATTGGCAGACTATTGATCTTTTATGGATTATATATGGATGTATAGGCCATTAAGCTATTAATTTATAGGTTATTGGTTTCAAACGTCGCATTTCGGCCTTAGCCTAGAGCTAGCTTGTGTTAGCGTAGTCCGGATTTAGAACCCCTGGTTAGTGGGTAGAACTTTGAAACGAATATGTTTTAGTGCTATTCGTGTTTATGTGAACCTATTTTCTTAACGTGATATATTTGCTTATGTACAATCTATGTGCTAGGTATAATTATATGTATTAATTGTATTAGGAGTATTGTCGGTATCTATACTAACCCTCGTATAATAGTGCCTAAACGTCATATAACCATGAGTGGTGCCTATTCCATATCTATAGATGGCAGGACCTAATACCCGCAGTAATACCAGATCTCAATCAACAGGGAATGTAAACCAAGCCAACCCCGGGGTAGCAATGTTTAATTTAATGGCAACTGTCGTGGACCAAATAAGTCTGGTTATGGAACAACAAGCAACAACAACTAATAATAATAATAACAACAACAATCATAGTGCTGGTAGCAGTGGTGGGAACAGAGATCATAGGGGAAGTGATAGCCTCAAGGATTTCCTATTCTACAGCCCTTCGAAGTTCAGAGGCCAACCAAATGATGAAGAGGCAGAGTATTGGCTATCCCTGCTCGAGAAAACTTATGTTGCTCAGGACTATGCAGAGGAGAAAAAAGTTACCTATGCAGTCTTTCAATTAGAATGTGACACTGAAATATGGTGGAACACGGTGAGAGATCAATGGGAGACTCAACACACTCCTTTTACATGGAGAAACATTGTTGGAGCATTTAAGAGCAAATATATATCTGAAGTCTCATGGGACAGGAAAATGAAGGAGTTTATGTACCTTAAGCAGGGAAGTATGACGGTGGCTGAGTATGGGGCGAAGTTTGATAGGATCTCCCAGTATGCACCACATATGGTCCAGACACCGACCACCAAGATATGGAAATTTACTGAGGGGCTGAGACTTGAAATTTAGGATGGGCTGGCAGTAGTGGAGTTCGATACTTATAATGTTGTCTTTGGGGCTGCATCAATGATATAGGATAAGAAACTAGCAATGAAAGTTGGTCTATCTCAGCAGAACAAGAGGCATTTTCAAACTTAGGGCCAGTCCAGAGCATTCCAGATCTAGAGCCCCCAGGACCAAGGCCAAGTGAGACCAGTGGCTCCTAGACCCTAGCCTAATACCCCAGCCACTCAATTAGCTCGTGCTACAGTAGGTGCTGCCACTACTTCATAGAATGTCATATGTGGTTATTGTGAGAAGATGAGGCATATGGAAGACCAGTGTTGGAGGAAATCAGGCAAATGTATAAGGTATGAAAGTACTTAACACCAAGTTAAGGATTGCCCAAAGATGTAGAATAGGGGTATCCAGATTTAGCTTGCCAGAAATGCTCCAGGACAACGAGTTTAATCTCGAACCTATGGCATGGATCAGACAGAACTCCTAGATGATGTAGCTGTTGTTGAAGGTACCTTCCTGATTCACAATCAATTGGTTATGGTACTTATTAATAATAGAGACACGCATTCATTCATAACCCCTAAGTGTGCATATTGCACTAAGTTACATGTTGAGAACTTACCATATTATGTAGAAGTTAACACCTCGATGGGCCCTAAATGTGCTACTAGGTTAGCATGTAAAGCATGCAAGTTACGGATTGGGAACCGAGAGTTTTTGGCCGATGTCATAGTGCTTATCTTTTGAGACTATGAGATTATTTTGGGAATGGATTGGTTATCACGACATCATGCACAACTAGATTGTCGGTCGAAGGTTATAGAGTTCTAGATACCGGGGCAACCTGTGCTTAAGGTGAAAGGAAAACGTGACTTGTTGGGAAAGGCTGTGATATCCTCATTCAAAGCTGTGAAGTACATGAGGAGAGGTTGTAGCGGATATTTGGCTTTTCTAATCAACAAACCAACGGATCAAGTCAAGTTAGCGGAGGTGCTAGCAGTTAGTGAATATAGGGATATGTTCCCAGAGGAGTTGTCTAGATTACTACCCACAATGGAGATTGAGTTCGTGATTGAGACGCTACCAGGTACACAGCCAATCTCTAAAGCTCCGTACCGTATAGCTCTGGCCAAGGCGCAAGATTTGAAAGTTCAGTTGCAAGGGTTGCTAGAGAAATGGTTCATACAACCTAGTTCATCTCTATGGGGTTCACCAGTCCTACTTGTGAAGAAGAAGGATAAGACATTGAAGCTTTGCATTGATTACAGGGGATTGAACCAAGTAACCTTCAAGAACAAGTACCTTTTAAAGCTCGTTTGCAGGGCCAGAGCATCTAGTTAGATTTGACAGACCTCTTTGGCGAAGCCCCTTCTGATCTAGAGATTAACTTCAACCCGGCAGGAGCAACAGACATAGGCGGTAGAGCCTAAGCTTGACTAGACCCCCCTCTGATAAACGATTTAGTTTTCCCTCTTTTTTTTTTTTTGAAGTTTGTAAGCCAAGGGGTTAATCCCGTTTTGTACAGTTCCCTCTGTGCTTAATGAAACTTTCAATTCAAAGCTCTTTTGTCTGTTATTGTGCAAACTGCTTTTCAAGTTTGTCTTATGCTTTTGGATAATTTCCCTTTAGGAATGGGCCTTTTCTCGCATCTTAGCCTTATTATGGCTCTGCTTTGTATATGTTGTGGGCTCGGGACCTGTGGTTCATTTAAGCGTTGTTTTATTAGGCCTCTTAGCTCCCATGGGGATAGCCCTGTTGGGAGGAGAAGGACTATATCCTCTAAGGGGTGCCTTTTTTCCAAGTGCGGAGCTTTTAAGCAGCTTCAACATTGGATTCTTCAGAAAAAGCCCCTTAACCAGAATACAAGTCAAAGTCAAATTTTCAGGAGGAGAATCAGAGCTTTTATTATCTAACACAAGAAAGCATTACATATACTACTATCAAATGCTATTTATTCACTACCATCGTTCTAGGAACATTACATGAAATATTTCCTAAGGTGTTCAACATTCCATGCATTGGCTAATTTCTTTCCACTAGGTCTGACCTCTTTCGATGCCAGGTAGGGGCCCTCCCAGTTTGGTCCCAACTTTCCTTGCCTGGGCTGGGGCTCGAAGATTGCCTTCTTAAGCACCCAGTCACCCTCTTGGATGTTCTTGGGTCGGTCCTTCTTGGAAAACGACCTAGCCACGGCTCTTTTTTCCTCCAACATTTTTATTTGTGCTTTCTTCCTAAATTCTTCAATTAGATCAAGGTCCTCTCAGAGCCCTTGATCATTTATTTCTTCCTCATAAAGCTGGATGCGGCTACTTATAGCACCAATCTCTAATGGGAGTACCATCTCCGTATCAAACGTTAGCGAAAATAGGGTTTCCCCTGTTGTAGAGCTCGGAGTTGTCTTGTGAGCCCACAAGACTTCTGGTAGTATGTCCACCCATAGCCTCTTTGCCTGTCCTAGCTTGGTTTTGATGCCCTACAAAATAGCTTGGTTAGTTACTTCAACTTGTCCATTAGCTTGGGGATGTGCTACATAAGCAAATTTCAATTTAATTCTCAGTTTTTCACATTTGCCACGAAAGTAGCTAGAATCGAATTGTCTACCATGGTCCGTGACCAAGGCTCGGGGTACCCCAAAGCGGCACACCACTAATTTCCATACAAAGTTCTAGGCTGCTCCCTCAAAGATTCTAGGGACCGCTTCAGCTTCCATCCACTTTATAAATTAATCAATTGCCACAAACACAAACTTCCTCTGGCCCTTACTCAGAGGTAGGGATCCTAGGATGTCTAGCCCTCAATGGGCGAAGGGCTAAGGACTGACCATATAAGCTAACTCTGTAGCCGGCTGCCGGGGTATCTTGTCAAACCTTTGGCAGGTGTCACACTTCTTTACCATCTCCAGCGCATTCTTCTGCAGGGTAGGCCAATAGTATCCCTGTCGGAGGGTCTTCCGGGCTAGTGCCCTGCCCCCAGGTAGTTTTCACAAACTCCTTCATGTATCTCTCGAAGCACGTAACTGCCCTCATCCTAGTTCATGCACTTTAACAACGGCCAGGTATAGGCCTACTTGTATAGCTACCCCCTTAGAATTATGAATTTTGAGGTACGACGCTCCATACTTCGGGCTTCAGCGCTATCATGAGGGAAATCACCCTACTCCATAAATGCTTTAATTGGCTACATCCAGTCTTCCCCTACAACCATGACTGCCACTTCTAGGGATGAAGGTTGTATGGATGGGATTTCTATTTCGCTCACTCTTATAACTACTGGCCTAGAAGAATTCACGGCCAACCTCGCAAGACAATCTGCTCTCTCATTTTCAGACTGAGGAACCTGGTAAATATGGAAATGCTCCAGCCCCTGGACCAGCCCTTTGACTTTATTAAGGTAGGCCATCATCGTTATATCATTTGCCTTATATTCTCCCGTTACCTAATTTGCCACCAATTATGAGTTTGTGACCACGTCTACTCTCCTTGCCCTGAGTGAGATAATCGTTTTAAGATCTACTATTAGCGCCTCGTACTCGGCTTCATTATTAGAAGCTGGAAACAGGAACTTAAGCGAGTATTGGCTTTCCATTCTATCAGGGCTAGTGATCACGATCCCAACTCCGCTCCTTTGCTTCTCGGAAGCCTCGTCAACTTGTACTTTCCACGGGATACCATTTTCCTCTACCTAGTCCCCCGTGCACTCCACCACAAAGTCTGCTAGGGCCTGAGCCTTGATGGTTGTGCAGGGCTGATAGATGATATCATACTGACTAAGCTCCATGACCCATTTCAACAAGCACCCTGAAACCTCCGACCTCTGCAGCACCTGCCTCAAAGGCATATCCATTATGACCCAAATCGTATGAGCATCAAAGTAATGCCTGAGCTTTTGTGCCGCTGTTAAGAGAGTCAACGCCATCCTTTCTAGTGTTGATTACTTGAGTTCAGGTCCCCGCTGGATCTTACTCATATAATATACGGGCTTTTGGAGCTTATCTTCCTCTCTCATCGAAGCCGCCGCCACTACCTTACCTGAACTAGCCAGGTATAACGTCAGGACCTCTCTTTTTTCTAGTCTTGACAAGAGCAGGGGTGAGGTAAGGTATTTTTTCACTTCCTTAAAGGCCTTTTGGTATTGCTTGGTCCACTAGAAGTTTTTTGGATTTCTTAACACCTTGAAAAAAGGGGCACACTTATCCGCGGATCTGGACATAAACCTATTCAAGGCTGCTATCTTTTCTACCCACTTCTACACGTCCCTAACACTCTTGGGAGGATTCAAATCCAATATGGCATGGACCTTATCTAGATTCGCCTCTATGCCGCGACTGGTAACCATGAAGCCCAGAAACTTTCTTGCCCTGACGCCAAACGCACATTTCTCTGGGTTGAGCTTGATCCCGAATTGCTCTATAGTAGCAAAGGCTTCTACTAGATCAGCCATATGAGAATGTGCACTTTTACTTTTAGTCAGCATATCGTCGACATAAACCTCCATGTTCCTCTCGATCTGGCAGTCAAACACCTTATTCACCATTCGCTGGTATGTAGCTCCGGCATTTTTCAGCCCAAAGGGCATCACCCTATAACAGTAGGTCCCCATCTCTGTGATAAAGGCTATTTTCTCCTCATCTTCCGGGGCCATCATGATTTGATTGTAGCCCTTAAATGCATCCATGAACGTGAGCAGTTCATAACTAGATGTGGCATTCACCATCTGGTCTATTCTGGGCAACAAGTAACAGTCTTTACGGCACGCTTCATTAAGGTCCTTATAATCGACACACAAGCGCTACTTCCCAAGGCCCTTGGCTACTAGCACCACGTTGGCCAACCATTCTGGGTACTGCACACTCCTTATATGGCTTGCTTCCAACAACTTCCAGACCTCTTCTTGAATATTTTTGATCATTTCCTCCCCAAAATTTCTTTTCTTTTGGCGAACGGGTCAGAACATAGGGTCCACATTCAACTTATAGACCATCACTAATGGATCTAAACCTGTCATGTCAGTTGTACTCCAAGAAAATACATGTATATTGTGAGAAAGGAAGTCAATTATACTTTTTCGCAGGTCCGGAGAAAGGTCATGGCCTATCTTGATCCGCCAGCCCTTTGAAATTTTTACCTTATCCAGCTCCTCGGCAGGGGAAACCTCATTCATCTTCTCGTCCTCTAATATATCAAACTACTCGAGCTTGGGTCCCCTCACCTTGAGAGAAGCAACATAACAAAGACGAGCAGCCAATTGATCTTCCTTGATGGTAGCCATGCCCCATGGGGTAGGGAACTTCAGGGCTTTATGCAGCAAAAAGACAACTACCTAGAATTTCATCAGGGCCACTCGTCCAAGAATCCTATTGTAGGCCGATTCGCAATCAAGGACAATGAGGTCTTCCATGATTGTTGATTTCCTCTCCCCATCTTCTAAGGTCACGGGTAAATTGATAACCCCCTCTGGGCGAAAGGCTTCCCCCGTAAATCCAGACAACGAGCCATTTAAGGGACGGAGCCTTTCGCGTCCTTTTCCCAATTTATCAAAAGCTTTTAGGAACAATACTTCAGCTGAGCTACCAATGTCCACCATCAAATACTTGACCGTATAATTAGAGATGCGAGCCTCTACCAGTAGTGGATCATCATGTTGGTATATTACTCATTTGAGATCATTTGTGGTGAACGCCAACCGTTCTTACGTCCTCGATTTTTTATATTAGGGCTCCTCTCTTGCCGATCTAGCATATGATCTTTGTGATGCTCTGTTGGCTCCCTCGTAGGCGAATAGCCCAGCAATAATATCAACCTGGGGATTCTCATGCTCTCTCCCATGCCTAGGGCTACTGTGAAACCCCAGACCTAGCATGTAATAAATAGTACTTGTTTGCATATATTTAAATGTGTGTTTACGTGTTTGAATGTAAATATGTGTTTACTTTAGTAAATTACATTTATTAACAAGAATAATATTCATATTTCTTAAAATATGCAAATTATATTTAATTAATTTATATAAAATAAATAATCTATTATTTTGATAATTATATTAATCGTAGATATTTTCTTGCATCTAATAAGCTAGTTTTCATTATTTAAAAATGAGCCCTAAGCTCGAGGTGAAAATTAAAGTATTTTATTTTACGAATTTTGCATTTTTCCCTCACTATACATTTGATCTCATGATTACATTCATAAATTTTATGTGCATAGCATTTCGGGAAGGCGAGTAGAAAAATTGTTAAACATAATGAATGAATAGTAGTTTGTAAGTTTGAATTTAGACCTTTTAATTATCAAACAAGCATTTGAGTTAATTTTAACCACCTAGACTAATTAAATTAAGTTTAGTTACCTAACCAAACCCACAACCTATCACCTTAACCTTATATAACCTAACTTAACCAAAATAAAATAAAACAAAAATAAAAATATAACAACACATACACAATCGGGTATGTCACCCAAAAATACACACACACGCGTAAAACACACACAACTCACAAGAGAAAAAAAAAAGATAAAGGAGAAGAAGAAAAAGAGAAGAAAGGGCCAATTGAGCTCATTTTCAAGCTTGTTGGGTGATTTCTAGCTAAAATTAAGGTAAGGGGTTTGCATATTTGGGTTTATTTCTTGCATTTTATTAATGGTGAGTTTATGTGATTATTGAAATAGGATGAGCTATGCTTGGATTTAGCTAGCTAACTTGATTCTTATGAAGTCTATGTGATAGTTATGTGTTGTTTGCTAGTTAATCATTAAATTTTTGCAATGATTGTTGTTATTGTAAAGTGGTAGAAGATGATGAATAATGCATTGGTTGTGTTTGTTTTCATGCTTGATAGAAGTGGTTTAAGCTCAAGAGTGCAAATCCTAAGCCAAAAGATCATGGGATGCAAGCTAAACGAGGTGTTAAGGTTTAACCAAAATTCGGATAGCCCACTGCCCCTGTCTTCTAGAGCCATTTTAACATAGTAAACGTGATCAAAAATTAATGAATTTTACACAACAACTAGATTATACAGTTTAGAACAAATGTTGATTTCTAGGACTGAGACTAATTCTAACTTTTTTCCCTCTAATCACATTATTTCCGAAATGTAGCTCAAAAATCACTAGTTCTGCCCAACTATGTGTAGTTGCGAGGTAAGGGTTATAACTTTTGGAATTTAACTCAGAACCGTTTGAACCTAAAATTAACTACACTTGAAGAACTACGTTTGTACATAAAAATCAATCAGTTTGGAGGTCAATAGCATAGATAATCGAATTGATTAAGTTAAGCCTCTATTAGAGAAATTGAAAAATGTCTTAGTTGGATACTTATTTGATATTGTTAATTAAGATTACTAAGTGGTGAAATTGCTAATTTCTATTGTTGATTATTGTTATATCTATACTTATAAATGCTTCAATTACATCTTATTATGCCTAGTGAACACTCTTTTGAAGCTTGTTAGCCTTTTTAATGGTTAGAATTTGTGATTGCAAGTTATAGGAAGAACATGAATAGTAAATTTTTTACATTTTGGGGTTTTTATATTTCTAAGTGTTCTATTACTTCTAGTAGTTGTTATAACCCTTAAGAATGTTAGATGTATCATAAAAATGATTGTAACATGGCTAGAATTAGAATTTTGGCTTAAAACGTAAAGGGGACTTTGAAATAAAGTATTGAGTTTGGCTCGTTTGATTGTGTAGTTAGTCTTAGAAGGGTTAGGAAGCTCTTAAAATGTATTTATGATGCTTAATTGTTAATCGGATTAGGGACTTGTAGTACAAATCACCTAAGGAGCTTTTCGGTGCTTTTGAGTTAACATACTTGAAAATGTGATTTCGTAGCATTTATGTGGGTCAAAAAGTGGCTTTAGGTGAATGGTAAAGTTATATTTGGAATTCGTAATCATGTGTGAAGTTTAGAACCTAAATTGTAAGTATTGGAATAGTGTTTTGATGCATTTCTTGTGAATTACTTGAACTAATTGCATGAGTACTTTTTTATATTGCTATAATTGCGTTTTTTATATTGCTATAATTGATATAATTGACCTTTATAAGGCTAGTTAAATGCTAAAGAGATGTTTGGTTAGAGTGCTCATTCATTAGAAGAATGTTAGGGTGTAGTTAAATAGTTGAATGTAATTACGTGCTAAGTGGATTATGTGAGAATGAATACAATTTTATGGGTTAAAGAAGTGTTATTTTGACATGTCTTGTAATCTAAAGCAGTTAGTGCATGTGTAATAATCTTAAAGTATGAAAATAATTCTTACTCCTTGTTTTATAGTTAAATTAGGTTTAAGTGTTTAAGTGTAGTCGTCTTGATTGAATGCCTAATTTGATATTCCTTTGGAGGATAAATGAAGTTGAACTAGTTATAAAGTTTAACTTGTTAAATGTTAATGTAGTAAATGTCCTTTATAAGATTAAAGAAATGGTTTAGTGTTATTTGTATGATTACTTGGACTATGTGGCAATATAAGATATATAAGTGATTTTATATAACTTCTAATATTGTGAGTTGAGTTAGGTAATAGTTAAGTTGGAATTGGTGAGTTATTTGTTAAAGTATTATACTTATAGGAACAAGCTAGAGATTGCATGATTGAGCAAATTCAGGGAGAATTGGAGGGAATGTAAGCTATTTTTCCTGCATGTTTGGCTTAATCCAAGGTGAGAGACTTGCATTATATTTGCATTTCTAGTTGTGGCTATGCTTGTGTAACTTATTGGATAGTTGATATATGGTGTTCCTACTTCTATGAATTGTCAATGCTAATGTGAATGTTATTTATTATCCTACTGTCTTCGTGTATTACTTGGAATTTAAAGAATGATACCTATGTGATTGCTTGAGTTACATGCTATTTCCTATTGATTGTAATTCATGTGCGAGGGCAACCTACTTTGTTGTCCCTCATTTATGTGTTTATCAGCTTTTAATGTTATATTGCTATTATTGTTGCTATTTGTGTTATCATATCGACGGTTGTACAACCTCATCGCCAGGACGGATGCGATGGGCCGCTCTGGGCAGCATCGGGCTTACCCGTGTTGGTTGCCCTAGCTTTGTACCCTAGTCCCTCACTCGCCTGGTATAGAGTATGCTAGGGGGTATAGGTCGTAGGATCGGGTACATCCAGAGTACCCAATGGTGTTTAGGATACCGGTATATCGAGTTCGAGTTCGTGGTTCGAGGTTCGAGGTTCGAGAAGTTGAAGTGATAAGGGTTATCGCATCGTATCCTTTTTCAATGTGTGATATTTCATAGTTAATTTGTTTCTTTATTGTTTAATTGAAATCTTATGGGACTAACTGTTTCATTGCAAGAAAATGCTTTCGAAAACCTTCCTGGTTAACTGTTTCCCTTCTCTCACTGAGTATACATGTGTTGTATGCTCACCTCTCTTTCGAATCATCTCAGGTTCGGGTCCTTCAAAGATTAAGAAGAAGATGATCAATTTGGTCAAATGCCTTGACTTGTTGCTTACCGAGATTGGATGGCGTGTGTGAAGAAAGTAATGTTGTCATGTATATGTTCAACTTTAAGACGTTTTGGTCTTGTTTGTATTTATTTACTAACTTGGAAGATTGTAATAGTTAATGTGTTGATGTATAGTTTGGATTGTAGCGGCATGTAATAACTTTAACTTTGCTTTATTGTCAATGTTGCATGCTTGTGTGGTTAGTGAATGTTAGTTGATGGGTTAGACTTAAATTATAAGTAGGTTAAATTGATAATATTAGAGTGATATGATAAGCAGTTCTAAAACACAGAAATTCAATAGATTTGACCTTGCATGCTTGTATATCTTCAATGTTAGGTTCCAAGGCTCGGATGGCCTTGAGAAGTTGGTTGACTGTGATGTTAACGATAGTTGAGATTTACGGAGAAGGTTGGACTTTGGTTTTGAGATTATAACTGCGTGTACAGGTTTTGGATTGTCTCATAAACAGGGGAGACTTCATCCTTTTTTCCTAAATTTTGTGCCCGGGTTTGGAATTAGGTTGAGAATAGTATGATTAATAGAATTCTCGATCTCGTGAGTCATCGGGGCATTACAATTGCGTTTTCTCTCACGTCGAGGACTATACTTCCTATCAAGCCTGGGGCTCCGTTCTCTCTCTCGCTGGGATTCCTATTTCGCTGCAATAACCCTATTTAGCAATATCTTTCTTACCAGTACCTCTATCTCCGCTTTAAGTTGTTTGCTATCTTCTGTGTCATGGTCGTGGTCCCTGTAGTACTTGCAATATTTATCCTTTGCCCTTTTGTCCAGATTGTCTGTCATCCTTGCTGGCCAACGGAACTCCCGGTGGGTCTGGATTTGATGCAAAATTTTTGCCATGGGGAAGTTTAGAGAGGTATAACTCCACTCGAATCTGCCCTAATTGTTAATGCCCTATCCTTCCATCTGGCCTTTCGGGGCTCTCTTCTATTTGTTCACCTCCTGAGCTTTTCCCTTAGCCGAGGCTCCCTTTTCTTCCTCATTCTTGACTGACATAACCTCTTCAGAGCTAATATACTTTGAGGCCCGAGCCATTTGCTCCTCCAAATCACGAGGCATTCTTTTACCCAAAGAAGCCTCCAAGGGCCTGAAATGCAGGCCTTGCATGTATGCAACCATAGCTACTAACTGGTCAAGGGCTGGTACCTCCAAGGCAGCTTGATTGAATCGCTAAGTGTAGTCCCGCAAAGTCTTACCCCTTTGCTATTTTATGGAGAGCAAAGATGTGGTGAGTCTTGGGGGTTTCTTGCTACTGGTAAATCGAGTAAGGAACAAACCAACGAGCTGGTCAAAGTAATGAATCGAGCCCACCGCCAGGCTAGCAAACTATTTCTGTGCAGATCCCACCAACGTTACTTGGAAGCCGTGGTACTTGATGGCATTTGGGATATCCTGCAACGTCATATGATGCTCAAAGATTGTGAGGTGGTCCTCTGGATCCCCGGTCCCATCATAGGTTTGCAAACTCGGAAGCTTATACCCATACAACATGGGCTTCTACATCGCTTCTCTGGCAAATGGGTGATGTTTCCTTTGCCCTGCCAAGGCCTAATGCTGTCGTCCTTGGCTGCGAGAGACCTCCTGCCTCCCATGCCGTGGGGGTCTTCTCGCCCTATCCTGCTCCGGCTTATCTATCGGTCTTGCTGAAGCTATTGTATCCACCGAAAGCACGGGAGTATGGGGCTGATTACCTGCTACTGGATCTTCTCGCTGGAGGGGTACTGCCTCTAGCCGCGCCATCCCCTAAGTCTGGAGGAACTGATTGAAGGCCTCCCTTAGCCCATTGAACAACTGAACCAGGGTTGGTAGATCAACCTGCTGGGATGAAGACGACATATTTCCTGGAATGAATACTGGAGGAATTGGGGTAGTAACCCCTCCAAGACGTGCCGTGTTGAATGGAACTACCGATACTGGGGGATCTATGACTCTGTGAACCTGTTGCTTCTTTGGGGGGGCTCTGGTTTTCCCCGACATTGGCTTGACTGCATGTATGGACCATTGTGGTATCTCAGTAGGACTAATGGAAATGTTTCCACAAACGACGCCAAACTGTTAAGGTAAAATCTGGCTGCCCCGAACAGGTTCCTAGGCTAGACTTGAACCTGCAAAACAAAAGAACCGATGGGGGATTCCTATGGTTCGACTTGAACCTGCGAAACAAAAGAACCGATGGGGGATTCCTATGGTTCCCACTCCGATGCTCAAGTCAATCAACTATGGGAAGAAGCTCGTAGGCAGAAAGTGTGGAATGTGTTTCATACCTTTCACCATGAGATTGCCCCATATTTATATCTGTGGATTGCTAGCTTCCTAGATGAGGAAGAATTCTGCAAGATCTACACCTCCAAGAGTCCTCATTTGCTAAGTGATTCCTTACGATCATCCTCGTGAGTCCATCCTTATCTAGACTTCTCTAGTTCATCCTTATCATGATGATATTTCCATGCGCGTGCCTACCCTGTTATTTCGACATGTCTGGGGCTTATAGAATGATGGGGCTGTTACTTATTACTCGTACAAGGCTGGAGGGCCACCCCTATCAATTATTATTATAACAACAATAAGTAAATAAATTGCAAATAATAATCATCTCATTTATTAATAAACATGTCATATACATATTACAAAACTAATTCCTTATACACATGTTATTGTCTTAAGAATTAAAAAAAATACAAAATTATAATAATGATGATAATAATAATAACGAAAATAATTATAATTGTAACAATTAACAATAACGAAAAATCTATAATATTAATATACAAGAATAATCCTTATAAATAACAAGGGAAAATATCACATTTAGTCCTTATTATTTTTTAAAAGTTTTAATTTTCGTCCCTATTGTTTAACATTTCTCAATTTCATCCTTATTTTTTTAAAACAAATTTAATTTCATCCCTATTGTTTCTAAAAATTTCAATTTTGTCCCTGTTGTTTACCTAAAGTTTTAAATTCGTACCTATTATTCAAAATTAATCAACTTAATCTCTATTTTTTTCTTAAAAAAATTAAATTTGTCCGTATTATTTCTAAAAAGTTTCAATTTAGTCCTTGAATAAAAGGGACGAATTTGAAACTTTAAAAAAATAATAAGGAAAAAATTAAAACTTTTAAGAAAATAATAGGCACGAAATTGAAACTTTTGGAAATAATAGAGACGAAATTGAGAAATTTTAAATAATATGGACAAAATTAAACTTTTGGAGAAACAATATAGATTAAATGTGATATTTTCCAAATAATAACCATATTATATATATATTTTAGAAAGCTTATATATCAAATCCCAAGAATGCCCTTTCAAAATGTATCATATTACAAACATAACCCTTTATATATTAATAATTAAAAGATTTAATAACAATTATCATGATAAATAATAATAATGATGATGATGATGATGATAATAATAATAATAATAATAATAATAATAATAATAACAAAAAGTATTAAAAATAATAATCATGAAAAATATAAATAAATTGATATCGAATAATAATAATATTAGTAAATAGTAAACATATTATATAAAATTAAGAAAAAAGGAAATCTGGTCATTTTATACAAGTTATTTTTCAATACTACTCTGGTATACTAACTACTAAACATGAACTTAGAACCAATACATCAATTCCTAGAACATACCAAGCATGGCATAGTCTTTGTCAAGTTCATTCTACTAATTTCTAATTTATTTCCATTCGTCCTTAACTCATTCCATTTATGTTCAAATTTATTCCAAGATATCAATCGCCATCTTAGATGTTCAATCTTAACCATTGCATTAGGGCCTCATTACTACCAATGGAATGTTTTTATCCTAGTTCAACTAAGTAGTGACTTTTGCTTAACTAGGTTACAAATGGTCCAATGGGTCCTCAAACCAAGCTATCCTTCTTTTCTACTCCTCGTGCTACTACGATACCATTCACTGACAGAAAGCATTTAAGGATTGAATGATATGACATAAATATTCTTTAAATAATGCTTTTAGAAAAAAAATTAATCTTTTTGGGTTTCAAAATTCTTGTAGGGATTATTTAGTAGTTTCTCTAATATAATTTAGAGCAAGAATACATTAGTTTTTTTTATTTTTAATCTTGTCATATTATTCGGTTTCTTTACACATAAATTTATAACATAAGAGCTTCATTTTACTAACTAATTATTTTTTTAAAAGAGATTATCTACTCTTGTGCTTATGCCAAATGACTCTATTCACATAGTCAATAAGAATTTGTAAGTGTTTGTCTAATAGATCTTCGTCACTAAAGGTGTTAATATAAAATTGGCTAAATTTGCCATAAAACTCAAGATCTTCGTTGGTTTTTAACATCACAAGTAACCAAGTAACTGGTTAAAATGAATGAATGTCATTATTTTTAGTATTGTTAAGAACTATCTTATATTACAACCACTCCTATAGAAATGAGCAAATGAAAGATGTGAATAAAATCCGTAACATCTAACCTATATATTTCATTAAAATTAGTAAAATCTATACTACATCTACTCTTAAGGATAAAGAGTTACAACTTCAATAACATGATGTTAGGATTGGTTGTATTGTTTTCTCTTGACTTCGCATGTTGCTTGTATAGACGAATAGTCTAATAGTCATCGACGATTTCCTTCCTCCAACTATCTGTTGGATAAGGCTTGAATCCCAAATAGAGTCAGATACTAAAGACAATTAGAGGTTTGATAAGAGTTGAAATACTATAGAAGATAGGAATCCTAATCATATTAGGACTAGCATTAGTCTATTATAAATACAACTATCTAGGTTAAGTTTAGTTGTTACGCACCACAAGGGTGGGTGTACCATATTATACTAGATTAAAGTTAGAGTACATACGCCTCTAGTTAGGTGTATAAGAGTCATTATTATACTAGTTTCTATAGGAAATAAGAAATAATGTTATGTAGACGTAAGCTATGCCGAACCACATTAAATAGTATTGTGTTCCCAACATATCTATCTGCACGATCCTTCCAACAAAGGCGTATCACAGCTTGAGACTGCATATAGATATGTTGGTCATTATTATTGCCAAGAGAATGTGCATTTCGCTGCTAGAGTAGAAGACTGCAAAGAATAGGACGTTGAAGCAATCAAAAAGCTTGCTTCGAGACATGGTATAGTGCTCGTTTTTTAAGATTGTTGTCACGTCAAGTTTAGCAGATTGATGTCGCACCATAACACTAGAGTTTCTATAGCAACTCCAAGTTAAGAAGATAAGAACATGGCCAACAAAGAAGGGATAGTTGCACGTTATCACTATAACGCCATGAAGGAAAAGGCGTCCTCAAGAGCGTCAAAGATGATAGATATTTGTAGTTGTCTAGAAAAAAATCAATGAGCACCACTATTGAAGAAAGTGACAGAGATGCTTGGCGAAGAAAGAGTTACAAGTTGAGGGAAAACAGAACCAAAAAAACAGGAAAAGAAAAAAACCAAAAAAAAAAGGAAAAAGGAAAAAAAAAATAGCATTATGGACGATCTTATTTTAAGATTTCAGAATTGTGTATTGGTGAATAAAGATTCTTCTCTCAAAGGTTCTTGTCAAGAGCTTGTCAAACGTGTCTACAAAACAAAGCCCAATAACTTTGATTTCGACAAGGCTAAGGAGCTGTGTACTTTGTTGAGCTTGAATGATGAAAGCCGTGAGATCTTGAGGGAGGATTTGATTCAATATTTGCAGTCCACAGAGGAATTGGTGAACTTGAGTTTTGATTAGACAAGAAGAGTTTTTGATTGAATGCTTTGAGCTTAAGAGAGGATGTGAATCCAAGTTGTCCAAAGGTGTTCACAAAGTTTTTGGGTGTCCAAAATTCGAAATTGAAGTCAAAATCTGCCAAATTCCCTATGCGTAGTTGGGTTGCTGAATTCAAAAGATGTTGATTAAGAGCTTGAAGCTTGGTATTTCTTGCCAAGGGAGGAATTTGTTGGATATGGCTAGAATCCCAAGTAGAGTCAGATACTACAAACAATTAGAGGTTGGATAAGACTTGAAATACTATAGAAGATAGGAATCCTAATCATAATAGGACTAGGACTAGCATTAGTCTATTATAAATAAGACTATCTAGATTGAGTTTAGTTGTCACACACCAAAAGAGTAGGTGTACCATATTATTTTAGATTAGAGTAAGAGTACATACATCTCTAGGTAGGTGTATAAGAGTCATTATTGTAGTAGTTTCTCTAAGTAATAAAGAATAATATTTTATGGACGTAGGCTATGTCGAACCTTGTTAAAATATTGTTGTGTTCTAACGTATCTATGTGCACCATCCTTCCAACACTATCATCTAGTCATATGCATATACCCTTTCCTTTTTGAGGCAATTAATTTATAAATGTTGAGCTAACTGATATAACTGTAAACATAGCACTCAAACCACTGTATTTTTACTACATTTGCATCTTAACTTGAGAACTAAATACAACACCTAATGCACTTTTGCTGCAATATAGGATGATCTTGAAAGTGAAGAAACCGGACTCAAAAACAAATCAAAGTGCAAGTCAAAGAGTTGAGGAACGGTGGAGATTAAGAATTGGTGGAAAAAGACGAGCTTGTACAGAAATAATTTGGCCAAACCAAGTGCGAAAACGGACTCAGAACGTCGAAAAAATATGGAAATAGACTTGGTCAACTTTTTGATCAAAGTTAATGTCACGACCCGACCCTTCACGGAATCAGAACCCCTATTAATTCCACTAATATTGGCCCGACCCTAACCCTGGACATGAAAAATGAGTAAAAACGGACAGAGTGCCCCCTGTTTTTAGGCCAAACCACCACCTGCATGTAGAAGAATATAACCACAACAAGGCCACCATACAAATAAAGTTCTATTTTCTTTTAGTAAATAAAACATTCCTAGCTTTTCATCTGGCAAAAGGTAATCATACAAGTATTCTAGTTAGATGACTATTTAACTTTAATTCCAACTCTTGACATATGAAATACATATAAGGTCATTAAAACCTCAATATAAAACACAAACACAAGGCCATGTCTTCACACAATTCACATAAGCTAAGCATTCGACCACAAACTACAAGCAACTAAAGAAACACTTGAACTTCTCTTCCTCCAAGACTTGAAGGACCAACTTTGCTTCACCTGAAAGTGTTAAAGAAAATAAGGGTGAGCATACACTTATGCTCAGTGAGGGAGGTATAAACCGACAAAGTTTTTGAAAACGTTTTCGTGAAATGCATATAAGACATTCGTAATCAAACACTTTATAAGAATTTGAAAATATAACATTTAACATGAAATACTTGAAGGCATTAACTATACATAAGAATAACGCAAGAAAGTAACTTTAGGCATGATAAGATTGATGACATTAACATTATCACTAAGTAACACATATAAAAGGATATCGCTAACCCTATGGAAAGCTCCGTCCATGCAGATTCTCTTCTCTTCACGCCCCTTCATGTCTCTTCGCTTTTCTTCGCTTCGCTTGCCGGCATCCCTTATCTCTCGATGGGTATACTCTGGATGTACCCTAAATCCTACAACCCACATCCGTGGATCGCTCCGTCTATGCAACTAGGGAATAATCCACGGCGGGTTAACATCCACTGGCAAGCCCTCTGCTGCCCAGTGAATGATCACCACATCCAAGCCGACGCTTAAGGTTGCAACCTTCACTATGCTGAACGCTAGTTAGCACTGTTAGTTTGCTTGACATAGTTTATACCACATCACACATTGTCACGTTGAAGCACTTTAGCAATTGAATATAATAGATGCACGAAAGTGAGAAGGGACAAAAGAGGCACATTATCATTCTCGTGCTCTAAAATCAATAAACATGCGCTACACTACATTAACTACATGACATGCTATTATGACACTCTTTAATTCACTTGTCTTGTATTCACTCTTGAATACATTATCTAGCATGCTCGAGGTTCCTTTACATTTAGACTTCTAAGCACATTAACTACACTTAATAGCTAGGCTAAAACATTCAAATCACTCAACTACAATTCAAGTTAAAACATGTTCAAACTTCTACCACACATGACTTTTACACTTAACACCAAATGTAACCTCTTATAGCATGCTCGAGGTCACGAGGAAAGGAAGAAAAACCATGGCAGCCTACTACCGTGGTTGCTAGGCCCAATAGGCCGAACACACACCCATACGGCCCATAACACACACACTCACACGTTAAGCTCTACTCAAGTTCTAGCTATTTTAGACACCTAATTAGCTATATAACCACTTATCTAACTTCATTTAAGCATTAGAACAAGCACATTACATTCAAACATGGTTCTTTATATCAAAACACTATTCATCTTCTTCTTCATTTAATCCACATACACAACTCTAGCTAAACAAGTGTAGAAAGCTTAAAAGTCTACTCTATACAATAGAGAAACACTAATACAAGTCATATCTACTCATATATCAAACATATATATCCCTATCATTATCTTGCTAGCATAAGAAACAACAAAATAAACACTTATGGATGAAACCTTCACCTACAAGAAGCTAGAAATGGTAGAAATATGCAAGATAACACTTCAATTCTTCTTAAAATTGCTCAAAATAGCTCAAAATGCCAAGCCCTAGCTATAGCTTTTCTCTCGTTTTCCTCTTTGCCCTTTCCCGATTTTTGCTTCTTCTTTTCTTTCATTTTTTGGTCTTAATTGGTTATTATGACCAAGCTAATAACTTAAGATGGCTTGAGCTTGCTAAATGGGACTAGAGTAATTTAATTTAAGTAGCATATAAAGTCCAATGTTAGCTAAAAACTCTAAAAGCCCAAATAAAGTCTCTACAAAAATTCACTATTCCTGACAGCATACTATTCATTCAGGACACTAATCTTTTTATATCTCATGCTCCAAACATGCACTGCACGTAATTCCAAAGAATTAATGCATCATTAATGATAGGCATTAAGGGAAAAATATGAAATCAAAAAAATAAAATGATCAAAAATTTTACTCTAGGCACGCAATGCACAAAAATTTCAATGAACGGACACTAAAGACAAGAAAATAAATTCAAATAATATAAATAATATAATAGTAATATAATCAATTTATATAAATTAATTAAATACATATTGCACATTTTTCAAAAAATATAGAAATTAAGGTTAACATATGTTTGCAAATAATTAAAGGGTTAATACCACTTTTGGTCCCTTATCTTTGACCTCATTGACACTTTGGTACCTTATCTTCAAAATTTATATTTTAAATTTAGGACGCCGTTAGTCCTTTTCACTCAATCCGTTAAATTTTTAACGGGAAAATAAAACACATATGCTGCACACGTGCTTTTCCAGTTAAAAAATTAACAGATTGAGCTAAAAAATTAATGGATTGAGCGAAAAGGACAAACGGTATCCCAATTTTAAAAATTAAGAGACTGAAATGTCTCACTTTTAAAGATAAGGGACCAAAGTATCAATAAGGTCAAAGATAAATGACCAAAAGTGGTATTAACCCATAATTAAAATAAGCACTTATTTTTATGTAAACATTTAAAATAACACGTAAGCATATGCAAATAAATAATTTAGCTATATGCTCGAGTCGGGGTGTCACAGTTAAAGCTTAAAAGTCAAAATTCTCAGCAGTAGGGGGCTCGAGCGCACCTCAGTCGCGCTCGAGCGTACCTCAACCTCCCATGCTATAGCACATAATTGTACTACCAGAAGCGCACCCGAGCGCACCGCCCAAACCGTAGTACGTAAATGGACCAACGGAAGCCCACCGTGCTCGAGCGCGCCTTAGCCGCGCTCGAGCACCATCCCAAATTTTAGGCTATAAATACTCCTCAATCCCTGGTGGTGTTGATATATAATTTTTGTTCAAAGTTTTATTTTATTAGATTTTATTTAGTTAATAGGTTAGAATTATTATAGTTTTATTTTTGTCAAACACGAGGGAAATTTTTCCCGGGTAGCTGTATTGCGGGGGAACTATTACCCACTTTAACTGGAGAAAAAGCCCGGTAGCTACCCCGTGGAATCTCTACTCAACCCACTACTTCAGAAATACAAGTTCATCTAATGGGAGAGCCTTTCTTTACACTCTTTTATTTGTGTAGCTTTTATTTATTTTTAATGTCTTAGTAGATCTATTATCTAGGGGAAAATGTTGTAAATGATGATCTTTTAATTTACGGTCTTGAATTCAAATAATTTGATTTCAATGCAATATATGGATTTCATTATTTGGTTCATTATTGTCTTTCATATACATTATACTTGTAGTTAATGTTATGATTGCTTTACATTCATGCCATATATCCGAGCTTTAATAGTGAATCTATCGGTCGTACTATAGTTTCCATGAAGTTATAAGTTGTACCATAATTTCTACTTGTGAATCTATTAATTGCTTAGTTTAATTAAATCGCCTGGTCACTTTAGATTACAAGGACAAATCTATACTTTGGCGAGATAAAGGACTCGAGGGTAGAACGACACCTATAATAAAAAGCGACCGAGACTTAATTAGTTAATGTCTGAGTAGATTTATTATCTAAGGGATGATATTGTAAATTATGGTCTTTTAATTTACGGTCTTGGATTCAGATAATTTGATTTCAATGCAATATATGACTTTCATTATTCAGTTCATTATTGTCTTTCACATACATTATACTTGTAGTTAATGTTATGATTGTTTTATATTTATGTCATATATCCGAGCTTTAATAGTGAATCTATTGGTTGTACCATAGTTTCCATGAAGTTATAGGTTGTACCATAATTTCTACTTGTGAATCTGTTAATTGCTTAGTTTAGTTAAATCATCTGGTCATTTTAGATTACAAGGACAAATCTATACTTCGGCCAAATAAAGGACTCGAGGATAGAACAACACCTATAATTAAAATAGGGATCGGGACTTAATTAGTTAATGTCTAAGTAGATCTATTATCTCGAGGAGGATATTGTAAATGATGGTCTTTTAATTTATGGTCTTGGATTCGGATAGTTTGATTTCAATCCAATATATGGCTTTCGTTATTCAATTCATTATTGTCTTTCATATACATTATACTTGTAGTTAATGTTATGATTGTTTTACATTCGTGCCATATATCTAAGCTTTAATAGTGAATCTATCGGTTGTACCATAGTTTCCATGAAGTTATAGGTTGTACCACAATTTCTAATTGTGAATTTGTTAATTGCTTAATCGACCGGTCACTTTAGATTACAAGGACAAATCTATATTTCAGCCAAATAAAGGACTCGAGGATAGAACGAAACCTATAATTAAAGTAGCGAACGTGCCTTAATTAGACTTAGGAAATTAACTAGGTTAGGCTTGTAGCTTAATCCGAACATTGAATTAGAGAATCTTGAACCCGATCCTAGGTTAATTGCCTCATTGCATATCCAACCCCTAGATCATTTCTCTTGGATTTGACAAACTAAAATTTAGTTTAATTTACATTTTCTTTGTCACGACACTCCAATTCACAAACTTTCACACACTTATTCACAAATTAGCTTAGAAGCCTGCCTGTGGTTTCAACCCCGCACTCTAGTATACTACACTATACTGATCCGTGCACTTGCGGGTTTAAAACTTGGTTAATTTTGCACACATTTTATATACCGACGAGTAGCGATCACTAACCATCAACAGTCATGTTCCATGGCCAACTAATACATATCCTTACAATCGATTCTACTACTGGTTCCATATCTATCGATTATAACTATATGTTAAGGTAGACAATCCGGAAAGCTGAACTGGGCTTTGGCCTGCCAAGAGGAACACTTAGGTTAAGCCCATATTAGCCATCTGACGATCAAGTTAGCGACCTTCTTAGTAATGAAGAAGATAGATCTAAAAAAGAGTGTGTAGAATGTATTTGATACCTTTTATCTGAGACTGTGAATGCTATTTTTACCTTTGTGAGAGATTATGTTTCCTCTCTCATCCCTGATTCTCCGAAATTATGTCAGAGTTAGTTACAACAACTTTTCCCGAAGTCTCCCAGATACATCTCCAGCTCGAGCCCTCCGGATTACTAACATTTCCAACACTCATGACCTCAGGCCTCGAGAGTGGTGGACCTCAAGCCGAAGTCACCAATGACCCTAGCTATATGTTTGATCATAGGGGTATTTTGATAATTGTGCTCGGGCTCAAAAATTTACCTCATATCACTATATGTGGCTTGTCCCTCGTTTAAGTTATTGTCTTCTTCTCGAGATTATCTTTGAAGGCACATAAACAAAAGACCTTCCTTTCGTAAAATGGACTTGTATTTTTGGCAACAACCTAGACAATGGTGCTCCAAATGAACATGGTCGATACGTATTTTCCCAAGTGTGGCTTTAGTCACAATATTCAATCCTATGTGCACATGCGACTTAAGCACACTATGCTAGCGTATGACGTACTTTATAGTGTAAACCGATTGATAGGAGATGAACCACTTAGACTTCATAGAGTAATGCTATATATCACCCTTTTATCACCTCCTACATGGGGTCCTATACGGTATGCCAACTCGAAAATATCTTTATTTTCTCCTTCTTCTTTTAATTTTTTTCTCTCTTCTTACTTTTTTTCTATCTCTGTCTTAATGAACATTTACTCAAATATTTTTGTCTTTCTTAACTAATATTTACTCAAATATTTTTACTCTTTCTTTAACTATATTAGACCCAATATCGCTTTTCAACAAAAATTAAACTTTTCTTAGATCCTAATCTACTGTTGACTTTAGGAAGTCTCCATCTTCTTCTTCTTGACTCAACATTGCAAGTTTTTTTTAAATCCAGAAGAGAGTTTCATGCACTAGTCTTTTTTTTTGTTTCGAATTCCTGCACTAGTCCAAAAGTCATAAAATTATCAATCTAAATCAAAAAGTTTTTTAGTAAACGACCCAAAACGTGCAATTATATGTTATTGGCTTTAATTTCATGAACCACCATTCATAGTAAGACAATAATAAAATGAATAAGTTTCATGTGTTCGATTCCTAAAACTAAGGACCAAGAGCTTTTTCCCTTTTTTAAAAAAAAAAAAAAACAATTGTTTGTTATGCGGATGCATTAATGTAATAAGTTTAAAGCATTCAGCTTATCTATTTAGCAAGATAGTTATGATGACCTAGAACTTGCGAGTAAAAAATGAGTTAGATTTAATTTTTTCAAGGAGAAATATGTGTAATTTTGTTTCAATTTAAGATAGCATTATCATCAAACGGGTATGCCATAATTTGAGGATATATGGTGTAAAGTGAAATATTCAATCAAATCTATTTACTTTTTTGAAAAACCATTGTGAATTTGGAAAAGATTGAAATTACATTTTGAAACAGCCCTATTAGATACCCACCATTTCATAACAATGATGAAGAGTTCTTAAAATCAGCAATGGGTTGGGAACCAAGAAAGTTTAATTTTGGTTGAAAAGTGATATTAGGTCTATATAATTAAAGTGAGAAGAAAAAGATTTGAATAAATATTAATTAAGAGAGAAAAAAAATTATGAAGAGAGAGAAAAAGATTTAAAAGAAGGAAAGATAAATTAAAATATCGTCTAGTTAGCATGCCACGTAAGACTCCACATAGGAGGTGATAAAAGGGTGATAAAAAAATGGATGATATATAGCATTACTCGACTTCAAACTAATCTTCCCATTTATAGTTCCATATATTGTTATCTACTATTTCGTGTTTAAATTCTTTGATGAGCTCCAATGATAGATTTCGTTTTGTTCCAAGATGCTATTGACATCAAAATGTACTATTACAAATTTCAGGCAACAACAGAATATGAGATTAAAAGGCATACTGGTGAGTTGAGGATCGATCTACGGAGATTGGAGTTACCAAGTTAAGTTAAGCGATTAATTTAGAGTTGTTTTGACTTCCAAGTCACGGTAGAATTTGTTTAAGTTCAAAAAGTCCAAAAGCAATGGTAAATTATAAAATTACATAATTAAATTACAACACACTTTTAATTAAGTCCAAGAATTGAATGTGATTCGGGATGATAAATGGTTCAGAATATTCAAGTATAATGTTATGGATTCATATTTAAATATTAAATCATTCAAAAATAGGGCTATAAGTTCCCACTTTTGAAGTTGGCCTCGGATACGTAAGTGACAAGTTTAATTGATTATCAAGATTGGAGGTGTTGGTACAACCGAACTATATCAAATCTCACAATTAATCTTTCCCTTACGTAACCTGGAGATGTCGGTACAACCAGACTGTATCAATCCGAGGTAGTCTCATATTGCCACTGGTTTACAAAACCGGGCACATGAGTATTATTGATTAACGAAAAATTGACATAAAGTCTATGCATGATTAATCAAGTAATACTTATCGAGAAAAAAAAATACAAGATATAAATTAATTTGAATCCAAGAATTATATACAAAGAATATTCTCACTTATTACCACCCCGAATCTTGGGTTTAATGTGCCATAATAACAATTATAATACAGAAAGCCATATAGAAAATCAAGAAATCTAAAGAATACTTATCGAAAATAGCTGATGTTGATTCTCCGAAATGACTTTCATTTGGCTATAGCCTCCTCAATTCGGGCTTTGAACTAAACAAAATTACTTCTAAACTAAAAACATAAGCTAACAACAAAAAGAGAAAAAAATCTAAGCAAAAATGAAAGTGTCAAAATATTATGGAGCAAAAGGGTATTTATAAGAGAAAATTGGGTACTATTCTTGCGGCTACTATTCACGCGTACTATTTGCACAGTACTATTCAAATGGCTACTATTTGTATAGTACTATTCACGTGTAAATGTTTGCACAGTACTATTCAGACGACTACTATTTGCACAGTACTATTCACGTGTTGACTATTTACACAGTACTATTCATACAGCTACTATTTGCACAGTACTATTCACACGTTTTGCACACGGTTTTACTGTTCACGCACAATTGGTTACTGTTCACACAATGAATGTTACTATTCACATGTTGACCGTTGACTTTGATTTTGACCAAAAGTTGACCAAGGCTATTTCAAAGTTTTTCAGCATCCTGAGTCCATTTTTGCACTCCGTTTGGCCAAATTTAATCTCAATTTGCTCATGTCAAAGTCGTTCTACCTTTCTCCTTTAGTGTTGTATCGACGATTGTTTCCAAATATTTGCTTTTGACATCATTTTCTCTATTTTTCCTACAAAACCTACATTGCACTAAATTTGTATCAAATGTTCAGTTTAAGCTTACAAGAATAGTGTAATCGTACATGATTTAATGGCTTAAAATACAAAAAATATAGATTTATCACATACGAGTGACATAAGCCCTTGACAGTAGTGTGGTTCTAATCAAATACACTTCAACGCTTAAATTACTAGCCGAAAATGCTTATAGGTGGAAAGTAAAAGGTACAAAAGGTTGAGAGCTCAATTTTGGTATATCTAATAGAGAATTTAAGACGTAGATTATGCTAACAAGGACAGAAGGTACAGTATTATTTAAGGTAATGAATACTATATACCCCTTCCTAGGATAGAAATGACCTATTAATAGTCGTTGGTACGTCAAGAATCGATAAATACTTAAGAGTTATTTCCTTTAAGGACTCCTAAGGATTAGTGAATGATTCCTAATACCCTCTTCCTAATACTAGGATTGTAAAATTTCTTAAAATTTGATATGGTCAAATCCTAACCCCGAGTTTGTCATAGGTTTAACCACACAAGTTGGCATCAAAGGCCTTGTCATTTAGCCTATTGGGATTGGGTATACCGAGGTTAGGTTCACCCAAAAGCCTTGTGCTTGGATTAGACTTACAGTAGTATAACTAGTAAGCTATATCGATATTAGTCTTGTAATTTCAAGCCTGAAGATAATCCGTAAAATTAAGCTTTCGGTGCAAACCCAATTTTCGCAACCACTTATGATTGAAATAAATGACGATGGCCCTTCCGTACACTCACTTCAATGCTCGGGCCTTTTGGGAGGTACACATCATAATTATGCGTGTCATGTACAGTGGTAAATGAAACAAGCCAGGGTAGAGAAAAAAACACAAAGAAAACAAAGAAAGAGAATCATTCAATATGCATTCAATATGCATGTACGTTCATTAAAAGTTGATTTTTCATGATGATATAAAGCAGGAAGAATTTTCTTATGTTGGTCAATAAACCAGAAGAGTCAAGGGGACATGTTTTTTTGGTTAAAAAGGGGGGTATATGTTTTGAATTAACATTTAACACATTCTATTTGACTATGTCCGCCTAAAATGTTGAACTATATATCAATGACGTCCTTGTATTACTATTGGTAGCCACAATTAAATCTTGAATAATGATAAAATTAGTGAACTTTAATTAATACCTAATTAATCGGATTCAATTAATTTAGTTTCAAATTTCATTGAACAAGTTCTAGAAACATAAAGACAATAAATAAATGACTGGATGGATTTAACTATGAGCTCACAAGGCTTCAGCCCTTATTATCCAGAAACATAATTTAAATGATTGATAACATAGTCAAATTGTGCATTATAATTCTCAGACCAAAAAAAAAAAAAATCTTAAATTCTCCCGTGCAAAGACACACGAGATCACTCCCAAAAATAGAAACTAATTTTTCCTGTTTTTCTTACAGAGGATAATGTTCTCCCGTTGGTTAAATTCCTCAGAATAATGTCAGCTTGACTAAAGAATGAAATTTAATCTTTGAATACAAAATCGTCTGATGGTTAAATTGATCTTATCGCGATGATAATTCGCACGTGGATTTTATGTCGGTTGCAATCATAATTGCAATTTTTAGGCTGCGTTTAGAGAATTCCGTAATGGCATTGGGAAAAAAAGAAACTACGTATCATCTTCAAGCATCAGGAAAAATACAAAAATGGCGCTTGTGGAAAAGTAGCAGCAGCCACCTGGGCCGGATATTGATTATTTTTTTTTAGTTATAATAGAGGTTGAAATTATAGGTCAAACTTAAAATATAATTATTTTATTTAATTATTGGTTATATTAATATTTTCTTTCAACAAACAGTAACTTCATTTATTTTTACCAAAAATACACATATATTTTAAAATATATATATATAAAAGAAATATATACATATATTTTTCTAAAACAAAATAGAAGCCCAAGAGGTCTACTATTGAATATAATAAATAATACAATAAACTATTTTTTAACAGTTTAAGCTTTTAAATGAGGTAGTTACTTAACATTGTATCAGAGCTTACGTGTTAAAAGGTTTTGGGTTCAAAACTCACTGCCACACATTTAAAAATATTAAAATCTTTCAAATGCAAGACTCAAAAACTAACTCTTCTGCACTTATGAAAACGTGTTAAATATAATAAATAATGCTCATCCAAAAGTTGGTAGGGGTCCATAAGAATGTGATCACATTCACATTCCACGAGTCTTGTTCCCACGTCTTACTTGCCTATAAATTGCAGCCCAAGACCCTGTCTTTGTAGTCCAAGTGAAACATAACACAACAAACAGCTTAGCACACATTTGTCACAAGTCACAACTATAGCGAGAAGAAACACTTGAAAATTTTGAAGATCTAGACATGGAGATCACATTTCCAGTTGTTAACATGGAGAAGCTTAATGGAGAAGAAAGGTCTGCAGCCATGGAGCTGATTAAAGACGCCTGTGAGAACTGGGGTTTCTTTGAGGTAAGTGCTGTTCAAGATTGTTCGTCACTTCATTTACAACTCAACCTAATAACTTGATCAAAAGCTTTTGCTAAGTTACTTTTTTTTATTGCTTTTTTGTATATATTCCTAAGTTGGTGAATCATGGCATATCTCATGAGTTTCTGGACACCGTGGAGAGGCTCACGAAAGAGCACTACAAGAAATGTATGGAACAAAGGTTCAAAGAAATGGTAGCAAGCAAGGGACTTGATGCTGTTGAGACTGAAATCAATGAGTTAGACTGGGAAAGCACCTTCCACTTGCGCCATCTTCCAGCATCAAATATCTCTGAAATCCCTGATCTAGATGATGAATACAGGTTTTAATATTATAACTCATCAAAAGTTTCCTAAAAATCTGCTGGTCCAACTATATGGATATTTTGTGAAGTCACACCTTACTATTTGGCCTTATTTAAGACCACTATATATTAATTTGACATGTTATCAGATACCACCAGGTTAGCAAAAAATACTAGATTCAAATTTTTACTCATTAAAAAACAAAAAAACTCTTCTCGTGGAAGTGAAAACGTTTGCAACTGAGGGGACGTATTGAAAACAATAACTAAATATAATAAAACTCATCACTAACGGTTTAATCTTTTAGGTAGAGTAGTAATTAATATGATAGGTTCTATTAAGGCGGCTTTAGTAAATGGAATTAGTGTTATGTGACCTTTTCATTTCCTAAAGTTTTTTTATTGTTGAATTAATGATAACAGGAAGGTGATGAAGGAATTTGCAAAAGAGTTGGAGAAATTAGCTGAATTGCTTTTGGACTTGCTCTGTGAAAATCTTGGACTAGAGAAAGGTTATTTGAAGAATGCTTTCTACGGCTCAAAAGGTCCTACCTTTGGCACAAAAGTAAGCAACTACCCTCCATGTCCTCGTCCTGAGTTGATCAAGGGCCTCCGAGCACACACCGATGCTGGTGGTATCATTTTGCTCTTCCAAGATGACAAGGTCAGTGGTCTCCAGCTACTCAAAGATGACAAATGGATTGATGTGCCACCTATGCGCCACTCCATTGTTATTAACCTTGGTGACCAACTTGAGGTATGCTCATCTAGTTATACTCTTTTACCATTCTTATTCACCACTTCTATATATTCTAAAAACTACCTTCTCAGTAAAAAATACGGGTTCAATTCGTAATGACTTGAATTGTCTAATACTGTCATCACGGTTTAAAATGTTTTGGGTGAGTTGATTAAATTTTTCGCAGGTTAATATTTGAACCTAGGTTGTTTCATTTGCAATTGCCAATTTCGATTGTAAAACAGTTAGTTATTCTTATGTCTGACATATTTTTGGGATTTTTCTTTTCATGATTAGGTGATCACAAATGGCAAGTACAAGAGTGTGATGCATAGGGTGATTGCTCAACCAGATGGTGCGAGAATGTCAATAGCCTCATTCTACAACCCTGGAAGTGATGCTGTTATATACCCAGCACCAGCACTGGTAGAGAAAGACGAGGAGAAAAAGAAAAACTATCCAAAATTTGTGTTCGAGGATTACATGAAGCTTTATGCTGGCCTCAAGTTCCAAGCCAAGGAGCCAAGATTTGAAGCCATGAAGGCCACGGAGAGCATTGTCAATTTGGGTCCAGTAGCAACTGTTTAAGTCATATAATATTTGTTGTGAAGCATCGATCAAATTCCCAGATACAAGAACGACCCAGGCCAGTATGGATGCAGTCAAAGAAGATTGGAACTTAGCTAACTCAAAGTAATGATAGTAATAATAAATAAATAAATAATAAAGCACCAGGTGTCTTGGTGATACAAACAAAAAGACAATTCCTAGCCAGATTCAAAATCAACTTTAGAGAACCTTTTGTATGTTATAATTTCCATTAAACATAAATGTAAGATTTGCCCTGTTTATTTAAATAAGTCATTATTAAGTGACAACTTCTGTTAATATGCTATAAAACAACTGCTTAGACCGATTGATTGTCACCACTAGTAAAAGCAACCTTGTCAAAATGCTTTGGCAAAGGGCACTTAAATGCATATGTTTTATACAAACAAATATTATTACATAATATTTCTTTCCTCTTTTTTAAAATTTTGTTTATTTTCTTGTTTTGTCTTAATTTAATATTTTCGTGCACTAAAGCTTGGGCAAACACAAGGGCACAAATTAGCAAAAAAACAAAATCTTCTCTCCCGTAATGCTTGTTTCTTCATAACCTTGTGAAAAGGTCTAAACCATTGATTCATTTGATTCAACAACGATAAAATAATTATCATAAAAGCTTAAATGAGGTACTTTCTAATTTATATTTATTAATCATCATCTCATCACCATTAGATTAAAAAATCAATGGTCCAAATCTTTCTTATAATGTGTGAAGGGATTCAAAACTAATCTATTCATAATAGATTTGGATTCTCTCATAACATTACATTATTCATAATCAAATGACTAGACAAGTATAAGATTTTTGCAAGCAGTGTGGTGAATTGATCATTCAAGGAAAGCTGCATAATGGCTTCATCTCTATTGGATCTTTTTGGTAACGTCCAAATATTAGAACACAAACCTTATGTGCAAGTCATCCGAAGAGTGCATTTCCTTCTCGATTGCATTTTTGAAAACAGCTATACAATTTGTCTTGAGGTTAAGCTATGGATTCTTTTAAGAATAGCAATAAACTAAGTTTGTACCCTATAAATGCTTTTATATATTTCTCCCTTCTTATAAGGGTAAATTATAGTAATAGTCCTCAATGTTTGTTAATTTTTGATTTTATTCCTATTATTTTAAAATGTGAAAAAAGTCCCCATTGTTTGTAACATATGTGCAAATTGGTCCTCATCAAGATTATAGTTATTAAGGATGAATAATTTGTGAAAAGACCATTTGACCCTTACATATTTTCCTAAATGACCAGCATGTCCCTAACCACATAATTAGACAACTAAAACTTTGGAGACTAAACTGAAAATTTTGTACAACATTGAGGCATATTTTAAATTTCATGTACAAACATTAGAAATTAAATGTTATTAAATTTTAAAAAACTGCCCTCCAAATGTGGTCACTTACGATTGCTAATTTTAACAGTAGAAAAAAATAGTAATATTTGAAAATTATTGAGGTCTTATTTAAAAATTTAAAAAATAGGGACAAAATAAAAAATCAACAAATAATGGAAACCATTCATGTAATTTGCCCTTCGTTATAACTTGTTCTTTTAGTTTTGATGTGTTACTTTATCTATTCCTCTCTTTGATCACTAAGTGATAATTATTGAACCTCAAAATTTTTTCCTTTTCTAAAGCAAGTTTCACATGAACCCATGTGAAAAAGATGTGTTGGATTTACCAATTGCATCCTAGATTTCTAAATATGTGTGTTAAGGTAAAATCTGATAAATAAATGTGGGATAATCTGTCTGACGTATTAAGGGTTTGCTTGAGGCTTGTTGACCTGTTTTCTGCAAAACAAAGGACCTCGGGGCTGTAAGGCCTGACATAAAACTTATGTGCATTTACATAATCCTATGTATATTTACATGATTATATGTGCAATTATTTATTTTAAATAAATATTAGATTGATACGTGCATAATTTACAAGGAATTAGAGGTTGAGTAGTATTTCATCTAACTTGGTAAATTGAGGCATATATGATTATTAATATTATTTTGTGTGTAGTAATCTTCTAACACCCTTAAATATTTTAATTAACTTAATAAGTAAAGTTTTGACTGTAATACCCGAGCCCGACCATGCATTTACAATTATTTATTTCTTTCATTATTCTTGGAAAATATGTATTTGTGATTATTTTCTTGCATTTCATTTATAATCAATTGTCTCATTATTTAAGATCAACTTGAATTTTAATTAATTGTGACCTACTAGGCGTTCTTAGTTATCCTAATGTGAATTCAATGAAACATAGGAATATACTAAGTCAAGCATATCAAACTAAGCGTTCGTTTCAAACTAAAAAGGGAAGATTAACCTGGGTAGTACATTTGGATTGTTTGAGTAGTGCAAAGGTAGAAAATATTAAACTTGGTACATTACTTGTTTTTATAACTTATATAGTATTAGAGCCTAGATTAAGTTCATTATCTTAGGATGAGATAGGTTATAGTTAGGATGTTAGTAGTTGAATAGATTATACTTAGATTTAGTATTAGATAAAGTAGTTATGCTAAAAAGATAATGCCTTACAAACTTTCATTTGAATGATGTAGCTTTTAGTACCTCTGGATTAGAATGAGGTGAAATGTAAATATGGCTATATGATAAAATGGTGAAAATGAGAGGGATAGTTATATTAATTAAGTGGTTGAATCTACTAAAGTACTCTAAATACATAATAAACTAGAGTATGAAATAAGTTTTACTTGGTAATAATATTTGAAGTTATAATAATGTGAGGTATAAAGCTAGGTTAATACGGTAAAGGTCCTAATATAAAGAATTAGTATATATTTTAATAGGTATATTAGATAGCTAGGGATTGTAAACTAATTAGCTAGGTAGCAATTTTAACTTCTGAGATAAAACTGAGAATGTTGGCCAAATAATTAATCTAATGCAAAATACTTAGGTATAACATTTGGATTCAGATATAAGTTAAAAATGCTAATATTGTTGGGTCAATACCGCTCAGAATAATGTAACTTATTAGCTCTTAGATAAGATTCAATGATACTCACACTATTTTGTTAATACCAATTAATTCCTATAGCCGAACCAACTAGATATCTAATTATCACAAATTATTGTTACTAGCTTATACTAGTCGTCATCAAAGTTTTCTTCCTAAGCTGCCACCCAGGTTAACCTAATTAATTCCACTGTCACCTTCACCCACATAGCTTAAACACGTTTCAAATAGTCACCACTTGGCTTCACATAAAGTTGTTACCTTTCATTAGTCATCACTCAAGCTTAGCCATATCATGCCAGCAAATAAACTAGTCACAATTAGCATCATCATTAGTAGGCCAATTTCTTTACTGCCCTATAAACCAACCAAAACTATCTACATGTAGCAATTAAACATTAAGCCACGTATGTACTCATCGTTACTAAGCAAAGCTATCATCCTACTTCGTCTACGTCCTGCTTAAGCAAATGATACAACAAAGCTACAACACCTAAATTATCATAACTTTATCATTGTAAGCTGCCTGCCTATGCACCTAAAACACTCACACGACATCACCAGTCTGCCTAAAGGAAATCATAGACAGCCACTTGTTTGAGGTGTAATCAAGATTTATCATAACTATTTAGAACTAGATCAATATTGCTGTCAATTAAATTAAAGAGCCGAGCTGTGAATCAGCTAGTTGTGTGGACATCTTGCATGCATGCCATACAACCTGATTGTATCGCTCGACATCGAGTATAGCCACTGGTAATAGCGCATCTTTACCATGAACACGTATGAGCTTGCTTTATGTTAGCTAGTTACCTAGGTTATTATTAGAAATAGATTTTATTATGAACTAGCAGTACCTCCCTGTTTGCCAACAAGAAACAATAGCTAAGGTAAGTCATATAAACTAGATAGGCCACATCTACGCAATTTCTATATAAATAGGTGCAATTTCTTCACCAACCAAAAGTAACAAAAAAACTCCTAAAAATCTTCTAAGCTTCATAGCTGTAACAGTAGCATTAGTAAAGCAAAGTGAGAGAGTTTTAGTTAGCATTTTACTTGTGTATGGCCAAACTCAACTAAATCAAAAGTCAACCGTGAGCATCATAGGCCATAGTAGACGTAGTAGCTTGATCTTTGCATTAGTTTTCTTAGTCTAGTTGGTAACTTAGGAAAATTGGATTGGCAGCTTGGTAGACTTCATTATTTTAAGTAATGGTTTAGCTTTAGTTAGCTAGATGAAACAAAGAAAAGAATTGATGAATTGATTGGGAGCAAATGCAAGAAGTTGGATATGGTAAAGCTGAAGCCAAAAAAGGAAAACAAAATGGGGAGCTTATATACTGTTTTAATTGCCTGTTAAAGCTGGAGGTGAGGAATTTTCTTAAACTCATGAGTTAATTATTTGAGTTAGTTGGTATTAACTTACAAATTTAAGTGATTAGAAAATATGAGAAGATTTCATAAACTCAAGAAAATTATTTATGTATGAGTTAAATTATATATGTGTTAGTTTGGACTATATGTATAAGGGTTATAAAATTATACTCATAACTGGCTATAAATGTGAGGAGATTTTGGTTAAACAACATCTTTAACATGAATATGTTCATCTGATAATTATAATATGCTTTGTTATGTTGATATATAAATTAAATGTTAAACTTTGACTAAATTAGCTATTGTTGTCCCTTAATTAAACCTAAGATGGGGGTGAATTAGGTTATATAGGCAATAAAACTACTTTTTCGATTAAGCAATATGATAGCAATGATTAATCAAAAAACAATCTTAAATAGATATGCACTTTATCAATATAAAATATGAGTGAGACAATTTATCAAACACTTAGTGAGCAAAAAATAATGCACAGAGAGAGTTAAGAGAAAGAGATTGCAAATTGCAATTTTAGCGTGGTTCGGCCCCCGCCTAAGTCCACGACCCAAGCTTCCCTCTTAGGATTTCAACAATATTTACTATGGTGACTCTTCAAATGTTGGTGAGTCCACAAACCAACTACAATGGTAGTTCAAGCTTTTACAATAGAAAAAGAACCATTTTCAATACAAAGCTTTAATTCCAACAACTTTGACAAGGAAATCATTCATTTCAAAGTGTTTAACTCTATCGTTTTATAAGTGTTTGAGATTCACAATAAAAGTCCTCTTTTAGGGTAGATGAATACAATGAATGCTTCTCTTTCAACAATGCTCACAATTTCTTGTTCAAGTATAGCTCAATGATGATTCAAAGGTAAAGATAATGAAAGAACTCAAGTGTAATTGATTTGAATTAATGCCTTAAGATTTTTCAGTTGAGAGCATTAATAGAAGCCAAATTGGGTGTAATAAATGCTCTCAGGCTAACAATCTTCCCTTTTTGATGATGACAAAATTTATCTCAAATAATAACAATGTAAGCATAATGAGTTTGAGGGAGTATTTAGCAATTTGTGCATTGTGAGTTTGTTTGAACTTAAGATATAAGTTTGTTCAAAAGACTCCCCCTCAACGAGTGCATACATAACAACTCTCCCTTAATATATGAGTTCTTTTTAGATATGCTTTTATTATTTATACAATTTTTCTCCCCCTTTTTGTCATTAGCAAAACATTAAGATCATTCACACAACAATAGTAGCTTCCTAGGTGACATTAGCAAGCAAAGAAAAACATGTCTAGATTTGAACACCAAACACTTGACACAAAGTCACAAAGTAAAACAAGTCATAGAAAGGAAAACTACCAAAACAATGGAGTTGAAAAAAAAATAAAAACCATGGAAGAGAATGCATGAAGTAAAACATGATTGTTGGAAAAAAGAAAGTTGCAAAAGTTTAATGAGAAAGAGGATCATCCTATGCATCGCAAGGCAACGGGCATAATCCTTGATGAACTTTTCATAAAGCTTCTCAAGTATCGTCTTCATTCCCTTCATCTCAGAGTTGACTTCTCCAACAGTCAAGGATAATTGATCAACTTTCAAAGTCAAATTATCAATCTTGACATCTACTTCTTCAAGAGTAGCTGGGCGAGGTCTTCTCCTTGTAGACGAACTAGCTCATCCAATATCAACCCGTGAAGGCTCTCTGCCTTCGTGATCTCCTTCATCACTCTTTCTTGCAACATCACGTTCATCACCTTATTCCCCAAGGTGATGAACGTTGCTTAATGTAGACAATGTCATTATTTTCACAAGCCATGTATTGTCTATCTAGGCAATATTGGTCAAGGAGGTAGGTGGCATCATTCAAGGGTGCAAACTGACCAACACGATCGATTCCCTTAAGACAGAGGAAGTGACACGAGCATTCCATAGGGCAAAGATTTCTTCTTAAAGGCCAGCATGTGACTAAGTATAATGTATGGGATGTTTATTTTTACCTTCTTGTACATGAGGTGCATCACATACCCCGTGAAGGATGAAATAGTCCCATCTTTTATATTACGAGGCATGATAGATTGATTGAGGATGTAGAGGAGCAAACGTTTCTCGACACATAGTTGATCTCTCTTGGGCATAAACTCGTCCGATTTTCCCGTCCTATCCCACATTGTAGCACACATCTCCTTGAAAGCGTCTACTGTAGTTCACTTGGTAAGTTGACAGTGATGCAGAGTCTGAGACCACGATGTGGAATACCAAATGAGTTAGCCACGTCCTATTCACTCACAAAGATATTAACACCACTTACTCGACTCTTTATCCCCCTCACACTGGCTTGTTCACCTTCTACCGCATTGGCATAGAACTCACGAACCTATAGAACACAGTTGATGTCCTCAAGTCCAAACAAAGGGAAGCCATTGTTGATGACGAAGCAGTTTATGGGGACAAGTGTTATCTAAAAAGTCTGAAAGATCAATGCGTTTACCCCCATAGTATATCCTTTTTATAGAAATCCCCTGGTACTATGATGTACATTGGATCCCATGGGTCAATAGTATGAGGCCTAAACCCGGTCTTTCGTTTCTTGGATGCTTGTCTGGATGATGATGCCATGAGTTGTCAAGAGAATTTGCAAGAAAAAAGCAAGAAATTTTTGGTTTGGCAATTTTGTCGAACACCTTGTATGCAAGAGAATTTTGAAGAAGTTTTAATGAGAATTTGAAGAAGAAGAAAGATACTTGAGTGAGTTATGAGGTTTTAAAACCTTTGAACTTTCTTTTGTAGTGAAGTTATGAACTTTGAAACAAAAAAAATTGCTAAGGGTTTGATAGAGTTCTAAGAAAAAGATGGCAGAGTTTGAAAGAAATAGAATAGTTGAAGAAGTTTGAAAAATTTTGGTTTTTAAGCATGGTGCCCGTCAATGTCGCGACCGGATGAGGGTGAACGTGCCGGTCGTCCGGTGCCATACCCTTGTCCGCCCGAGGCATGTATACCGGATGAGGGTATACTTCACCGGTCGACCGGTAGAAGACCCCTCTTTCGGTGGTACACTTTCTGCCAGAAAGTACAACACATCTAAAAGAAAACTTCAAGTTGCATTTTTCAACACATTTTAAGCATGCCCAACTCTCTTCTAATCACACAAAATTGATTCTCATGCAATGGTTTAATAAAAATATTAGCTAATTGATGCATAGAATCAACAAAGTTAAGCACAACATCCCCTTTTTGAACATAATCACGAATGAAATGATGCATAATTTCAATATGTTTTGTTCTAGAATGTTGGATAAGATTTTTAGTAAGATTAATAGCACTTGTATTGTCACATTTAATAGGCACACTATCATATACAAGACCATAATCAAGCAAATTTTGTTTCATCCAAAGAATTTGTGCCACACAATTTCCGACAGATACATATTCAGCTTCGGCCATAGAGAGAGCTATACTATTTTGTTTTTTACTAGACTAAGAGATTAATGAATGTCCTAGAAATTGACAGCATCCACTAGTACTTTTTTTGTCTACACGATCTCCTGCATAATCTGCATCTGAATATCCTACTAGTTCAAATGAGGTGCCTTTTGGATACCATAATCCTAAATTTATGGTCCCCTTAAGATATGTAATTATTCTTTTTACAGCATTTAAGTGAGACTCTTTAGGACAAGATTGAAAACGAGCACATAAGTACACAACAAATACAATATCAGGTCTAGAGGCAATTAAATAAAAAAGGCTTCCAATCATACCTCGATATTGCTTTTCATCTACTTTGTTACCTTCCTCATCTTTGTTAAGCTTGATTGATGTTGACATTAGTGTACTCATTTCTTTTGCTGACTCAAGTCCAAACTTCTTGATAAGTTCTTTAGTGTACTTGGCTTGATTTATGAAAGTACCCTCTTGTGTTTGTTTGATTTGGAGTCCGAGAAAGAAATTTAATTCTCCTATCATACTCATCTCGAATTTCTTGTGCATACACTTAGAGAAATACTCACAAAGAGATTCATTAGTAGCACCAAAAATTATATCATCAACATAGATTTACATGAGCAATATATCTTTGCCTTTTGTTTTAACAAAAGGGTTGAATCTAATTTTTCTCTAGTGAATCCTTTTTCAAGCAAATAATTGCTAAGCCTATCATACCATGCTCTAAGTGCTTGCTTAAGGTCATATAATGCCTTATCTAGTTTATATACATGATTTGGCAAGTTAGAAAGACACTTTTTACATCCATTTGATATAATTTAAAGTTTATAAAACATGCAAAAGAAAGAAGCATACGAATGGATTCAAGTCTAGCTACTGGAGCAAAAGTTTCATCATAATCTATCCCTTCTTCTTGATTATACCCTTGAGCAACTAGTCTAGCTTTGTTCCTAGTTACAACCCTGGATTCATCTAGCTTATTTCTAAAAACCTATTTTGTACCAATTATAGGATAATCCTTAGGTTTTTCAACTAGATGTCATACTTTACTTCTTTCGAATTGATTTAATTCTTCTTGCATGACAATTATCCAATCTTCATGATCTAAAGCTTCTTTAACATTTTTAGGCTCTACTTGAGAAAGAAAAGCAATATGTTCACAATAAGCATTTAAATTAGAAGAGTTCTTACTCCTTTTGAAGGATCACCAAGAATTTGATCATTTGGGTGATCTTTTACAAACTTCCAACATTTTGGTAGATCAACATTTGTTGTAGCTTCTTGGTCATTTTACATTTATTGAACATTGCCTTGTAGATTTGCTAGTGCTTCACCATCCTTTAAGGTTTGACCTTCTTCAAGATTTGTCACATTTGGATCAGTTGTGGTTCCCTCATTTCCAATGGTTGTAGGTAAGTTTTGAGTGTCAACTTCGGAAACACCTACATCATCATCCTTCTTTCTTAGGGCAAAATGATTAGTTTCATCAAAATCCACATACATAGACTCTTCGATAAGCATATTTCTCTTGTTAAAGACTCTATAAGCTTTGCTTCTTGAAGAGTAACCCATAAAAGCCCTTCATCTGATTTAGAATCAAATTTTCCAAGATGTTCTTTTGTATTTAGGATGAAATACTTACAACCAAGTACTTTAAAATGAGACACATTTGGTGTTCTACCTTTCCATAATTCATAGGGTGTTTTCTTTAAAAAATGTCTAATTAGTACACGATTTAACACATAGCATGCGGTGTTTACGACTTCACCTCAAAAGTATGTTGGCAAGTTATTTTCTTTCAACATTGTTCTTGCTATTTCTTGTAGTGTTCGATTCTTCCTTTCTACTACCACTTTTTGTTGAGGAGTTCTAGGAACCGAAAAATTATGTTCAATGCCACGTTCTTCATAATAGTCCATGAAAGATGCATTTATAAATTCGGTTCCTTGGTCACTATGTATGTAATTTATGTAATAGCCTTTATCATTTTGCATCTTATTACAAAGTTTAGCAAATTTATTGAAAGCATCATTTTTATGTGCAAGAGGTCTTACCCATGTGAATCTAGTGTAATCATCTATAATAACATAGACATATCTAAATCCACCTAGGCTTGCCACATCCATTGGACCAAATAGATCTATATGTAATTTTTGTAAAGCTCTTGATGTGGTTACCTTGCTAATTGTTTTGAAAGATATCTTGTGTTGTTTTCCAAATTGACATGCATCACATAAATGGTCTTTTTGAAATTTAGTCTTAGGAAGACCTATGACAAGTTCTTTTCTCGAAAGCTTAGCAAGTAAATTCATGTTGGCATGACCAAGTCTTCTATGCCATAGCCATGAATCTTCATTAATAGTAACTAAACACGTCACATTTTGGCACTTCAATTCAAGAAAATTGATCACATACACATTATCACATTTATTTCCAACAAATAACACTTTATCATCTTTATCATAGACTTTGCAACAAGTAGATAAAAATTCAACTCTAAATCCATAATCACAAAATTGACTTACACTTATTAAATTATGTCTAAGACCTTTAACCTACAAGACATCATGAATAGGGAGAGAGTTTATATCTCCTATGCTACCCTTACCAATGACTTTGCCTCCTTCATTTCCTCCATAGCTAACTTTACCTTTGAAATCTTTGTCAATCTCATAAAAGAAAGATATATCTCCCGTCATGTGCCTTGAGCACCCACTATCAATTACCCAAGTATCTTCATACTTCACCTTTAGGGCAACCTATCATTCATAGAAACAAATCAAGTTTATTTTCGTCCCCAAGGTTCTATTGGGTCCTTTTGTGTTAGTACAAAGTCCTAACACATCTAACAAACCATTTGGGTCTAAGCCATAAAGGAATGTGAGAATCTCTTCCCACCATGTTTCTAAATCTACATCGTGATGCATTGTGACCAATCTTCTCACAATAAGTGCATCTCTTAAATGACCTTCTTGATATTGAGGCTATACGCCAAGAGGATGATGCTTTGACAAAGTGATTTTGAAACCCTTTTTGATATGGGTTATAGCCAATCCCTTTTTTGTCAAATTTTGCTTTTTGTAATTCTTTTAATGATGGATGGACAATTGAGGATTGAGAAGCTTTCACAAAGATAGTTTTTGAGAACTTTGGTTTAGAAAATGGCTCATAACCAATTCCACCTTTATCAAGTGGTGATTTTTGAGCACCAAGGATTTCATCCAAGGCCTTTGTTTCTTTTGAAAATCTAGCAAGATCATTTTGTAAGCCAAGAACTTGTTTTTCAAAATCTTTTATTTCTAATTCATTTTTGGACTTTAAATGATAGTGTTCACACATTTCTTTGGTAAGAGTATTATTTTCATCTCTAAGTTTCTTAATTTCCTTTTGAAGTTCATCATTTTCTTTTTGAAGATTTTTTACTTTTGAATGTGCAAGAAGAAAACTATCATGTAGTTTTGAAAATTCATTTGTTAGTTCCTCAAATGTACATTCATCATCATTAAAAGAAGAAGAAGATTCATCACAAGACAAATAAGTTACCTCATCATCTCTAGCCATAAAGCACACAAAGTTGGACACTTCGGTTTCACTTCCACTTTCGTCACCGGTTGATATATCATCCTCGACACAAGCCTTCATTTCCTTTTGTTTTACTTTGATCAATTTTGGACACTTTGCTTTGATGTGTCCCGACTTGTCACAATTGAAGCACTTGATCTCTTCTTTGGTTTTTTCAATTCTCTCTTTGAATCTTCTCTTGATATTGTTGTTGATGGGCTCTCTTTTCCTCATCTTTGTGTATTTCAAGAACTTCTTAAATTTTTTTGCAAGAAGTGCAAGTTCATCATGATCACTATCGTCTTTGTCTTCATCACTTGATTGAGATTGAACAATGAGAGCAAGTGATTTTATTGACTTCTTTTCTTCTTCATCTCGTATCTTTTCTTGATTTAATACAAGTTCCTCCGTCTCAAGATTGCAAATGAGCTCATTCACCATAATCTTGGAGAGGTCGGTTCATTCTCTAATTGATGTCACCTTTGGTTTGTATTCTTTTGGAAGAGCTATAAGAATCTTTCGGTTGAGTTCTTCATTTGGATACTTCTTTCTGAGAGCACTTAAGTTGTTTACGATTTTGGAGAATCTTCAATGTATTTCATTTAGTGACTCTCCGGACTTCATACAAAACAACTCATACTCATGAATGTGAAGATCAATCTTGGTATTCTTCACTTGAGACGTTCCTTGATACGACATGTGTAATATTTTTCAAATTTCGTGAGCGGTTTCACATTGACTTACACGACTATACTCGGTTTCGTTTAGAGCACAATAGAGGATGTTCTTGGCTCTTGAGTTCTTGGTCATCATGATAATGTTTTGATCATTGAACTCTCCTCTTTCTTTGGGCACTTGAACGGTTTTGACTTTCTCGACTCCACTTGCACTTGGAGCATCTTTGACCGTCACCTCCTTCATTGGAATATAAGGGCCATCTTCCACCAATGACCATAGAGCATAGTCAACAGATTGTATGTATGTCTCTATCTTGTTTCTCCAATAATTGAAATTGGTACCTATAAAAAATGGAGGCCTATTAGTGGAGTAACCTTCAAAATAAGGAGAGGTAATATTGTTTGCCATTTATCTTTTCTTTGCTAGATGTTAAGCTATATGCAAAGTCCTAGCTCTTGATACCACTCGTTGTCTCATAATTAAACCTAAGAGAGTGGTGAATTAGGTTATATAGGCAATAATACTACTTTTTTGATTAGGCAATATGATAGCAATGATTAATTAAAAAATGATCTTAAATAGATATGCACTTTATTAATATAAAATGTGAGTGAGACAATTTATCAAACACTTGGTGAGCAAAAAATAATGCAAAGAGAGAGTTAAGAGAAAGAGATTGCAAATTGCAATTTTAGCATGGTTTGGCCCCCGCCTAAGTCCACGACCCAAGCTCCCCTCTTAGGATTTCAACAATCTTCACTATGGTGGCTCTTCAAATGTTGATGAGTCCACAAACCAACTACATTAGTAGTTCAAGCTTTTACAATAGAAAAGAACCATTTTCAATACAAAGCTTTAATTCTAACAACTTTGACAAGGAAATCATTCCTTTCAAAGTGTTTAACTCTATCTTTTTATAAGTGTTTGAGATTCACAATAAAAGCCCTATTTTAGGGTAGATAAATACAATGAATGCTTCTCTTTCAACAATGCTCACAATTTATTGCTCAAGTATAGCCCAATGATGATTCAAAAATAAAGATAATGAAAGAACTCAAGTGTAATTGCTTTGAATCAATGTCTTAAGATTTTTCAGTTGAGAGCATTAATAGAAGCCAAATTGGGTGTAATAAATGTTCTCCAACGTTCAAATAAACGACTATATTTTGAATCAGCATTTTGTCCCGACCGGTCAATCCTTGTTCGCCGGTAAACTGGTCTAGAGACCCTCGTCCGGTGTACGGGTCTCGAGCGGATGACCCTTTGGCCACCAGTCGACCGGTCGCTGTGGGGTCGTCCGATGGAGCCAAAACTGTCAGGGTTGGGTTTTTAAAAGGTGTTTCTTTTGAACATGTTTTGTAAGATATTTTTCAAATGTTTCACACAATATTTGAGAATCAAAATTGAGCATATATCTTTCTGCAAGACCCAAAACCCCAGCCAAGTCCCAACCTATACCCCTTATGACTTCCGTCTCCATCCTTATAACTCCATCTTCATTCTTCGAATCTTCTCTTTGAATTGTTGAATGTTCTTCTTCCTTCCTTAGCTTTGATGATCTTGGAATTGGAGTCAATCTTGATTCATCTTTACTTGTGCACACTTTAACAAACTCATTAAACACATTTATGGTTTGTAATCATCAAAACCAAGATTTAAAAGCCTCTTAGGCTAACAGCTATAACTTATAAAATTATATGTGGTTGATTATAGATATGAGGAAACCTTTAATAAATTCATACGAGTTAATTTATATGTTAACTATAAGCTATAAACAAGATTGACTACAATGACATTTTCTTGAACTCATTTAATTAGCTTTGATTAAATAATATTAGCTTTTAACTTATCTACTCTTGTTAAGGATTATTTGATATCAATTAAGATACTGTTTAATTTGTTGGTTTTAAGTGAAAACAATAAATTGATATAAATTACATTCTACTGTCTACTTGAACTACTATTTCTAATTGCTAAAGGTACTTGTCCGAGGACGATCTCTTTCGTTGTTCTCCACTTATATGTTTACCAAACTGTGTGATCGTTAATTGCAAAAATGTTATCAACTATTTGTTATACGACTACTTGTACATATGTGTGTTACATGATTATTTGTGCATGCTTGTATGCTATTTGGGGGTTGCAACCTTAGGCACGATAGCTTGCATGAACGTCGGGCGGCATACGGCTTGCAGGTGCTCCCGTGTCTATCGTGGCCTATTCCTTCTCCTTCTTGGCGATCTTCACCCTCGGGGAACTGGGTTGTAGAATTCGGGTACAATTCGGAGTATCCTCTTGGGAGAGATAAGAGTTGGGATTGTGATTAAGGCTGGCCACCTCGAGAAATGATTGAATTGAAAATTGTTCCTACTCTCACTTGGTACCACCCTTGGAGAGCAGTGTCCTACTCTCGCTTGGCATTCCACCCTCGGAGAGTAGGTTGCTATGTGTTGTGGATATATGCCATTAAATTGATTATCTATCTATATTTTGATGTCTACCATATGTGGATATTATTGTACATGTACTGCATCATAATTTTCAAAAGAGACAAACCAAAAATGTTTAAAACTCTTCTATTCCATCATTATTGAGCTTCCCCAGAGCTTACCCTCTTTTCTCCCCCCATTGCAAGTGCAGCTTAGCTTGTAATGGAGATTTACATCATGTGCTAGAGTAGATGATTACATTCTGGAGCTCCTTGCTTGTTATATTTCGAACCAAGTTGTAAAAGTTAGTGTTTGATTGTACTATTCTCGGGTAAAAAGGCAGCTGAGCTGAAACCCTAATTGTATAGCAGCGGGATAGTTTTCGTATCTCGGGTGATGATGTAACACCCTTTGTACTTAATTTATTGTATAAAAGCTTATTATTTAATAGTATTCTGTATTTTCTTCCTCTTAAGGTTACGTAAATTATTTTCATGAGACCGTAGCAACAGTGAACATAGACTTCGACCTAATCTTGAGAAGGGTCGGGTTGGGGTTGTTACATTGACCATTTTGACTTAGCCTTTTTATTTAGAGACTTTGACTATTTGACCAAGTCTTCCACCAAGGCATAATAGATATACATATAATATAGCATATAAAAAAAGAAAAAGAAAAGACAGGTGTGGGTCAACCATAAAGAGAAAGAAAAGAGAGTTTAAATGCAAGTGTATTTGGTTAGTGTATTGTAGTAGCTTTTGTCATAAGAAGTAAATTGCCAAGTGTCCTCTTAAGCTTAGCTTTAGTGCCAAGTGTATTCTTCATGCAAGAGCTAGCTATCCTTTTAGTTGCATATAAACTAACTAGTAATAATTCTTTGTTAAGTACAACTAACTAACACAATTCTAGCTACAAATAAACAAACTAGTAAAACTATTAGTTAGAAACAAACTATTGGTGATACAAACTAGGCATTTAATACACACCTAACCATCATAATACTACACACAACACAAAATAAATAGAGAGAAAAAAAGGGTGGAGTAGAAGGCCCAAGCAAGGAAGAAAGAGAAGGAGAGAAAAGAAAGAGAAGAAAATGAAAGAAAGGAGGAAAATGTTTGGTCTAGCTTCAATCTTTGCCATTCTTGCTTCATTTTTCTTGAATCTACAACCAAGGTGAGGGGTTTAAACTGTTTTCGAAGGCTTTTCAAAGTTTCATAGCATGTTGTTGAGTTATATGCCCATGCATGTGTTATTCTTGTTTGATATTACAAGAAAATAGTGAATGTTGGTGTTTTGAGCTAATGCATGTGCTAAACTTGTGTAAATGCTAGATTATTAGTTGATTTCTAGCCTATATGTGTTGATCAAACCTGTTCTTAGCTTGCTTCGTTGATAAGCATACATTCATGTGTGATTTAGTGGTAGATTTATAAGGAATCATATTAATCTTGTATGTTAGAGCTTAAAAGAAAGCATTATGCGCATTGTTTTTGCATGACTACTTTGATATAGTAACAGTTAATGGATGAGGCTGATTTTCAAATATGTTATACTAAACTCATAGTAGAACAAACTTTGTGTTTAGTGCAAGTTCAAATATTGAGGTTTAGATACTATTTTAAACCGATTCCAATAAGGTTCGGATTCTCGCGTAAACACTGGACAGTTTGCGCAATCTAATTCTAGAGGTCATATCTCAGTGATTATAGCTTCAAATCGAGTTCTGTTTGATTCTAAACCCATTTACACTTAAGGAACTATGTTTTTGTACAATTTCAAAAATTTTGAAGGACTTTAATGTTGATAACCGAACTAGATCAGTCATGCATGTGCAGTACAAGTTTTTCTAGTCTTCATATCTAGGTGTTTTATGCTTTGTATGTTGAGTTGCTATAGTCTATCATGTGTGTATCTTGTCTTTACTTCAAGATAAATGTGAATGGTAGTTACATGAACCATTGCATATGCTTACTTTGTGTAAATCTTGAATGTTGGTGCAAGAAAAATATGAAAATATGCTAATTGAACTACTACATGTATTAGTTTTGCATTGATCTTGCATTATAAGTGAAATTCCAACCTAGTTGAGTAGTTAAAACTTGTCTTTTAGCTTATATATTAAGTGTAAGCTATATTTGGGCTTAATCTTGGCATCTAATTTGAATATGATGTTTAACTGTAAACCAATAGTATAGTGTGTTTGCTAGAATTGTTTCAAGAGCTATGAAATGTTGAAAATAATGCTAACGATTGGGTAACCTACTTTGTTACCCAACCCTATGTGGTGATTTGCTAATGTGCTATCGATTGACTAAATGTGTTAAACATTTATTTGTAATCGGAGGCAACCTACTTTGTTGTCCCCTCTAACTAAACATGCATATGTGATATGTGACTGATTGCGACAGTTTACTGTCTACTATTTACCGTTTACTATTTACTACAACTGTTGTGAGACATGGTAGCGTCGTGTTGCTTTGGGCGGCATCAGACTTGTCAGACAATGCCATGACTACTATGTTCTATCCCTTATCCTGCATGGACGGTGCTGCTCCATAGGGTGTGGGTATAGGTTTCGGTGACATCCGGATTGTACCTATTGTAGTGGGAGTAAAGGGAAAACGGAAGAGTTCATGATGGTAGTATCAGGAAACGGCATCAACACTGTTAGCGTGTCCTTTTGAAATGTGTTTATAGCTTTGATATTACTTGAGTTAGCTGCACTTACTGTTTATACATTGTTTTAATGCACGTTTTCGAAAGGGTTTTCAAAGTAAAAATATTTTCCAAAACCTTCCCTTTCCACCTCCCTCAGTGTGTTCATGGAAACTCACCCCCGTTTGCTAACATTTCAAGTGAAGCTAAGCTCCAAGATGTTGAAAATGATTTGTGTGCATGATATGCCTGGATGATGATGCTTGTTATATTTTCTTTCAAATTATGTTATTGGTGCTATGATGAAGCACTTTGGACATGTGATATTGTTGGGTGTATTATTAATGTATGATTTCAACACATTTTCACTTAAATTTGGTTAGTTCTTGAGTAATTTATGAGCAATTTGATTGGTTTTGTCTTTGATTTGAGTTGTAGGTAATTTCCAAAAGACAAGCTAAGTTTTGAGGCAAAGATTGAAGAGAAATTAAAAATAGCGCAATCATAGGGCAGCTGCGCAGTATCGCAGAAATTTTAAAGGCAATTTTGTAAAAAGCACGTAAAGAAGAAACCCTATGTTAAAAAGGAGAAAAATAAACGTTTGATAGAGGAGCTTTTGTTGGCGGCTGGTTCTTGGGAGAAAAAAGCAACGTTCTAGAGAGGGAATAATGCAAGGATTCACGAGTTGAAGATGGAGAACAATCCGGAGATGGATTTCTACAACGATTCTTCTCCAAATCCTAGTTTTCTCTATCTCTCTCATCATGAATTATATTAAACTCTGGATTTTATTTAATTTCTTTATGATGTTCTAAGTTATTTTTCTAGGGCTACGATGTAGCCAGATTATGAATATTTGAAGCCTTTGATTTTAAATTCATTGATGAACTATTCTATATATGCGTTGAGTATTTCATGCTAAGTTTAATGCTTGTGATTGACTGATCAACAATTGTATGATTCGTGGTTTGGTTTGAGACTGAGAAGTGATAGCTAAATTAGACCACGTGTGAAATACCACTAAATCGTCATAAGCTAGAGATAGTTATAAGATCTAGTGCAGCGCTTGAATTTCTAAGGCTTAATACATTCTATAAGTTTACAGTTATCACAAAGATGTAGTTAGCTTGCTTATTGGGATAGGTTATTGATGCTTGAGAAAGATTAATATCTACCTTAGCGAAATTGCTGACAATGTAAAGAATAGGCGTCAATTGATTTAGATCAAAAGTTTTAAATAGGATTAATCTTGGTGAAATCGGAATCCCTAGAGCCTCTTAATTATTGAATTATCATCTTTTGTTAATTTCGTAATTGTTTTAGTTGCTATTTTTATAAGTTCTATATTTTTTTAGTCGTTAGTTAGAAACTCTCAATTTGTGATTATCCAAATAAAGTTAGAGCTACACCAATTTCGGTACTTAATAATCACAATCCTGGTGGGAACGATTTTTACTCATTATTTTATTACTTGTTGCGATACGTGCAGTTGTGTTAGAAGTCACACAACAAGTTTTTGGCGCCGTTGCCAGGGATTGTGCCATTATTAATATTGATACCAAATAACTTTAATTTTACTTTGGATTTATTTTATTTTGTTAGTCGTTTTTCTTATTTTTGTTACTTGCGTTTCAAGAACATAGTGTTTTAAGTGCATGCGAAAGTTGGGAAGTGGTACTTTGCTGCCTTTCGATCCTGAGATAGAAAACACTTGTCGAAAGAATAGAAAGGATAAAAGAGTTACTACCCACCATCTCCAATATACCATGGCTGCAATTATTCAAGTACAAGAAGGAATTAACCAAGTAGTCAATCAGGAAAATCTGCCTAGAACACTGCGAGAGTATGCGTTACCACCCACTGGAATTCAACCTCTGATTAGAAGGCCAGCGATTCAGGTGCATGATTTTGATTTGAAAACAGTGACACTACAGTTGATTCAGAATATTCAGTTCTATGGACTACCTTCTGAAGATCCTAATTAGCACATTGTGAATTTTCTAGAAGTCTGTGGAATTGTTAAGTACAACGGAGTCATTGATGAAGCTTTGCTCATTCGCTTGTTTCTTTTCTCCTTGAAGGATCAAGCTAAGGAATGGTTAAACTCGCTACCTTCGGATTCAATCACTACTTGGGAAGATTTAGTGCACAAGTTTCTGTCAAGAATTTTCCCACCTGGAAAGACAACGAAGCTTCTCATAGAGATTAATAACTTTGCGCAACATGAAAGAGAAACTTTGTGCGAGGCGTGGGAAAGGTATAAGGCAATGCTGAGGAAGTGTACTAATCATGGAGTACCTAGGTGGATGCAAGTTCACAATTTTTATAATGGATTGGTAAATTCGACAAGAACTTTGATTGATGCATCAGCAGGAGGAGCTCTAATGAACAAGACAACAGATGACGCTTATGAGTTGCTTGAGAATATTGTTTTGAACAACATGCAGTGATCAAACGAGATAGTCACACTAAAGAAGATAGCTGGGATCCATGAGATTGATGCCATAACCGCTTTGACGACAAAAATTGATAATCTCGCAAAACAGATACAGAATAATCAAGTAACTGCTAATGTTGTGCAAGCGGCAGTGGTGTGTGAGTTTTGTTGTGGTCTACATCATAGTGCAGAATGTCAAGTTGGAAACCCATTTGTGCAAAGCACAGCAGAACAAGCACTGTATGTGGGGAATTTTAATGGGCAGTAGCACAATCAGTACTCTAATAGATATAATCCAGCATGGCGTAATCATTTGAATTTTTCCTGGAGAAATACTCAGAATGTGTTGGAGCATGAGCAGAATAACCCACCACAAGAGAAGAAGGTGAACCTGGAAGAAGTAATTGCTCAGTTGGCGAATTCGCAGACACAGTTGGCTAATTCCTAAACTCAATTTATGAATGAAACTAGGACAAATTTCTAGAACCAATCTGCACAAATAAAAAATTTAGAGGCTCAGTTTAGCCAAATGGCTACGATATTTTCAGAAAGACAACAAGGGAATTTACCTAGCACTTTAGAGGTGAATCCTAGAAGAGGGGGTAAAGAGCATTGTAAAGCTGTCACCTTGAGAAGCGGCAAAGAGTTAGAGGAGCCAGTGAGAAACAAGAAGGTTGAGAAAGGTGAAGTGAAGAATGAGGCGAAAGATGAAGATAAAGTAGAAGCTTAGCCATAGCCTACACAGGAACTACCTGTGGTGGTACCATTCCCTCAACGATTGCAGAAGAACAAACTTGACAAACAATTTGCTAAATTTCTTGAAGTTTTTAAGAAGCTTTACATTAACATTCTATTTGTAGATGCACTTGAACAAATGCCGAGTTATATGAAGTCCATGAAGAATATTCTTTCAAATAAGAGGAGGTTTGGAGATTATGAGACAGTTGTACTTACTAAGGAGTGCAGCGCCATCCTACAAAAGAAAGCTTAAGGATCTAAGGAGTTTTACAATTCCATGTGAAATTGGCAATGTTATTTTTGAGCGAGCGTTATGTGATTTAGGTGCTAGTATTAATTTGATGCCTTTGTCTATTTTCAGGAAGCTTAGTTTAGGAGAGGCAAAACCCACAACTGTAACACTACAGTTAGCTAATCGTTCGCTCAAGCATCCCAGAGGAGTCATTGAAGATGTACTAGTCAAAGTTGATAAATTCATCTTTCCTACATATTTTATGGTGCTAGACATGGAGGAAGACAGGGAAATTCCTATCATTCTTGGAAGACCTTTCCTTGCAACTGGAGGAGCACTTATTGATGTTCGAACGAGTGAGCTTCAGTTGTGAGTACAAGAGGAAGATGTAACCTTTAATGTGTTCAAAGCTTACAAGTACCCAGAAGCCAACGACAGTTGTTTTCACATTGATGCCATACAAGCTATAGTGTCTAACCATGGGGGTCAATTGGATCACTTGGAGGCTAGCTTGTTATAAGATGATTCTTTTATTTAGGTGGGATTGGAGCACAAGGAATATTGGTCTGCCAAACAACTAAACATAGGTGTGTAAGTAGTGGGTGAGAATGAGTTCTTGCAATTGAATAAGCTAGAAGAATTCTGTGATAAAGAAGATGAGAATTGTCACGCCCCAACTCGACCCCTCCTATAATCAGTCAGGACGCAACGGAATTTCGGCAGTATAACGATAGTATATAGGACTCCAAGGCTCTAAACCAACCTCAACAGAACATCATACATCTAACAACTCCTCAATAAAATAATAACATACATTATAACCATATTATACAATAATCATCTCTCGTTATACGCCTCCATTCCAACATAATACATAAACCTTAATATACATTACAAAACATATTTAGCCAATTTAGCAATCTAATCATAAACAAAAGGAAGGCTTCTAAGACAGCATCAACTAATTCATTATCTTTTCAACATCTTTTACATAATGAACTACAAAGCATATAAAAGTCTACTAAGTTAATATACAAGATAGTAAGACAATACAACATCAAGGATAAGACTCCGGAACATAAGACTCATCCACGTAAGGCACATTTTCCACATTCTCCTCTTTAGGAGGCACGTACCCGTAATCCTGCGAAGGTACACCTGTATGCATGCAATAATAGAGAGTGAGCTTATATAAAATAAGCCCAGCGAGGATCCGATAGATCTCGAACAAGGTTTACTAAACTCCTTGGAAATAATCCTTTGAGTCAGTAAACACACAATAACATCAATAATCATTATAAATGCAACAATAGTAATAACTGTAAACACACAATAAGGATACGATACATTTGCTGATGAAGCCCCATACACCAATTCCATGCTCAACAACTCCTCCAAACTCAATGACACAATCCTGAGGTACCTTGACCTAGACCCACACCCCATGGCCTCTCCGCCCATGCGAGATAGGGATTAGCCATGATAACTGTGCCCGCAGCCCAGGATGCCTCCCGAGGTGACACAACATTATCAAAGCTCACAACAATGAGACTCAACATAAATAAACTGAGAGATCAGCAACAAAAGTGCCCGATTCCCGTAATCAATAATCAATCCATAATCTGGGAGATCAGCAACAAAAGTGCCCGATTCCCGAACTCAATAATAATCAATCAATAATCTGGGAGATCAGCAACAAAAGTGCCCGATTCCCGTACTCAATAATAATCAATATAACATCAATATAACATCAATATTTAATTAAACAACAAACAACTAAGTTAGATGACAAAGTAGGCCATCCAACTTCACATGCATGAAACACGTAATCTAACCCTAGTCTAACCATTAACAACTCACAATTCAATCACTCAAATACCACCCAATCATCTAAAGGCTCAATTCAACAATTTAAAGAAAGACAATCTAAACTTCAAATAATCATATCTTACATTTTACTAATCCAAACAACTCCAAATCAGTTTCAAACACTCACCCGTTCAATCAACTACATTAACCCCCTCGGAAACAAACCAAAACACATCCAAATCATGCCCAATAACCCTAAAACCCTAGTGTATCATGGCTGAAATTTTTGGATTTTGGCACGGACATCACAATCGAAAATTTGGCATTACAACGGCGCTACCACGTAATTATCAAGTATTTAGAAATCGACGGCAATCGATTTCGATCAACGCAACTCAATTAATTCAACATTGAACAATTTAATCAAAATTTAATACCCGAAAAATAAAAATTAAGCTACATCCGACAGAAACTCGTAGTATTAACACTGAACGATTCCTAGCACGCAAGGAGCAATAATCTAACATCAGATTACAATTCTAACGGTTCAATCTTCATTTATACGCAAAAACATAAAAATGACATTTTGAGATCTAGAATTTTTCTCTCACCTTTGATGCAAACCAAGCCTAGAAATAGGTAGAATAGATGCCCAACAAGCAAAATCAAGCTTTGAATAAAGTGATTTGGCCTTGAAATGAAGTTTTTATGTGAAAATTACTTTGAAAAACCTTGAAAATGCTCTTATTCTTCCTCCCCCTTGAACTCACGGTTTTGTGTGTGTTTTGTGGTGTTTTTGGCTTGTTTTAATGTGTGTAACTACTTATGAGCAAGGTGGTCAACATTTAAATGAAAGTCAAAGTTAAAAACTTAGTATTTTTAGTGTTTTCTTGTCTTTAAATGCATTTTCTTGATCACCAATGCTCAAAACAATTATGCAACACCCAAGTTATCTCAAGTGGGTTATTTTTAGGTGACAAGAAGTTTTACAATCAAACAATTCTACCCGAGTCGGCTTATAACTCGATTTTCGCAAAAGTCGGTGTAAAAACCCTAATAAATTTCTAAGCCAATTTTAAAACCGTTTTCATCAAACACAGGTCTATTAAAGTCCATGGACTAGGTCTAGAAGGGTTAAAAAGACCAGCTTCAAAATTTTAGCAGACGTGTTTCGAAAATACTATTCACTGAAAATCGACGATAAAATTTCTGACTCCATTTTTTATGAAAATTTCATGAATACACATTTAGCATGTTCTAAGAGTATTGATATCAAAATTATCACATTCTAAGTCATGTAGCACATAGACAGGTCAATTCATGCAAAACTAGAATAAAACACGCAAAGCGAGATAAGGTCAAAAATTTGGGGTTTCACAAGAATGCAAGAAGTTACAAGGAGATGACAAACGAGTGGCATAACAAATCTGTTTCAGGAAAAGATTTCTCTCCTGGGCAGCAAATACTTCTTTATAACCTATAGATTCCTGAAAAATACAAGTCAAGATGGCATGGCCCCTTTGTTATGACTAAGGTGTTGCCCTATGGAGTTGTTGAAGTAAATCATCCAAAAAAGGGGACGTTCAAGGTCAACGGACAACTGTTGAAGACTTATTGGGATGATGAGTTCGATAAGCACAAGACTGTTGTCCATCTTAACTCATCATGAAGAAATTGCTATGTCGGGCTGTCGACGTTAAAACAAGCGCTTTTTGGGAGGCAACCCAAATTTTCTTACTTTTCTTGATTTAATAGTTTTAGTTGTTTTTAGTTAATTTTTTTAGTTATAGTTTTTGTTGCTAATTGTTAATTTTTATTGTCATGTTAGGTTCAAGAACAAGTTTGGGCAAAACCGAGGCAAAGTATGGTTCTACCAAGTCAATTAAGGGAGAAAATATGGGGCAATTGGTGTTTGAAGTGAAGGGGATGCGTGCATGGAAGAGAAAAACAAGAAAAATAAAGTTGTGAAATAGCGCTGTTGCACTAGATTTAACGCAGCTGCGCTGGCGAATATCAAGAATTATATATTTTTTAGAGTTGTTTGAAAAAAAAAGTAGCGTTTTTGCATTAAAAAACAGCGCAGCTGCGCTGGCGTCCTGAGTTTGATGTTAAAAAAAATCAACAATCAAAAAAAAAAAAAATTATATCTTTAGCCGCCTACCAAACCTATCTACCAAACAACACCCACACCCATTACTAAATAGCTCTAACCTATCTATCATATATTAAAACCCAAAACCATCTACTCAAAACCCAACCCCAATCATCTAAATACCATTGACTCGTCAAACCCTTAACCCATCAGATCCTAAAACCAAACAAACCCATCGGCTATTTCCATCTCACGCCTCACGTCTCTTTCTCTTGTCACAATCTCTTGCCCTACTTTTTCTCGCTAACTCACAATACTCCATTATCGACCAACCCATCCCCACCCCATTGGTGAACACCGCTAGTGGTATTAGGTGAGTCCGGTGGCGCCATTGAGGCTTGAAGGTGGCGTCGGCAATGACGTTTTGCAGGCGGCTGAAGACTCACACGCTGTAGTAAGTGATCTTCTTTTAGTTTCTGTGTTGTGGGCTAAATCTATAAAAAAAAAAAAATTGTTGAAACAACGCACGAAAAAGGGGCAGTTGGGCATAACGGGGTTGTCTTCCTTTGGGTTGGTGTTATTTTTGTGTTGTTGGCAATTATGCTCTTTTTTTTCAGTGGAATAGTTGGAAACATTGATGATATATTAACTGTATGATTAAAGTTCTCAATAAGGTAGAAAGAATGGTAAAATTTTGTTGTGTTTAGGACTGATCCTATTGGGACCCTATTTGGTAGTCGAGTGAATTGTGGTTGCATTGTGTTGTTCGGGCTATGTTATGGTGGTGGGTGTGGCATACTTTGCTTGTATTCGAGTTGTGAGTTGTGGGAGTTGTGGAAATTAGTGATATCTGTATGTGTATGTTGATTTCGTGAAGTTGTGCTATTGGTTAGAGTGAGCAGTACTTGCAGTTGAACTTGTATTGTTGGGTAGTGTCAACTGGAAGAAGTCGTTTAGCATATCAACATACCAATGACATCTATTAGATCAAGTTGCTTCGCATAATTGGAGCTAAAATATTTGAGGAGCCTTCGGAAAATGAACGACATGGGCATTCAGGGAAGTCCTCTGATTTCTTTTCTTTTGTATTTTCACATTGAGGACAATGTTTTTCTTTCAAGTTTGGGGGTGGCGTCTCTTTACTTGTTTTATGAATCTGTCTTATTGAGTTTTGTATTATGTGTTATTTTTGTGTTACGTGTTTTAGTTATGTTCATGTTTAAATTATTTTCATACAAACTTGTTTTGTGAACTTGTCTTATTGAGTTTTGTGTTATGTGTTGTTTTTGTGCTACGTGTTTTAGTTATGTTCATGTTTAAATTATTTTCATACAAAAAAAAACCAATGATTTTTTTTGGAAGTAATGCTGAAAAGATAAGAATTAGGCCGATGATGAGTAGCGTACAAATGGCATAATAGTAATGAGGATAATTGACTGAAATAGAGTTTTGTTTTACAAAAAATCCCCACTTATTGCGCACTTAGCCTCGCCTAGTTATATTGTTGCTTAGAGAAGGTTTATGTGAGTTTAAGTGAAAAAAAAAAGAGTATAGGACTTTAGAACTTGCTTGATTGTCACTCGAGGTGAATTCCTAGGTTACGTAGCATTAGAGAAATGATTTAGGCCATCTTTGGATCGTTTGAGCCTTTCAAGCCAACCCTTGTAATAATTGAATATCCCTAGTCCACCCTTTTGAGACTAATTAGCCTTTTATTTCTTATGCAACTTACAAATTCTTCCTTAACTTGTCAAGTCTGGTTTCCCCAATTAATGACCTTTCTACTTGTACCATATGATTGTTTTAGGATGATTATATGGAGCTATGGTTTGTGTTGAATGATGGGAGGTATGATGATTGGGTTATATGTTTTGTTTTGTTTTTGAAGAAAAAATAAATAAATAATAAAAAAAAGAAAAGAATGAAAAGAAAAGAGAAGACCCACACTCCTTGTAGTTAATATCAAAATGCATGTTTGGGGGAATGGATTATTTATGTGTTTATAAATGTTGTGGATGAATGTTGAGGAAGTGAAATGAAAGAAGAAAAAAAAAGAGATATGTTGATTAATTGTGGTAGTAAGAAGTAGAGTTAGCATGTGCTCTATTGAACATCCTCAAATAATTGTGTGCTTACAGGTAGTTTAGCCTTATGTTATATCTATTATCCTACCTTGACCCTAGCCACACGTTACAACCAAATGTAAAGTCCTACTAATCTTTAGTGCTATGATTAACCAACATTAGTAGAGAGTGGCATGAAAAGTAAGCCTATGAAGTCCTAAGTGATTGAAAATAAAAGATCCACATTGGCAATTCACTTAGCTTGCATAAACTTATCCGGGTACTATTGATTAGGATAGAGGTTATACACACACTCACTTGGGAGATTTGAAGTAAAATGAAATTTATGTGAAGTTTAGATTTCTCATGCTTATGATTGAAAATTTCCTTTTAAGGTTGAGTTGTGAAAGGTTGCTACTGAGCCCGTGAAAAATTTACTATCCCACAACATTACTTTCGTGAGTTGTCTTGTGTTGAGTATCTAGTTTTTCGGTTCTTTCGTTCCTTAGTTGTGTCTTTTGCTTGAGGACAAGCAAAACTTAAGTTTAGGGGTGTTTGTTAGGTGTATTATTGGTATATGATTTCAACATCTTTTCACTTAAATTTGGTTAGTTCTTGAGTAATTTATGAGCAATCTGATTGGGTTTGTCTTTGATTTGAGTTGTAGGTAATTTCCAAGAGACAAGCTAAGTTTTGAGGCAAAGATTGAAGAGAAATTAAAAGTAGCGCAATCATAGTGCAGCTGCGCAGTATCACATGAATTTTAAGGGCAATTTTGTAAAAGGCGCGAAAAGAAGAAACCCTATGTTAAAAAGGAGGAAAATAAATGTTTGATAGGGGAGCTTTTGCTGGCGGCTGGTTCTTGGGAGCAAAAAGCAACATTCTAGAGAGGGAATAATGCAAGGATTCGCGAGTTGAAGACGGAGAACAATTCGGAGACAGATTTCTACCATGATTCTTCTCCAAATCCTAGTTTTCTCTATCTCTCTCATCATGAATTACATTAAACTCTGGATTTTATTTAATTTCTTTATGATGTTCTAAGTTATTTTTCTAGGGCTATGATGTAGCCAGATTATTAATATTTGAAGCCTTTGATTTTAAATTCATTGATGAACTATTCTATGTATGCGTTGATATTGACTAATCATATCTTGTAATTTGAGAATTAGTCAAAGCTTGAAGGATATTCAACATATTAAGTAAGCTCATGAGGATTGGAGTGATGATCAAGCTCATAGAAAATGATGATCAAACAAAAGGAATCCTCCAACTAGAAGATCAAAGCACTTTAATGGTCAAGATCTATGAAGATTCAAGATATGAACATCTTAGCTAAAATCTTGTCCTAAAGAAGAAAAATTGAAGAGATAATAGAAGCACTTTGTGAATATCAATGTTATACAAGCTCAAGAACAAGTTTCATGAAGAATGAAGTTCATCAACCTAAAGAAGAAAGAAGAACATCTATCAACTCAATGAAAAGATTCAAAGAATGAAGATGGAGTTATAAGGATGGAGAAGGAAGTCAAAAGGGGTACCAGTTGGGACTTGGCCAGGGTTTAGGTCTTGCAAATAGTATATGCTCGATGATGATTCTTAAAAGTTGTTTTTGAAACAATTGAAAAAGGCTTTACAAAGGACGCTCAAAAGAAACGTTTTTAAAAAACCCAACCCTTGCAGTTTTGAGCCCACCGGATGACCCCATGGCAATCGATCGACCGGTGGCCAAAGGGTCGTCTGCCCGAGGCCTGTCCACCGGACGAGGGTCTCTCGACCGGTCAAGCCAAAACGCTGATTCAAAAAATAGCTATTTTATGAACGTTGGGGTACATTTATTACACCCATTTTTAGCTTCTATTAATGTCTCTCAACTACAAAACTTCAATATTGATTCAAAGCAATTATTCTTGAGTTCTTACATTAATTTCATCTTTGAATCATCATTGAGCTATACTTGAGCAAGAATTTGTGAGCAATATTGAGAGAGAAGCATTTATTGTATTCATCTACCCTAAAAGAGGGCTTTTATTGTGAATCTCAAACACTAATCAAAAGAGAGAGTTAAACACTTTGAAAGAAATGATTTCATTGTTAAAGGTGTTGGGGTTAAAGCTTTGTATTGAGAATGATTTTTCTATAGTAAAAGCTTGAACTACCATTGTAGTTGGTTTGTGGACTCACCAACATTTGAAGAGTCACCATATTGAAGATTGTTGAAATCCTAAGCGGGGAGCTTAGGTCATGGACTTAGGTGGGGGCCGAACCACGCTAAATCGCGATTTGCAGTATCTTTCTCTCAATTCTCTCTTTGGATTAATTTTTGCACACTAAGTGTTTGATATATTGCCTCAGTTACACTTTATATTGGTAGATTGCATATTTGTTTAAAATAGTTTTTGATTGATCATTGCTAGTATATTACCTAATCGAAAAAGTAGTAGTATTGCCTATATAACCTAATTCACCAGCGCTCTTAGGTTCAATTAAGGGACAACAACTTGTCTACAAGAAGTAATATTCTCTATTACCTCTTAATTACATATATTAGCTTTATATATATGTATATATTTTGTTAATTACATGAAATCAAAGTTAAGGTTTTGAAGAACATAAAGCTTTAATTGCAATTTTTTTGAAATTTATGCTATGCTTCCGCTTCGTTATTGCTTGTATGATGTTCTTGACCCTAGATGATCCTTCTGAATTATTTTCCTATCTCTCCTTAATCATAGTTAATCAGAAAACAAGCGATCTAATTAACCCTACTACTAAACAACTAGAGACAAGCGCTAAAGGTTTAATCTAGTAGCAGCTTTAAACATTAAAGAGATCAATGAAGCTAAATAACACAAGTACAAGCGGTTGCATTTAATTTAGTTGAACTTTCTTCCTAAGTTCTAATAATTCATGACACAGCAAATTGTTAAATCTTAGTTGGTTCGCAAATTAGAAGGATTAAACAATTACAGATTTGATATTTAACATATCAGTAGATTATAACAAATAATAAACTAGTAGGCCTCCTAGTAATTAAATGAGATAATCATGAAAATAAGCACAGAAAAATATTTGATACTCAAAGCGTAAATTGAACAATAAAAACTAATTAGATCTCACAGTTTTCTTGATTCTGAGGCTTTAGTTTTCTTCGACTAAGAATAAAAGTTTAGCCACGCAGAGCCATAGAGAAAACTCAAAAAAGAAGTTTGGAGAAAAAGGGAGAGAAAGATGTGTGTAAAATCTAATCTCTCTGTACCTTATTTATAGGTTTGGAAGCCTATAAAATCTCCTAAAATAACGGTATAAACGGTTTTTTCAGCTGTAATTTTCGTGCAATATCTTCTCCCCATCTTTTAGAAGCTTCTGGATAAGGAATATTCCAGAATGTCAAACAGTGTAGGTGTAGTAACTTCATGTCCGATTTCGACCTTGATATAGCCATTATCTCTCAAAACTCAAGACATGAAAGTTGTAGATCTTATTCTCGGCTTTCCACAAAATCTTGAATCATCTCAATCGGAGCTTGGATGATAAAGTTATTCCTAGATGACGAAAAGACATCGAAACTATTCAGATTCGCTCAAATTGCTTCGTTCTGCACTTAACGCCTCCATTTGTATCCTAAATCAAAATATAAGAATAATGAGCATATTTAGGCATCAAATAAGTATAAAATATTAAACATTAAGGAAGAAAAATATGACATTTTGCATTCTCATCAGATATTTAGGCAATAATCCTAAATTAGTAAGCTTATTTAAAGAATTATAATTTACATGTCCTGACATATTATTCCAAATAATAGAAGACTCAACCATGTAAGTAGAAGTAGAAGTATTATTGACTTTGTTCTCAAATTCAACAAATACATCTTTAGGTACCACGGTGTTACATTTAGTTTAAAAAGACCGTCGCAACTCTTTACCAACAAACATGTCACTCTTGGCCAGTACAAATTTGTCAGATTTAAAGACTACCCTATACCTATTCTTACTCAACATTGAACCAGAGACAAGGTTGTTCCTAATATCAAGCACATGAAGAACATTATTAAGACTCAAATCTTCTCTAATGGTCATCTTCAAAGCCACCTTCCCGTAGCCAAGGACTTTTGATGTGGAATAATTTCCCATGAACAATATTTCGTCGGTTGTCTTAACCTTGGAAGTGTTGAACATATTCCTTTTAGAACACACATGACGAGTGGTCTCAGTATCCACCCGCTATTATTTGGGATTTCCATCCAAATTAACTTATGATATAACCACAGCCAGGTTTATATCATCTACATCCTCAACCAAATGGTCTACCTCAGTCACATAGACTTGTCCTTGCTTTCTTTTCTAGGAATTGCCTTGAGTTTTGTGATTCCGAAAATCCTTGGCTCAATGTCCAAGCTTACCACAGACATAGCAGTTTCCAATGAACTTGTTTTTCTTATTATCGCTACCCTTATGACTTTGACCATTGTGCTTTCACTTTTTGTTATTGTTAGGCTTGCCCTGTTCCACAAAATTTGCCTTGGCCTCAACAAAGATATTCCTAATCTTTCTCTCAGAAATTCGGTTATCTTCCCATTGGTGTTCACTAGACAAGTCGGTAGAGCTCCTCGACCGGCTCCTGGGATTTACTTACTGAAGTAGCCGATTGAGGCAAGTCAGTCGAGCCCCTCAACTGGCTACCTTGACTGACTTTCGACCAAACTTTCTGGACAAGGCGATTGATATAGTCGGTCGACCGGCTAGTCCAACTGGTCGTCTGGCTTTCTAATGAGTTTCACTAACTCTAAGTCCCAATTTCTCATTCACTCTTCATTCGGTCAATCCAAATGATCCTACCACGATCATCAATCCAATGATTAAATTGAGACGGAGTTAGTCACACGTTTGGGTTTATATCACCCAACACCAATAATACCTAGGTTGAAATTGTAGTAAACCAAAATGAATTACGTATTAGTTTTTACTCGTCAGCTTCGATTCATCTTTCCGAAATGGTAAAATATGTCAATTGCTCTTTTGGTTTGGGTGGTTGTTGTGGTGTGGATTTCGGTGTTTCATGTACTCCTGTTCTCTTGAGTCAAGTTAGGCTGGTCCGTATTTGTAATTGTTATGTTTTGTTAATGGAATTCTGTGTTGTCTTACAGAAAAATGAAGTTAAAAAATGAAGTTTTAACTTACAATTAAAATAAATTCTAGCGTAATAATCACTGCAATTGCTCATGCAGGCATGCTGCATAGGTAGCAAAACCTAATGTTCACTACTATATAGGGGAACTCAACAGTTGGACAGTATTTGCTCGCCTGCTGAACATAGCACATGCACTGAATGTTACAAGTGTGCATTCGTATCCTTTCTTATTGACTTTATTCCCATATAATTCAGCTCATGTTGCTATAAATTAACTATTCTATCTCATGCACTTGCAAAGAACTTCTGACACAATTTATACAAACATAGGGCTGCTGTGCACAATTATTTTCATTCATTCCTCGTATGCAAAGAATAAAAGAAATTCACGCCATCCCTGTCGGAGGTCTGAATATTTTTCTAGATAGATAAATCAAGACTTTCAAAACCAATATATAAGATTCTAGATTATTCCATCTAATACTAATTGGTTTTAGGACGAGATCTCAGGATATTATCATGATATTAGAGTTAGACATTGGTCTTATGAAACACTGTTGAGAAGTTAAAATACATTGTCCAAATTTAGGTTATTGGTCCATTGGCCTTAGGAAATACTTTTGAGTGTCAAAAAATTAGACCAAATAGAGCCTAAGACAACTTTTGCGAAACCTGATGAGGAGTTAAAATACATTGTCCAAATTTAGGATTGGATTGAGTAAGAGAAGTTCCCAAGTCCATTCCAGAAAAAGAAAAGTTTTATGGTTGATAAAACCACTGAAACCTTCCCACCCCCCCCCCCCCCCCCCCCCCCCCATATGTATGATAAGTATTACATACGAGTTTATAATCCATCGCACAATATTAAATTAATTTCTATTCTAGTTTCATTTTAATCTCATTATTTTCCAATAACAAGTCTGTTTCTACTTTTTCTTCGAGAAAATTTTCATTGTACCATTGGAAAATGAGTTAATCTTAAAAACGACTAACTATTTTTAAAAAAAATAATGCTAAATGTCTCTCTTTTTTATAACTCAATTGTCACCTCCTAGTTGGCATGCCTAATTAGTATACCAACTATATAGATTTATTTTTATTCTCTCTCTAATCTTTTAACTTTATTTTTTTTCTCTCTCTTATTTTTTCTTTTTTCTTTCCTTAATCAAAGTTTTCTTTCTTCTTTCATTTTTTCTTTCCTTAATCACGTGTTGTGTAATGTATAAGGAATTAGGAAAGACCGCAATAATAAAATTTTATATGGGACAACAACAATTCCACAAAATAGCAAATTAATAATATGTAACAACTTTGAGAATTGTAATTTTTTGTATATTTTTCTCTGTTAGTTGCATAATACTACATGTTGTCAGGGTTCAAAATGGTTTTTAATGGTTACAAATGAATCATAAGAAATCCATCCAAGATTAAAAATTTTCTTGTATTCCAATTGCCAAGAGTCACGCTTCTTTACTTTTCCAGGAGAAAAGATAATTTGCTTTCAACTCACAAATGCATAAATGAAAAAAGTGTAAACAAAACTTTTTATAAATAACAAAATAATAGAGATGATTCAAGTTGTGCCATTACGAGTTTTTTGTCCAACTATACGTATACGTATGCATGTATGTTGAAAAAATATGCATTAAACCTATAAGGTTAAACAAAAGAGAGAGAAGGCTGAAGAGAGGAAAGGAAATTGATTAAGAAAAGAAAAAAGGAAAAACAAGAGAGAGAAAAAATAATAAAAAGGGAGAAAAATATTAAATGAAATTAATAAGATTGGATAGAGAATAAAAATAAATTTATTTAGTTGACATGACAACTAAGCATGCCAACTAGAACATAACAATTGGGTGATAAAAAAATGTGACGTCTATCATTACTTTTTAAAAAAATTTCACTTATAAATAAAAATATAAAAATATTATAGTGTTATATGAGCATTACAGCTATGGTTCCAAACAAATCAGGATTTGAAAGAAATTTCTACGTAATATAATCTATCAAGTGCTCCTAGAATTTAGGCATCCTCGTAGAATCCGTAACATATTCTTGTTAGGTAGAATAATAATGGCCATGGCCATGAGCTAGCTGTGTGATTTAACAGACCAATCAATCGCGGAGTCCTTTTCTACAAAGGGAAAAAAAGGAACCTTAAATCAATTTCATCCATGAATTTTAGATAACTCTTCAACACTCATGCGCTTGGCGTGCTTTGTTTATGTTCGTCTAGATACAGTGTTCAATGGTGGCCTCTCACTATTCCAAGAAAATGATCGATCCCGGGTCAAGTGTTATACTCTGTTTGGATTGGGGAAATTAAGAATGACAGCGGTTCAGTTAATTACGATTTATGTCAAAATTAAAACCGAAATTATTTAACAAATTCGAAAATCGAAACCGAAACCGAAATCGAAGGATTTAAAAACTATTATCCAAAACCGAAATCGACGGTTTAAAAAAACTGCGGATAACCGAAATCGAAACCGTTAATTAAAATATTAGTTTTATATCTTTTATTCTCTTTTATGTTATATGTATATTAGTTTTTTTTATTATTTTATATCTTTTGTCTTTATAGTCTTTATATCTCTTTTACTTGTTTTATTATTAGACTTGTTTACTTATTTAGTAATTTTTTTATTTTTTTAAATGGTAATATTAGTTTAGTCTAAATTTTTTTAAAAATATAGTGTATTTTAACTAATTTATAAAATTTATTATATATGTAGATATACAAGTGTATAATATATATATATATATATATATATATATATATATATATATATATATATATATATATATATATATTTATTTATTTATTTATTTTTATATTTATATATTATAATAAATTATAATCAGGTTTCGAGTTTCGGGTTTCGATTTTTTTAACGTATAAAATCAAAACTTATTTATTTACCCGTCGATTATAACTTATAAAAACCAAAACCTATTGGTTTACCCGTCGATTTTTGTTATCTAGTTTTTATGAGGCGGATACTCGTCGGTTTCGGTTATAGCGATTATTCGTTGTCATCCCTAGGGGGAATAGGTGAAAGGAATAGTGAGAGAGGGATTAAATCCCTCATCTTATTTGGCTTGGGGAGAATAATAAAGGAAAAATATCCGAGTGAGTGGTCTAAAATATCTCTTCTATACCGCAAAATCTAATTCCTCAATTTGGGGTAAAATGAGAAGGAAATGATTATGATATTTTCTAAAATGACTATTATACTCTTGTCAGCTTTATTTTTAATTAGAATTTAATAAACATCTAGAAAAGAAAAATAAATTAAACTAGAAAAAAAGTATATGTGTCAACTTGCATATATAATTTATCCCTCAATATAACGAATCAACTGAGTATCTTAGCAATGGGATTGCTACGGTTCATTACTGTGCTTACACACTAGGCTACCTTTTTAGAGAGCTTTGCAGGACCACTTTCCACATTCATTTCCTTTTCAATTCAAACAAAACAATTCAATCCTTTTTTATTATTTTCTTTATAGTTTTATCCAATTTAAATAAGATTTAACCCTCTATTTTTCTTTTCTTTTCTTTATGATCCTATCTTCTTTTCTTTTTTGGTTATACTTTTCCTCCTAAATCCAAACAAGGTATTAAGAACTCAAAAGAATCTCTTCAAAGTAGAAGTCAATTGAGATAAAATCTAAGAGGGCCCTTCGTAGCTTGATGCTGATATAATACTAAACGGCCCTTTCTCTGCGGTTTCCAATAATTGCTTCTCTTCTTTTAACTGTGTTGACTCATTGACCACTTGACCATTAGTTGTTAGCATTGAAACGCATTGGTTGGGTTCCATCATAGTCGATAGATGTTTGAACAATGAGAACGAAACGTAACCATGGCTCGAAAGGTTGATTTATGTTGATGACTACAAGTACTTAGCGGTTTCACACTTTCCATTTCTTTATATAAGTTAAAATGAGTCGTGTAGCAACATAAAACCATAGAAGGCACGATGGTAATCGCTACGAACAAAATGGTTTGTGGCCTCTCACGGGTCCTTAGTGCTGACAAACAACGTAAAGTCGCCAATTTGGAATCCTTCATAGTATTATATTATTATGAGAGATTTGATAAAGATAAATTATTCATGTAAGTATTATGAGATTATTTAAATATTTTACTAAGGTAAATACTTATTTTAGTTTTCTATCTTTAATTTCATTAATATTTTTGTTCTTTATTTTTCAAAAGTGATATCTTTCAGTCTCTTATTTTTTATCTGAGTGACACCGTTAGTCATTTTCAATGATTCTGTTGAAAATTGACTAACAGTGTCACTAAAACAAAAGATCAAGGAGTGAAATATCTCAATTTTTACCCTTGAAATTTTTTAGATTTTTAGTATCACGTGACTTTCAGCAATTGTTCTGTTAATTTTTTAACAGAATCTCTAAAAAGGTCTAATGGTATTACTTTGATAAAAGATAAGAGACTGAAACATATCACTTTTGAAGATAAATGACTAAAGTGTCAATGAAATAAATGACTAAAGTGTCAATGAAGTTAAAGATAGAGAACCAAAATGAGTATTTACCCTATTTGACCTTAACATTCTCTCAAAATGTCACGAGATGATCCAAAACCGTAACTTCATGTGATTTGTAATTTTCTTTCAATATCTGATTCATGTGCATCCTTATACATATCATTATAAATTGGTAGTAGAAATAAGGAGTTAGAAAATGTTTAAGAATACTGTTATTCCATATATACGATCCTCAGTTATTTTATCTGATTTTAATTAGTTTTTATAATACAATTAAACGTAGAAGTGGATTCAAAATTTTTATTTGGTGGGGATTATAATTATTGCTCGCCATAAAATAGCTTCACCCTTTGTCCCATGCTTTTTATAAAAAGCAACGAATGATTTTAGTTTCTTGTAAAGTAGTAAACCATTAGATAGCCATATGCTGATTTACCACAATAAAAGGAAAAATAAAAACAAACAATCAACTAGAGTAATTATGTAGATTCGCATAGATTTTCTTACCCCACCTGCTCTTGCACTACTTCTACTTCCCTTTAGAACATTGAAGGAGGACGATGTGATTTGTCACTAATGAGTTATATCATGACAAGAATGAAATGCAAATCCATAAATGTCATAATGAACCGAAAGTGGATTTAAGAATTCTTTTATGCAAATGTAAAATATAATTTCTCGACTCTAAGAATTTTTTTTTCCAATGAAGAATAATTAAACTTTTTTAAAAAATACATATATATATATATATATATATATATATATATATATATATATATATATATATATATATATATATATTTAGAATGCAACATAAGTATTTAATTGCTCTTGGATCTAGATTCTCCCACATATTGCCCCGGGGTCTCCAACACACCTCCCCACCCCCCCCTCCCCTCCCCTCCCCTTCCCTCCTTTCTTCTTGTAAGGAGCCGAATGCCAGTATAATAAATCGTGGGTATCGTCAGCATAATTGAGCTATAAAAAAAAGGTAGATATCACTTTTAATCATTTATCTTTAACCTTATTAATACTTTGGTTCTTTATTTTCAAAAGTGCCTCATTTCAGTCCTTTATCTTTTTAAAATGGGACACCGTTAGTCCTTGTAGCTGATTCTGTTAAAAAAAATAGAAAAAGTACGTGATTGACCAAAATACCCCTACCACCACCACTGTTACCACCACCATATTGCAGGGGTATTTTGGTCAACCACATGCTTTTTTTCTTTTTCTTTTTTTAATGGAATCAATGACAAGGACTAACGGTGTCCCATTATAAAAAAGATAAAGGATTGAAATGGGACACTTTTAAAGATAAAGAACCAAAGTATCAATGAGGTCAAAGAAAAGAGACTAAAAGTAGTATTTACCCAAAAAAAAAAAAAAGAATAGAGAGCTTAAATCAGTTTGTGAAAAATACCAAAACTCATATATGATCTTACTAGGGATAAGCACATTAATCGCATAATTACCGACAAGGGCACCTTATTTAATAGCTCTTCGATTGTTAATTTTGGACTAAAACAACTTTTTGGGTCTTACATTGTTGGAAATATCTCACAACCTTTACTTGTGTTGCTATTTGAAAAAAAATAAAAAAAAGGTGAAACATTCCGTCACAGGGTGTTAATATACAAATTTGGCCTCCCAAAAGAAAAAAAAAAAGAAGATAGCTTTCAGTTACACCTACGCATGGCGTGCTGAGGACATCATGATAAGGTTAGTTAGCCACCCAATAAACCCTCGAAAGAATTCTCTTTGAGGATTTTCTCTTGCACATGCAAGCCGACCCTACCCCACGGTTTCTTGTGGAACACTTCCTTCTTGTCCTTTTATTTTTCTTTTGGTGAAGTTCCTTCTCTTTGTCCCGACACTATCTTTATATCATCCTTTGTTGTTTTCCCTTATTGGGTTAGTGAAAATTAGGGCAAGGGAAGGGACCTTTGTTTATTTAAAAAAAAAGTTTAAAGGGAAGTGGATGGAAGGAAAGGATTATCAAAGCATGCTTAAGACGAATATCAGTAGTATAAATAGCGCATTTAATGTACGAATCAAAGTAATTCATTTATTGCCTACTTTCTTTCTACTTATTCACAAACATTTCAACTCAGACCATTATATATATATGTGCGTGTGCGTGTGTATGCGTGTGCACACGCGCATTTATGTGTCTTTTAACGTGTGAGAGCTACTAAAGATAAATGATATGTTAAAGAAAATGAAGAGAGAGAGAGAGAGAGAGAGAGAGAGAGATGGTCAATAAACTTGCTTGTTTTAGCCAAAAAAAAACACTTGCTTGATTGGCTTATTAAGCTAGAGGTGCCTACAGATTTACTGGATGGAGACCAGTACAAAAGAAAATGAAAGATGCTAAAATTAGTAACTCATAGAACCTATAACTAAATCCAAGAGCAGCCATATAGACATGCTTGCTTCTACAAAGATAGGTTTATGGAGGGATCCCGATTTATGGATTATATGTATTCGCCTTTAATCAGCTTGGTCATGCAACCATTGAATACTGATAATTGTTTTGATATCATAAATGGATTTGGATTCTCTCTTAATTAGTTACTAGTGTTTTTACAAATTGAAAGGTGAAATTCTAATTAATAATTCATTTGATCATATTAAATCATTGAGATTGAGTGAGAAAAAAGAGAAAGAAGAGAGAAGAAAAAAAGAAAACAATATAGAGAATATTTTGAATTTTAAAATATATAATTTAAAGTGATTTGTTAGAGTTTGTGCAGTATACGTGTGGATTAATTTCAAAACAATATGACAAATTTGCTCAATCGATAAAGTTTTGTGGTGAATATGAACAACTGATGCAATTACTTGGTGTAAAGTGAATTTGTTACAAGTGATGTTGCAACATTAACTGAAACATTATTTCTTTCATAGTTCACTAACAGTCTGTTACTCTAGTCAATTAATGAATTGTTCCACTTAATATTCCAACATAGTCAATGACAATAAACAGTAGCGAAAATAATAAAGCTATAACAGAAATAACGAACACCAAGATTTAACGTGGTTCAACCGTGTGATCTACGTCTACAGGACTTCCCCTGGTTCAACAAACCTGTTCATTAAGAAATAACAAATTACAACATCAATGGACTTACACAAGTAAAGACTCCCTCTTGACCCTTGACGCCTCGATGTAGAACTCCTTAAAGAACTTCGGTTTGGTTTGGCGAGCTCCCCTTGACTTGCAACGTTCTCTCCCGAAAACTACACCTTCTTCTCCCGAAGAATGAATACAGAAGACAGTAATCTAATCCCTCGAAGAAACATACAAATAACTTATAACTTACTGTCAATAAAAACAAAGTTGCAACACTTAATACAATCCAAGACTAGAATACATATCGTGTTGCAACATGACACGGAATATAACACTCTTAAAGCCTTCACTTCAGATTGCCCGCGACTCTCTCTTTCTCACTATTCTCTTCTTTTTCATGTCCTGTGCCTCCATATAAATACTTGTCATGCCTTGCTTTCAAGAAAGGATCTGTCTCATAAAAGCTAGTTTCATTTTTAGTAAAAGGTCAATTAATGCAATTTTTGGACTTCTTCTTTTATGATAAGTTACCATAATATTTTACATGCACATTCAAAAAGGCAAAACCACAAATATGGTAATAATACACATTTTGCAAAACATAGCCAATTAAACTTCAATCAACATTAATTGCCTTAACAATCCCCCCATTTGGCTTTGTTTTGGCAAAACCCATTTAGCACAAGATTGAAAGCCTTTACCTGCATAAATGCAGAAGTCAAAGTGGTCCTGTTGATCCTGTGGTGCCTGTTGCAATAGTAGGAGTAACACGAGTACAATAGAGCAAGAGTTAACACACATGTTGCAATTGACAGTAGAACATGAATTCAACAGAAAATAAACCAACACAAAGAATATACCAAAGTAGACAACCATGCAAGGATAAGTAACAAAGTAGCCCAAACATAATTGTCTCCCCTTTTTTGCCAAACCAGAGGCAAAAGAAGACAAAGTGATAGTAGCAGAACAAAATGGAAAAAGAGTATGAAAGCAACAGACATAAAACATTATCCACGAAACAGAAATGAAACAGCATTAACTAGGAGGAGATCCCATCAAATGCACCATTATAGCATTCTACCCTTTGAGAAATTAAGCTAGAGTCTAACTAATTTGGTCCTGATTAGCCTGAATATTTCCTTGTTCTTCTCGCAGCTCCTCGATGGCCTCACGAAGTTGCTGAATATGGTGCAACATGGCAGACTAATCAACAGACAAGCTTGCATTCCTTGTGGCAGAGGCTGTTGCAACACCAGCTTGCTCCCCCTGAATATCAACTTTGTGAGCCCCCTGCAAATACTTCTTAGAGAAGAACAGGGAAGAGGGAGGTTTGTGTAACACCTCATCCTTATGAAGAACCTTGTATTGTGACAGGAGAAATTCGCAAATGAGAGAGGGATAAAACAAGTACTGACTAGCAAAATTCTTAGCAGCCTCCTCAATAATGCGATCAAATATAACCCGACCCAAATCAAGATTGATCCCTGTGCCCACAAAGTAAAATAGTCTGCCCATCTCAACATTTAGGGTAGTGGAATGCTTGGTGGGATACCAATTAGCCATGACCATCTTATGTAAGGCAACATACTTGGCAGTGAGTTTGTTTCCTGGTAATCTGGTTTCAGACTTCCACTCATATGGCTCTCCGACTAATTCCATAGTAACAGTGGATAGAGGAATGTCAGATATAACCTCTATAATAGACTCGCAACCTAAGAAATTATTAAGGGCAGTAGGGGAGAACTCGAAAACATGATTGCGAACAAAAGTTTGATAATAGTATTTTGATGTTGCAACATTGACATTTGTGTGCAAATTGGAATAAAACTCATAAACCAGATTGTTAGAATACGATTTCACCAAATCAAACAAGCCTAACAGTTTTCTCCCTCTAATTAATTCAATCAACCCAGTCCCCTGATACGATTTCACATTAAGAGGGTTTTCCACAACAAACTTTTGTTGAGACAGAATCTTAAATTGTTCTTTTGATTCAGAGAAGAAAAAATTTGTAGAGGAAGGATTATACCCTGGACAGGCACGCCTCTTGGGTCGTGAAGACTTTAGAAGTTTAGCCCATTTGCATTTGAAGCTTCCAATATGCTTCTTTCTGTTTGTCTTGGTCTGACGAAGTTCCTCCGCAAGCGTGGTCTCTGCACCAACTATCGTTGCATCTTCTACTTCTGTTTCTGATGTTGCACACGAAGCTACAACATCTCCTGTGACAAAGATAGGAGTTTCCTTAAACTGTTCACTGGGTAGCTCCGTAGTAGTATGGCCTGTGGCAGGGGGTGTTGTGACATTCCTTTTCTTCTTAGCATGCCTCGTTGTCGTGAAAGATAGTGTTGCATCTGTAGTTGCAGCATCCATTTTGGGCATAACTTCAGAGTCTAAGGACTGCGCCTCCTAGGCAAGGTGCTGAGTCGTTCCGGAGTGTACAGTCACGTCCATCCCTGTTAGAGTTCACGATAGGTCAATGGGTGGTTCTTCAGCCCTAGTTTTGGGGGTTCGTGGATGGAGAGACCCATTAGAGCTTGTGTCACTTGATGATGGTGCAACACCACCTGCAGCCGCTGTGGGAGAAGATGGCTCATCAATGGTGATGGGTTGTGTTGAAATACCTCCTGGTGCTCCTGGTTTGGGGGTTCCCCAATGTCTACCGCCTGATCTTATTTTTACCATAATTTGTTCTGAAAATGGGTAAGCAGCAAAAACTCAAAGAAAACAGAGAATGTGAGAAACAAATGGTAAGCCTTAGCATCAAAGAGAGCATAGCAATTGAAAGATGGAAAGTCATGGAATTGCTCAATTAAATCGTGCCCTAATCATGGGTAACTGTCCATTAGAGATGCCCAATCCCACGATCTTGGGAAATTCAAAAAAAAACTGTAAAAGTGAACCAACTTCCCATTAATGTTATCCAAAATTCCTGCTCAAAACAACCTTGCCTTTTTGACAAAACACCATGTGGTACACTGAAGTTGTAACATATTGTCATAAGCCATATCAGATTATCACAATTGATTTAGTGGTAATGTTGCAACCAAAAACAAACTAACAGTACGTTTCACAATTCTCATAATCTCCAAGATTTTCTCCCTTTTTTATTATTAAAACAAAAAACAAATTGAAATGCTAGATGAATCCAGGCAGCATAAAATAACTCAAGAAACTTTACTCATTAATACTCATTTCAGTCAAGGATTTAATTAATGAACCATGTGTGTGTGTGAGAAGTAGAATTCCAATAGCCATCACCTTCAAATCTGCAAAGTACAGGTACTCTCCTTATCAGCTGAAACATACCTGATCATCTATTCATCTCGCAGGAAAGCACAATATTTTTCCTTGTTTCAGCCCATGTTGTAACTGGAAGTAGCATATAGTTTTTTTCACATGATTTTTTTCTGTACTATTTCAGCTCATTTACAACTGGTAGCTTTCACTCCAATCTATTTTATTTTGGATTAGGTGGCTCTTTCTAGTGCTTGATAATCACATTCTTTCATACCTTCATTTTAAAAAAAAAAAAATCATGAAGATGAATAGAATACATGAATTGATTTAGAGTGACTTTTCCCTTTATCCCTAGTCATCAGAAAAATCAAGCTCCTGCACTTACAGACTATCCAGATTAGCTTTCCCACCCTAGACTTCAAGGTGTACAAAGATATATGGTTCATTAATTAAATCACTAGTTGAATTGAATATCAGACTTTCAGATTCCTCAAGCTTATATCAAGTTCCTGTTAAAAGACAATCATGATGCAACATTATATACTACAAATTCCTATAGCTTTTCTTAGGGTTTCAAATCTTAAAGGATCTGAAGCTTTAGTGAAGATATTTGCCAATTGTTTTTCTATTGCAATATGTTCCAAAATAATTATTTTTGTTTCAACAAGTTCATGGCTAAAATGATATCTTATGTCAATATGTTTAGTGCGAGAGTGCTGAACAGGATTCTTGGATATGTTAATGGCACTCATTTTATCACTATAAACAGTCAAAACCTGATTTTCAATTTCATATTCATCCAGCATTTGTTTCATCCATAGAAGTTGTGGATAACAACTTCCTGCAGCTATGTATTTAGCTTCTGCTGTTGACAATGAGATTGAACTTTACTTCTTGTTGTACCAAGACACCATGTTGTTTCCAATGTAGAAGCATCCATCAGTTGTACTCTTTCTATTATTTGCATTTTTTTCCCAATCAGCATCACTAAAACCAACAAGATTAGTATTCGTGTCATTAGTAAACCAGATTCCAAGACCTACTGTTCCTTTCACATATTTGATTATCTTTTTTACTGCAATTAAGTGAGATTCTTTTGGATTTGCTTGATATCTAGCACATACTCCAACATTAAAATATATGTCAGGTCTACTTGTTGTAAGATACAGTAAGCTTCCTATCATGCTCCTATACAGGCTAGGGTCAACAGATTTCTCGTTCTCACTTTTTGTCAACTTGGTGGTCACACTCATGGGGATTCTTGAAGACTTAGCAGATTCTAACCCAAATCTTTTGACTAGGTTCGTGGCATATTTCTCTTGAGATATAAAGATCCCATCCTTATATTGCTTAACCTGCAATCCTAGGAAGTATGTTAGTTCCCCAACCATGCTCATTTCAAACTCATGCTTCATATGCCTAACAAATTCATCAGCCTTATTTTCAGATGTTGCACAAACTACAATGTTATCAACATAAATTTGAGCAATGAGAATACATGAACCAAACCTTTTGATAAACAAAGTTTTGTCTACTCCCTCTCTCTGGTTGCCTTTATCAAGCAAGAATTTTTCAATCTGTCATACCAAGCTCGTGGAGCTTGTTTCAATCCATACAAGGCTTTTTTCAATTTATACACATAAGTAGGATAATGTGGGTCCTCAAAACCTTTTGATTGCTCAACATATGCTTCCTCATTTAAAATTCCATTCAAGAATGCACTTTTCACATCCATTTGAAACAATTTGACTTTTAACACACATGCAATGGACAATAACAACTTAATAGATTCAAGCCTAGTAACCGGAGCAAAGGTCTCATCAAAATCTATACCTTCTATTTGTGTATATCCTTGAGCTACAAGTCTAGCCTTGTTTCTAGTTATGTTACCATTTTCATCAGTCTGATTTTTAAAGATCTATTTAGTTCCAATGATATTGACATCTATTGGCCTAGGAACTAAAGTCCAAACATCATTTCGTACAAATTGATTCAATTCATCTTGCATGGCATTTACCCAAAATTCATCCTTTAAGGCTTCAGTCACATTTTTGGGTTCAAAAGAAGAGGTGAAGTAAACAAACCTTACCATGTCTTTATAGTTCAGTCTGGGTTTACCTCTGGTTTGAATTCTATCTTGTATTGAACCAATCACATCTTCTGCAACATGATATTTGTGGACTTGTGGCAGTTCAGCTTGAGTTTCTTCTGTTATTCCTTCTGTTGTTCCATGCATGTTACAACATCCAGTGAACCGCTGTCTTTCTATTATGTTTTTTGTCTGATGTTGCAGCTGGCTCAGTCACATCAGGTTTCTCCATATTTTCTTCCTTCAGCGTTACAACATCGTCTGCCACATCAGTCTTTATTTTGCTGGTGCTAGATTCTTCCATGGATTCACCTGCACAATTTTGAACCTCATCAACTACCACATTAACTGATTCCATTATAGTCCTGCTGGTTAAATTAAAACTCGAAAGGCACGGCTATTAGTTGCATAACCAAGAAAAATATATTTTTCACTTTTAGCATCAAACTTACCTCTTTGTTCTTTATCATTCAAGATGTAACACGTACTTCCAAACACATGAAAATAACCTAGTGAGGGTTTCTTACCTTTTCAAATTTTGTAAGGAGTTTTGGTGGTACCTAGTCGCAAGAATATTTGATTTATGGTATAACATGCAGTGTTAACTACTGCTACCCAAAACATGTGAGAGAGGTTTCTATCATTTAATATCACACGAGTCATTTCTTGAATTGTTATATTCTTTCTTTCAACCATACCATTCTGTTGTGGGGTCTTCGGTGCAGAGAATTCATGAGTTATTACATGTGCATTGCAAAACTCAGTAAAAGAATGATTATCAAATTATCTCCCATGGTTACTCTTTATTCTTATTATTCTCTGGATGTTGCAACATTTCTCAGTTTTCAACTTTAAGCACAATTTCTTAAACACATCAAAAGCGTCCGATTTTTCTCTAAGAAAATCCACAAATGTATATCTAGAGAAATCATCCACACAGACAAACACATATCTTTTACCTTCAATGCTTCCAGTCTAGATAAGACCCATGAGATCCATGTGCAACAGTTTCAAGATTTTCTTGGTCAACACATGTTGCAATATCTTGTGTGATACTCTTACCTGTTTGCCTATTTGACAGGAACCATACATACCTGATTGCCTACTTTTCAACTTTGGCACATCTCATACTATACTTACATTCACAATTTTGGTCAATGATTTATAATTTAAGTGTCCCAACCTTTGGTGCCAAAGTTCAGCGTTGTCACAAGTACTATTGTAACACGCCAATGGTGGTTCATGAAATGGTGTAAGCATGTAGCAGTTGTTAGATAACCTTTTTCCTGTAAGCACACACTTGTTAGTCCCATCTAACACATTACAACCATCTTTAATGAATTTTACATATAGCCCCTGATCACACAATTGACTAATACTAATAAGATTAGCCTTTAAGCCATCCATATTTAGTACTTTCTTGAGCCTTGGAAATCCATCAATATCCAATGTCTATCTTAAAAGTATTTTTCCTTTAACACCATCTCCAAAAGTGACTTAGCCTTCATCGCACTCCTTGTAGATTCGCAACGCTTCACGCATACCTGTCATGTGCCTAGAACATCCATTATCAAAGTACCAAGAGTAAGCAGTACAAGATTGCATAGAGGTATAAACAACAAAACAAGCTAAGTCGGATTTCTTCACCCATAATTGTCTTACCTTGTGTTGCAAAAACACGTGTGATGATCTTTTTTGCTGATTGAGAAACTTACCTTTTTCCAGCATTCTTTGAAGCTTGAAGCAGTGAGGTTTGATATGTCCAGCTGCAAGAGAGAAATGGCAGATGAGAACAAACCTATTCTTCTTTTTCCTATGTTGCTTCTGCAATGTCACAGTCGTTGTTGTAACATCAGTAACTAGGGCAGTTTTACTGTTATTCTGTGTAGTAGCAACCTTATGCTGTAATTCTGTGTTTTTTAAACTTTTGACAAAAATAGTTTTTCCAAAAGATTCTCCTTCACAAAAACCAAGTCCAGTATGATTACTGCTCGATTTTTGAATAGATAACATGTGATCCAATTTTTCAGTTCTAGAATTCAGCATTTTTATATTTCGCTGCATCTATTTCAAGTCATGTTGCAATACCTTCATTTTCATCAGTCTTTCTTCAGCTAGGTTTTTTAGTTTAGAATTTTGTTTTTCCAATTCAAAGATCTTCAACTCCAGTCCCTGGTTTTTCTAGCACATGATTATCCATTTTTCGTACATGTCTTTGTACATTTTCATGACTTTTTCATTATCCAAATCACCATCACTGTCTGACTCAATGGAATCAGATTCACTTATTTCATCGTCTGTTTCACTCAGTGTTCCAACAGCTATACCAGTTTCTTCGTCCAGATTGATCTCTCGAGATGCTGTTGCAACATTGAATGCCACAAAGTTACTAGCGTGTTCCTCGTCACTCTCTGAGGATTCCTCTGACTCCATATCACTTCAGGTAACCTTCATGACCTTTTTCTTCTTTTTCAAGGTATTTGCACATTCAGCTTGAATGTGACCAAAACCTTCGCATTATCGACATTGTATGCCTTTGCTCTTTTCTTTTTCATCGGTTGGTTTAGAGTTTTGTTTCTTGAATGTGTCAACCGTTGTTGCAACATGAGGCTTCTTGTCAAAATTCGACTGTCTAAAACCTTTTCTCCGTTTGTCCTATTTTTTCATAACTCTGTTGAAATTTTTGGTAAGCAAGGCTAAGGATTCAGAAATTTTAGATTCCTCATCATCTGAAGAGCTTAGCGTCTCTTTCCTTTCAACTTCAGCCTTCAGTGCAATGCCTTTTTCTTTCTTCTTTTGCTTGAACTTCATCTCAAAAGTTTGGAGTGACCCTATCAGTTCATCAATCTTGATTTCATCAACATTTTTTGATTCTTCTATGCCAGCCACCTTGATTCCAAATATGTCTGGGAGAAAGCGCAAGGTTTACCTTACAAGCTTAGCATCAGAATACTATTTTTCCCAAAGCAAATGATTCATTAGCAATGTCGCACAACTTGGCATTAAAATCTGCAATGGTTTCATCCTTATGCATCTGCAATTTTGATATTCTCACTGATGTTGTACCCTCATATGCTATTTGTAATATCTCCTAAGCTTCATTCGCAGATTCACACGTCGACATTAACTTGAATTGATTCAAGTCAACAGCATTGAATATTGCATTCAGTGTCTTAGAGTTCCAACTTGCCAAAAGATCTTCATCCTTGGTCCATTCTGTTTTAGGTTTAGTTGCAACATTGCCCTGAGCATTTGTTTTCGTAGGAGTTGTCCAGCCAGTCAAGATTACTTTCCAGGCCCTCTTATCAATTGACTTGATTAATGCCCTCATTCGAGCCTTCCAATACGAGTAATTCGCACCATTCAACAACAATAGTTTAGTGATTAAGCCTCCATCACGCAAGGTGTCCATACCTATTCTTGTAAGTTAACAACTCAAAACTCCCAAGAATCTAACTAAATTAGTTTGTAACCTGCTCTTGATGCCACTTGTTAGAGTTTGTGTAGTATACGTATGGATTAATTTCAAAGCAATATGACAAATTTGCTCAATCGACAAAGTTCTGTGGTGAATATGAACAACTGATGCAATTACTTGGTGTAAAGTGAATCTGTTACAAGTGATGTTGCAATATTAACTGAAACATTATTTCTTTCATAGTTCATTAACCGTCTGTTTCTCTAGTCAATTAATGAATTGTTCCACTTAATATTCCAACATAGCCAATGACAGTAAATAGCAGCGAAAATAATAAAGCTATAACAAAAATAACGAACACAAAGATTTAACGTTGTTCAACTGTGTGGTCTACGTCCACGGGATCTACCCTAGTCCAACAAACCTATTCATTAAGAAATAACAAGTTACAACATCAATGGACTTACACAAGTAAGACTCCATTTTGACCCTTGACGCCTCGATGTAGAACTCCTTAAAGAACTTCGATTTTGCGAGCTCCCCTCGACTTGCAACGTTCTCTCCCGAAAACTACACATTCTTCTCTCGAAGAATGAATACAGAAGACAGTAATCTAATCCCTCAAAGAAACATACAAATCACTTATAACTTACTGTCAAGAAAAACAAAATTGTAACACTTAATACAATAAAAAACTAGAACACATATCGTGTTGCAGTATGACACGGAACATAACACTCCTAAAGCCTTCACTTCATATTGCCCGCGTCTTTCTCTTTCTCACTGTTCCCCTCCTTTTCACGTCATGTGCCTCCATATAAATACTTGTCATGCCTTGGCTTTCAAGAAATGATTTGTCTCATAAAACCTAGTTTCCTTTTTAGCAAAATCTCAATTAATGCAATTTCAGGACTTTTTCTTTTATGATAAGTTACCATAATATTTTACCTGTACATTCAGAAAGGCAAAACTACAAATATGGTAATAATACATGTTTTACAAAACATAGCCAATTAAACTTCAATCAACATTAATTGCCACAACATAATTGATTTATAAAATAATTAATTTTATTTTTATTATTTACTCATTCGAATAATTCTAACACTACGGGGGATCCAAGTTGACGAAAAACAGGTATTACGTACACACGACCATCCATATCTGCACGAAGAAACATTAAAGGATGTACCCAAATCCCAGTAGATCAATTACGTTTTCGAGTAAATATTCGAATCATTTGTAATGATTACCACTCGAATGAGAATGTCATTATTGTCTTTTACTTTCGTCATTGTCCATTAAGGTTATGGAGAATCCTTCAATTAAAATGTAGATTATATATAACTAAAGAAAAAGTGTAAAGAGAAGAAGTGAATCAAATACATTGATTAGACTCTTAATTGAATTTCTATATATTTTAGAGTGAGTCGTTATATTTTTTGGGTTTTGTTTTATACTCAGTCGTTAGGTCAGGTAGGATAAGTCAGGCATAACCCATTAAGGGATAGAAGGTTCGAATGCAGTAGTGTCTAATTTTAATCAATATTCAGTAAATTAATTGATGTTGAAATGTTTCCCAAAGTTTTTTTTTTTTTAAAAAAGTATACTGCTTGGAAAGAAAAAACCACTTATCATGATAGCAGGTTTCTAAAAAGCAAAAAGTGACTTAGATGAACTTCGAGATCGTTGATTATTGTTCCTTTTTGTGATTAAAAACTGTTTATTTTAAATTCATTAACTGCTAATGTTATGTTGCTCATTAAACATGTACACATTTACTGTGAGTGTTAATTCGATAAAATAAACTACAAGCTAGAGTAGGCCAAGAAAGAACTTATACTTTGAACTTATAGAGTGCAAACTAGTATCACCAACAAATTTGTGTATCTAATCTTTGATTTTCAGGTTTCAGAGCTTATAAACCCTAAATAAGAACTATAAGATCTTATTTTTAAGCTAAGATAACAACACTCTAACTAAAACCTAATCATGTTCGAACAGTTTAGTACTCTCTTAATAAATGGGTTAAAGAAATTGTGTCCGATGAGTGATTAGCGAAATTCCAAAGACTCTCATCAAATTTTTGATTTACCTAGATCCCCCTTTGATCATTGAAATCCTAATGGTATATTTGTCGTTTTAGATTTTTTTTTTTTTTAAAAATTATTGATAAAGAGAGCCTATCAAATGTTGAGACGTGTCTTGATAATTGTAGAATAATTTTATGCTGATTTTTTTTTATTGACGTGAGAACTCAATTGGAAGAGCTCGACAATCTGTTGAGTCTAATGGAGCCCGACCACGAATTGATAAATCCTCAAATGTAGCGGTGTGCACCAACATATATATCAAGTCAATTAAGAGTGTGAACCTTATGCAGTGAAAGAATTTTAAACTCCGCCATGTTAAGTTCTACTTTTCCTTATTGCCACTAGGCTACCCCTTAGGAGCAAATTTACGCTGATTGGTGTAGACAATTCATCCCTCTATCTTAGCCAGATTTTGGTCACTGAAATCATATAGCTCCGGCATGCACTTTCAGTGCTCGAAAGAAACATATGAATTTTTTCAGCTTGTAATGGTACCATATAACCTTTTTCCTCAGGGTGGGACTAGTTCCAGTACTTTTTAGTGCATACAAATCTAAATTCATGATGGAGAGAATTTGGAGCTTTTAGCTTCACAAGGATAGTATGTTATGTGATGCTAAATGTCTTTTCCCATTTTCACATTGTGAATCACCTTTGCCTTTCACATTTTCAATTTATAAAAGGCAACAAGAAACATTCACTTAAAAGATGAATCATGTGATCTTTTACTTACACCAATTTTGTCCATATCCAACGTGCAATGAATCTAAAAATTCAAAAGAAGAGCATAAAAGATGTATTGCTTTCGGTGCACTCAACTTCTTTCCTCTAGATTATTCCAAGGTTTAAAATAGAACCGAAGAGAGAAGCAATAAAATGCAGTTGTTTGTTCATTAGCAACTTGACTTGATTGATATCCGTTCATTAATATTAATGGAGTTTGAACTTCTTTTCTTTTGTTTTTACCAAATGATTCTCTGGCAGGTTTTGCTTCAGAACGATTTCGTACATTTTGAATTAATCTATCTCTAAACCAGTCTTAATAGATATGTCACAAACTCTATAGTATAGATCAATAAGACTTGAATTTGAAAACTCATATTATGCTTTTTCCTTACCAATCTACCTACCCACTAAAAAGAAATGTGCACTTAATTTAGTGACTCTATTTTGAAATAAATTTTATGAGAGTTTCAAGTGGAAGTTACAAAACATATCAAAATCTTCCCCTAAAAAGAAAAATAATGCCATCATGAAAATCCTCATTGGAAAATGTATCACGCATGTAATATCTAATTAGTGTTAACTTTGTTTTTCGAAAAGCGATGCTTTGTATAATACAGCAGGAGTTCATAAAGTAATTTTCTTTAGCAATTAGATAGGACAAATATAATGATTATATAATCTCTAGAAGTGGGGACCAATAAGATCCACAAAGTATTGATGAACATGTTCACGAGTCATGCATTAAAATCCATGTCAATCTTGATAAAACATAAAGAGCCTACCCACTAAGCCAAAACCTTAAATAATCTTGCATGCAACACAAGACTTCAATGGAAGACCTGTTTCCAAACATCCTCCGAAGTAACATCTCACATGCCACTAGGCAGTGGTAACACATACGAAATAAGAAGTGCAGCAGCTAATGATTACAACAACTAGTATAAATTAAAGCATGAGAGGATGCCAAATACAGTTTGTAGGTCCTAAAATTGTTTAATTTTTACTTTTTAATTTCTCTTTGGTTAACCATAGCAACTTACCGAATTTAAGAGTTTTAGAAAATGATGGTGGTGGTCTATGATGTTGCGTGGGATTTATAGGTGTCTAGAATATTTATACTCACTTCAAGTAGATGTCGTGTCTAACTTTAACTTGCTCTTTTCTCTGGGTATTTATTGATTCTGCAGGAATGAGTGAGATTTCTTTCTTGAGATTCATGGATATGCATCCATCTCTCTCCTTCTTCTTGCTACCTGATCGATCCTCTATCTTATTTGCAGCAATGGTTAGTCTCTTCTTTACCCGGGCTTCCTCTTCGTGAATCGTGACCCTAGGGGTTTCAGCTACGAGGCTTCGAGGTTAGGCCCATTTTCAAGGTCTGGCTACCTTTACCATGCGTCAACCCTATTCCTACCTTGCTACCGCGGGCACAGTTTTTGCAATGGGTTAAGCCGATTTCTACTCATTACATAATTGAACTAACATCCTAAGGAAAAAGGGTAATTTTAGGACTTTAATTTGGCTTAATATGAAATTTAGGGTCTAAACTTCGAAACCTCTATTGAAATGACTCAAACTTATCAAAAGAAAAAAATATATATATACTTTGCACATTGTTAACTAACAATTTTACCATTTATCTTACGTAAAATTTTCTTTTTTCATTCAACTTCTAAATAATATTTTCTTTTGAGTCTGAACTCTTTCCTCTAAAGACTTGCCATGTCCTTAGAGCACGTATTCAGCAAATGGAAAATGGGAATGAGTTGGAAATCGAATGGTATTCTCAATTCTATTCCAATTCTCATACTTAGTATAAAAGAATGAACTTGAGAGTTCCATTCCATTGGTAATCTCATTCCCACGCATATGAAAATACCCATTCCTAATAAAACACATAGAAATAGCCCATTCTCATGTGCTTTAAAATGAACTTATTACTCATGTAGCCGATACCCTTAAAAAAAACACATTATACAAATAACATTATTATTGATATAGTTATTATTATTTTTATAGATTTGTATTATTTATTATTATTTAATTAATAAAGATATACAAATAATAAAATTTAAAAATATATAACAATAATAATAAATATAATAAAATAAATTTATAGTAAAAAGTAAGAATAATAATAAAATAAGATGAATAACAATAACTAGAAATAAAATATGATACTTATTACAATAATATTAATAATATAAAAAGAATGAATAAAATATTAATATTATCAAAATAACAATAACAATAATAATAATTATTATAAATAATATGTATAAAATAATGAAATAAATAAAAACAATAATTAATAAGTAATGTGGATTTAATAATAATAATATAAAATAAATAATAATAATAATAATATGCCTCAAACTAACCATTATTTTAATATGATCCATATTTTTATTTTTAAAATAATAATATATCTATCGCAACAAAATGATATTCTTGTTATTTTTATAAAAGTCGTTCTCATTATTACTCCATTATGCTGACTGCAAAACATGGGTTTGGAATCAACATATTTATTTTTATCTTCATTCGTAGAGTATGCCAAAGATGACATATCAATTTTCAAATTTATTCCATTTCCAGAGTCATTCTATTCTTTACTCATTCCATTCATGTCCAAAATAATTTGAGGATACCAATTGCTAACTTAGTATTTGAATAAATAACAACACATTTAGCAAAGCCAAATGAGATTAACTTCTTTTTTCTTTTGTCCTGAAGAATATTCTAGAAAATATATACAAGCACGAACCTTAATTTTTAATTGAGACAAAAAAATTAATCTATGATCTTATGTTAAATTATGATTATACAGTATTAGAATGTGGAAATTAGTTGTTTGTGATGTGCTCCTAATGCAATTGGCGTTAAATTGTCTCAACTGTTTCATCATATTAACATCCATTGTTAAGATGAACTTTAAGTTTTCATATTTTTTAAATGAAACATAGGAAATAACTAACATAAGAAAATATATCGATCTCATAATCAATCTTTTTGGTTCACTAAACATAAATAAATAATATAAATAATTAGTAGCACAATTAGTTAATTGTGTGTAAAGTACCTGTTAGTCCAAATAAGCCTAAGAAAGGGGAAAATTAGGCAAATGGAAGGAAATTACTACTTTAAAAATTATGAAATTTAACTACAATACTCACGTAGTCAATTTATCAAACACTTTGTATGTAACACATATAATAGTGAGAATTGTGCAATAAATCAAACACAAGATATGCAATATATGTGAAAGTAAGGAGAGTAGAGTTAGAGAAATCAAACGCAATGATTTTTAGGTGGTTCCTTAATCTACATCCACCACCTAAGGTCTTCTCCCCTTATAATTTCTACAAACTCAAATATTGATGCTTCTTCAAATGTTGGTAAAGCACAAACCAACATTACAACTTTCTCTTGAGTCCACAAGAAAATCACAAGCTTCTTCAAATGTAGGTGAAGCTAAGAACCTACAACAACAATCTCTTGAGAACACAAGACATCAACCAAAGCCTCGTCAAATGTAGGTGAGACTTTAAACCTATTACTTCTCTTCCTTTGAGTTCACAAACGTTTTACAATACTCTTGTCTCTTCTATGATTCTCACAATCTAAGATCTAGAGAGCAATACAAGCTAGAATATGTGTATTTAAAATATACAAAATCTTAACTTCTCTATGAGTTGGATACTACACATACAACTCTTGAATGCTCAATGATTTTTGTAAGTAATGTGTTTTTGATAATAGGAAACCTTTAGAACAAGTACTTGTAGTTGGAAGAGGTGACCTGAATAAATGGGGTATTTGAAAATATATAGAACATTTTTCCAACGGCTAGTAACAACTATATTTTTAAACATCGGTCGGGTTACCGGTTATGTTCATTGCGATCGGTATCAAGATTGGACAAATGACCCACCTACTATTCCAGGGAACGGTTGTGACACCCGAGCCTGATAATATGATAATTTTATTAATTTCCATATAATTGTTTGCATTAATTGACTAATTTATTGATATATGTGTATCGATGAGTGTTTGCATTGCATTTAGAATAAGTGAGATTAGTGATGATAGAAGTAGATTATATAGTCAATAATATATTGGGTGTCTTTAGTGGGCTTAGTTGGACCATAGGAAGAATAAAATGGACAATGGGCTTAATTAATCTTGCAAGAACTCATTTAAGGCTCAATTTAGCCCAATTAGCCAATATAAGATAAAACTAAACAAGAAAAAAGTTTAGAAGAAGCAAGAGAAATCAGTGGAAGCAAGTATATGTGTTCTATGTACATGTATTGAGTTTGTTCAAGGTGGGTATAAGCTTGATTTGTGTAATTGAGCGTGTATTGAGTATCTCGGGTTTCATGGTTTTGCTGAAATCTCATCATTTGCTTGATAATGTTCACATGTAAATTTGAGTGGTGTATAAATGGGATTGTTGTGCAAGATTTGGGGTGCAGAAGGTAGAATATGCAATGCTAGGTGACCATTTGTAGAAATCAACCATGTATGTGTTGTAAAGTTTGAGCTTTGTGCTTGTTTGATTCAATGGTGAAATTGTATTTAAATGATGTTTAAGGTATGTTAAGTTATGGTTTTAGAGTTGTGATTGTATTTGGTGAATTGACTAAGTGTTGGGTTCAAGTGGCATAGCGAAAAGGAACAAGAAAACAAAATTTGTGCAAAGTGCTGAAGGAACAGGTCGACCAGGTACCAGCCCGGGTAGTAGCCTGGGTCACTTGTCAACCTACTACCGGGCGACTTAATCACCCGGATAGTCGATCGGGTAGTCACCCGGATAGTCGATCGGGTAGTCACCCAGATGGATCAGGTTGATCGGGTAGTCACCCAGACACTAGTCCGGGTCACTTGTCAACTTACTGCCGGGCGACCCCAGTCGACCGGATGGTTGCTTGGGTACTCGATCAGATTGTTTGATTTTTGCTCACTTTGTGTTATTTTCAATTGTTATCAATTGCATGATGATATAGGACCAATAGGTATGTTAATTTGAGCTTAATTGAGGATGTTTACATGCTTATATGTCATGGTACATGATTAAATGAGCTTACACGCAAGATGTTTTCATACTTACCTGCTACATCATTGATATTACTGTTGTGACGGAAGGAACCTACTTTGTTGCTATCCTAGTCCCTCTCTCACATGGTGACGTCCCTTGGAGAGTTGGGTAGTATATATATATATATATATATATATATATATATATATATATATATATATATATTTATTTATTTATTTATTTATTTATTTATCAAGGTTACAACCTTCTAAAGGCCTGAGTGTGATCGATGGCCCCCGGGCAGTATCGGACTTACTGGTTTAGCCACGACCACCAAGGACCTATTCTTATCTTTAAGGGGCATATCCAGAACCCTCAATTGTTGAAGGAGTTAGAGTCAGGTTTTCTTTGAGAACTTGATCCTCGGTCGTGGTGTCGGGTTATCAATATTTGATTCGAGGCAGAAGCCGTCTACATCAGCAATCGCAGATACTATAGTATCCTTTTACAATGAGTATATCATGTTCCTGTTCTTAATTCTTATTATATATTCAAGTGTACAAGTTGTTTGTCCTATGTGCATAGCATGTTTTATCAAACTGTTTGCGAAATGATAAAACGATTCGGAAAACTCCCTTCCTCTTTATCACTCACTGAGCTAAGTGTAGCTCACCCTTTTCTTTACCATTTCAGGAGAGGTTGAGCCAGAGCAGGCCCCTTAAGTTGCTGGAGAAACTCCTTGGTGTGACATCGAGGATTTCTGTCTTATGTGATTCTACTTGTTGATGTACTTGGAAACTATGCGATGTAATAACTTATTCTTTTGAGACCTAGGAACCAAATGTTGGTTAGTCCTTATGTATGGACAGGTGGTTCAAGGTCTTGTATATATGTAACAGGTTGTGGTTCACCTCTAAGGCCGAAGTTATTGGTAGACTATTGATCTTTTATGGATTATATATGGATGTATTGGCTATTAAGCTATTAATTTATAGGTTATTGGTTTCAAACGTTGCATTTCGGCCTTAGCCTAGCAATAGGTCGGGGTTGGGGCGTGACGCCTATTTAAGTGGTATCAGAGCTAGCCTTAGTTAGTATAGAGCTAGCTTGTGTTAGCGTAGTCTGGATTTAGAACCCCTGGTTAGTGGGTAGAACTATGAAACAAATATGTTTTAGTGATATACATGTTTATGTGAACCTATTTGCTTAACGTGGTATATTTGCTTATGTGCAATCTATGTGGTAGGTATGATTATATGTATTAATTGTATTAGGAGTATTGTTGGTATCTATATTAACCCTCGTATAATAGTGCCTAAATGTCATATAACCATGAGTGGCGCCTATTCCATATCTATAGATGGCAGGACCTAATACCCGCAGTAACACCAAATCTCAATCAACAGGGAATGCAAACCTAGCCAACCCCGGGGTAACAATGTTTAATTTAATGGCAACTGTCGTGGACCAAATGAGTCTAGTTATGGAACAACAAGCAGCAGCTACTAATAATAATAATAACAACAACAATCATGGTGCTGGTAGCAGTAGTGGGAACAGAGATCATAGGGGAAGTGATAGCCTCAAGGATTTCCTATTCTACAGCCCTTTGAAGTTCAGGGGCCAACCAAATGATGAAGAGGCAGAGTATTGGCTACCCCTGCTCGAGAAAATTTATACTGCAGAGGACTATGCAGAGGAGAAAAAAGTTACCTATGCAGTTTTTCAATTAGAAGGTGACGCTGAAATATGGTGGAACACGGTGAGAGATCAATGGGAGACTCAATACACTCCCTTTACATGGAGAAACTTTGTTGGAGCATTTAAGAGAAAATATATATCTGAAGTCTCCTGGGATAGAAAAATGAAGGAGTTTATGTACCTGAAGCAGGGAAGTATGACGGTGGCTGAGTATGGGGCGAAGTTTGATAAGATCTCCCAGTATGCACCACATATGGTTCAGACACCGACCACCAAGATATGGAAATTTACTGAGGGGCTGAGACTTGAAATTCAGGATGGGTTGGTAGTAATGGAGTTCGATACTTATAATGTTGTCTTTGCGGGTGCATCAAGGATATAGGATAAGAAACTAGCAATGAAAGTTGGTCTATCTCAGCAGAACAAGAGGCCCTTTCAAACTCAGGGCCAGTCCAGAGCATTCCAGATCTAGAGCCCCCAGGACCAAGGCCAAGTGAAACCAGTGGCTCCTAGACCCTAGCCTAATACCCCAGCCACTTAATTAGCTCGTGCTACAACAGGTGCTGCCACTACTTCACAGAATGTCATATGTGGTTATTGTGAGAAGATGGGGCATACGGAAGACCAGTGTTGGAGGAAATCAGGCAAGTGTATAAGGTATGGAAGTACTTAACACCAAGTTAAGGATTGCCCGAAGATGCAGAATAGGGGTGTCCAGAATTAGCTTGCCAGAAATGCTCCAGGACAACGAGTTTAATCTTGAGCCTATGCCATGGATCAGACAGAACTCCCAGATGATGTAGCTGTTGTTGAAAGTACCTTCTTGATTCACAATCAATTGGTTAAGGTACTTATTGATACTAGAGCCATGCATTCATTCATAACCCCTAAGTGTGCATATTGCACTAAGTTACATGTTGAGAACTTACCGTATCATGTAGAAGTTAGCATCCCGATGGGCCCTAAATGTACTACTAGGTTGGCATGTAAAGCATGCAAGTTTCGGATTGGGAACCAAGAGTTTTTGGTCGATCTCATAGTGCTTATCTTTTGAGACTATGAGATTATTTTAGGAATGGATTGATTGTCACGACATCATGCATAACTAGATTGTCGGTCGAAGGTTATAGAGTTCCGGATACCGGGACAACCTGTGCTTAAGGTGAAAGAAAAACGTGACTTGTTGGGAAAGGCTGTGATATCCTCATTCAAAGCTGTGAAGTACATGAGGAGAGGTTGTAGCGGATATTTGGCTTTTCTAATCAACAAACCAACGTATCAAGTCAAGTTAGCAGAGGTGCCAGCAGTTAGTGAATATGGGGATGTGTTCCCAGAGGAGTTGCCTGGATTACAACCAACAATGGAGATTAAGTTCGTGATTGAGATGCTACCAGGTACACAGCCAATCTCTAAAGCTCCGTACCGTATGGCTCCAGCCGAGTTGCAAAAGTTGAAATTTTAGTTGCAAGGGTTGCTAGAGAAAGGGTTCATACAACCTAGTTCATTTCTATATGGTTCACCAGTCCTATTTATGAAGAAGAATGATGAGACATTGAAGCTTTGCATTGATTATAGGGGATTGAACCAAGTAACCTTCAAAAACAAGTACCTTTTAAAGCTCGTTTGCAGGGCCAGGGCATCCAGGTAGATTTGACAGACCTCTTTGGTGAAGCCCCTTCTGATCTAGAGATTAACCTCAACCCGGCAGGAGCAACAGACATAGGCGGAGAGCCCAAGCTTGACTAGACCCCCTTGATAAACGATTTAGTTTTCCCTTTTTTTTTTGAAGCTTGTAAGCCAAGGGGTTAATCCCCTTTTGTACAGTTCCCTCTGTGCTTAATGAAACTTTCAATTCAGAGCTCTTTTGTCTGTTATTATGCAAACTGCTTTTCAAGTTTGTCTTATGCTTTTGGATAATTTCCCTTTAGGAAGAGGCCTTTTCTTCCATCTTAGCCTTATTATGGCTCTACTTTGTATATGTTGTGGGCTCGGGACCTGTGGTTCATTTAAGCGTTGTTTTATTAGGCCTCTTGGCTCCCCTGGGGGATAGCCCTGTTGGGAGGAGAATGACTATTTCCTCTAAGGGGTGCCTTTTTTTCCAAGTGCGGATCTTTTAAGCAGCTTCAACATTGGACTCTTCAGAAAAAGCCCCTTAACCAGAATACAAAGTCAAAGTCAAATTTTCAGGAGGAGAAACAGAGCTTTTATTATCTAACACAAGAAAGCATTACATATACTACTATCGAATGCTATTTATTCACTACCATCATTCTAGGAACATTACATGAAATATTTCTTAAAGTGTTCAACATTCCATGCATTGGTTAATTTCTTTCCACTAGGTCTGACCTCTTTCGATGCCAGGTAGGGGCCCTCCTAGTTTGGTCCCAACTTTTCTTGCCCAGGCTGGGGCTCGAAGATTGCCTTCTTGAGCACCCAGTCACCCTCTTGGATGTTCTTGGGTCGGACCCTCTTGGAAAACAACCTGGCCATGGCTCTTTTTTCCTCCAACATTTTTATTTGTCCTTTCTGCCTAAATTCTTCAATCAGATCAAGGTCCTCTCAGAGCCCTTGATCATTTATTTCCTCCTCATAAAGTTGGACATGACTACTTATAGCACCAATCTCCATTGGGAGTACTATCTCCGTATCAAACGTTAGCGAAAATAGGGTTTCCCCTGTTGCAGAGCTCGGAGTTGTCCTGTGAGCCCACAAGACTTTTGGTAGTATGTCCACCCACAGCATCTTTGCCTGCCCTAGCTTGGTTTTAATGCCCTGCAAAATAGCTTGGTTAGTTACTTCAACTTGTCCATTAGCTTGGAAATGTGCTACATAAGCAAATTTCAATTTAATTCTCAGCTCTTCACATTTGCCACGAAAGTAGCTAGAATCGAATTGTCTGCCATGGTCCGTGACCAAGGCTCGGGGTTCTCCAAAGCGGCACACCACTGATTTCCATACAAAGTTCCAGGCTGCTCCCTCAAAGATTCTGGGGACGGCTTCAGCTTCCATCCACTTTGTGAAGTAATCAACTGCCATAAATACAAACTTCTTCTGGCCCTTACTCAGAGGTAAGGATCCTAGGATGTCTAGCTCCCACTGGGAGAAGGGCCAAGGACTAACGATATAAGCTAACTCTATCGTCGGTTGCCAGGGTATCCTGGTGAACCTCTGGCAGGTGTCATAATTCTTCACCATTTCCAGCACATTATTCTGCAGAGTAGTCCAATAGTATTTCTATCGGAGGGTCTTCTGGGCTAACGCCCTGCCCCCTAGGTGATTTTCACAAACTCTCTCATGTATCTCTTGGAGCATATAACTGCCCTCATCCTGATCCATGTACTTTAACAGCAGCCAGGTATAGGCCTACTTGTATAGCTACCCCCTTAGAATTATGAATTTTGAGGTACGACGCTCCATACTTCGGGCTTCAGCGCTATCATGAGGGAAATCACCCTACTCCATAAATGCTTTAATTGGCTACATCCAGTCTTCCCCTACAACCATGACTGCCACTTCTAGGGATGGAGGTTGTATGGATGGGATTTCTACTTCGCTCACTCTTATAACTGCTGGCCTAGAAGAACTCACGGCCAACCTCGCAAGACAATTTGCTCTCTCATTTTCAGACCGAGGAACCTGGCAAATATAGAACTGCTCTAACCCCTGGACCAGCCCTTTGACTTTATTAAGGTAGGCCGTCATCGTTACATCCTTTTGCCTTATATTCTCCCGTTACCTAATTTGCCACCAATTATGAGTTTGTGACCATGTCTACTCTCCTTGCTCCGAGTGAGATGATCGTTTTAAGATCTACTATTAGCGCCTCGTACTCGACTTCATTATTAGAAGTTGGAAACAGGAACTTAAGCAAGTATTGGCTTTCCATTCTATCAGGGCTAGTGATCACGATCCCAACTCCGCTCCTTTGCTTCTCGGAAGCCTCGTCAACTTGTACTTTCCACGGGACACTATTTTCCTCCACCTGGTCCCCCGTGCACTCCACCATAAAGTCTGCCAGGGCCTGAGCCTTGATGGTTATGCGGGGTTGATAGATGATATCATACTGACTAAGCTCTACGACCCATTTTAACAAGCGCCCTGAAACCTCCAGCCTTTGCAGCACCTGCCTCAAAGGCATCTCCATCATGACCCAAATCGTATGAGCATCCAAGTAATGCCTGAGCTTTTGTGCTACTGTTAAGAGAGTCAACACCATCATTTCTAGTGTTGAATACCTGAGTTTAGGCCCCCGCAAGATCTTACTCATATAATATACGGGCTTTTGGAGCTTATCTTCCTCTCTCTCATCAAAGCTGCCGCTACTACCTTACCCGAACTAGCCAAGTATAACGTCAGGACCTCTCCTTTTTCTAGTCTTGACAAGAGTAGGGGTGAGGTAAGGTATTTTTTCTTTTCCTCAAAGGCCTTTTGGCATTGCTTGGTCCACTAGAAGTTTTTTGGATTTCTTAACACCTTGAAAAAAGAGGCACACTTATCCGCGGATCTGGACATAAACCTATTCAAGGCTGCTATCTTTTCTACCCGCTTCTACATGTCCCTGACACTCTTGGGATGATTCAAATCCAATATGGCCTGGACCTTATCTAGATTCGCCTCTATGTCGCGACTGGTAACCATGAAGCCCAGAAACTTTCCTGCCCTAACGCTAAACGCACATTTCTCTGGGTTGAGCTTGATCCGGAATTGCTCTATAGTAGCAAAGGCTTCTACTAGATCAGCCATATGAGAATGTGCACTTTTACTTTTAGTCAGCATATCGTCGACATAAACCTCCATGTTCCTCTCGATCTGGCGGTCAAACACCTTATTCACCATTCGCGGGTATGTAGCTTCGGTATTTTTTAGCCCAAAGGGCATCACCTTATAACAGTAGGTCCCCATGTCTGTGATAAAGGCTATTTTCTCCTCATCTTCTGGGGCCATCATGATTTGATTGTAGCCCTTAAATGCATCCATGAACGTGAGTGGTCAACGGGTAACAGTTTTTACGGCACACTTCATTAAGGTCCTTATAATCGACACACAAGCGCTACTTCCCAGGGCCTTTGGCTACTAACACCATGTTGGCCAACCATTCTGGGTACTGCACACTCCTTATATGGCTTGCTTTCAACAACTTTCAGACCTCTTCTTGAATATTTTTGATCATTTCCTCCCCAAAATTTCTTTTCTTTTGGCGAACGGGTCAGAACATAGGGTCCACATTCAACTTGTAGACCATCACTAATGGATCTAAACCTATCATGTCAGTTGTACTCCAAGAAAATACATGTTTATTGTGAGAAAAGAAGTCAATTATACTTTTTCGCAGGTCCGGAGAAAGGTCATGGCCTATCTTGATCCGCCGGCCCTTTGAAATTTCTACCTTATCCAACTCCTTGGCAGGCGAAACCTCTTTCCTCTTCTCGTCCTCTGATACATCAAACTACTCGAGCTTCAGGCCCCTTACCTTAAGAAAAGCAGCATAACAACGGCGAGCAGTCAACTAATCACCCCTGATGGTAGCCACGCCCCATAGGGTAGGGAACTTCAGGGCTTTATGCAGCGGAGAGGCAACTACCTGGAATTTCATCAGGGCCACTCGTCCAAGAATCCCATTGTAGGCTGATTCGCAATCAAGGACAATGAGGTCTTCCATGATTGTTGCTTTCCTCTCCCCATCTCCTAAGGTCACGGGTAAATTGATAACCACCTCTGGGCGAAAGGCTTCTCCCGTAAATCCAGACAACGAGCCATTTAAGGGACGGAACCTTTCGCGTCCTTTTCCCAATTTATCAAAAGCTTTCAGGAACAATACTTTAGCAGAGCTACCAGTGTCTACCATCAAATACTTGACTGTGTAATTAGAGATGCGAGCCTCTACCAACAGTGGATCATCATGTTGGTATATTACTCCTTTGAGATCGTTTATGGTAAACGCCAACTGTTCTTCCGTCCTCGATTTTTTATATTAGGGCTCCTCTCTTGCGGATCTGGCATATGATCTTTGTGCTACTCTGTTGGCTCCCTCATAGGCGTATCACCCAGCAATAGTATCAACCTGGGGATTCTCCTGCTCTTTCCCGTGCCTAGGGCTGTTGTGACACCCTAGACCTAGCATGTAATAAATAGTACTTGTTTGCATATATTTAAATGTGTGTTTAAGTGTTTGAATGTAAATATGTGTTTACTTTAGTAAATTACATTTATTAACTAGAATAATATTCATATTCTTTAAAATATGCAAATTATATTTAATTAATTTATATAAAATAAATAATCTATTATTTTGATAATTATATTAATCAAAGCTATTTTCTTGCATCTAATAAGCTAGTTTTCATTATTTAAAATAAGCCTTAAGCTCGGGGTGAAAATTAAAGTATTTTATTTTATGAATTTTGCATTTTCCCTCACTATACATTTGATCTTATGATTACGTTCATAAATTTTATGTGCATAGCATTTCGGGAAGGCGAGTAGAAAAATTGTTAAACATAATAAATGAATAGTAGTTTGTAAGTTTGAATTTAGACCTTTTAATGATCAAACAAGCATTTGAGTTAATTTTAACCACCTAGACTAATTAAATTAAGATTAGTTACCTAACCAAACCCATAGCCTATCACCTTAACCTTATATAACATAACTTAACCAAAATAAAATAAAACAAAACAAAAATATAAATATAACAACACACACACACAATCGGGTATATCACCCAAAAATACACACACACACGTAAAACACACACAACTCACAAGAGAAGAAAAAGAAATAAAGGAGAAGAAGAAAAAGAGAAGAAATGGCCAATTGAGCTAATTTTCAAGCTTTTTGGGTGATTTCTAGCTAAAATTAAGGTAAGGGGTTTGCATATTTGTGTTTATTTCTTGCATTTTGTTAATGGTGAGTTTATGTGATTATTGAAATAGGATGGGCTATGCTTGGATTTAGCTAGCTAACTTGATTCTTATGAAGTTTATGTGATGGTTATGTGTTTTTTGCTAGTTAATTATTAAATTTTGGCAATGATTGTTGTTATTGTAAAGTGGTAGAAGATGATGAATAATGCATAGGTTGTGTTTGTTTTAATGCTTGATAGAAGTGGTTTAAGCTCAAGAGTACAAAACCTAAGCCAAAAGATCATGGGATGCAAGCTAAACTAGGTGTTAAGGTTTAACCAAAATTCGGACAGTCCACTGCCCCTGTCTTCTAGAGCCATTTTAACATAGTAAACGTGATCGAAAATTAATGAAATTTGTACAACAGCTAGATTATACAGTTTAGAACAAATGTTGATTTCTAGGACTAAGGCTAATTATCACTTTTTTTCCCTTTGATCACATCATTTTTGAAATGTAGCTCAAAAATCACTGGTTCTGCCTAGCTATGTGTAGTTGCGAGATAAGGGTTATAACTTAGAATTTAACTCAGAATTGAGCACCATTTGAACCTAAAATTAACTACACTTGAAGAACTACGTTTGTACATAAAAATCAATCAGTTTGGAGGTCAATAGCATAAATAACTGAATTGATTAAATTAAGCCTCTGTTATAGAAATTGAAAAATGTCTTAGCTGGATAATTATTTGATATTGTTAATTGAGATTACTAAGTGGTGAAATTACTAATTTCTATTGTTGATTATTGCTATATCTATACTTATAAATGCTTCAATTACATCTTATTATGCCTAGTGAACACTCTTTTGAAGCTTGTTAGCCTTTTTAATGGTCAGAATTTGTGATTGCAAGTTATAGGAAGAACATGAATAGTAATTTTTTCACATTTTGGGGTTTTTATATTTCAAAGTGTTCTATTACTTCTAGTAGTTGCTATAACCCTTAAGAATGTTATATGTATCATAAAAATGATTGTAACGTGGCTAGAATTAGAATTTTGGCTTAAAACGTAAAAGGGACTTTGAAATGAAGTATTGAGTTTGGCTCATTTGATTATGTAGTTAGTCTTAGAAGGGTTAGGAAGCTCTTAAAATGTATTTATGATGCTTAATTGTTAATCGGATTAGGTACCTATAGTACAAATCACCTAAGGAGCTTTTCGGTGTTTTTGAGTTAACATACTTGAAAATGTGATTTCGTAGCATTTATATGGGTCATAAAGTGGTTTTAGGTGAATGGTAAAGTTATATTTGGAATTCGTAATCATGTGTGAAGTTTAGAACCTAAATTATAAGCATTGGAATAGTATTTTGATGCATTTCTTGTGAATTACTTGAACTAATTGCATGAGTAGTTTTTTATATTGCTATAATTGACCTTTATAAGGCTAGATAATTGACCGTGTAATTAGAGATGCGAGCCTCTACTAGCAGTGGATCATCATGTTGGTATATTACTCCTTTGAGATTATTTGTGGTGAACGCCAACTGTTCTTCCGTCCTCAATTTTTTATATTAGGGCTTCTCTCTTGCGGATCTGGCATATGATCTTAGTGCTGCTCTATTGGCTCCCTCATAGGCGAATCGCCCAGCAATAGTATCAACCTGGGGATTCTCCTACTCTCTCCCGTGCCTAGGGCTGCTGTGATACCCCAGACCTAACATATAATAAATAGTACTTGTTTGCATATATCTAAATGTGTATTTAAGTGTTTGAATGTAAATATGTGTTTACTTTAGTAAATTACATTTATTAATTAGAATAATATTCATATTTCTTAAAATATGCAAATTAAATTTAATCAATTTATATAAAATACATAATCTATTATTTTGATAATTATATTAATCAGAGCTATTTTCTTGCATCTAATAAGCTAGTTTTCATTATTTAAAAATGAGCCCTAAGCTCGGGGTAAAAATTAAAGTATTTTATTTTACGAATTTTGTATTTTTCCCTCATTATGCATTTGATCTTATGATTACGTTCATAAATTTTATGTGCATAGCATTTTGGGAAGGCGAGTAGAAAAATTGTTAAGCATAATGAACGAATAGTAGTTTGTAAGTTTGAATTTAGACCTTTTAATGATCAAACAAGCATTTGAGTTAATTTTAACCACTTAGACTAGTTAAATTAAGCTTAGTTACCTAACCAAACCCACAACCTATCACCTTAACCTTATATAACCTAACTTAACCAAAATAAAATAAAACAAAAATATAAATATAACAACATACACACACAATCGGGTATATCACCCAAAAACATACACACACACACGTAAAACACACACAACTCACAAGAGAAGAAAAAGAGATAAATGAGAAGAAGAAAAAGAGAAGAGAGGGCCAATTGAGCTCATTGTCAAGCTTGTTGGGTGATTTCTAGCTAAAATTAAGGTGGGGGGTTTGCATATTTGTATTTATTTCTTGCATTTTGTTAATGGTGAGTTTATGTGATTATTGAAATAGGATTAACTATGCTTGGATTTAGCTAGCTAACTTGATTCTTATGAAGTCTATGTAATGGTTATGTGTTGTTTGCTAGTTAATCATTAAATTTTGGCAATGATTGTTGTTATTGTAAAGTGGTAGAAGATGATGAATAATGCATAGGTTGTGTTTGTTTTAATGCTTGATAAAAGTGGTTTAAACTCAAGAGTGCAAAGCCTAAGCCAAAAGATCATGGCATGCAAGCTAAACTAGGTGTTAAGGTTTAACCAAAATTTGGACAGTCCACTGCCCTTGTCTTCTAGAGCCATTTTAACATAGTAAACGTGATCGAAAATTAATAAAATTTACACAACAGCTAGATTATACAGTTTGGAACAAATGTTGATTTCTAGGACTAAGGATAATTCTAACTTTTTTCCCTCTGATCATATCATTTCCGAAATGTAGCTCAAAAATCATTGCTTCTGCACAGCTATGTGTAGTTGCGAGGTAAGGGTTATAACTTTTGGAATTTAACTCAAAATTGAGCACCGTTTAAACCTAAAATTAACTACACTTGAAGAACTACGTTTGTACATAAAAATAAATCAGTTTGGAAGTCAATAGTATAGATAAATGAATTGATTAAGTTAATCCTCTGTTATAGAAATTGAAAAATGTCTTAGTTGGATAATTATTTGATATTGTTAATTGATATTACTAAGTGGTGAAATTGCTAATTTCTATTGTTGATTATTGCTATATCTATACTTATAAATGCTTCAATTACATCTTATTATGCCTAGTGAACACTCTTTTGAAGCTTGTTAGCCTTTTTAATGGTTAGAATTTGTGATTGCAAGTTATAGGAAGAATATGAATAGTAAAATTTTCACATTTTGGGGTTTTTATATTTCTAAGTGTTCTATTACTTCTAGTAGTTGCTATAACCCTTAAGAATGTTAGATGTATCATAAAAATGATTGTAACGTGGCTAAAATTAGAATTTTGGCTTAAAATGTAAAGGGGACTTTGAAATGAAGTATTGAGTTTGGCTCGTTTGATTATGTAGTTAGTCTTAGAAGGGTTATGAAGCTCTTCAAATGTATTTATGATGCTTAATTGTTAATCGGATTAGGTACCTGTAGTACAAATCACCTAAGGAGCTTTTCGGTGTTTTTGAGTTAAGATACTTGAAAATGTGATTTCGTAGAATTTATATGGGTCATAAAGTGGCTTTAGGTGAATGGTAAAGTTATATTTGGAATTCGTAATCATGTGTGAAGTTTAGAACCTAAATTGTAAGCATTAGAATAGTATTTTGATGCATTTCTTGTGAATTACTTGAACTAATTGCATGAGTAGTTTTTTATATAGCTATAATTGCTATAATTGACCTTTATAACGCTAGTTAAATGCTAAAGAGATGTTTGGTTAGAGTGTTTGTTCATTAGAAGAATGTTAGGGTGTAGTTAAGTAGTTGAATGTAATTACGTGCTAAGTGGATTATGTGGTGAACCCAACACACATCGGAAGGTTACGAGCTGGGCCAACTGAATATATAAAGAAGTCTCGTATATTCGTGCAGGCACCTTTTCTAGTATGGGGTTCCACCTAGGAAGGGACAAAACCGTGAGGGTACGCTCGTACGCAAAGTGCGGGGTATAACCAAAGCGGACAATACTTGCATGGTGTGCGTTCCGCCGGTGTGCCTCTGCCCGTCAGTGGGTATTCGCTTTGCCGGGGGCATTACATTAAATTGGTATCAGAGCGGGCCTTCCTTTGTATCGGTGTTCCGCGAGGGTGCTGGGCCTCCTTAAGGGGAGGGGGGGATGGATGTGGTGAACCCATCCTACATTAGAAGGTTACGAGCTGGGCCAACTGAATATATAGAGAAGTCTCGTATATTCGTGCAAGCGCCTTTTCTAATGTGGGGTTCTACCTGGGAAGGGACAAAACCGTGAGAACACGCTAGTACGCAAAGTGCGGGGTGTAACCAAAGTGGACAATACATGCATGGTGTGTGTTCCGCCGGTGTGCCTCTGCTTGTCAGTGGGTATTCGCTTTGCCGGAGGCGTTACAAATTATGTGAGAATGAATACAATTTTATAGGTTAAAGAAGTGTTATTTTGACATGTCTTGTAATCTAAAGCAGTTAGTGCATTTGTAATAATCTTAAAACATGAAAATAATTCTTAGTCCATGTTTTATAGTTAAATTAGGTTTAAGTGTTTAAGTGTAGTCGTCTTGATTGAATGCCTAATTTGATATTCCTTTGGAGGATAAATGAAGTTGAACTAGTTATAAAGTTTAACTTGTTAAATGTTAATGTAGTAAATGTCCTTTATAAGATTAAAGAAATGGTTTAGTGTTATTTGTATGATTACTTGGACTATGTGGAAATATAAGATATATAAGTGATTGTATATAACTTCTAATATTGTGAGTTGAGCTAGGTAATAGTTAAGTTGGAATTGGTGAGTTATTTGCTAAAGTGTTATACTTATAGGAACAAGCTAGAGATTGCATGATTGAGCAAATTCAGGGAGAATTGGAGGGAATGTAAGCTATTTTTCCTGCATGTTTGGCTTAATCCAAGGTGAGAGACTTGCATTATATTTACATTTCTAGTTGTGGCTATGCTTGTGTAACTTATTGGATAGTTGATATATGGTGTTCCTACTTCTATGAATTGTCAATGCTAATGTGAATGTTATTTATTATCCTACTGTCTTCGTGTATTACTTGGAATTTAAAGAATGATACCTATGTGATTGCTTGAGTTACATGCTATTTCCTATTGATTGTAATTCATGTGCAAGGGAAACCTACTTTGTTGTCCCTCATTTATGTGTTTATCAGTTTTTAATGTTATATTGCTATTATTGTTGCTATTTGTGTTATCATATCGACGGTTGTGCAACCTCATCGCCGGGACGGATGCGATGGGTTGCTATGGGCAGCATCAGGCTTGCCAGTGTTGGTTGCCCTAGCTTCGTACCCTAGTCCCTTACTCGCTTGGTATAGAGTATGCTAGGGGGTATGGGTCGTAGGATCGGGTACATCCAGAGTACCCAATGGTGTTTGGTCTTGTTTTTATTTATTTACTAACTTGGAAGATTGTAATAGTTAATGTGTTGATGTATAGTTTGGATTGTAGCGGCATGTAATAACTTTAACTTTGCTTTATTGTCAATGTTGCATGCTTGTGTGGTCAGTGAAGGTTAGTTGATTGGTTAGACTTAAATTATAAGTAGGTTAAATTGATAATATTAGAGTGATATGATAAGAGGTTCTAAAACACAAAAATTCAATAGATTTGACCTTGCATGCTTGTATGTCTTCAATGTTAGGTTTCAAGGCTCGGATGGCCTTGAGAAGTTGGTTGATTGTGATGTTAGCGATAGTTGAGATTTACGAAGAAGGTTGGACTTTGGTTTTGAGATTATAACTGCGTGTACAGGTTTTGGATTGTCTCATAAACAAGGGAGACTCCGTCCATTTTTCTTAAATTTTGTGCCCGGGTTTAGAATTGGGTTGAGAATAGTATAATTAATAGAATTCCTGATCTCGTGAGACATCGAGGCATTACAACTACGTTCTCTCTCACGTCGAGGACTATACTCCCTGTCAAGCCAGGGTCTCCGTTCTCTCTCTCGCCGGGATTCCTAGTTCCCTGCAACAACCCTGTTCAGCAATATCTTTCTTACTAGTACCTCTATCTCCACTTTAAGTTGTTTGCTATCTTCTATGTCATGGTCATGGTCCCTGTGGTACCTGCAATATTTATCCTTTGCCTTTTTGTCCAGATTGCCTGTCATCCTTGCCGGCCAACGGAACTCCTGGTGGGTCTGGATTTCATGCAAAATTTCTGCCCTGGGGACGTTTAAAGAGGTATAACTCCGCTCGAATCTGCCCTAATTGTTAAAGCCCTGTCCTTCCATCCGGCCCTTCGGGGCTCTCTTCTATTTCTTCACCTCCTAAGCTTTTCCCTTAGCCAAGGCTCCTTTTTCCTCCTTCTTGATTGACATAACCTCTTCAGAGCTAATATACTTTGAGGCCCGAGCCATTTGCTCCTCCAAATCACGAGGCATTCTTTTACCCAAAGAAGCCTCCAAGGGCCTGAAATGCAGGCCTTGCATGTATGCAACCATAGCTACTAACTGATCAAGGTCTGGTACCTCCAAGGTAGCTTGATTGAATCACTGAGTGTAGTCCCGCAAAGTCTCACCCCTTTGCTATTTTATGGAGAGCAAAGACGTGGTGAGTCTTGGGGGTTTCTTGCTACTGGTAAATCGAGTAAGGAACAAACCGATGACCTGGTCAAAGTAATGAATCGAGCCCACCGCCAGGCTAGCAAACCACTTCTACGTATATCCCACCAACGTTACTGAGAAGGCGTGGTACTTGATAGCATTTGGGACGTCCTGGAATGTCATATGATGCTCAAAGATTGTGAGGCGGTCCTCTGGATCCCCGGTCCTATCATAGGTTTGCAAACTCGGAAGCTTATACCCATACAACATGGGCTTCTACATCGCTTCTCTGGCAAAGGGGTGATGTTTCCCTTGCCTGCTAAGGCCTAATGTTGTCATCCTTGGCAGCGAGAGACCTTTTGCCCCCCATCATGTGGGGGTCTTCTTGCCCTATCCTATTCCGGCATATCTACCGGTCTTGCTGAAGCTATTGTATCCACCGAAAGCACGGGAGGTTGGGGCTGATTACCTGCTACTGGATCTTCTCACTAGACGGGTACTACCTCTAGCCGCGCCAGCCCCTAAGTCTGGAGGAACTGATTGAAGGCCTCTCTTAGCCCATTGAACTACTGAACCAGGGTTGGTAGATCAACCTGCTGGGATGAAGACGACACATTTCCTGGAACTAATACTGGAGGAATTGGGGTAGTAACCCCTCCAGGTCGTGCCATATTGAGTGGAACTACCGACACTGGGGGATCTATGACTTTGTGAACCTGATGCTCCTCTGGGGGGCTCTGGTTTCCCCCGACATTGGCTTGACTGCATGTATGAACCATTGTGGTATCTCAGTGGGACTACTGGAAATGTTTCCACAAACGGTGCCAAACTGTTAAGGTAAAATCTGGCTGCCCCGAACAGGTTCCTGGGCTAGACCTGAACCTGCAAAACAAAAGAACCGAGAGGAATTCCCATGGTTCCCACTCCGACGGTCAAGTTAATCAACTGTGGGAAGAAGCTCGTAGGCAGAAAGTGTGGAATGTGTTTCATACCTTTCACCATGAAATTGCCCCATATTTATATCCATGGATTGCTAGCTTCCTAGATGAGGAAGAATTCCTCAAGATCGACACCTCCAAGAGTCCTCCTTTGCTAAGTGATTCCTTATGATCATCCTTCGTGAGTCCATCCTTATCTAGACTTCCCGAGTTCATCCTTATCACGATGATATTTCCATGCGCGTACCTACCCTGTTATTTCGACAAGTCTGGGGCTTATAGAATGATGGGGCTGTTACTTATTACTCAGGCTAGTTTTACAAGGCTGGAGGGCCACCCCTATCAATTATTATTATAACAACAATAAGTAAATAAATTGCAAATAATAATCATCTCATTTATTAATAAACATGTCATATACATATTACAAAACTATTCCTTATACACATGTTATTGTCTTAAGAATTAAACAAAACATACAAAATTATAATAATGATGATAATAATAATAACGAAAATAATTATAATTGTAACAATTAACAATAATGACAAATATATAATATTAATATACAATAATAATCCTTATAAATAACAAGGAAAAAATCACATTTAGTCCCTATTATTTTTCAAAAGTTTTAATTTTTTTCCCTATTGTTTAACATTTCTCAATTTCATCTTTATTTTTTTAAAACAAATTTAATTTCATCCCTATTGTTTCTAAAAATTTCAATTTTGTCCTTATTGTTTACCTAAAGTTTTAAATTTGTACCTATTATTCAAAATTAGTCAATTTAATCTCTATTATTTTCTTTAAAAAATTAAATTTGTCCGTATTATTTCTAAAAAGTTTCAATTTAGTCCTTGAATAAAAGGGACAAATTTAAAACTTTAAAAAAATAATAAGGAAAAAATTAAAACTTTTAAGAAAATAATAGGCACGAAATTGAAACTTTTGGAAATAATAGAAACGAAATTGAGAAATTTTAAATAATAGGGACGAAATTAAAATTTTGGAGAAACAATACAGACTAAATGTGATATTTTCCAAATAATAACCATATTATATATATTTTAGAAAGCTCATATATCAAATCCCAAGAGTGGCCTTTCAAAATGTATCATATTACAAACATAACCCTTTATATATTAATTATTAAAAGATTTAATAACAATTATCATGATCAATAATAATAATAATAATAATAATAATAATAATAATAATAATAATAGTAACAAAAAGTATTAAAAATAATAATTACAAAAAATATAAATAAATTGATATCGAATAATAATAATATTAGTAAAGAGTAAACATATTATATAAAATTAAGAAAAAAAAAGGCAATCTGGTCATTTTATACAAGTTATTTTTCAATACTACTCTAGTATACTAACTATTAAACATGGACTTAGAACCAATATATCAATTCCTAGAACATACCAAGTATGGCATACTCTTTGTCAAGTTCATTCTACTAATTTCTAATTTATTTCCACTTCTCCTTAACTCATTCCATTCATGTTCAAATTTATTCCAAGATATCAATCGCCATCTTAGATGTTCAATCTTAACCATTGCATTAGGGCCTCATTACTACCAATGAAAATGTTTTTATCCTAGTTCAACTAAGTAGTGACTTTTTCTTAACTAGGTCACAAATGGTCCAATGGGTCCTCAAACCAAGCTATCCTCCTTTTCTACTCCTTGTTCTACTACGATACCATTCACTGACTGAAAGCATTTAAGGATTGAATGATATGACATAAATATTCTTTAAATAATGCTTTTAGAAAAAAAAATAATCTTTTTGGGTTTCAAAATTCTTGTAAGGATTATTTAGTAGTTTCTCTAATATAATTTAGAGCAAGAATACATCAGTTTTTTTTATTTTTAATCTTGTCATATAATTCGGCTTCTTTACACGTAAATTTATAACATAAGAGCTTCATTTTACTAACTAATAATTTTTTTAAAAGAGATTATCAACTCTTGTGCTTATGCCAAATGACTCTATTCACATAGTCAATAAGAATTTGTAAGTGTTTGTCTAATAGATCTTCGTCACTAAAGGTGTTAATATAAAATTGGCTGAATTTGCCATAAAACTCAAGAACTTCGTTGGTTTTTAACATAACAAGTAACCAAGTAACTGGTTAAAATGAATGAATGTCATTATTTTTAGTATTGTTAAGAACCACCTTATATTACAACCACTCCTATAGAAATGAGCGAATGAAATATGTGAATAAAATCCGTAAAATCTAACCTATATATTTCATTAAAATTAGTAAAATCTATACTACATCTACTCTTAAGGATAAAGAGTTACAACTTCAACAACATGATGTTAGGATTGGTTGTATTGTTTTCTCTTGACTTTGCATGTTGCTTGTATAGACGAATAGTCTAATAGTCATCGACGATTTCCTTCATCCAACTATCTGTTGGATATGGCTCGAATCCCAAATAGAGTCAGATACTAAAGACAATTAGAGGTTTGATAAGAGTTGAAATACTATAGAAGATAGGAATCCTAATCATATTAGGACTAGCATTAGTCTATTATAAATAGAACTATCTAGGTTGAGTTTAGTTGTTATTGACCACAAGGGTGGATGTACCATATTATATTAGATTAAAATTAGAGTACATACGCCTCTAGGTAGGTGTATAAGAGTCATTATTATACTAGTTTCTATAGGAAATAAGAAATAATGTTATGTAGACGTAGGCTATGCCGAACCACATTAAATAGTATTGTGTTCCCAACATATCTATCTGCACGATCCTTCCAACAAAGATGTATCACAGCTTGAGACTGCATATAGAGATGTTGGTCGTTATTGTTGCTAAGAGTAGAAGACTGCAAAGAATAGGACGTTGAAGCAATCAAAAAGCTTGCGTCGAGACATGGTATAATGCTCGTTTTTGAAGATTGTTGTCGCGACAAGTTTAGCAGATTGATGTTGCGCCATAACACTAGAGTTTCTATAGCAACTCCAAGTTAAGACGATAAGAACATGGCCAACAGAGCAGGGATGGCTACGCGTCATCACTATTGTGCCATGAAGGAAAAGGCATCCTCAAGAGCGCCGAAGATAACAGATAGTTATAGTTGTCTAGAAAAAAAATCAATAAGCACCACTATTGAAGAAAGTGACAGAGATGCTTGGCGAAGAAAAAGTTCCAAGTTGAGGGAAAACACAACCAAAAAAATAGGAAAAAGAAAAAAACCAAACAGAAATAGCATTATAGACGATCTTATTTTAAGATTTCAGAATTGTGTATTGGTGAATAAAGATTTTTGTCTTAAAGGTTCTTATCAAGATCTTGTCAAACATGTCTACAAAACAAAGCACAATAACTTTGATTTCAACAAGGCTAAGGAGTTGTGTACTTTGTTGAGCTTGGATGATGAAAGCCGTGAGATCTTGAGGGAGGATTTGATTCAATATTTGCAGTCCATAGAGGAATTGGTGAACTTGAGTTTTGATTAGACAAGAAGAGTTTTTTATCGAATGCTTTGAGCTTAAGGGATGATGTGAATCCAAGTTGTCCAAAGGTGTTCACAAAGTTTTTAGGTGTCCAAAATTCGAAATTCAAGTCAAAATCTGCTGAATTCCGTATGCGTAGTTGGGTTGCTGAATTCAAAAGATGTTGATCAAGTGCTTGAAGCTTGGTATTTCTCGCCAAGGGAAGAATTTGTAGGATATGGCTAGAATCCCAAGTAGAGTCAAATACTACAGACAATTAGAGGTTGGATAAGACTTGAAATACTATAGAAGATAGGAATCCTAATCATAATAGGACTAGGACTAGTATTAGTCTATTATAAATAAGACTATCTAGATTGAGTTTAGTTGTCACGTACCAAAAGGGTAGGTGTGCCATATTATTTTAGATTAGAGTAAGAGTACATACGTCTTTAGGTAGGTGTATAAGAGTCATCATTGTTGTAGTTTCTATAAGTAATAAAGAATAATATTTTGTGGACGTAGACTATGCCGAACCATGTTAAAATATTATTGTGTTCCAACGTATCTATGTGCACCATCCTTCCAATACTATCATCTAGTCATATGCATATGCCCTTTGCTTTTTGAGGCAATTAATTTATAAATGTTGAGCTAACTGATATAATTGTAATCATAGCACTCAAACCACTGTATTTTTACTACATTTGTATCTTAACTTGAGAACTAAATACAACATCTAATGCACTTTTGCTACAATGTAGGATGATCTTGAAAGTGAAGAAACTGAACTCAAAAACAAATCAAAGTACAAGTCAAAGAGTTGAGGAACGGTGGAGATTTAAGAATTGGTGGAAAAAGACGAGCTTGTACAGAAAGAATTTGGCCAAACCAAGCGCGAAAACGGACTCAGGACGTCAAAAAAATATGGAAATAGCCTTGGTCAACTTTTTGATCAAAGTTAATATCACGACCCAACCCCTCACGGAATCAGGACCCCTATTAATTCTACTAACATTGGCTCGACCCTAACCCTGGACATGAAAAATGAGAGAAAACAAACGGAGTATCCCCTGTTTCTAGGCCAAACCACCACATGCACGTAGAAGAATATAACCACAACAAAGCCACCATACAAATAAAGTTCTATTTTCTTTTAGTAAATAAAACATTCCTAGCTTTTCATCTAGCAAAAGGTAATCATACAAGTATTCTAGTTAGATGACTATTTAACTTTAATTCCAACTCGTGACATATGAAATACATATAAGGTCATTAAAACCTCAATATAGATTACAAACACAATGGCATGTCTTCACACAATTCACATAAGCTAAGCATTCGACCACAAACTACAAGCAACCAAAGAAACACTTGAACTTCTCTTCCTCCAAGACTTGAAGGACCAACTCTGCTTCACCTGAAAGTGTTAGAGAAAATAGGGGCGAGCATACACTTATGCTCAGTGAGGGAGGTATAAATCGACAAAGTTTTTGAAAACATTTTCGTGAAATGCATATAAGACATTCGTAATCAAACACTTTATAAGAATTTGAAAATATAACATGTAACATGAAATACTTGAAGGCATTAACTATACATGAGAATAACGCGAGAAAGTAACTTTAGGCATGATAAGATTGATAACATTAACATTATACGCTAAGTAACACATATAAAAGGATATCACTAACCCTATGGAAAGCTCCGTCCATGCAGGTTCTCTTCTTTTTCACGCCCCTTCACATCTCTTCGCTTTTCTTCGCTTCACTTGCAGGCATCCTTTATCTCTCTTTGGGTGTACTCTGGATGTACCCCAAATCCTACGACCCACGTCCCTGGATCACTCTGTCTATGCAACTAGGGAATAATCCAGGGCGGGTTAACATCCACTGGCAAGCCCTCTGCTGCCCAGTGAATGATCACCACATCCAAGCCGACGCTTTAGGTTGCAACCTTCACTATGTTGAACGCTAGTTAGCACTATTAGTTTGCTTGACATAATTTATAGCACATCACACATTGTCACGTTGAAGCACTTTAGAAATTGAATATAATAGATGCATGTAAGTAAGAAGTGACAAAAGAGGCACATTATCATTCTTGTGCTCTAAAATCAATAAACATGCGCTACATTACATTAACTACATGACATGTTATTATGACACTCTTTAATTCACTTGTCTTGTATTCACTCTTGAATACATTATCTAGCATGCTCGGGGTTCTTTTACATTTAGACTTTTAAGCACATTAACTACACTTAATAGCTAGGCTAAAACATTCAAATCACTCAACTACAATTCAAGCTAACACATGTTCAAACTTCTACCACACATGACTTTTACACTTAACACCAAATGTAACCTCTTATAGCATGCTCGAGGTCACGGGGAAAGGAATAAAAAGCACAGCAGCCCACTACCGTGGCTGCTAAGCCCAATGGGCCGAACACACACCCATACGGCCCATAACACACACTCACACATTAAGCTCTACTCAAGTTCTAGCTATTTTAGACACCTAATTAGCTATATGACCACTTATCTAACTTAATTTAAGCATTAGAACAAGCATATTGTATTCAAACATGGTTCTTTATATCAAAACACTATTCATCTTCTTCTTCATTTAATCCACATACACAACTCTAGCTAAACAAGTGTAGAAAGCTTAAAAGTCTACTCTATACAATAGAGAAACACTAATACAAGCCGTATCTACTCATATATCAAACATATATCCCTATCATTATCTTGCTAGCATAAGAAACAACAAAATAAACACTTATGGATGAAACCCTCACCTGCAAAAAGCTAGAAATGGTGGAAATATGCAAGATAACACTTCAATCCTTCCTAAAATTGGTCAAAATAGCTCAAAATGCCAAGCCCTAGCTATAGCTTTTCTCTCGTTTTCCTCTCTGCCCTTTCCCGATTTTTGCTTCTTCTTTTCTTTCATTTTTTGGTCTTAATTGGTTATTATAACTAAGCTAATAACTTAAGATGGCTTGGGCTTGCTAAATTGGCCTAGAATAATTTAATTTAAGTAGCATATAAAGTCCAACGTTAGCTAAAAACTCTAAAAGCCCAAATAAAGTCTCTACAAAAATTCACTATTCCTGACAGCATACTATTCATTCAGGACACTAATCTTTTTATATCTCACGCTCCAAACATGCAATGCATGTAATTCCAAAGAATGAATGCATCATTAATGATAGGCATTAAGGGAAAAATATGAAATCAAAAAAATAAAATGATCAAAAATTTCACTCTAGGCACACAATGCACAAAAATTTCAATGAACGAACACTACAGACAAGAAAATAAATTCAAACAATACAAATAATATAATAGTAATATAATCATTTATATAAATTAATTAAATACAGATTGCACGTTTTTCAAAAAATCTGAAAATTAAGGTTAACATATGTTTGCAAATAATTAAAGGGTTAATACCACTTTTGGTCCTTTATCTTTGATATCATTGACACTTTGGTACCTTATCTTCAAAATTTATCTTTTAAAGTAAGGACATCGTTAGTCCTTTTCACTCAATCTGTTAATTTTTTAACGGGAAAATAAAACACATGTGTTGCACACGTGCTTTTCCAGTTAAAAAATTAACGGATTGAGCTAAAAAATTAATGGATTGAGCGAAAAGGACAAACAGTGTCCCAATTTTAAAAGATAAAGGACTGAAATGTCTCACTTTTAAAGATAAGGAACCAAAGTGTCAATGAGGTCAAAGATAAGTGACCAAAAGTGGTAGTAACCCATAATTAAAATAAGCACTTATTTTTATGCAAACATTTAAAATAACACGTAAGCATATGCAAATAAATAATTTAGCTATATGCTCGGGTCGGAGTGTCACAGTTAAAGCTTAAAAGTCAAAATTCTCAGCAGTAGGGCGCTTGAGCACACCTCAGTTGTGCTCGAGCGCACCTCAACCTCCCACGCTATAGCACGTAATTGTACCACCAGAAGCGCACTTGAGCGCACCGCCCAAACCGTAGTATGTAAATGGACCAACGGAAGCCCACTGCGCTCGAGTGCGCCTTAGCCGAGCTCAAGCACCATCCCAAATTTTAGGCTATAAATACTCCCCAACCCCGTTGGTATTGATATATAATTTTTGTTCAAAGTTTTATTTTATTAGATTTTATTTAGTTAATTGGTTATAATTATTATAGTTTTATTTTTGTCAAATATGAGGGAAATTCTTCCCGGGTAGCTACATTGCGGGAGAACTATTACCCACTTTACCTGAAGAAAAATCCCGGTAGCTACGCCCGTGGAATCTCTACTCAACCCGTTACTTCAGAAATACAAGTTCATCTAATGGGAGAGCCTTTCTTTACACTCTTTTATTTGTGTAGCTCGTATTTATTTTTAATGTCTTAGTAGACCTATTATCTAGGGGAAAATGTTGTAAATGATGATCTTTTAATTTACGGTCTTGAATTCGAATAATTTGATTTCAATGTAATATATGGCTTTCATTATTTGGTTCATTATTGTCTTTCATATACATTATACTTGTAGTTAATGTTATGATTGTTTTATATTCGTGCCATATATCCAAGCTTTAATAGTGAATCTATCGATCGTACCATAGTTTCCATGAAGTTATAGGTTGTACCATAATTTTTACTTGTGAATCTGTTAATTGCTTAGTTTAATTAAATTGCCTGGTCACTTTAGATTAGAAGGACAAATCTATACTTTGGTGAGATAAAGGACTCAAGGGTAGAACGACACCTATAATTAAAATAGTGACCGAGACTTAATTAGTTAATGTCTGAGTAGATTTATTATCTAAGGGATGATATTGTAAATGATGGTCTTTTAATTTACGGTCTTGGATTCGGATAATTTCATTTCAATGCAATATATGACTTTCATTATTCAGTTAATTATTGTCTCTCACAAACATTATACTTGTAGTTAATGTTATGAGTGTTTTATATTCGTGTCATATATCCGAGCTTTAATAGTGAATCTATCGGTTGTACCATAGTATCCATGAAGTTATAGGTTGTACAATAATTTCTACTTGTGAATCTGTTAATTGCTTAGTTTAATTAAATTGCTTGGTCACTTTAGATTACAAGGACAAATGTACACTTCGGCGAGATAAAGGACTCGAGGATAGAACAACACCTATAATTAAAATAGCGACCAAGACTTAATTAGTTAATGTCTGAGTAGATTTATTATATAGGGGAGGATATTGTAAATGATGGTCTTTTAATTTACGGTCTCGAATTTGGATAATTTGATTTCAATGCAATATATGGCTTTCATTATTCAGTTCATTATTGTCTTTCATATACATTATACTTGTAGTTAATGTTATGATTATTTTACATTCGTGCCATATATCTAAGCTTTAATAGTGAATCTATCGGTTGTACCATAGTTTCCATGAAGTTATAGGTTGTACCATAATTTCTAATTGTGAATTTGTTAATTGCTTAGTTTAGTTAAATCGCCCGGTCACTTTAGATTACAAGGACAAATCTATATTTTAGCCAAATAAAGGACTCGAGGATAGAACGAAACCTATAATTAAAGTAGCAACCGGGCCTTAATTAGATTTAGGAAATTAACTATGTTAGGCTTGTAGCTTAATCCGAACATTGATTTAGAGAATCTTGAACCCGATCCTAGGTTAATTGCCTCATTGCATATCCGACCCCTAGATCCTTTCTCTTGGATTTGACAAACTAAAATTTAGTTTAATTTACATTTTCTTTGTCACGACACTCTAATTCACAAACTTTCCCACACTTATTCACGAATTAGGTTAGGAGCCTGCCTGTGGCTTCGACCCCATACTCTAGTATACTACACTATACTAATCCGTGCACTTGCGGGTTTAAAACTTGGTTAATTTTGCACACATTTTATATACTGATGAGTAGCGATCACTAACCATCAACAGTTATGTTCCATGGCCAACTAATACATATCCTTACAATCGATTCTACTACTGGTTCCATATCTATCGATTATAACTATATGTTAAGGTAGACAATCCAGAGAACTGAACTGCGCTTCGGCCTGCCAAGAGGAACACTGTAGGTTAAGCCCACGTTAGCCATCCGACGATCAAGTTAGCGACCTTCTTAGTAATGAAGAAGATAGATCTGAAAAAGAATGTGTAAAATGTATTTGATACCTTTTATCTGAGACTGTTAATGCTATTTTTACCTTTGTGAGAGATTCTGTTTCCTCTCTCATCCCTGATTCTCTGGAATTGTGTCAGAGTTAGTTACAACAACGTTTTCCGAAGTCTCCCAGATACATCTCCAACTCGAGCCCTCCAGATTACTGACATTTCCAACACTCATGACCTCGGGCCTCGAGAGTGGTGGACCTCGAGCCGAAGTCACGAATGACCCTAGCTATATGTTTCATCATAGGGGTATTTTGGTAATTATGCTCGGGCTAAAAAATTTACCTCATATCACTATATGTGGCTTGTCCCTCGTTTAAGTTATTGTCTTATTCTCGAGATTATCTTTGAAGGAACATAAACAAAAGACCTTCCTTTCATAAGATGGACTTGCATTTTTGGCAACAACCTGGACAATGGTGCTCCCAATGAACATGGTCGATACGTATTTTCCCAAGTGTGGCTTTAGTCACAATATTCAATCCTATGTGCACATGCGACTTAAGCACGCTATGCTAGCGTATGGCATACGTTATAGTGTAAACCGATTGATAGGAGATGAACCATTTAGACTTCACAGAGTAATGCTATATATCACCCTTTTATCACCTCCTACATGGAGTCCTATACGGTATGCCAACTTGAAAATATCTTTATTTTCTCTTTCTTCTTTTAATTTTTTTTCTCTCTTCTTAATTTCTTTCTCTCTTTGTCTTAATGAACATTTACTCAAATATTTTTGTCTTTCTTAACTAATATTTACTCAAATCGTTTTACTCTTTCTTTAACTATATAAGACCCAATATCACTTTTCAATCAAAATCAAACTTTTCTTAGATCTTAATCTTCTGTTGACTTTAGGAAGTCTCCATCTTCTTCTTCTCGACTCAATATTGCAAGTTTCTTTTAAATCCTGAAGAGAGTTTCCTGCACTAGTCTTTTGTTTTTGTTTCAAATTCCTGCACTAGTCCAAAAGTCATAAAAGTATCAATCTAAATCAAAAAGTTTTATTAGTAAACGACCCAAAATGTGCAATTATATGACATTGGCTTTAATTTCATAAACCTCCATTCATAGTAAGACAATAATAAAATGAATAAGTTTCATGTGTTCGATTCCTAAAACTAAGGACCAAGAGCTTATTCCCTTTTTTTAAAAAAAAACAATTGTTTGTTATGCGGATGCATTAATGTAATAAGTTTAAAGCATTCAACTTATCTATTTAGCAAGATAATTATGATGACCTAGAACTTGCGAGTAAAAAATGAGTTAGATTTAATTTTTTTCAAGGAGAAATATGTGTAATTTTGTTTCAATTTAAGATAGCATTATCATCAAACGGGTATGCCATAATTTGAGGATATATGGTGTAAAATGAAATATTCAATCAAATCTATTTACTTTTTTGAAAAACCGTTGTGAATTTGGAAAAGATTGAAATTACATTTTGAAACAGCCCTATTAGATACCCACCATTTCAAAACAATGATGAAGAGTTCTTAAAATTAACAATCGGTTGGGAACAAAGAAAGTTTGATTTTGGTTGAAAAGTGATATTAGGTCTATATAATTAAAGTGAGAAGAAAAAGATTTGAGTAAATATTAATTAAGAGAGAAAAAAAAATTATGAAGAAAGAGAAAAAGAATTAAAAGAAGGAAAGAGAAATTAAAATATCGTCTAGTTAGTATGCCACGTAAGACTCCACATAGGAGGTGATAAAAAGGTGATGAAAAAATGGGTGATATATAGCATTACTCGACTTCAAACTAATCTCCCCATTTATAGTTCCATATATTGTTATCTACCATTTCATGTTTAAATTCTTTGATGAGCTCAAACAATAGATTTCGTTTTGTTCCAAGATGCTATTGACATAAGAATGTACTATTACGAATTTCAGGCAACAACAAAATATGAGATTAAAAGGCATACTGGTGAGTTGAGGATCGATCCACGGAGATTGGAGTTACCAAGTTAAGTTAAGCGATTAATTTAGAGTTGTTTTGACTTCCAAGTCACGATAGAATTTGTTTAAGTTCAAAAAGTCCAAAAGCAACGGTAAATTATAAAATTACAGAATTAAATTACAACACACTTTTAATTAAGTCCAAGAATTGAATGTGATTCAGGATGATAAATGGTTCAGAATATTCAAGTATAATGTTATGGATTCATATTTAAAGATTAAATCATTCAAAAATAGGGCTACAAGTTCCCATTTTTGAAGTTGGCCTCGGATACGTAAGTGACGAGATTAATTGATTATCAAGATTGGAGGTGTTCGTACAACCGAACTATATCAAATCTCACAATTAATCTTTCCCTTACGTAAGCTGGAGATGTCAGTACAACCAGACTGTATCAATCCGAGGTAGTCTTATATTGCCACTGGTTTACAAAACCGGGCACATGAGTATTATTGATTAACGAAAAAATGACATTAAGTCTATGCATGATTAATCAAGTAATACTTATCGAGAAAAGAAAATACAATATATAAATTAATTTGAATCCAAGAATTATATACAAAGAATATCCTCACTTATTACCACCCCGAATTTTGGGTTTAATGTGTCATAATAACAATTACAATACAGAAAGCCATATAGAAAATCAAGAAATCTAAAGAATACTTATCGAAAATAGCTGATGTTGATTCTCCGAAATGACTTTCATTTGGCTATAGCCTCCTCAATTCGGGCTTTGAACTAAACAAAATTACTTCTAAACTAAAAACATAAGCTAACAACAAAAAGAGAAAAAAATCTAAGCAAAAATGAAAGTGTCAAAATATTATGGAGCAAAAGGGTATTTATAAGAGAAAATTGGGTACTATTCTTGCGACTACTGTTCACTCGTACTATTTGTACAATACTATTGAAATGGCTACTATTTGTACAATACTATTCACGTATTAACTATTTGCACAATACTATTCAGACGGCTACTATTTGCTTAGTACTATTCACACATTTTGCACATGGTTTTCTTGTTCAGGCGCAGCCGGTTACAGTTCACGTGTTGAATGTTACTATTCATGCATTGACCGTTGACTTTGATTTTGGCCAAAAGTTGACCAAAGCTATTTCAAGGTTTTTCAGCATCCTGAGTCCATATTCGCACTCCGTTTGGCCATATTCAATCTCAATTTGCTCATGTCAAGGTCGTTCTATCTTCCTCCTTTAGTGTTATATCGACGATTGTTTCCAAATATTGGCTTTTGACATCATTTTCTCTATTTTTCCTTCAAAACCTACATTGCACTAAATTTGTATCAAATGTTCAGTTTAAGCTTACAAGAATAGTGCAATCGTACATGATTTAATGGGCTAAAATACGAAAAATATAGATTTATCACATACGAGCGACATAAGCCCTTGACAGTAGTGTGGTTCTAATCAAATACACTTCAACGCTTAAATTACTAGCCGAAAGATGCTTATAGGTGGAAAGTAAAAGGTACAAAAGGTTGAGAACTCAATTTTGGTATGTCTAATAGAGAATTTAAGACGTAGATTATGCTACCAAGGATAGAAGGTATAGTATTATTTAAGGTAATAAATACTATATACCCCTTCCTAGGGTAGAAATGACCTATTAATCGTTATTGGTACATCAAGAATCGATAGATTCTTAAGAGTTGTTTCCTTTAAGGACTCCTAAGGATTAGTGAATGATTCCTAATACTTTCTTCTTGATACTAGGATTGTAAAATTTCTTAAAATTTGATATGGTCAAATCCTAACCCCGAGTTTGTCATAGGTTTAACCAAACAAGTTGGCATCAAAGGCCTTGTCATTTAACCTATTGGGATTGGATACACTGAGGTTAGGTTCATGGGTTAGACCTACAGTAGTGTAACTAGTAAGCTATATCGATAGTAGTCTTGTAATTCCAAGCCTGAAGATAATCCGTAAAATTAAGCTTTCGGTGCAAACCCAATTTTCGCAACCACATATGCTATGAATGGATCTTCTGCCATGGATAAACAAAAACACTAGGATAATTATGATTAAAATAAATGAGGATGACCCTTCCGTACACTCACTTCAATGCTTGGGCCTTTTGGGAGGTACACATCATAATTATGCGTGTCATGTACAGTGGTAAATGAAACAAGCCAGGATAGAGTAAAAAACACAGAAAACAAAGAAAGAGAATCATTCAATATGCATGTACGTTCATTTAAAGTTGATTTTACACGATGATATAAAGCAGGAAGAATTTTCTTATGTTGGTCAATAAACCAGAAGAGTCATGAGGACATGTTTTTTTGGTTAAAAAGGGGGGATATGTTTTGAATTAACATTTAACACATTCTATTTGACTATGTCTGCCTAAAATGTTGAACTATATATCAATGACGTCCTTGTATTACTATTGGTAGCCACAATTAAATCTTGAATAATGATAAAATTAGTGAACTTTAATTAATACCTAATTAATCGGATTCAATTAATTTAGTTTCAAATTTCATTGAACAAGTTCTAGAAACATAAAGACAATAAATAAATGACTGGATGGATTTAACTATGAGCTCACAAGGCTACAGCCCTTATTATCCAGAAACATAATTTAAATGATTGATAACATAATCAAATTGTCCACTATCATTCTCAGAACTAAAAAAAAAAAAAAATCTTAAATTCTCCCGTGCACCCGTGCACACACGAGATCACTCCCAAAAGTAGGAACTAATTTTTCCCTTTTTTCTTACAGAGGATAATGTTCTCCCGTTGGTTAAATTCTTTAGAATAATGTCAGCTTGACTAAAGAATGAAATTTAATCTTTGAATATAAAATTGTCTGATGCTTAAATTGATCCTTTCGCGATGATATAATTCGCACGTGGATTTTATGTCGGTTGCAATCATAATTGCAATTTTTAGGCTGCGTTTAGAGAATTCCGTAATGGCATTGGGAAAAAAAGAAACTACGTATCATCTTCAAGCATCAGGAAAAATATAAAAATGGCGCTTGTGGAAAAGTAGCAGCAGCCACCTGGGCCGGATATTTATTTATTTTTTAGTTACAATAGAGGTTGAAATTATAAGTCAAATTTAAAATTTAATTATTCTATCTAATTATAGGGTTATATTAATATTTTCTTTCAACAAACAGTAATTTCATTTATTTTTACCAAAAATACACATATATTTTAAAATATATATATATATATATATATATATATATATATATATATAAAAGAAATATATACATATATTTTTCTAAAACAAAATAGAAGCCCAAGAGGTCTACTATTGAATATAATAAATAGTACAATAAACTATTTTTTAACAGTTTAAACTTTTAAATGAGGTAGTCACTTAACATTGTATCAGAGCTTACGTTTTAAAAGGTTCTGAGTTCAAAACTCATTGCCACACATTTAAAAATATTAAAATCTTTCAAATGCCAGACTCAAAAACTAACTCTTCTGCACTTATGAAAACGTGTTAAATATAATAAATAATGCTCATCCAAAAGTTGGTAGGGGTCCATAAGAATGTGATCACATTCACATTCCACGAGTCTTGTTCCCACGTCTTACTTGCCTATAAATTGCAGCCCAAGACCCTGTCTTTGTAGTCCAAGTGAAACATAACACAACAAACAGCTTAGCACACATTTGTCACAAGTCACAACTATAGCGAGAAGAAACACTTGAAAATTTTGAAGATCTAGACATGGAGATCACATTTCCAGTTGTTAACATGGAGAAGCTTAATGGAGAAGAAAGGTCTGCAGCCATGGAGCTGATTAAAGACGCCTGTGAGAACTGGGGTTTCTTTGAGGTAAGTGCTGTTCAAGATTGTTCGTCACTTCATTTACAACTCAACCTTATAACTTGATCAAAAGCTTTTGCTAAGTTACTTTTTTTTTATTGCTTTTTTGTATATATTCCTAAGTTGGTGAATCATGGCATATCTCATGAGTTTCTGGACACCGTGGAGAGGCTCACGAAAGAGCACTACAAGAAATGTATGGAACAAAGGTTCAAAGAAATGGTAGCAAGCAAGGGACTTGATGCTGTTGAGACTGAAATCAATGAGTTAGACTGGGAAAGCACCTTCCACTTGCGCCATCTTCCAGCTTCAAACATCTCTGAAATCCCTGATCTAGATGATGAATACAGGTTTTAATATTATAACTCATCAAAAGTTTCCTAAAAATCTGCTGGTCCAACTATATGGATATTTTGTCAAGTCACACCTTACTATTTGGCCTTATTTAAGACCACTATATATTAATTTGATATGTTATCAGATACCACCAGGTTAGCAAAAAATAATAGATTCAATTTTTTACTCATTAAAAAACAAAAAAACTCTTCTCGTGGAAGTTCAAAACGAATCACGTTTGCAATTGAGGGGACGTATTGAAAACAATAACTAAATATAATAAAACTCATCACTAACGGTTTAATCTTTTAGGTAGAGTGGTAATTAATATGATAGGTTCTATTAAGGCAACTTTAGTAAATGGAATTAGTGTTATGTGACCTTTCCATTTCCTAAAGTTTTTTTATTGTTGAATTAATGATAACAGGAAGGTGATGAAGGAATTTGCAAAAGAGTTGGAGAAATTAGCTGAATTGCTTTTGGACTTGCTCTGTGAAAATCTTGGACTAGAGAAAGGTTATTTGAAGAATGCTTTCTATGGCTCAAAAGGTCCTACCTTTGGCACAAAAGTGAGCAACTACCCTCCATGTCCTCGTCCTGAGCTGATCAAGGGCCTACGAGCACACACCGATGCTGGTGGTATCATTTTGCTCTTCCAAGATGACAAGGTCAGTGGTCTCCAGCTACTCAAAGATGACAAATGGATTGATGTGCCACCTATGCGCCACTCCATTGTTATTAACCTTGGTGACCAACTTGAGGTATGCTCATCTAGTTATACTCTTTTACCATTCTTATTCATCACTTCTATATATTCTAAAAACTACCTTCTCAGTAAAAAATACGGGTTCAATTCGTAATGATTTGAATTGTCTAATACTGTCATCACAGTTTAAAATGTTTTGGGTGAGTTGATTAAATTTTTTGCAGGTTAATATTTGAACCTAGGTTGTTTCATTTGCAATTGCCAATTTCGATTGTAAAACAGTTAGTTATTCTTATGTCTGACATATTTTTGGGAATTTTCTTTTCATGATTAGGTGATCACAAATGGCAAGTACAAGAGTGTGATGCATAGGGTGATTGCTCAACCAGATGGTGCGAGAATGTCAATAGCCTCATTCTACAACCCAGGAAGTGATGCTGTTATATACCCAGCACCAGCACTGGTACGGAAAAACGAGGAGAAAAAGAAGAACTATCCAAAATTTGTGTTCGAGGATTACACGAAGCTTTATGCTGGCGTCAAGTTCCAAGCCAAGGAGCCTAGATTTGAAGCCATGAAGGCCACGGAGAGCATTGTCAATTTGGGTCCAGTAGCAACTGTTTAAGTCATATAATATTTGTTGAGAAGCATCGACCAAATTCCTAGATACAAGAACGACCCAAGCCAGTATGGATGCAATCAAAGAAGATTGGAACTTAGCTAACACAAAGTAATGATAGTAATAATAAATAAATAAAAAATAAAGCACCAGGTGTCTTGGTGATACAAACAAAAAAGACAATTCCTAGCCAGATTCAAAATCAACTTTAGAGAACCTCTTGTATGTTATAATTTCCATTAAACATAAATGTAAGATTTGCCCTGTTTATTTAAATAAGTCATTCTTAAGTGACAACTTTTGTTAATATGCTATAAAACAACTGCTTAGACCGATTGATTGTCACCACTAGTAAAAGCAACCTTGTCAAAATGCTTTGGCAAAGGGCACTTAAATGCATATGTTTTATACAAACAAATATTATTACATAATATTTCTTTCCTCTTTTTAAAAATTTTGTTTATTTGCTTGTTTTGGTTTAATTTAATATTTTCGTGCACTAAAGCTTGGGCAAACACAAGGGCACAAATTAGCAAAAAAACAAAATCTTCTCTCTCGTAATGCTTGTTTCTTCATAACCTTGTGAAAAGGTCTAAACCATTGATTCATTTGATTCAACAACGATAAAATAATTATCATAAAAGCTTAAATGAGCTACATTCTAATTTATATTTATTAATCATCACCTCATCACTGTTAGATTAAACAATCAATGGTCCAAATCTTTCTTATAATGTGTGAAGGGATTCAAAACTAATCTATTCATAATAGATTTGGATTCTCTCATAACATTACATTATTCATGATCAAATGAGTAGACAAGTATAAGAATTTTGCAAGTAGTGTGGTGAATAGATCATTCAAGGAAAACTGCATAACAGCTTCATCTCTATTGGATCTTCTTCATAACGTCCAAATATTAGAACATGAACCTCATGTGCAAGTCAAACGAAGAGTGCGTTTCCTTCTCGATTGCATTTTCGAAAATGGCTATACAATTTGTCTTGAGGTTATGCTATGGATTCTTTTAAGAACAGCAATAAACTAAGTTTGTACCCTATAAATGCTTTTATTTCTCCCTTCTTATAAGGGTAAATTATAGTAATAGTCCTCAATGTTTGTTAATTTTTGATTTTGTTCCTATTATTTTAAAATGTGAAAAAAGTCTCCATTGTTTGTAACATATATGCAAATTGGTCCTCATCAAGATTACAATTATTAAGGATGAATAATTTGTGAAAAGACCATTTGACCCTTACATATTTTCCTAAATGACTAGCATGTCCCTAACCACATAATTAGACAACTGAAACTTTGGAGACTAAACTGAAAATTTTGTACAACATTGAGTCATATTTTAAATTTCATATACAAACATTAGAAATCAAATTTTATTAAATTTTAAAAAACTGCCCTCCAAATGTGGTCACTTACGATTGCTAATTTTAACAGTAGAAAAAATAGTAATATTTGAAAATTATTGAGGTCTTATTTAAAATTTTTAAAAATAGGGACAAAATAAAAAATCAACAAACAATGAAAACCATTCGAGCAATTTACCCTTCGTAATAACTTGTTCTTTTAGTTTTGATGTGTTACTTTATCTATTCATCTCTTTGATCACTAAGTGACAATTATTGAACCTCAAATTTTTTTCCTTTTCGAAAGCAAGTTTCACATGAACCCATGTGAAAAAAGATATGTTGGATTTACCAATTTCATCCTAGATTTCTAAATATGTGTGTTAAGGTAAAATCTGATAAATAAATGTGGGATAATCTGTCTGACCTATTAAGGGTTTACTTGAGGCTTGTTGACCTGTTTTCTGCAAAACAAAGGACCTCGGGGCTGTAAGGCTTAACATAAAACATATGTGCATTTACATAATCCTATGTACATTTACATGATTATATGTGCAATTATTTATTTTAAATAAATATTCGATTGATACGTGCATAATTTACAAGGAATTAGAGGTTGAGTAGTATTTCATCTAACTTGGTAAATTGAGGCACATATGATTATTAATATTATTTTGTGTCTAGTAATCTTCTAACACCCTTAAATATTTTAATTAACTTAATAAGTAAAGCTTTGACTGTAATACCCGAGCCCGACCATGCATTTGAAAGTATTTATTTATTTTATTATTCTTGAAAAACGTGCCTTTGTGATTATTTGCTTGCATTTCATTTATAATTAATTGTCTCGTTATTTAAGATCAACTTGAATTTTAATTAATAGTGACCTACTAGGCGTTCTTAGTTCTCCTAATGTGAATTCAATGAAACTTAGGAATATAGTAAGTCAAGCATATCAAACTAAGCGTTCGTTTCAAACTAAAAAGGGAAGATTAACCTAGGTAGTACATATGGATTGTTTGAGTAGTACAAAGGTAGAAAATATTAAACTTGGTACATTATTTGTTTTTATAACTTATATAGTATTAGAGCCTAGATTAAGTTCATTATCTTAGGATGAGATAGGTTATAGTTAGGATGTTAGTAGTTGAATAGATTATACTTAGAATTAGATAAAGTAGTTATGCTAACAAGATAATGCCTTACACACTTTCATTTGAATAATGTAGCTTTTAGTTCCTCTGGATTAGAACAAGATGAAATGTAAATATGGCTATATGATAAAATGGTGAAAATGAGAGGGATAGTTATATTAATTAAGTGGTTGAATCTACCAAAGTACTCTAAATACAAAATAAACTAGAGTATGAAATAAGTTTTACTTGGTAATAATATTTGAAGTTATAATAATGTGAGGTATAAAGCTAGGTTAATACGGTAAAGGTCCTAATACAAAGAATTAGTATATATTTTAATTGGTATATTAGATAGCTAGGGATTGTAAACTAATTAGCTAGGTAGCAATTTTAACTTTTGAGATAAAACCGAGAATGTTGGCCAAGTACTTAATCTAATGGAAAATACTTAGGTATAACATTTGGATTTGGATATAAGTTAAAAATGCTAATATTGTTGGGTCAATACCGCTCAAAATAATGTAACTTATTAGCTCTTAGATAAGATTCAATGATACTCACACTATTTTGTTAATACCAATTAATTCCTATAGCCGAACCAAATAGATATCTAATTATCACAAATTATTGTTACTAGCTTATAATAGTCGTCACCAAAGTTTTCTTCCTAAGCTGCCACCCAAGTTAACCCAATTAATTCCACCATCACTTTCACCCACATAGCTTAAACACGTTTCAAATAGTCACCACTTGGCTTCACATAAAGCTGTTACCTTTCATTAATCATCACTCAAGCTTAGCCATATCGTGCCTGCAAATAAACTAGTCACAATTAGCATCATCATCAGTAGGCTAATTTCTTTACTGCCCCATAAACCAACCAAAACTATCTACACGTAGCAATTAAACATTAAGCCATGACATGCACTCATCATTACTAAGCAAAGCTATCATCCTACTTCGTCCACGTCCTGCTTAAGCAAATGATACAGCAAAGCTACAACACCTTAATTATCATAACTTTATCCTTGTAAGCAGCTTGCTTGTGCACCTAAAATACTCACACTGTAATGCCCCGATCCCTCACGAGACCGGAGGCTCTACTAACCATGCTATTCTCAACCTAATCCCAAACCCGATCTCATAATTTTAGGAAAAACGGACAGAGTCTCCCCCGTACCGTGGACATTCTGAAAACCTATAAGCAACCAATAAAGCCACAAAACAACCTAGAACTCCAATTCTAATTAAAGACTCAAACTTTAAGGCCATCCGAGCCTTAAAACATTCAAACAGTTAGAATCATGCAAGCATGCAGAGAAGCTAAGAGCAGAAATATAAGTTATTACATGCCATAGTTCATATCTCCTACTACAATCAACTAGCATTCAGCTTATAATCACTCAAACATGTACATAAGCACTTAGGCTACAAAATAGAAAATAAGGTAGAGCAAACAAGATCTCCACATAATAGCAAAAGCCATAAATCCACCTCACACAATTAGACACTGCAACTAAGGCAACTCCTCATCCAAAAGCACCTCTTGAAACATGTTAGCGAAGTATGAGCAACCACTGTTGCCCAGTGAGGGATAAAGTCTCCTGGGGCGTGCAATGCAACAAGTAATACAGTTAAACATTAATAGTAGTTAAAACCATTCAAGAATGACAATAGATTAAGTAACCACACATTAAAAAGGATACATTACATTTAACCCTAACACTTCAAATCTTCACTTGATCTTCATTCTCGATCCACGAACCACGATCATTGAGCCAGCATAATCCCAATCACTCTAGTGGGTGTACTCCGGATGTACCCCGATAATCCTACGACCCAACACCCCCTGGCAATATCCGGACCAAGCCAATGACGGAATATGGTACGGAGTTTGAATATCCACTAGCAAGCCATTCGCTGCCCAGCTGATATTCAACACAACCGCCCCTGACACTATGGTTGCGCAACCACTATGCAATGCACTTAACAATGGCAAGTCAATATAAAATATATGAAATAACACGTAGGAGGATCAACAAAGTAGGTTGACCTAGGAACAATTAGAATAGAAGCAGTTTATACAAGCAATTAAGCAATTTTACAAAAGAGCATATTCAAGATATCTATAGAATTATACCGAAAGCTCCAAAACAACTTGAAACTACATTTAAACACACAAGAAGTCATACCATGGTCTTAGAAGCGAGAAACAACTGATTTTGCACTTAAACCTCTTTGTTATTCAACCTATTTTTCTTCCAAATCAAAGTTAATGTTTCAAATTCAAGGGGAAGCTATACCAATCTTCTAATTAACCCCTAAGGTACCCTTACAACACTCAAACACGTGCAATTACCCGCAATTACCCCAAAAGCCCCAATTTTCCTCTTATAGCTTTGAACTACATATACCTCAACCGGGCTTCAAACAAGGGTTGGAAAAGCTTCTATAGCACCTAGGTAGCCTAGGAATACCAAATGTGAAGTCCGAATCCACCCAGATTGGCATTAACCCTGAAACCCCTTTGTTAAAGTCGGCTAATTCATGTTCTATGCAAGTTTAGAGCAATTTGAGTGCTCGGGGCTATTAGACTACCTCTATTAGTATCTAAGGCATCTATTAGAAGCATTGAATCAAGCTAATACACACAATTACACAAACCCTAGAAATCCCGTCACTATTCACCTCATAAATTCAAATGACGATTCCAACCGTTTAAAATGCGAACTAATGGTTTAAATGTGTTCTCTAGCACTTATATATAATGTAGAATAGCATAGATAAGCATTAGAATATCATTTGATAGCATTTCTAACCAATCAAGAAAAGAACAACAATTTTAAAATGCGCAAACAAGTATGAAAACCCTCACCAATGTGCGTGGGAACTCTCGGGAGGCTAGCAAACACCCTAAACTACTTGCTCCTTACTTGGCTTGGCTTGGCTGAAGATTTGACGAGCAAAATCCTCTCATTCTCCTCATATGTTGATTCTCGGATTTGCTACAGTAATTCTTGCATCTTCCCTTTTTTTTTTGCTAAGTTATGACTTGTTTGTGTTTGGTTTGCATATATATTAGGGTGGGCCTATTTGGGTGAGTGTATGGTCTATTAAAATGAGCCTAGTTAACTTAAAAACCAGTCAAATGCGTATAAACTAAGTTAGCTAACTAAAACACTTAGTTAAGTCACGTAACACTATTCATTAGATTGACAAAACATTTTCTAAACGAGTGCTCCTATCGCTCTTAGCTCAAAAGCTTATTTTTCTTATTCCTAAAACAATTAATATGATTTAAGAAAAATGCTAATTCGAAGTAATTAAGTAGTTGAAAAGCGTGATGAATAGTAATTAAAGAAGACAACAAGCAAAGTACAGAAGAAATGCGCAATTAATGGATGCAACAGTGAATGAATGTACGGAAAAATCTCGGGCGTCACATCCTCTTCCCCTTAAACAAATTGCGTCCACGCAATTCTTTTTCTAAGAGAATTCCGCATCAACTGAAAACTAACTTCAATTACTCTTCATCAGTTGTTGAGCAAGAATACCGTATACGAATGCTCATAAGAACCTATTAAGAAATCCCAGTAGTACTGCCAGCGAATCCCAAGTAATAAGGCCAAGTAAAGTCTCAAATGAAGATACTATCTCGGAATCCGAATAAGAATCCTGTTGGCCATGAATACCATAGAAGAACAGAACCTCATCTAAGAGCGGCAAGAAAATACCAATAAAAGTCCTGAGTAGGAGTACTGTAGATAATACCGAATAATAAGGCTGAAAAGAATCCCATATACCAAGCTTTCTGAGAAATGCCAATAAGAAAATACTGGAAGAATGTCCAACAAGAAAATACCAAGGGAATGCTCCAGAGAACCGTCATATAGAAATCCCGAAAGAAGCCACTCACTTAAGACTGCTGAACGTAAAAGAACACCTTAATAGAATGCTAATAACTAACCTTCAACTATAAACACCAACTCCTAAATAAAGGTTAATTAAATGCCTCTCATTTTCGTGAATCAACATAATTTGGAAGGCCTACCACTAATCACATCTCTTCAGGGGAGGAAGAAGTTTTTCTTTCCATTCGACAGGCTATGTATGCATGCCAAACTATTGCATATGTATAAATATTCTTTAAACTATTATGCAAACATATTAATAAAAGAGTTTGTGAAACAGTGTAATCATCAAAGTCATTCAAGCATGACAATCAAGTCAATCATAACACAACTCAATCCAAGACATTCAACTACACACATTACAAGTAATAGTTCAAGCAATTAACAATTCACGAGGTCAATTTGAAGCACAACTAGCTACTTCACTTCACTTAGCATACATTTAGCACATAACACATAACTATATCACATATGTGCACACATTCCATTCAAGACATACAATCTCACATACAGGCACATACCTTCAAAACACACTTAACAAGCACACATGTAAGGTTTACTACCCGACAAGCCAAGGACTCTGTCCCGGCTTAGAGCTAACTAAGCTCTGATACAACCTGTAATGCCCCGATCCCTCACGAGACCGGAGGCTCTACTAACCATACTATTCTCAACCCAATCACAAACCCTGTCTTATAATTTTAGGAAAAACGGACAGAGTCTCCCCTGTACCGTGGACATTCTGAAAACCTATAAGCAACCAATAAAGCCACAAAACAACCTAGAACTCCAATTCTAATTAAAGACTCAAACTTTAAGGCCATCCGAGCCTTAAAACATTCAAACAGTTAGAATCATGCAAGCATGCAGAGAAGCTAAGAGCAGAAATATAAGTTATTACATGCCATAATTCATATCTCCTACTACAATCAACTAGCATTCAGCTTACAATCACTCAAACATGTACATAAACACTTAGGCTACAAAATAGAAAATAAGGTAGAGCAAACAAGATCTCCACATAATAGCAAAAGCCATAAATCCACCTCACACAATTAGACACTGCAACTAAGGCAACTCCTCCTCCAAAAGCACCTCCTGAAACATGTTAGCGAAGTATGAGCAACCACTGTTGCCCAGTGAGGGATAAAGTCTCCCGGGGCGTGCAATGCAACAAGTAATACAGCTAAACATTAATAGCAGTTAAAACCATTCAAGAATGACAATAGATTAAGTAACCACACATTAAAAAGGATACATTACACTTAACCCCAACACTCCAAATCTTCACTTGATCTTCATTCTCGATCCACGAACCACAATCACTGAGCCGACATAATCCCAATCACTCTAGTGGGTGTACTCCAGATATACCCGGATAATCCTATGACCCAACACTCTCTGGCAATCTCCGGACCAAACGAGTGAGGGAATATGGTACGGAGTTTGAATATCCACTGGCAAACCCTCTGCCGCCCAGCCGATATTCAACACAACCGTCCCTGACACTATGGTTGCACAACCACTATGCAATGCACTTAACAATGGCAAGTCAATATCAACAATATAAGCAATAACACATAGGAGGATTAACAAAGTTGGTTGACCTAGGAACAATTAGAATAGAAGCAGTTTATACAAGCAATTAAGCAATTTTACAAAAGAGCATATTCAAGATATCTATAGAATTATACTGAAAGCTCCAAAACAACTTGAAACTACATTTAAACACATAAGAAGTCATACCATGGTCTTAGAAGCGAGAAACAACTGAATTTGTACTTAAACCCCTTTGTTATTCAAGCTATTTTTCTTCCAAATCTAAGTTAATGTTTCAAATTCAAGGAAAACTTGTACCAATCTTCTAATTAACTCCTAAGGCACCCTTACAACACTCAAATACGTACAATTACCTGTAATTACCCCCAAATCCCCAAATTTTCTCTTATAGCTTTGAACTACATATACCTCAACCGGGCTTCAAACAAGGGTTGGAAAAGCTTCTATAGCACCTAGGTAGCCTAGGAATACCAAATGTGAAGTCTGAATCCACCCGGATTGGCATTAGCCCTGAAACCCCTTTGTCAAAGTCGGCTAATTCACATTCTATGCAAGTTTAGAGCAATTTGAGTGCACGGGGCTATTAGACTACCTCTATTAGTATCTAAGGCATCTATTAGAAGCATTGAATCAAGCTAATACACACAATTACACAAACCCTAGAAATCCCGTCACTATTCACCTCATAAATTCAAATGACGATTCCAACCGTTTAAAATGCGAACTAATGGTTTAAATGTGTTCTCTAGCACTTATATATAATGTACAATAGCATAGATAAGCATTAGAATATCATTTGATAGCATTTCTAACCAATCAAGAAAAGAACAACAATTTTAAAATGCGCAAACAAGCATGAAAACCTTCACCAATGCGCGTAGGAACTCTCGGGAGGCTAGCAAACACCCTAAACTACTTGCTCCTTGCTTGGCTTGGATTGGCTTAAAGATTTGATGAGCAAAATTCTCTTATTCTCCTCCTATGTTGATTCTCGAATTTGCTACAATAATTCCTGCATCTTCCCTTTTTTTTTGCTAAGTTATGACTTGTTTGTTTTTAGTTTGCATATATATTAGGGTGGGACTATTTGGGTGAGTGTATGGTCTATTAAAATGAGCCTATTTAACTTAAAAATGAGTCAAATGCGCATAAACTAAGTTAGCTAACTAAAACACTTAGTTAAGTCACGTAACATTATTCATTAGATTGACAAAATATTTTCTAAACGAGTGCTCCTATCGCTCTTATCTCAAAAGCATATTTTTCTCATTCCTAAAGCAATTAATATGATTTAATAAAAATGCTAATTCGAAGTAATTAAGTGGTTGAAAAGCGTGATGAATAGTAATTAAAGAAGACAACAAGCAAAGCACAGAAGAAATACGCAATTAATGGATACAACAGTGAATGAATGTACGGCAAAATCTCGACATCACCAGTCTACTTAAGGGAAATCATAGACAGCCACTTGTTTGAGGTGTAATCAAGATTCATCATAATTATTTAGAACTAGATCAATATTGCTGTCAATTAAATTAAAGAGCCAAGTCGTGAATTAGCTAGCTGTGTAGACATCTTGCATGCATGCCAGACAACCTGATTGTATCATTAGACATCGAGTATAGCCACTGGTAACAGCGCGTCTTCACGATGAACACATAAGAGCTTGCTTCATGTTAGCTAGTTACCTAGGTTGTTATTAGAAATAGATTTTATTATGATCTAGTAGCACCTCCCTGTTTTCCAACGAGAAACAATAGCTAAGGTGATTCATATAAACTAGATAGGCCACGTCTACACAATTTCTATATAAATAGGTATAGTTTCTTCACCAACTGAAAGCAACAAAAAAACTCCTAAAAATCTTCTAAGCTTTATAGTCGTAGCAGTAGCATTAGCGAAACAAAGTAAGAGAGTTTTAGTTAGCATTTTACTCGTGTGTGGCCATACTCGACTAAATCAAAAGTCAACCGTGAGCATCATAAGCCATAGTAGACGTAGTAGCTTGATCTTCGCATTAGTTTTCTTAGTCTAGTCGGTAACTTAGGAAAATTGGATTGGCAGCTTGGTGGACTTTATTATTTTAAGTAATGGTTTAGCTTTAGTCAACTAGATGAAACAAAGAAAAGAATTGATGAATTGATTGGGACAATGTAAGAAGTTGGAGATGGTAAAGCCGAAGCTAGAAAAGGAAAACAAAATGGGAAGCTTATATACTGTTTTAATTGCCTGTTAAAACTGGAGGTGAGGAATTTTCTTAAACTCATGAGTTAATTATCTGAGTTAGTTGGTATTAACTTAAAATTTTAAGTGATTAGAAAATATGAGAAGATTTCATAAACTCAAGAAAATTATTAATGTATGAGTTAAATTATATATGTGTTAGTTTGGACTATATGTATAAGGGTTATAAAATTATACTCATAACTGGCTATAAATGTGAGGAGATTTTGGTTAAACAACATCTTTAACATGAATATGTTCATCTGATAATTATAATATGCTTTGTTACATTGATATGTAAATTAGATGTTAAACTTTGACTAAATTAGCTATAACATATAAAATTATATGTGGTTGACTATAGATATCAGGAAACTTTTAATAAATTCATACGAGTTAATTTATATGTTAACTATAAGCTATAAACAATATTGACTACAAGGACATTTTCTTGAACTCATTTAATTAGCTTTGATTAAATAATATTAGCTTTTAACTTATCTACTCTTGTTAAGGATTATTTGATATCAATTAAGATATTGTTTAATTTGTTGGTTTTAAGTGACAACAATAAATTGATGTAAATTACATTCTACTGTCTACTTGAACTACTATTTATAATTGCTAAAGGTACTTGTCCGGGGATAATCTCTTTCGTTGTTCTCCACTTATGTGTTTACCGAACTGCGTGATCGTTAATCACAAAAATGTTATCAACTGTTTGTTATACGACTACTTGTGCATGTGTGTGTTACGTGATTACTTGTGCATACTTGTGTACTATTTGGGGGTTGCAACCTTAGGCACGATAGCTTGCACGAACGTCGGGCGGCATAGGGATTGCAAGTGCTCCCGTGTCTATCGTGGCCTATTCCTTCTCCCGCTTGGCAATCTCCACTCTTGTGGAGCTGGGTCGTAGAATTCGGGTACAATCCGGAGTACCCTCTTGGGAGAGATAAAAAGGTGGGATTGTGATCAAGGCTGGCCACCTCGAGAAATGATCAGATTGAAATTTGTTCCTACTCTCCCTTAGTACCACCCTCGGAGAGTAGGCTGCTTTGTGTTATGGATATATGTCATTAAATTGATTATATATCTGTATCTTGATGTCTACCATATGTGGATATTATCGTACGTGTACTGCATCATAATTTTCAAAAGAGACCAACCAAAAGTGTTTTAAAACTTTTCTATTCCATCCTCACTGAGCTTCCCCAGAGCTCACCCTCTTTTCTCCCTCCCCTTGCAGGTACAACTTAGCTTGTAATGGAGATTTACATCATGTGCTTGAGTAGATGATTACATGCTCGAAGCTCATTTCCTGTTATATTTCGAACCAAGTTGTAAAAGTTACTGTTTGATTGTACTATTCTGGGGTAGAAAGGTAGCTGAGCTGAAACCCTAATTGTATAGCAGTGGGGTAGTTTCCGTATCTCGGGTGATGATGTAACACCCTTTGTACTTAATTTATTGTACAAAAGCTTATTACTAAATAGTTTTCTGTATTTTCTTCCTTTTAAGGTTGCGTTAATTATTTTCATGAGACCGCAGCAGTAGTGAACATAGACTTTAATCTAATCTTGAGAATGGTCGGGTTGGGGTCGTTACATTGACTATTTGACTTAGCCATTTTATTTAGAGACTTTGACTATTTGACCAAGTCTTCCACCAAGGCATAATAGATATACATATAATATAGCATATAAAAAAAGAAAAAGAAAAGATAGGTGTGGGCCGATCATAAAGAGAGAGAAAAGAGAGTTTAAATACAAGTGTATTATGTTAGTGTATTGTAGTAGCTTTTGTCATAAGAAGTAATTGCCAAGTGTCCTCTTAAGCTTAGCTTTAGTGCCAAGTGTATTCTTCATGCAAGAGCTAGCCAACCTTTTAGTTGCATATAAACTAACTAGTAATAATTCTTAGTTACATACAACTAACTAATACAATTCTAGCTACAAATAAACTAACTAGTAAAACTATTAGTTAGAAACAAACTATTGGTAATACAAACTAGGCATTTAACACACACCACATTATATACACACCTAACCATCATAATACTACACACAACACAAAATAAATAGAGAGAGAGAGAGGGTGGAGTGGACGGCCCAAGCAAGGGAAAAAGAGAAAGAGAGAAAAGAAAGAGAAGATAAGGAAAGAAAGGAAGAAAATGTTTGGTGTAGCTTCAATCTTTGCGTGCTTGCTTCATTTTTCTTGAATCTACGACCAAGGTGAGGGGTTTAAACTGTTTTCAAAGGCTTTTCAAAGTTTCATAGCATGTTGTTGAGTTATAAGGCCATGCATGTGTTATTCTTGGTTGATATTACAAGAAAGTTGTCAATGTTGGTGTGAAACCCCACTTTTCTACTTTAACTCGATTTACGTGTTTTATCTCGTTTTGCGTGCATTTGACCTGTTTATGTGCTATATGACCTAAAATGTTATAATTTTGATGTCAATACTCCTAATACGTGCTAAATGTGCATTCATGAAATTTTCATAAAAAACGGGATCAGAAATTTTATCGTCGATTTTCAGTGAATAGTATTTTTGAAACACGTCCGCTAAAATTTTGAAATTGGTCTTTTTAACCCTTCTAGACCTAGACCTAGACCACGGACTTTAATAGACCTGTGTTTGATTAAAACGGTTTTAAAATCGGCTTAAGAATTTATTAGGGTTTTTACACCGACTTTTGCGAAAATCGAGTTTTAAACCGACTCGGGTGAAAGTGTTTGATTGTAAAACTTCTTGTCACCTAAAAATAACCTACTTGAGCTAGCTTGGGTGTTGAATAATTGTTTTGAACATTGGTGATCAAGAAAATGCATTTAAAGTCAAGAAAATACTAAAAATAATTAGTTACCACTTTGACTTTCTTTAATTTATTTGACCTTTGCTTAATATATTATCAACACACATTAAAAACAAAGCAAAACACCACCAAAAACACACACAAAACCGTGGCTCCTTGGAGGAGAAAGATGAAGGCATTTTCAAAGCATTTTTCTCATAGATTTTGCATTTCAAAGCCGAATTGAGTGATTCAAAGCTTGATTTCACTTGTTTGGCATCCATTCTACACATTTCTTGCATGAAAACACATCAAAGGTGAGAGAAAAATTCTAGATCTCAAAACTCATATTTTATGTTTATGCGTATAAATGATTATTGAACCTTTAGAATGTTAATCTGATGTTAGATTATTGCTCCTTGCATGCTAGGGATCATTTAGCTGTAATAATACGAGTTTTTATCGGTTGTAGCATAATTTTTATTTTTCGGGTATTTAAATTTGATTAATTTGTTCAAAGTTGATTAAATTGAGTTGTGTTGATTGGAATCGATTGCCGTCGATTTCTAAAAGTTTGTTAATTACGTGGTAGCGCCGTTGTAATGCCGAATTTTTGATTGTGATGTTCGTGCCAAAATCCAGAAATTTCAGCCATGACATCTTAGGGTTTTAGGGTTATTGGGCATGATTTGGATGTGTTTTGGTTGGTTTCCGAGGGGGCTAATGTAGTTGATTGAATGGGTGAGTGATAGAAACTGATTTGGCAATGTTTGGGTTAGTAGAATGTAAGTTATGAATTTGTGAAGTTTAGGTTGTCATTCTTTAATTTCTTGAACGATGTCTTTAGATGATTGGGTGGCGTTTGAGTGTTGAATGGTGAGTTGTTGATGAGTAATTTAGGGTTTAATTGTGTATATAATGCATGTCCGGTTAGATGACCTACTTTGTCATCTAACTAAGTTATTGTTGCTTAAATGATAATTGATGCTATCAATGATGAATAATTGATGATTGATTGATGATTGATTGATGACTGATTGATGATTGATGATGATTATGGAGTCTTGGTATGTGTGTGCCACCTCTCGGGTAGCGTTGGGCTGTCGGGTTGATAACGGCATGACTGCCAGAGGCTACCCCCAGCTCGCATGATGGAGGTGTCATGGAGGGAGGGGCTAGTGAGGTACCTCAGGTGCGTGAGTAATGGGGAGTTATAAGAAGAACGGTTGAGATCGTGATGGCGTTTGGAGCTACACCAAATAGAGTATCATTTATTGAATGGTTATATAGTTATGTGATGATAATGTTATTGTTGTTGTGTGTTTACTTGCTCAAAGGACTAAATCCAAGGAGCATAGTGAATACTGTCGAGATCTATCGGATCCTCACTGGACTTATTTATATAAGCCCACTCTCTATTATTGCATGCATACATGTGTACTTTTGCAGGATTACGGGTACGTGCCTCCTGAAGAGGAGAATGTGGAAAACGTGCCTTACGTGGATGAGTCCTATGTTCCAGAGTCTTATCCATGATGTCGTACATGTTTTATTATCTTGTAAATTAACTTAGTAGACTTTTATCTGCTTTATAGTTTATAATGTATAAGATGTTGATAAGTTAATGAATTAGTTGATGTTGTCTTAGTAGCTTTTCTTTTGTTTATGATTAGGTTGCTAGATTGGCTCAATATGTTTTTGTATTGTATATTAAGGGTTCATGTATTATGTTGGAACGGAGGCATATAACGAGGAATGTTTATTGTATGATATGGTCATGATGTATGTTATTATGTTATTGAGGAGTTGTTTGTTGTATGGTTTATGGAGTTGAGGTATGATGTCCTTTGGAGGTTGGTTTAGAGCCTCGGTATCCTATTTACTGTCGTTATACTGCCGAAATTCTGTTGCGTCCTGACTGATTATAGGAGGGGTCGAGTTGGGGCGTGACATTTAAGTGGTATCAGAGCGCATGTTAGCTGTCAGCCGGGGTATCCTCGGAATGTGGGTAGTGGTCTAAGCATGCAAGTATGTATTAAGTGAAAGAAAAGTGAAACATATGTTAATATGTTTATGTGATTAATTTACTTATGTGTCTAACTTTCTATGTGACCAGTATGCCTTGTGTGTTAAGTAAACTAATGTGGTCAATATGTTTTATGTGATAACGTGCTATACGTACTCAATGTGTTGTGATTAATGTGCATTATGTGATTAATGTGCATTATGTGATTAATGTGCATTATGTGATTAATGTGTATTATGTGACAATTGTATTTTATGTGATCAAAGTGCCTTATGTGAAGTTTGTTGCTTATGTGACTTTAATTGTTTATAACTTACTTCTGTGATATAACCTGTTTATGTGATGTTGGCTTCTTATATGTTGAATTGTGTGTTATGTGATAATGTTAAATTATATGATAATCATGCATTACGTTGTACCTGTTTTCATGTGATGTAATTGTATATATTTTATAACTGTGGGTGATTCTTTTAGGTGAAGTAAGGATGACTGCAAGAGTTTTCGGAAATAGTGGTAGGCCATGATTTTGAATTATTATTATTCTAGAAGTTTATCAGTTAGATTTTAATTGTTATGTTTATGGATTTTAGTTTCGGCTTAGTGGATTGATCTTGATATTCCTTTAGCGAGAAGGAAGTTGTTCGAGGAAATAGCAACGTATCTTGATGATTATAATTACTTTTGTTGCCATGTTTAACTTGTTATTACTTGGAGATGAATCATAAATTGAGGTTTCCGTGAGGTTATCATTAGACACTTTTGGAGTCTCAACTCAGACTATACTTCCTTGAGGTTATTTTAGAATGAATTTATTTGAGGAATTAGTGATGTATATTTGTGAATGGAATGAACTGTGGTATAACATGTGAATATGTCTACTATTTGGGATTGCTATATTATTAATGGGTATTTTGGAGTTTTGATCTCTAAACCTTGGAAACAATTGGAGTGATTCCTGACTAAAGTTACTTTATTCGAAGATATAATTGTTGGGAGATAGAATTATTTGAGGAAATAAGAATGCATTTTGGTGACTGAACATTTACTTGCCTACATCAAGCTTTTGGATTCTAGGTGGTATGACTTTCTAAATTGTTGATTGGGGATTCTCTTGTGTTATAATGGGTTAGCATGAATCTGTATTGTGTTATCAGATTTTGGAGTCTTCATTAGTTAATCTTGTTGGGTAATCAGTGATTTATCTTGTTTAGTGATTGGTCTGGTACGGAATATAAATTTTGGAGTGATTTATCTTGTTTGGTGATTGTTATGACTCCTTAGGTTCTCTAGATCTCCTTAGTGTCTTGTTTTGGTAGGAGATAAATTGTAGGATTTGACTTGTTGGTGTTTAAATGTGTAGGTGGGACACCCTTCTTGTGCTTCATAATTCTATCGGTCTTATTATTCTTTTCTACTCTATTCTCACTTATTTGAGAAAGGGTTACACTTTTCTAGCCTATCAATTGTTTCTTGAAAGTTTGCTTATTGGATTAATGGATCCTATACTCATTTGACATTGTTTCTATTCTTAACATTCATATTTGTTTTTTATAGCAATGTCGCTTATTGGAGTTAAGGTTTGAGACTTCTACATTTCATTTTATATCTCCTGCTATTCGTTTCAGTATTTTATTTCATCCTATTACTATTCATTTGAAAGTAATCTCTCTGTGGGTATACCATTTTACTTATTTGAATTTCACTTGCTTGATGTACTCCCTACCTAAGTACATCATTGTCATTCTTGTTGATCCTTGTTAATCCTATTGTTTTATTATTAAATCCTTGCCATTACTTTGTTTGTAATTGCTCATTTAATATACTCAGCATTGTCCTTTCTTATTTATACTTATTTGGTTATTGCGTGCTGAGATACTCATTATCTTGACACTCATATTTTCTATTGAATTAATCATCTCTTATCTCTTAATTTCATTTCACCTCAAGTACAACTTACTTGTTGGTTCCTTGAACAATCATCGAGAATTGAAATATCTACTTGTTCAGGAATTTTTATTCAACATACTCAGCACTGTTTTGACTCGTCATCATCCTTTGTTCGTACTTATTTAACTGATAGGTGCTGAGACATTTCTTATCTTAGTTATCATGCTTCCTTATTAAACTATTAGGCTCTTGATTCTCGAACCTGTTTGAGCTCTTGTTCACTTGATTGTTGGCACGAATATGACTTTCCATATTCGTATTTCCTTGTAAATTTCATAAGAGCCATATTCTGACAAATGTCACTTTTGAAATATTTCCTTGATCAATAATCATTCATGTTATCATGAATGAGTTTTTAAACCCTCGGGGTGTTCATAGAGCTCTTTTGTGTAGTAGGGGATGATTGATAATTAGTGGTGTCATGCTAAGACATGATGTTAGGTGGGAGAGAATTATGAATTGAAGATTGTCTTGGAACTATGATCATCAACTTGCAGTCAACAGAGGTTGTTCTTTTGAGGTCTTTGGTTAGGTGTCATCTTAAGAGATAAATGAGAACTAAGAGAAGTATTGTTAAGTGTAACGATTGAGGAATTAATTGTCTATCAGTTCGAGAATTGCGCGGACGCAATTGTTTTAAGGAGGGGAGAATGTGAAACCCCACTTTTCTACTTTAACTCGATTTACATGTTTTATCTCGTTTTGCGTGCATTTGACCTGTTTATGTGCTATATGACCTAAAATGTTATAATTTTGATGTCAATACTCCTAATACGTGCTAAATGTGCATTCATGAAATTTTCATAAAAAACGGGATCAGAAATTTTATCGTCGATTTTCAGTGAATAGTATTTTTGAAACACGTCCGCTAAAATTTTGAAACTGGTCTTTTTAACCCTTCTAGACCTAGACCTAGACCACGGACTTTAATAGACCTGTGTTTGATTAAAACGGTTTTAAAATCGGCTTAAGAATTTATTAGGGTTTTTACACCGACTTTTGCGAAAATCGAGTTTTAAACCGACTCGGGTGAAAGTGTTTGATTGTAAAACTTCTTGTCACCTAAAAATAACCTACTTGAGTTAGCTTGGGTGTTGAATAATTGTTTTGAACATTGGTGATCAAGAAAATGCATTTAAAGTCAAGAAAATACTAAAAATAATTAGTTACCACATTGACTTTCTTTAATTTATTTGACCTTTGTTTAATATATTATCAACACACATTAAAAACAAAGCAAAACACCACCAAAAACACACACAAAACCGTGGCTCCTTGGAGGAGAAAGATGAAGGCATTTTCAAAGCATTTTTCTCATAGATTTTGCATTTCAAAGCCGAATTGAGTGATTCAAAGCTTGATTTCACTTGTTTGGCATCCATTCTACACATTTCTTGCATCAAAACACATCAAAGGTGAGAGAAAAATTCTAGATCTCAAAACTCATATTTTATGTTTATGCGTATAAATGATTATTGAACCTTTAGAATGTTAATATGATGTTAGATTATTGCTCCTTGCATGCTAGGGATCATTTAGCTGTAATACTACGAGTTTTTATCGGTTGTAGCATAATTTTTATTTTTCAGGTATTTAAATTTGATTAATTTGTTCAAAGTTGATTAAATTGAGTTGTGTTGATTGGAATCGATTGCCGTCGATTTCTAAAAGTTTGTTAATTACGTGGTAGCGCCGTTGTAATGCCGAATTTTTGATTGTGATGTTCGTGCCAAAATCCAGAAATTTCAGCCATGACATCTTAGGGTTTTAGGGTTATTGGGCATGATTTTGATGTGTTTTGGTTGGTTTCCGAGGGGGCTAATGTAGTTGATTGAATGGGTGAGTGATAGAAACTGATTTGGCAATGGTTGGGTTTGTAGATTGTAAGTTATGAGTTTGTGAGGTGTAGGTTGTCATTGTTTAATTTCTTGAACGATGTCTTTAGATGATTGGGTGGCGTGTGAGTGTTGAATGGTGAGTTGTTGATGAGTAATTTAGGGTTTAATTGTGTATATAATGCTTGTCCGGTTAGATGACCTACTTTGTCATCTAACTAAGTTATTGTTGCTTAAATGATAATTGATGCTATCAATGATGAATAATTGATGATTGATTGATGATTGATTGATGACTGATTGATGATTGATGATGATTATGGAGTCTTGGTATGTGTGTGCCACCTCTCGGGCAGCGTTGGGCTGTCGGGTTGATAACGGCATGACTGCCAGAGGCTACCCCCAGCTCGCATGACGGAGGTGTCATGGAGGGAGGGGCTAGTGAGGTACCTCGGGTGCGTGAGTAATGGGGAGTTATAAGAAGAACGGTTGAGATCGTGATGGCGTTTGGAGCTACACCAAATAGAGTATCCTTTATTGAATGGTTATATAGTTATGTGATGATAATGTTATTGTTGTTGTGTGTTTACTTGCTCAAAGGACTAAATCCAAGGAGCATAGTGAATCCTGTCGAGATCTATCGGATCCTCACTGGGCTTATTTATATAAGCCCACTCTCTATTATTGCATGCGTACATGTGTACTTTTGCAGGATTACGGGTACGTGCCTCCTGAAGAGGAGAATGTGGAAAACGTGTCTTACGTGGATGAGTCCTATGTTCCAGAGTCTTATCCATGATGTCGTACATGTTTTATTATCTTGTAAATTAACTTAGTAGACTTTTATCTGCTTTGTAGTTTATAATGTATAAGATGTTGATAAGTTAATGAATTAGTTGATGTTGTCTTAGTAGCCTTTCTTTTGTTTATGATTAGGTTGCTAGATTAGCTCAATATGTTTTTGTATTGTATATTAAGGGTTCATGTATTATGTTGGAACGGAGGCATATAACGAGGAATGTTTATTGTATGATATGGTCATGATGTATGTTATTATGTTATTGAGGAGTTGTTTGTTGTATGGTTTATGGAGTTGAGGTATGATGTCCTTTGGAGGTTGGTTTAGAGCCTCAGTATCCTATTTACTGTCATTATACTGCCGAAATTCTGTTGCATCCTGACTGATTATAGGAGGAGTCGAGTTGGTGCGTGACAGTTGGTGTTTTGAGCTAATGCATGTGCTAAACTTGTGCAAATGCTTGATTATTAGTTGATTTCTAGCCTATATGTGTTGATCAAACCTGTTCTTAGCTTTCTTGGGTGATGAGCATACATGCATATGTGATTTAGTGGTAGATTTATAAGGAATCATATTAATATTGTATGTTAGAGCTTAAAAGAAAGCATTCTGCGCATTATTTTTGCATGACTACTTTGATATAGTAAAAGTTAACGGATGAGACTGATTTTTGGATATGTTATATTAAACTCATAGTAGAACAAACTTTGTGTTTGGTGCATGTTCAAATATTGAGGTTAATATACTATTTTAAACCGATTCTAAAGTTCGGATTCTCGCGTAAGCACTAGACAGTTTGCGCAATCTAATTCTAGAGGTCATATCTCAGTGATTATAGCTCCAAATCGAGTTCCGCTTGATTCTAAACCCATCTACACTTAAGGAACTATGTTTTTGTACAATTTCAGAAATTTTTAAGGACTTAAAGTTGATAACCGAAATGGATAAGTCGTGCATGTGCAGTACAAGTTTTTCCAGTCTTCATATCTAGGTGTTTTATGATTTGCATGTTTAGTTGTTGTAGTCTATCATGTGTGTAACTTGTCTTTATTTCAAGATAAATGTGAATGGTAGTTACATGAACCATTGCATGTGCTTACTTTGTGTAAATCATGAATGTTGGTGTAAGAAAAATATGAAAATATGCTAATTGAACTATTGCATGTGTTAGTTTTACATTGATCTTGCATTATAAGTGAAATTCCAGCCTAGTTGAATAGTTAAAACTTGCCTTTTAGCTTATATATTAAGTGTATGCTATATTTGGGCTTAATCTTGGAATCTAATTTGAATATGATGTTTAACCGTGAACCAATAGTCTAGTGTCTTTGCTAGAATTGTTTCAAGAGCTATGAAATGTTGAAAATAATGCTAATGGTTGGGTAACCTACTTTGTTACCCAACCCTATGTGGTGATTTGCTAATGATTGACTAAATGTGTTAAACATTTATTTGTAATCGGAGGTAACCTACTTTGTTGTCCCCTCTAACTAAACGTGCATATGTGATACGTGACTGAATGCGATAGTTTACTGTCTACTGTTTACCGTTTACTATTTACTCTAACTGTTGTGAGGCATGGTAGCGTCGTATTGCTCTGGGTAGCATCGGACTTGTCAGACAATGCCATGACTACTATGTTCTATCCCCTATCCTACATGGACAGTGATGCTCCATAGGGTGTGGGTATAGGTTTCAGTGACATCCGGATTTCACCTACTATAGTTGGAGTAAAGGGAAAACGGAAGAGTTCATGATGGTGGTATCAGGAGACGGCATCAACACTATTAGCGTACCCTTTTGAAATGTGTTTATAGCTTTGATATTACTTGAGTTAGATGTACTTACTATTTATACATTGTTTTAATGCACGTTTTTGAAAGGGTTTTCAAAGTAAAAATATTTTCCAAAACCTTCCTTTTCCACCCTCCTCAGTGAGTTGGTAGAAACTTACCCTCGTTTGGTAACATTTCAGGTGAAGCTAAGCTCCAAGAGCTTGAAAATGATTTGTGTGCATGATGTGCCTGGATGATGATGCTTGTTATGTTTTCTTTCAAATTATGTTATTGGTGCTATGATGAAGCACTTTGGACATGTGATATGTGATAAACTTATGTTGTTTATTTTGAATGCTTGTGAATTTTGAACTCCATGGCATGCATGTAATTAAGTATTTGGAGTTTAAGGATTTGACTGTATGAAATGTAAAATGCTAGGTGTACCTGTATGGTATAGGTGATTTTTTTCTTGGCCATGTTGTGATTAGGTAGTTTGGATACAGATAGGGATTATCGCGATAATACTGATATGACAATCATTGACTTAGATAGTGTTGACAATGCATCCAATCAAATTTCATTTTCAGAAGAGCTTAGCCTATGGGAATTAGGAGTCAATAATGAAGAAAGGGTGGTCATGGATACCTAAGGAAGATGACAAGCTTACAGAGTATATCAAGGAAAATGGCTTTACCATAAGTTATATTTAAGTGTTATAATAGACAAACAACCATTGCGTTAGGACTCAGTTCTAGGCGGGGTCAGGTTGGGGCATGACACTTTTAGGTGGTATCACTTTATGGATATTAGTGATTGGGCTTTTACAGTCTTCCTTTGCGGATTTAAGAGGAGTGATCCTTTTAAGCCGTGTTATCACGATCCCAAGATTGTTTGTTGTTATTTCTATGGTATCAGAGACTGTATTAGCGAAATTGGGGTCGTGACAGGTGGTATCACAGTATAGCTTGCATAAGCCAGGATAGAACCCTCAATCTGTGGAGCAGATGTTTCAATGTGCACGTCTTGAATGAATGTGTGTGTGACTATTGTGCTAATTGTGTGCTACGTTGAAAGCGAATAAGCATTTGGGCTTCGAATTTCAATCAACCTATCATCTAAATAAATCTAACTTAGCTCATAAACAAGCCCAACCCAAAGCCTTATTAGCCCATTTTTAATTAAAGACCCAATTGCCAAAAAAATATATAAAAAAAGAGATCTTGAATCTTCTTTAAGAAGCTAGAGCTAGCCATTAGAAAAAAAAAAGAGAAGAAAGAGCACAACCATAGGAAAAAGAAAAGGGAAGAGAAGGAAGGAAAGGGAAAGAAGACAAAGAAGAAGAAGAGAAAAGAATCCAAGCCTATCATAGCCAAATTCTTGCATTTTTAGCATGTCCAAGGTGAGGGGTTCAATTCTATTGCAATATGGTGTTGTTAATTTGTTGGTTTTGTAGTTGTCTTGAAGTAAATGGTTGATCAATGAGCTATATTTGTATGCCTAGCTAATTATCTTGCAAGTAGAGTAATCTTTTGAGTTTAGTTGCTTTTTTAATCATAGATAGCAAGTAGTTGGTTTGTTGTCCAAAGAACTTGAATCATGCTTAATGATTATAGTTCTTGTGTTTGTTTAATTGTCTAAAAGAAGGTATTGAACATTGTACAAGCCAACATGTTCAAGCTAAAATCTAAAATGTAAGAGAATAGCACAAGGAATGACATATTTGTGAGTGTGTGTATGTTGCCTTGAATCTACCCAGCGCCGACAGTCCCTTTGTCAACGCCGAGGGTACTTCTAGCCTGTGGCAGCTACCTTGGTAGCTAGCTGCTGGCGAATTCTTCCCTCTCCCCTCTTGTGCAAAATAATGTGTTCTTATATGGAAGCTTGAACAAGATTGCTTTTGGTTCGCTTTGGCTATGAAGTTTTAATGGAAATATTATTAGTTTATAGTTGTTAATTAGTAATTGTTAGATTATAGTTAAGCTAGTGTAATGTACAAGTTGTTAGCTTAGTAGGAAAGATGAGTACATGAGTTAGAACCTTATTAAAGAAGTGAATGTTTTGAAAGTGTCTTTGCTTGAAAGTAATATTTGAACCTTAGTGGGACTTAACTTTTGTTAGCTTTAATCTTGAAAAAGGAATACCTTTAGATTGAAGTAATAACTAGATTTAAGTTAAGTAGACTTGAACTAGTTTCGAATGCAAGTTGTTAACTAATGTAAGTGAAGGAAGACATCACAACTTATGATCTTGTGTTAGTTAGATTAACTGTACTTGAATTTAATTGCATCAAACTCTAGTGCACTAGTAAAACAACTCTTTCTTGTCTTGTAAAGCTATCTTTTGTTCTTAACTTTCAGTTGCTAAGTCAGAAGCTTTTAACTCTAAGATGTTGCTAGATATAAGCTAAATTATTGTTGAACTTCAGCTAGTTGATCCATGGTTAACAATAGTTCCTTTCATCGTATCTATTCTATTGAATTATTCCTACCTTATGTGAGATAACTTTATATGTAAACTAAAAGCTCTAGTGATTGGTTGATTTACTATAAATAAAGTGTTTAACTTGGATTCATGGAAGTGTAATGGAATGTGAAAGATAGTTGTTAAATAGTTTATAGTTAGTTATTGTTATTAGTCACCAAGTTAATCATTTGATATGCGCTATTGTTCCACCTATTAATATTTGATTACTTGAATGATTACTTGGGCTTTTCTCACTACATATTTGACTTATATAAGGTGTTCTTGTATGGAAGTTTGAGCAAGATTGTTTTTGGTAGGCTTTGGCTATGAAGTTTTAATGGAAATGTTATTAGTTTGTAGTTGTTAATTAGTAATTGTTAGATTATAGTTAAGCTAGTATAGTGTACAAGTTGTTAGCTTAGTAGGAAAAGGGAGTACATAAGTTAGAAGCTTATTAAAGAAGTGAATGTTTTGAAAGTGTCTTTGCTTGAAAGTAATATTTGAACCTTAGTGGGACTTAACTTTTATTAGCTTTAATCTTGAAAGAAGAATACCTTTGGATTGAAGTAATAACTAGATATAAGTTAAGTAGAGTTGAGCTAGTTTCTTATTCAAGTTGTTAACTAATGTAAGTGGGGGAAGACATGACAACTTATGATCTTGTGTTAGTTGGATTAACTGTACTTGAATTTAATTGCATCATACTTTAGTGCACTAGTAAAACAACTTTTTCTTGTCTTGTAAAGCTATATTTTGTTCTTAACTTTCAGTTGCTAAGTGAGAAGCTTTTAACTTTAAGATGTTGCTAGATATAAGATAAATTATTGTTGAACTTGAGCTAGTTGATCTATGGTTAACAATAGTTGTTTTCATTGTATCTATTCCATTGAATTACTTCTACCTTATGTGAGATAACTTTATATGTAAACTAAAAGCTCTAGTGATTGGTTGATTTACTATGAATAAAGTGTTTAACTTGGATTCATGGATGTGTAATGGAATGTGAAAGATAGTTGTTAAATAATTTATAGTTAATTATTGTTATTAGTCACTAAGTTAAGCATTTCATATGCGCTATTGTTCCACCTATTAATATTTGATTACTTGAATGGTTACTTGGGTTATGTGTTAATTTGAAGTATATTAGTGATTGTCTAATTCCTATTGTTTATGTGTTGAGGACATTCTGAAGGAAATCCTTGAGACTATCTCTTGGAATTCCACAAGGATCAACTCGTTATACATAATAATTGGCAATTTTAAATCCGAGAATTAGGATTACATGTTCGAACGATTCGTGGTAGTGTTATGGAATTGCCCAACGGAATCGTCTAGCTCATCCTACTTCGCACGCGAACAAGGATGAAAGAGGATGAGGCTATAATTTTCAGAGAAAGGGTTTTTTTTTTTTCTTGTTCCTACGTTTTCAGAAAAATGATATATGTCAATCATTTTTAATTTGAAAACCCTACATGGCCCTTCTTATAAAGACCATGTGGGCTAGGCTCTTCAAAAGGCCAACTCCCAAAATAGTTTTTAAAAAAACCCAATCTTTTAATGTGGATTTTCATAAAGCGCACAACGATTCAAATTAAATCACTATTTAATTTAAATCAATCAGCCTAGGATTTAATTGATGAATCATAAATCTAGTGCTAGCTAGAAATTGTCAAATAATTAAATCCACGACTTAATAATAATAATAATTAGATAATATTTAATTCTTAATTAAATATTAATCACAAATAATATTTAATTCTCAATTAAATATTGATTATAATTAGGCCGTCTCTCTAATTAAATCAGTTATTCTTTTGCATAACTTCATAGGTTCAAACTTAAGTCAGTAGCATAATGACTATCCTTACACTAATCGAAGATACCATCTAGCAATGGTTTCCGATGACCGAATAAGCTGAATAGGTGCAATGCAACATTCAACGAACCTCGGTACAATGGTGAATTCCCTATGACCTTCGCTGTTTTGAAATAACCCTAGGGACATGGTTAACTGTCAAATCCCTAATTAATTACTTCATGTCAAATTTCAATCCTGTCATGACACATCATGACTTACCCTCGTGACTCATCACGAGATGTGCTTTGGCCAAAGACTTTCTGATTTGAAATTATTCGAAACACCATTCTCCAAATACCCGGAGCTGTCAATCCCATCTTGACTCACACATTGACTTCTCCGGCACTTGCCCATACCCAGTAACCTTCCGTTACCAGATTAGAAATCTAGGTAGTTCGGCACCTAAGCATGAGGAGTAATCTGTAAGTCTGCATGGCAGTCTCAGGTCAGAGGGAACATGTCTACCACATGTACCACGAGCTATCCTTAGACAGTAGGGTACATACCATGCTCGTAGAGAGAGTCGTGTTCAGTGAACATGTTTCCACATGTCACCTGTTTATCGTACCGGTGTCCCAATACCCATTGGTCATGAGGATGACCAACCAATGCAACAAACAATAACCTATACTCGATGAAATTGTCTTCTCAATACCAGATTCATCATTTGGTTACGAACAAAGTTTAAGAATGACCAAAATCAACCCTCATTCATATGATTCCATAAAGTCATTCTAAGGACTCCATCATGATCAATCAAAGGTAAAAGAAGATGGACGATGTGATGTAATGGCCAAATATTATTAATAGAACAATAATCCACATACAAATTAATTTGCCAGCTATACTCGATGACTGACTTTAGGACACAATTCCTAACGCATTCTACTTTGTTGTCCTCATTTATGTGTCTATAGAATATTTGTTACACGTGTTCTCTTGTGTGTATCGAATCGTGGTTGCATAAACATATTGTTCAGTGTGGATGTGTTGGGCATTCACTAGTCGGCAACGAGCTTGCCAGTTGGTGTTCAGCCTCCGTGCTTTATTCTCTCAGTTGACTAGTCCAAAGATTGCCAGGGGGTGTTGGGTCATTGGATTATCGGGGTACATCCAAAGTACCCCACTGAAGTGAATGGGGATTTGCCAGCATTATATCGTGATCATAGTTCGTGATTGTGGCTCGTGGCTTGTGGATCGAGATTGTGACCATGAAATTGGAGTGATAGGGGTATCGAATCGTATCCTTTACATATGTGTATTATATTGCTTCATGTGTATAATGGATTTACTTGTTTTATAGTGAACTTTCGTGATTGCTTTCTAGTTTTGAACCTTGAATGAAAACGTGAAACTTAAGTTACTACAGAATAATTATTTGAACTACTAGTAGTATCTAACTTTCATGTATCAACTGTTTATCTTTTTTTGCTCTATATTGCTAGCTTCTCATTTGCATTGCGCAAAAACATTTTTGAAAACACCCCGTTTATCTCCCCCCTGACTGAGCAAGTTGTAGCTTACCCTGTTTTCTTTACCATTCCAGGTCGTTCGATTCTGGAGCCTAGAAGTAGGAAGTGCTTGTGGATTTGCAGGTGATGATTGCATTGAGGAGTTGTGTATTAGAGATTGTGTATTTAATATTAGTGATGAAGTTTTTATAATATATTTTATTAGAAATTTGTAATGATATGTAATGAACTAGAATTGTAAAGTCAGGTTTAAAAGTTACTGTATGTTTGTGGTTGCAAAGTTGTGTGTTGACATAGGTTTGGATTGACGTAAAACAAGGGAAACTCTATCCGTTTTCTCTCGTTTTTCGTGGCCTCGGGTTTTGGATCGGGGTCCCGAGTCCGTGAGGGATCAAGGCATTACACTTTGAATATTTGACCAAGTCTTCCACCTAGGCATTATAGATATACATATAATATAGCATATAAAAAAAGAAAAAATAGGTGTAGGCCGACCTTAAAGAGAGAGAAAAAAGAGTTTAAATGCAAGTGTATTATGTTAGTGTATTGTAGTAGCTTTTGTCATAAGAAGTAAATTGCCAAGTGTCCTCTTAAGCTTAGCTTTAGTGCCAAGTGTATTCTTCATGCAAGAGCTAGCTAACCTTTTAGTTACATATAAACTAACTAGTACTAATTCTTAGTTACATACAACTAACTAACACAATTCTAGCTACAAATAAACTAACTAGTAAAACTATTAGTTAGAAACAAACTATTGGTGATACAAACTAGGCATTTAACATAAACCACATTATAGACACACCTAACCATCATAATATTACACACAACACAAAATAAATAGAGAGAGAGAGAGAGAGAGAGAGGGTGGAGTGGACGACCGAAGCAAGGAAGAAAGAGAAGGAAAGAAAAGAAAGAGAAGTGAAGGAAAGAATGCAGGACAAGGCTTGGTCTAGCTTCAATCTTTGCCATTCTTGCTTCATTTTTCTTGAATCTACAACCAAGGTGAGGGGTTTAAATTGTTTTCAAAGGCTTTCCAAAGTTTCATAGCATGTTGTTGAGTTATATGGCCATGCATGTGTTATTCTTGGTTGATATTGCAAGAAAGTTGTGAATGTTGGTGTTTTGAGCTAATGCATGAGCTAAACTTGTGTAAATGCTTGATTATTAGTTGATTTCTAGCCTATACATGTTGATCAAACTTGTTCTTAGCTTGCTTGGGTGATGAACATGTTGGATTATATGCCCTAAATGCCAATTTTAGGACATAATAATTATATTATTTATTTAATGTAGGCAGTTTATTTAAATATTATTAATGCGATTAACTATTTAAATAAAAGTCTTTAGAATAATATTCATAGATTCTATCCTTAAGGGTAAGGATATGATTGACAGAATTTATATTCATGAATATATTCTAAAATAGTTACCGATCATAGGATGAATTAATTGGGTGTTAATTTATCCGGAAAGATCAGATTACAGTCTATCATCCAAATAATATGAGATATTGATTTGGATGATTAGTCTCATATCGTAAGGATAGATGTATAAGTGCTTGTTGAGAACAAGTGACTGGACATGACCGCTAGTACAACAAATTACATAGAATGGTCAATAATTCATTTTACAGTCTAATAGTACAATTAGTCCTCAGACCTGAAACTCCACGATTATTTGTGTTAGGGATAACGTAATCTACTAGTGCAATAAAGCTAGTACTTATCAAGGATTGAATAATGTACTCAGTGGTTACAATCTATTACGGCATGGAGATAGGTGTGTGTAGATATGGAATCTGTCAATTAAGGATCCTATGACATCTATTAATCAAGTAACTAGAAATCCTTGGCCGACGTAGAATAGTGGAAGTCGTTCCACGGATTATTCATGAGTTACTGATTAAATAGATTTGGACATATGATTGAGTAATAGAGTTTGACGACCCTATCCATAACTCTTATTCAGTCGAGATAATCTAGACATAAGGAATTGATTGCATGATTGTTACTAAGGGTTTGTAGAATTTACACTTCATCATTAGTTGGATAGTCATGATATACTGGTAGGTATCACTCACGACTTGCGAGAATTAAATTAGAAGAGTTCTAATTAAATATTAATTAGATTAATATTATTTCACTGCCAATTAATTATGAACCGGAGAGGTCACACACAAAAGGAATTTGCAAATTAATTAGATTAGAGAAAAGATTAAATTAATTTTAGGATTGTCCTAATATTAATTTAATTGGGCTCATAGTGTAACGCCCCAACTTGACCTCTCCTACAATCAGTCAAGACGGAACGGAATTTCGACAGTATAACGACTCTAGCTTGGATACCGATGCTCTAAACCAACCTCTTTATAACTCATACAACCAACTCCACAAACAATTCAACAAGTAACAACACAACCATAATATACATTAAACATTCTTTTACCATTGCATCCATAGGTTATACGCCTCCGTTCCAACATCATACATTTACTATATAACATACATTCCCCAAAATAGATTATAACCAATCTAACAACCTAATCATGTTCCAAAACAAGACCACTAAACTAGCAACATTTAATCCTTTATCTTTACAACATCTTATACATCATAAACTTCTAAGTAAATACAAAACAACTAGTCTTAATATACAAGATAACAAAAGAGTACAACATCTCAGATATCAAGGACAAGACTCTGGTACATAGGACTCATCCATATATGGCACATTCTCAGCTTCTTGAGGCACGTACCCATAATCTTGTTCAATATCACCTATATGCATGCAATAATTGAGAGTGAGCTTATATAAAACAAGCCCAGTGAGGATTCGATAGATCTCTTAACAGTATTTACTATATTCCTTGGAAATCATCCTTTGAGCAGTAAACACATAATAATCATCAATAACAACATAAGAACATCAATAATAATAACCAATCAATAAAGGATACTCTAGATGGTGTAGCTCCAAACGCCATCACGATCTCAATCATTCTTCTTATAACTCCCCATTACTCACACACCCGAGGTACCTCACTAACCCCTCCCTCCATGGCACCTCCACCATGCGAGCTGGGGGTAGCCTATGATAGTTATGCCGTTATCAACCTGACAGCCCGACGCTGCCCGAGAGGTGGCACACACATACCAAGACTCATGACAATAATAATAATCATTCATATCTCAGGAGGACAACAAAGTAGGTTGACTATCTCCCGGCTTCATCAATAATCAATAATCAATTAATAACATTTCAACAACATATCATCAATTAAATAATTAACAACTCAACAACTAAGTTAGATGACAAAGTAGGCCGTCCAACTAAGTATGCATTTAACCACTCAACCAAACCCTCATCTAATCAACAACAACCCATAATTCAACCACTCAAACATTACCCAAACAACTAAAGACATTATTTCAACATTTAAAAAAAGACAACCCAAACTTCTAAAAGTCATAACTTACAATCTACTAACCCAATGACCTCCAAACTAGTTTCTATCACTTACCCACTCAAGCAACTATATTATCCCCCTCGGAAACCAACCACAATTAAGCCCAACAGCCCTCAAACCTCAATGCACCATGGCTAAAATTTCTGGACTTTCACCTCAACATCACAATCAAAATTTCGGCATCACAACATTACTACCACGTATTTAACAAACTTTTACAAGCTAACAGCAATCGATTCCAACCACCACAACTTCAAATATTCAACAAATAGCCAACAACTCAATTTTAATACCCAAAAAATAAAAATTCATGCTACCACAGTTCAAAACTGCTATAAACCCATATAATCAATCCTTAGCATCTACTAAGAAATAATATAACATCAATTTAACATTTCAACTGCTAAAAATTTGATTATATGAATTAACATAAAAATGACATTTTGAGATCTAGAATTTTTCTCTCACCTTTGATATTATTTGATGCAAGAGTGGTGTAGAATCGATGCCCAACAAGTGCAATCAAACTTTGGTTCAAGTTTATTGGCTTTGTATTACAATTTCTATGAGAAAATTTGATAAAAAATAAAGCAAAAATGGCTCCTATAGTTTCGGCCATGTATGTGAGTTTTGAGTGTGTTTGAGCTTTGTTTTATGAGCTATTTTTAGTATATTATGCATATATAAGGCAAGTCAACAAAATAATGCAAAGTCAAAGTTGATTCATTTAGTCTTTTAATTGTTTTTCTAGTCTTTTAATTTAGTTTCTTGACTATTTTTGCTCACAACATGCAATTGACACTTAGACTAATTTAAGTAGAATATTTTTGGGTGACAACAATTTTCTCATGCAAAGACTTCCACCTTACTCGGTTAAAAATGCGATTTTTGTAAAAGAAAGTGTAAAAATTTTTAAAATTCCAAAGCAGACTTAAAATCCGTTTTAATCAAACACGTGTCTATTAATATCCGAGGACTAGGTTTTAAAACATTTAAAACACCCGTGTAAAATTTTTAGCGGACGTGTGTTCAAAATACTATTCACAAAACTGTCAATAAAATTTTTGATGCCGTTTTTTATAAAAATTTCATGAACGCACACATAGCATGTAATAGGAATATAAATCACAGAATTAGCACATTCTAATTCATATAACACATAAACAGGTCAAAACACGTAAATCAAGGCAAATATGAAAATATGGGGTCTCACATTCTCCCCTCCTTAAAGAAATTTCGTCCTCGAAATTCTTACTTGCTGTACAGAAAAGATATGGATACTGCTGCTGTATCTGATCTCGCCTCTCCCAAGTAGCTTCATCAATTCTATGATGCTTCCACAACACTTTAACCATCGAAATCTTCTTCGACCTCAACTCCCGTTCCATCTGATCAAGAATACGAATGTTCCGCTCATCATAAGTCAAATTCTCGTGAAGCTGTAACCGCTCTGGCTCTAGAATATGAGAAAGATCCGGATTATATTTTCGCAAATTAGACACGTGAAAAATATGTGGACATTAGAGAAGTTCTCCGGTAAAGCCAACCGATATGCTAACTTGCCAACCCTTCCGGTAATCTTAAACGGCCCTGTAAACCTCGGACTCAGCTTACCACATTTACTATAATGAGCAAACCCCTTTCGAGGAGACAATTTCAAGAAAACCTGATCCCCGAATACAAACTCCAAATCCTGACGACACTTATCAGCATAACTCTTGTATCTGCTCTGCACTGTAAGCATTCTCTGCCTGATCAACTAAACATTCTCAATCTTCTCTAGAAGCTCTAGCATGATATGTAAGACCCCATATTTTACTTTATCTCGATTTGCGTGTTTTACCTCATTTTGCGTGAATTAACCTGTTTATGTGCTATATGACTTAGAATGTGCTAAATATGTGATTAATACTCCTAATACATGCTAAGTGTGCATTCATAAAATTTTCATCAAAAACGGAATTATAAATTTTATCGTCGGTTTTGGTGAATAGTATTTTGAACACCTGTCTGCTAAAATTTTTACAGGGGTGTTTTAAATGTTTTAAAACCTAGTCCTCGGGTATTAATAGACCCGTGTTTGATTAAAACGGATTTGGAATCGGTTTTGGAATTTTAAAGATTTTTACACTTTCTTTTGCAAGAAAACGAGTTTTAAGCCGACTCGGGTGAAACTGTTTTAATGTAAAGCTCTTTGTCACCTAAAATATATTGTCTAAAATTAGTTTAAGTGTTAAATTAATAGTTGAGCAAGAAATACTCAAGAAATGAATTAAAAGACTAGAAAATAGAATTAAAAGACTAATAAAATCAACTTTGACTATTTTCATTTGTTGACCATTTCATGATATATCATCAACACACACTTGCAAAGCACAAACACATCCTCAAAAAAACACACATAGCTGAGAGTTTCAAGGGAGAAAAGAGAAAGAAATTTCAAAGGTTTTCAAAGCAAATTTTCGTAGAAAAACCTAGTTTTTGTCGATAGTTTTTCGTGCCGAGTTGGATTCCGCTTGTTGGGCATGCATTGCACAGATATCTAGGCTTGTTTTGCATCAAAGGTGAGAGAAAAATTCTAGATCTCAAAAGTTATTTTTTATGTTTTTGCATAGAATTGATTATTGGACCGTTAGAATGTTAATTTGAGGTTATATTATTGCTCAGTGCATGCTAGGGATCGTTTATGTGTATTACTATGAGATTTGAATCATTGTAGCGAAATTATTTATTTTCGGGTATTTAAAATTGATAGATTGGCCATTTGGTGATTATCATGAGTTGTTGTTGTTGGAATCGATTGTCGTCGATTTCTAAAAGCTTGTTAATTACGTGGTAACGCCGTTATAATGCCGAATTTTCAATTGTGATGTTTGGCAGAAAATTCAGAAATTTCAGCCTACGTGCATTGAGGTTTTAGGGTTGTTGGGCTTGATTTTGATGTCTCTTGGTTGGTTTCCAAGAGGGCTAATGTAATTGATTGAATGGGTGAGTGTTAGAAACTGATTTGGAGTGGTTTGGATTAGTAGAATGTAAGATATGATTATTTGAAGTTTAGGTTGTCTTTCTTTAAATTGTTGATTAAAGCCTTTAGATGATTGGGTGGTGTTTGAGTGATTGAACTGTGAGTTGTTGATGGTTAGATTAGGGTCAGATTACGTGTTTAATGCATGTTAAGTTGGATGGCCTACTTTGTCATCTAACTTAGTTGTTTGTTGTTTAATTAATTACTTGATGTTATATTGATGGCAATTGATGATAAATGATGATTATTGATGATTATTGAATGATGATTGATGAACCGGGAGATAGACAATTCTGCTAGATTGTCCTCCTGTGAATGATTGATGTTTAATTTTATTGCTGAGTCTTGGTATATGTGTGCTACCTCTCGGGCAGCATCAGGCTGTCGGGTTGATAACGACATGACTACTAGAGACTACCCCAAGCTTGCATGATAGAGGTGTCATGGAGGGAGGAGCTAGTGAGGTACCTCGGGTGCGTGAGTAATGGGGAGTTACAAGAAGAATGGTTGAGATCGTGATGGCGTTTGGAGCTACACCAATTAGAGTATCCTTTATTGATTGGTCATTATAGTTATGTGTTTATATTGTTATTGATGTTTTATTGCGTGTTTACTGCTCAAAGGATTATTTCCAAGGAGTATAGTAAATACTGTTAGAGATCTATCGGATCCTCACTGAGCTTGTTTATATAAGCTCACTCTCTATTATTGCATGCATACAGGTGTTATTGAGCAAGATTACGGGTACGTGCCTCCAGAAGGGGATAATATGCTGTATGTGGACGAGTCCTATGTGCCAAAGTCTTGTCCTTGATGTTTGAGATGTTGTACACTCTATTATCTTCTATATTAAACTAGTTGTCTTTTATTTACTTTGTAGTTTATGATGTATAAGTTGTAGTAAAGATAATCAACTAGTTGATGCTAACTTAGTAGTCTCTCTTTTGACTATGATCGGGTTGCTAAGTTGGTTTATAATCTATTTTGATATGTATGTTAAAGTTAACGTTATATTAGAACGGAGGCGTATAACTAAAAATGATTATTGTATAATATGGTTATGTCATATTGTGAAACCCCACTTTCCTGCTTATCTCGTTTTACGTGCTATACCACGTTTTGCGTGCATATGATCTGTTTATGTGCTATAGGACCTAGAAAGTTATAATTTTGATGTCAGTACTCCTAATACGTGCCAAATGTGCATTCATGAAATTTTCATCAAAAACGGGATCAGAAATTTTATCGTCGTCTTTTAATGAATAGTGTTTTGGACGCACGTCCGCTAAAATTTTGAAACTGGTCTTTTTAACCCTTCTAGACCTAGTCCACGGACTTTAATAGACCTGTGTTTGATGAAAACAGTTTTAAAATCGACTTAAGAATTTATTAGGGCTTTTACACTGACTTTTGCGAAAATCGAGTTTTAAGCCGACTCGGGTGAAATTGTTGGATTGTAAAACTTCTTGTCACCTAAAAATAATTTACTTGAGCTAGCTTGGGTGTTGAATAAATGTTTTGAACTTTGGTGATCAAGAAAATACAATTAAAGTCAACAAAACACAAAAATACTAATTTAAACTAACTTTGACTTTATTTAATTGTTGACCAAATAAGCTTATATCACCAACACACACTCACAAAGCACAAACACACCCACAATTACACACACATTGCCGAGAGGGAGAAGGAGAAAAAGGCCAAAGAGATTTCAAAGCTTTTCAATCCATTTTTTCAAAGAAAAACTTGGTTTTTGTCCGTAGAACTTCGCACCGACTTGGATTCTGCTTGTTGGGCACGCACTTCATGCATTCCTAGGCTTATATCGCATCAAAGGTGAGAGAAAAATTTTAGATCTCAAAATGTCATTTTTATACTTTTGCTCATAAATGAAAATTTAACCGTTAGAACTAAAATCTGATAATAGATTATTGCTCCTTGCATGCTAGGGATCATTTTGATGCAATACTACGAATTTCTGTCAGATGTAGCATAATTTTTATTTTTCGGGTATTTAATTTTGATTAAAATGTTCAAAGTTGAATTAAATGAGTTGTGTTGATCGAAATCGATTGCCGTCGATTTCTAAATACTTGATAATTACGTGTTAGCGCTGTTGTAATGCCGAATTTTCGATTACATTTCTCGTGGAAAAATCCAAAAAATCCAGCCAAGACATCCTAGGGTTTTAGGATTATCGAGCATGAATTGGAGGTGATATAGTGGATTTCTGAAAGGGCTAATGTAGTAGGTTGAATGGGTGAGTGATAGAAACTGATTTGGCAATGTTTGGGTTAGTAGAATGTAAGTTATGAATTTTTGAAGTTTAGGTTGTCATTCTTTAATTTCTTGAACGATGCCTTTAGATGATTGGGTTGTGTTTGAGTGTTGAATGGTGAGTTGTTGATGAGTAATTTAGGGTTTAATTGTGTTTATAATGCATGTCCGGTTAGATGGCCTACTTTGTCATCTAACTAAGTTATTATTGTTTAAATGATAATTGATGCTATCAATGATGTATAATTGATGATTGATTGATGATTGATTGATGATTGATTGATGATTGATGATGATTATGGAGTCTTGGTATGTGTGTGCCACCTCTCGGGCAGCGTTGGGCTGTCTGGTTGATAACGGCAAGACTGCCATAGGCTACCCCCAGCTCGCATGACGGAGGTGTCATAGAGGGAGGGGCTAGTGAGGTACCTCGGGTGCGTGAGTAATGGGGAGTTATAAGAAGAACGGTTGAGATCGTGATGGCGTTTGGAGCTACACCAAATAGAGTATCCTTTATTGATTGGTTATATAGTTATGTGATGATAGTATTATTTATGTTATTGTGTGTTTACTGACTCAAATGATTATTCCAAGGAGTTTAGTAGACCTTGCTCGAGATCTATCGGATCCTCACTGGGCTTATGTATATAAGCTCACTCTCTATTATTGCATGCTTACAGGTGTTGCAGAGTCGGATTACGGGTACGTGCTTCCTGAGGAGGAAAATGTACTTTACGTGGACGAGTCATATGTTCCTGAGTCTTATCCATGATTCTATGTTGTTTAATGTCATGTACATTAGCTTAGTAGACTTTTATATGCTTTATGGTTCTTATTGTAATAGATGTTGAAAAGATGATGATCCAAATGATGTTAACTTAGTGGCTTTCTTTTGTCTATGGTTAAGTTGTTAGATGGGTCTCAACTTATTTTTGAAATGTATGATAAGGTTGAGGTATTGTATGTTATGTTGGAACGGAGGCAGATAACGAAGACTGATTATTGTATATTACGGTTATGTTGTGTGTTGTTATGCTGTTGAGGAGTTGTTGTTTGTATGGTTATAGAATTGGATGATTAATGTTATTAATGAGGTTGGTTTAGAACCTCGATAATCTATTTACTGTCGTTATACTGCCGAAATTCCGTTGCGTCCTGATTGATTGTAGGTGGGGTCGAGTTGGGGCGTGACATTTAAGTGGCATCAGAGCGCATGTTAGTTGTCAGCCGGGGTATTCTTGGAATGTGGGTAAAGGTCTTAGCATGAAATATGTATGAAAAGAAAGAAAAGTGAAATATGTATTGGTATGATTAAATGATTAAGTGATTATGTGATTTAAGTGCTTATGTGATTATGTGATCAATTTGTTTATGTGATTAAAACTTATGTGATCTATGTGCTTTATATGAGTTTGTTGTTTATGTGTTAAAAGTTGTATATAACCTGTTTACGTGCTATAACCTGTGCTAACTCTTTGATTAGTACGATGGCCGGTAGACCGAGGACTCGTGGTATGCCCGAGATTGTAGATGAGGTCCCTGGTAATGTGGCACAGGGCAGTGATAGGGGTGATGTCAGGTTAGGGGCAGCAATGGATCGGATTGCAGATTTGATGGCTGGGCAGGCCCAGTTGTTAGCGGGTCAGGCTGCTCAGACTCAGGCGTTGCAGGCTCAGATACAGAGTGTACAGGGTGGTAATCACGGTCGAGGTACTATGAAGGAGTTTCTGGGGTACTATCCTCCTAGATTTCAGGGAGAGCCTGATGATAGGAAGGCCGAGTCGTGGATTAGTAAGTTAGAGAAAATTTTTGATTCTCTCGGGTACACTGATGAGAGGAAGGTGACTTGTGCTGTCTATTTGCTTGATGATGAGGCTGAGGAGTGGTGGCGCACTCTGAGAGCCAGTTGGGAGACCCGGGGTGTTCTGTATGTTTGGGATGCCTTTCTGACTGCTTTTAGGGATAAGTATGTCCCGAGGGTTGCACGGGAGAGGAGAGAGGCTGAGTTCTTGTCTTTGGTACAAGGGGATTCTACTGTGGCTCAGTATGAGGCTACATTAACTAGGTTGTCCCGGTATGCACCAGAGTTTGTAGCTGTGGAGGAGAGGAAGACCCGTAGATTCATGTTGGGATTGAGACCCGAGATTCAGGATGCAATGGCTCTGAATCGCTATGATATCTTCACTGAGGCTTTTGATGCAGCTTCTAGGTTAGAGAAGATGAAAGGGGATCAGATTGTCTCCAGTCAGCCTATTAAGAGGCCGTATCAGCCACAGGGCCAGCAGGTTATATATAGGCCTCCAGTACAGCAGGTTGTCTATAGGCCACCAGCCCAGCAGGGTTCTTATAGGCCACAGGGTCAGCAGAGTTACTATCGGCCTCAGTTTTAGCAGAGGCCATATCAGGTTCAGACTCAGTATAAGCCAGCCCAGTCTCAGGGTCAGTACAGGCCTAGTATGGTGAGACCTCAGCAGCAGGCTGTATCAGCTGCTTCTTCATCTTCTAGTTCTTCTAGGGGCAGTGTTAGTGCCACATCATCGCAGTGTAATTACTGCAAGCGCCCAGGGCATGTGGAGTCCGACTGGAGGGTAAAGGCAGGGACATGTTTGGGTTGTGGTAGCAGCGAGCATAGGGCGAAGGATTGCCCTAGATATGCGAGGACTGAGGGTCGGGCAGCGACTCAGGGTTACCAGGGTAGGCCTACGGGCAGTGTACCACAGCAGCAGCGGGTTCAGGCTCGGGCTTATGCAGTTGATATGGAAGAGATGCCTGAGGAGACTGCAGTGGTGGAAGGTAACTTCCTTATACTTGATCAACTTGTTAAAGTGTTGATTGATTCTGGTGCTACGCATTCTTTCATTACTCCTACTTGTGTGCAACGTGTTAAATTGCAACTTGAAAGATTGCCTTATGTGGTTGAGATTAGTACCTCTTTGACTGATAAGTATGTTACTGGCTTAGTATGTAAGAATTGTATAATACATGTTAAGGGGCATAATTTTCCTTCGGACCTTATTTTATTTCCTATCCGGGGGTATGATGTTATTCTGGGTATGGATTGGCTTTCTAAGTATGATGCCCAGTTGAACTGTAGAACCAAGGTAATACAGTTTCGCTTGCCGGATCAGCCAGTATTAGAGGTAGCAGGTAACCGGGGTGCTAAGACGAGTTTTGTTATCTCAGCAACTAAAGCCGTTAAGTTGGTGAGTAAGGGGTGTTCGTGTTATCTAGCTTATTTGATTAACAAGCCATCTGATAAGCTACAGCTAGAGGAAGTCCCTATTATCCGGGAATATCCTAATGTATTTCCCGAGGAGTTGCCAGGATTGCCGCCAGAGAGGGATATAGAGTTTGTGATTAATCTTGTTCCCGGTACTCAACCTATTTCTAAATCGGCGTACCGGATGGCACCAGCTGAGTTGAAGGAGTTGAAGACTCAGTTACAGGAGTTATTGAAGAAATGATTCATTCAGCAGAGTTCTTCACCTTGGGGAGCTCTTGTTTTATTTGTGAAGAAGAAGGATGGTACTTTGAGATTGTGTATTGATTACCGTGGTTTGAATCAGGTGACCATCAAGAATAAATATCCTTTGCCATTGATTGATGAGTTGTTTGATCAACTTCAGGGAGCCAAAGTCTATTCTAAATTTGATTTGAGGCAGGGGTATTATCAGCTTCGGATTCGTACGGAGGATGTTCCGAAGTCTACCTTCAGGACTCGGTACGGGCATTATGAGTTTGTTGTTATGCCCTTTGGTTTGACTAATGCACCGGCAGCATTCATGGATTTGATGCATCGAGTCTTTCAGCCGTACTTGGACCAGTTCGTGGTGATTTTTATTGATGATATCTTGGTCTATTCTAAATCTAAATCGGAGCACGAGTAATATCTACGGCTTGTATTAGAGAAGTTGCAGGAGCATCAGTTGTTTGCCAAGTTCAGCAAATGTGAATTTTGGCTGCAACGGATTTCTTTTCTTGGCCATGTTATTACACAGAGCGGTATTTCTGTAGATCCCACTAAGATTGAATCGGTGATGTCTTGGAAGCGGCCAGAGAGTGTTTCTGATGTCCGTAGCTTTCTTGGCTTGGCGGGTTATTACCGTAGGTTTGTCAAGGACTTCTCGAAGATTGCGGGGCCACTATCTAAGTTGACTCAGAAACGGACTATCTTTAATTAGGATGAGAAGTGTGAGAGTGGGTTTCAGGAGTTGAAAAAGAGGTTAACTACCGCTCCAGTACTTGCTCTACCAGAGGGGACCGATAATATGGTCATTTACAGTGATGCATCCAAGGAGGGCTTGGGATGTGTTCTTATGCAGGATGGCCGAGTTATTGCCTATGCTTCTCGAAAGTTGAAGCCTTATGAAGAAAACTATCCGACTCATGATCTTGAGTTGGCAGCAGTTGTCTTTGCACTCAAGAAGTGGCGTCATTATCTGTGGGGAAGTAAGTTTGAAATTTTCACTGATCATAAGAGTCTGAAGTACTTGTTCTCACAGAAGGAGTTGAATATGCGCCAGCGGAGGTGGATGGAGCTTCTTGGAGATTATAATTGTTCTATCAATTATCTGCCTGGAAAGGCAAATGTTGTAGCAGATGCTCTCAGCCGGAAGGCTAGTATTTCTTGTTTGGCTGTCAAGAAGTGGGAGGTTCTTAAGGAGTTTAGTTATTGGAGACCAGAGTTGACTCAGGTTGGGGTGATGTGTTCACATCTCCGTATTCAGCCTTTATTATTGTCTCAGATCAGGGAAGCTCAGCAACTTGATGTTACACTTCAGAAGATCAAGGATCAGATCACTAATGATCAGTCTGACTTCAAAGTACATGAGGACGGTATTCTTCAGTTTCGGAACAGGGTTTGTGTTCCCGATGAACCGGGCTTGAGGCGAGGTATTCTGGAGGAAGCTCATAATTCTAAATATACTATTCATCCCGGTGGAACCAAGATGTATCGGGATTTGAAGCAACATTACTGGTGGAACAACATGAAGAGGGAGGTTGCTCAGTTTGTATCTAGATGTTTGACTTGTCAGAGAGTGAAAGCCGAGCATCAACGACCTGCAGGTTTGCTTCAGCCGTTGGCTATACCAGAGTGGAAATGGGAGCATATTACGATGGACTTCATCACTGGGTTGCCTAGAACACCGAGGGGTAATGATGCAGTTTGGGTTGTCGTGGATCGTTTGACGAAGACAGCTCATTTTATTGCAATGAGGATGGGAGATGAGGTTACAAAGCTGACGGATCTCTATCTGGATCAGATTGTTAGACTTCACGGGATTCCGTCTAGTATTGTCTCTGATCGAGATCCTCGATTTACTTCTCGCTTGTGGGAGAAACTTCAGGAGACTTTGGGTACTCAGTTGAACTTCAGTACTGCGTATCATCCACAGACCGACGGTCAGTCTGAGCGGACTATTCAGATTCTGGAAGATATGCTTAGGGCTTGTGTTCTGGACTTCGGGAAGAACTGGGAGAAACATCTACCACTTGCCGAGTTTGCCTATAACAATAGTTATCAAGCTACTATTGGAATGGCACCTTTTGCAGCTCTTTACGGTCGTAAGTGCCGTTCACCTTGATATTAGGACGAGGTAGAAGAGATGAAGACTATTGATCCGACTATTATGCCAGAACTTCTTGAGAAGATTGAGAATGTTCAGTTAATCAGGCAGAGAATGCTTACGGCGCAGAGTAGATTCAAGAGTTATGCTGATAAGCGTCGTCGAGACTTAGAGTTTGCAGTCGGAGATCGGGTTTTCTTGAGATTGTCTCCTCGAAAGGGGTTTGCTCGTTATGGTAAATGTGGTAAGCTGAGTCTGAGATTTGTTGGGCCGTTTGAGATTACTGGCAGGGTTGGTAAGTTGGCATATCGGTTGGCTTTACCGGAGAACTTTTCTAATGTCCACGATGTGTTTCACGTGTCTAATTTGCGGAAGTATAATCCGGATCCTTCTCATATTCTTGAGCCAGATCCGCTACAGCTTCGAGAGAATTTGACTTATGACGAGCGTCCGATTCGTATTCTAGATCAGATGGACCGAGAGTTGAGGTCGAAGAGGATTCTGATGGTTAAGGTATTGTGGAAGCATCACGGCATTGAGGAAGCTACGTGGGAGAGACGAGATCAGATGTAGCAGTAATACCCAGATCTGTTCCGTACATCAAGTAAGAATTTCGAGGACGAAATTTCTATAAAGGGGGGAGAATGTGAAACCCCACTTTCCTGCTTATCTCGTTTTACGTACTATACCTCATTTTGCGTGCATATGATCTGCTTATGTGCTATAGGACCTAGAAAGTTATAATTTTGATGTCAGTACTCCTAATACGTGCCAAATGTGCATTCATGAAATTTTCATCAAAAACGGGATCAGAAATTTTATCGTCGTCTTTTAATGAATAGTATTTTGGACGCACGTCCGCTAAAATTTTGAAACTGGTCTTTTTAACCCTTCTAGACCTAGTCCACGGACTTTAATAGACCTGTGTTTGATGAAAACGGATTTAAAATCGACTTAAGAATTTATTAGAGTTTTTAAACCGACTTTTGCGAAAATTGAGTTTTAAGCCGACTCGGGTGAAATTGTTGGATTGTAAAACTTCTTGTCACCTAAAAATAATTTACTTGAGCTAGCTTGGGTGTTGAATAAATGTTTTGAACTTTGGTGATCAAGAAAATGCAATTAAAGTCAACAAAACACAAAAATACTAATTTAAACTAACTTTGACTTTATTTAATTGTTGACCAAATAAGCTTATATCACCAACACACACTCACAAAGCACAAACACACCCACAATTACACACACATTGCCGAGAGGGAGAAGGAGAAAAAGGCCAAAGAGATTTCAAAGCTTTTCAATCCAATTTTTCAAAGAAAAATTTGGTTTTTGTCCGTAGAACTTTGCATCGACTTGGATTCTGCTTGTTGGGCACGCACTTCACGCATTCCTAGGATTATATCTCATCAAAGGTGAGAGAAAAATTCTAGATCTCAAAATGTCATTTTTATACTTTTGCTCATAAATGAAAATTTAACCGTTAGAACTGAAATCTGATGATAGATTATTGCTCCTTGCATGCTAGGGATCATTTTGATGCAATACTACGAATTTCTATCGGATGTAGCATAATTTTTATTTTCCGGGTATTTAATTTTAATTAAAATGTTCAAAGTTGAATTAAATGAGTTGTGTTGATCGAAATCGATTGCCGTCGATTTCTAAATACTTGATAATTACGTGTTAGCGCTGTTGTAATGCCGAATTTTCGATTACATTGCTCGTGGGAAAATCCGGAAAATCCAGCCAAGACATCCTAGGGTTTTAGGGTTATCGAGCATGAATTGGAGGTGATATAGTGGATTTATGAAAGGGCTAATGTAGTAGGTTGAATGGGTGAGTGATAGAAACTGATTTGGCAATGTTTGGGTTAGTAGAATGTAAGTTATGAATTTTTGAAGTTTAGGTTGTCATTCTTTAATTTCTTGAATGATGCCTTTAGATGATTGGGTTGTGTTTGAGTGTTGAATGGTGAGTTGTTGATGAGTAATTTAGGGTTTAATTGTGTTTATAATGCATGTCCGGTTAGATGGCCTACTTTGTCATCTAACTAAGTTATTGTTGTTTAAATGATAATTGATGCTATCAATGATGTATAATTGATGATTGATTGATGATTGATTGATGATTGATGATGATTATGGAGTCTTGGTATGTGTGTGCCACCTCTCGGGCAGCGTTGGACTGTCGGGTTGATAACGGCATGACTGCTATAGGCTACCCCCAGCTCGCATGACGGAGGTGTCATGGAGGGAAGGGCTAGTGAGGTACCTCAGGTGCGTGAGTAATGGGGAGTTATAAGAAGAACGGTTGAGATCGTGATGGCGTTTGGAGCTACACCAAATAGAATATCCTTTATTGATTGGTTATATAGTTATGTGATGATAGTATTATTTATGTTAGTGTGTGTTTACTGACTCAAAGGATTATTCCAAGGAGTTTAGTAGACTTTGCTCGAGATCTATCGGATCCTCACTGGGCTTATGTATATAAGCTCACTCTCTATTATTGCATGCTTACAGGTGTTGCAGAGCCGGATTACGGGTACGTGCCTCTTGAGGAGGAAAATGTGCCTTACGTGGACGAGTCATATGTTCCTGAGTCTTATCCATGATTCTATGTTGTTTAATGTCATGTACATTAGCTTAGTAGACTTTTATATGCTTTATGGTTCTTATTGTAATAGATGTTGAAAAGATGATGATCCAAATGATGTTAACTTAGTGGCTTTCTTTTGTCTATGGTTAAGTTGTTAGATGGGTCTCAACTTATTTTTGAAATGTATGATAAGGTTGAGGTATTGTATGTTATGTTAGAACGGAGGCAGATAACGAAGACTAATTATTGTATATTACGGTTATGTTGTGTGTTGTTATGCTGTTGAGGAGTTGTTGTTTGTATGATTATAGAATTGGATGATTAATGTTATTAATGAGGTTGGTTTAGAACCTCGGTAATCTATTTACTGTCGTTATACTGCCGAAATTCCGTTGCATCCTGACTTATTGTAGGTGGGGTCGAGTTGGGGCGTGACACATATGTTGTTAATGGTATTGAGGAATTGATTGTTGTCTGGTTGGAGAGTTTGATTGTATGATGTTCTAAGAGGTTGGTTTAGAGCCTCGGTATCCTAATGACTGTTGTTATACTGCCGAAATTCCGTTGCGTCCTGACTGATTGTAGGTGGGGTCAAGTTGGGGCATGACATGATAGTTGGATCAATAGTCTTCTTCTCCCCTACTCCATCCCAATACAAAGGTGATCGACACTTACGACCGTAAAGAGCTGCAAAATGTGTCATTCCAATAGTCGCTTGATAACTATTGTTATAGGCAAACTCGGCAAGTGGTAGATGTTTCTCCCAGTTCTTCTCGAAGTCCAGAACACAAGCCCTAAGCATATCCTCCAGAATCTGAATAGTCATCTCAGACTGACCGTCGGTCTGTAGATGATACGCTGTGCTGAAGTTTAACTGAGTACCCAAAGTCTCCTGAAGTTTCTCCCACAAACGAGAAGTAAACCGAGGATCTCGATCTTAGATAATACTAGATGGAATACCGTGAAGTTTAACAATTTGATCCACATAAAGATCCGCCAACTTTGCAACCTCATCTCCCAACCTCATTGGAATGAAATAAGTTGTCTTCGTCAAACGGTCTACAACAACCCAAACTGCGTTGTTACCTCTCGGTGTTCTAGGAAAACTAGAGACGAAGTCCATCGTAATATGTTCCCATTTTCACTCTGGTATTGCCAATAGCTGAAGTAACCCTGCAGGTCGTTGATGTTCGGCTTTCACCCGTTGACAAGTCAAACATCTGGATATAAACTGAGCAACCTCCCTTTTCATGTTATTCCACCAATAATATTGTTTCAAATCTCGATACATCTTGTTTCCATCGGGATGAATAGTGTACTTAGAATTATGAGTCTCTTCCAGAATACCTCTCCTCAAACCCGGTTCATCGGAAAAAAAACCCTGTTCCGAAACTGAAGAATACCATCTTCATGTAATTTGAAGTCAGACTGATCATCCGTGATCTGATCTTTGATCTTCTGAAGTTTTGAATCAAGTTGTCGTGCTTCTCTGATTTGAGACAGCAATAAAGGTTGAATACGGAGATGTTAACACATCACCCCAACCTGAGTCAATTCCGGTTTCCAATAACTGAATTTCTCAAGAACCTCCCACTTTTTGACAGCCAAACAAGAAATACTCGTCTTACGGCTAAGAGCATCTGCTACAACATTTGCCTTCCCAGGCAGATAACTGATAGAATAATTATAGTTTCCGAGAAGTTCCACCCACCTCCATTGACGCATATTCAACTCCTTCTATGAGAACAAATACTTCAGACTCTTATGATCAGTGAAAATCTCGAACTTACTGCCCCACAGATAATGACGCCACTTTTTCAGTGCGAACACAATGGCTGCCAACTCAAGATCATGAGTCAGATAATTCACCTCATACGACTTCAACTTTCTAGAAGCATAGGCAATAACCAGGCCATTCTGCATAAGTATACAACCCAAGCCCTCCTTGGATGCATCGCTATAGATTACCATATTATCGGTCCCCTCTGGTAGAGCAAGTACTGGAGCGGTAGTCAACCTCTTTTTCAACTCCTAAAACCCAATCTCACATTTCTCATCCCAAATAAAGCTGGTTCGTTTCTGAGTTAACTTAGAAAGTAGCCCTGCAATCTTAGAAAAGTCCTTGACAAATCTACGATAATAACCGGCCAAGCCAAGGAAGCTACGAACCTCCGAAACATTCTTCGGCCTTTTCCAAGACATCACCACTTCAATCCTAGTGGGATCTACTAAAATACCACTCTGTGTAATCACATGGCCAAGAAAAGATATCCGTTGCAGCCAAAATTCACATTTGCTGAACTTCGCAAACAACTGATACTCCTGCAGCTTCTGTAAGACAAGCCGTAGATGTTGCTCGTGTTCCGATTCAGACTTAGAATAAACCAAGATATCATCAATAAAGATTACTGCGAACTGGTCCAAGTACGGCTGAAAAACCCGATGCATAAGATCCATGAATGTTGTCGGTGCATTAGTCAGTCCAAAGGGCATAACTACAAATTCATAATGCCCGTACCGAGTCCTGAAAGCAGACTTTAGAACATCCTCCGTATGAATCCGAAGATGATAATACCCCTGCCTCAAGTCAAGCTTAGAGTAGACTTTGACTCCTTGAAGTTGATCAAACAACTCATCAATCAGTGGTAAAGGATACTTGTTCTTGATGGTCACCTGATTCAAACCATGATAGTCGACACATAATCTCAAGGTACCATCCTTCTTCTTCATAAATAAAACAAGTGCTCCCCATGGTGAAGAACTCTGCTAAATGAAACCCTTCTCTAATACCTTCTGCAGCTGAGTTTTCAGCTCCTTAAGTTCAGTTGGTGGTATCCGGTACGCTGATTTAGAAATAGGTTGAGTACCGGGAATCAGATTAATCACAAACTCAACATCTCTCTTTGGCGGCAATCCTGGCAACTCCTCGGGAAATACATTGGGATATTCCTGAATAATAGGAACTTCCTCCAGCTTTAGCTTGTCAGATGGCTTGTTGATCAAATAATCTTGATAACCCGAACACCCCTTACTCACCAGCTTAACAGCTTTAGTTGATGAGATAATAAAACTCATCTTAGCATCTCGGTTCCCCGCTACCTCAACCACTGGCTGATCTGGCAAATGAAACTGTACTACCGTTGTTCTATAGTTTAATTGAGCATCATACTTAGAAGCCAGTCCATACCCAAGATAACATCATACCCCCGAATAGGAAATAAAATAAGGTCCGAAGGAAAATCCTGACCCTTAACATGTATTTTACAGTCTTTACATACTTATCAGTTAAAGAAGTACAAATCTCAACCACATAAGGCAATCTTCAGGTTGCATGTTAGCACGTTGCACACAAGTAGGCGTAATGAAAGAATGCGTAGCACCAAAATCAATCAATACTTTAACAAGTTGATTGACTATAAGGAAGTTACCTTCTACAACTGCCGCTGCCTCAAGTATTTCCTCCAAAGCCACTGCGTAGGCCCGAGCCTGAACCCGCTGTTGGTGAGGTGTACTACCGGTAGGTCGACCCTGATAACCCTAGGTTGCTATCTGACCCTCAGTCCTCTGAAATCTAGGGCAATCTCTCACCCTGTGCTGATTGCTGCCGCAACCCAAACATGGTCCTGCCTTCACCCTGCAGTCAGCCTCCACATGGCCCTGACGTTTGCGGTAAGTACACTGCGGTGACGAAGCACTGACACTGCCCCTAGAAGATCCAGAAGCTAAATAAGTAGTTGTACCAGCCTGCTGCGGGGGTCTCGCAACACTAGGCCTATATTGACCCTGAGACTGGGCCGGCCTATACTGTAACTGAGCCTGAAAGGAGCCTTGCTGAAACTAGGGCCTATAGAAACCCTGCTGGCCCTGCGGTCTAAAAGAGCTCTGCTACGCTGGCGACCTATACATAACCTGCTGCACTGAAGGAATATACATACCCTGCTAGCCCTGCGGCTGAAATGGCTTCTTACTAGGCTGACTAGGTCCAATCTATTCCCCTTTCCTCTTTTCCAACCTAGATGCCACCTCAAAAGCCTCTGAAAATACATCATACTGATTCAGGGCCATTGCATCCTGAATCTCTGGCCTCAAATCAAACATAAACCTCCGGGTCTTATGCTCCTCATCAGCTACAAATTCTGGTGTATACCAGGACAGTCTGGTAAAAGTGGCCTCATACTGAGCCACTGTAGCATCCCCCTGAACCAAGGACAGGAACTCCGCCTCTCTCCTTTACCGTGCAATCCTCGGGACATACTTAGCACGAAACACTTTAAGAAAGGTATCCAAAACATACGGAGTACCTCTTGCCTCCCAACCGACTCTCACTGTGCGCTGCCACTCCTCTGCTTCATCATCAAACAAATAGACTACAAAAGTGACTTTCCTCTCATCAGTATAGTCTAGAGGATCGAATATCTTCTCTATCTTATTGATTCATGCCTCCGCCTTTCTATCATCTGGCTCGCCCTGGAATCTAGGTGGATAATAACCCAAGAATTCTTTCAACGTGTTTCGCCTGTGGTAACCCCTCTGTACGTTTATCATCTGTGTCTGGGCAGCTTGCCCTGCTAATAACTCTGACTATCCTGCCATGATTTCCGTCATTCTATCCTTAGCTGCAGCAATACGCTCATCACCCCTATCTCGGCCTAGTGCCACATTACCCGGTGCCTCAATATCTGCCTCCGGCCTACCTCTTGTTCTTGGTCTACCCGTGATTCTACTATCAAAGAGTTAGCACATGTTATAGTACAAAGACAGGTTATAAACAATTATTAGCACATAAGTAACAACTCACGTAAAGCACATAAATCACTTAAGTACCAATCACATAAATACATTGATCACATAATCACATAGTCATTAAATCATATAATCACTTAATCACCTAATCATATTAACACATATTTCACTTTTCTTTCACTTCATACATACTTTCATGCTAAGACCATTACCCACATTTCGAGAATACCCCGACTGACAACTAAACATAAGCTCTGATACCACTTAATGTAATGCCCCAACTCGACCCCTCCTACAATCAGTCAGGACGCAATGAAATTTCGGCAGTATAACGACTGTAACTTGGATACCGAGGCTCTAAACCAACCTCTTTATAACTCATACAACCAACTCCACAAACAATTCAACAATTAATAACACAACCATAATATACATTAAACATTCTTTTACTATTGCATCCATAGGTTATATGTCTCCGTTCCAACATCATACATTTACTATATAACATACATTCCCCAAAATAGATTATAACCAATCTAACAACCTAATCATGTTCCAAAACAAGACTACTAAACTAGCAACATTTAATCCATTATCTTTACAACATCTTCTACATCATAAACTTCTAAATAAATACGAAACAACTAGTTTTAATATACAAGATAACAAAAGAGTATAACATCTTAGATATCAAGGACAAGACTCTGGCACATAGGATTCGTCCACATATGACACATTCTTAGCTTCCTGAGGCACGTACCCATAATCTTGTTCAATATTACCTGTATGCATGTAATAATTGAGAGTGAGCTTATATAAAACAAGCCCAGTAAGGATTCGATAGATATCTTAACAGTATTTACTATATTCCTTGGAAATCATCATTTGAGCAGTAAACACATAATAATCATCAATAATAATAACCAATCAAAAAAGGATACTCTAGTTGGTGTAGCTTCAAACGCTATCACGATCTCAACCATTCTTTTTATAACTCCACATTACTCATACACCCGAGCTACCTCACTAGCCCCTCCCTCCATAGCACCTCCACCATGCGAGCTGGGGGTAGCCTATGATAGTCATGCCTTTATCAACCCGACAGCCCAACGCTGCCCGAGAGGTAACACACACATACCAAGACTCATGACAATAATAATAATCATTCATATCTCAGGAGGACAACAAAGTAGGTTGACTATCTCCTGGCTTCATCAATAATCAATAATCAATAATCAATAATCAATTAAAAACATTTCAACAGCATATCATCAATTAAACAATTAACAACTCAATAACTAAGTTAGATGACAAAGTAGGCCATTCAACTAAGCATGCATTTAACCACTCAACCAAACCCACATCTAATCAACAACAACCCATAATTCAACAACTCAAACACTACTCAAACAACTAAAGACATTATTTCAACATTTAAAGAAAGACAACCCAAACTTCTAAAAGTCATAACTTATAATCTACTAACCCAATGACCTCCAAACTAGTTTCTATCACTCACCCACTCAAGCAACCACATTAGCCCCCTCGGAAACCAACCACAATCCATCCAAATTAAGCCCAACAGCTCTAAAACCTCAATGCACCATGGCTGAAATTTTCGAACTTTCACCTCAATATTACAATCAAAATTTCGGCATGACAACATTACTACCACGTATTTAACAAACTTTTACAAGCTAACAGCAATCGATTCCAACCACCACAACTCTAAATATTCAACAAATAGCCAACAACTCAATTTTAATAACCAAAAAATAAAAATTCATGCTATCACGGTTCAAAACTGCTATAAACCCATATAATCAATTCTTAGCATCTATTGAGAAATAATATAACATCAATTTAACATTTCAACGGCTAAAAATTTGATTATATGAATTAACATAAAAATGACATTTTGAGATCTAGAATTTTTCTCTCACCTTTGATTTATTTGATGCAAGAAAGGTGTATAATGGATGCCCAACAAGTGCAATCAAAATTTGGTTCAAGATTATTGGCTTTGTATTGCAATTTCTATGAGAAAATTTGATAAAAAATAAAACAAAAATGGCTCCTAGAGTTTCGGCCATGTGTGTGAGTTTTGAGTGTGTTTGAGCTTTGTTTTATGAGCTATCTTTAGTATATTATGCATATATAAGGCAAGTCAACAAAATAATACAAAGTCAAAGTTGATTCATTTAGTCTTTTAATTATTTTTCTAGTCTTTTAATTTAGTTTCTTGACATTTTTTGCTCATAACATGCAATTGACACTTAGACTAATTTAAGTAGAATATTTTTGGGTGACAACAATTTTCTCATGTAAAGACTTCCACCCGACTTGGTTAAAAACGCGATTTCTGCAAAAGAAAGTGTAAAAACCTTTAAAATTCCAAAGCCGAATTAAAATCCATTTTAATCAAACACGGGTCTATTAATATCCGAGGACTAGGTTTTAAAACATTTAAAACACCAGTGTAAAAATTTTAGCGGACGTGTATTCAAAATATTATTCACAAAAACCGTCGATAAAATTTATGATGCTGTTTTTTATGAAAATTTCATGAATGCACACATAGCATGTAATAGGAATATAAATCACATAATTAGCACATTTTAATTCATATAACACATAAACAGGTCAAAACACGCAAATTGAGTCAAAGATGAAAATATGGGGGTGAAATCTAATTAAGGGTGCAGATTCTGTGTAGATACCTTTGGAGGCTTCACAATTGGGGAGCTTTGGATTGTTCAAATCCAACGTCAGATTCAGCATCGTAAAGGTATTCCTTAAATCTTACTATGCATAATTAATATCGATTATTTATGCATGATAGTAATCTACGTAAATAGCCATGAACGTGATACATTGTCACGCCCCAACTAGACCCCACTTATGATCAGTCAGGACACAACAGAATTTCAGCAGAATAACAAGAGTAACACGGACATCAGGGCTCTAAACCAACCCACACAATTCCATACAACCAACTCCAAAGATCAACGACAACTCTACAACCAAACCAACAATATACAACACAACCATTCCCATATATTAAACATCCATTCATCAGTTCATTCATAAGTTATACGGCTCCGTTCCAACATCAACCATAGGACATATAATACATTTGCAAAATATATTATAACCAGTCTAGTAATCTAATCATGTTCAAAAGAAAGACTACTAAACTGGAGTTATATAATTCTTTATCTTTAAGTAAGTTATACAATACATCATACTACGAAAGCTAAGGCAAACTCAGGGATATGACTCCGGCACATAAGACTCCTCCACAGAAGGCACATACTCAACTTCCTGAGGAACGTACACAAAGTCCGGCTTAATAACACCTGAATGCAGATGACGAATGAGAGTGAGCTTATATAAAACAACCCCAGTGAGGATTTGATAGATCTTTTAAAAGCATTTACTATACCCCTCGGAAATCATCATTTGGGCAGTAAACACACAATGAACATCAATAACAATATAAGTACAACAATAACAATAACCAATCAATAAGGATACTCTAGTTAGTGTAGCTCCAAACGCCATCACGATCTCAATTATCTTCTTGTAATTCCCCATTACGCACACACCCGAGGTACCTCATCTAGCCCTTCCATCCATGACACTTCTGCCCATGCGAGTTAGGGGTAGTCTATGATAGTCATGCCGTTATCAACCCGACAGCCCAACGCTGCCCGAGCGATGGCACACACATACCAAGACTCATGACAATAATAATAATCATTCATATCACATAAGGACAACAAAAGTAGGTTGCCTATCTCCCGGCTTCATAAATAATCAATCAGTTAACATCATTTCAGCAACATAACATCAATTAATCAATTAACAACTTAACAAATAAGTTAGATGACAAAGTAGGCCATCCAACTTAACATGCATTAAACCACTCAACCAAACCCAAATATAACTAACAACAACCCATGATTCAACCACTCAAACAACTAAAGACATTATTTCAACATTTTAAGAAAGACTACTCAAACTTCTAAAGATCATAACTTACAATCTACTAATCCAATAACCTCCAAACCAGTTTTTATCACTCACCCACTCAAGCAACTACATTAGCCCCCTCGGAAACCAACCACAATCTATCACAAATAAGCCCAACAACCCTAAAACCTCAATGCACCATGGCTGAAATTTTCATACTTTTACCACGACATCACAATCAAAATTTTGGCATTACAACATTACTACCACGTATTTAACAAACTTTTAGAAGTAACAATCAATTCCAACCACCACAACTCCATTAAATCAACAACAAGCCAATAACTCAATTTTAATACCCAAAAAATTGAAATAAATGTTACAACCATTCAAAACTTATATAAACACATATAAATGATCCTTAGCATTCACTGAGCAATAATCTAAAATCAATTCAACATTTCAACAGCTAAAAGTTCAATTATATGAATTGACATAAAAATAGCATTTTGAGATCTAGAATTTTTCTCTTACCTTTGATGCAAACTAAGGTTAGAAATAGGTAAAATGGATGCCCAACAAGCAATTTCAATCTTTGAATGAAGTGATTTGGACTTGAATTGCAAAATCTATGAGAAAATCATTTGAAAACCTTAAAAAAATGCATTCTCTTTGCTTCCCTTGGCATTTTCGGTTATGTAGGTATTTTTGGAGGTGTTTTTATGCTATTTTAGTGTGTGTTGATGATATAAGCTCAAGGTTAACAAAAATAATAAAAGTCAAAATTGATTTTCTAGTATTTTAATTAGTATTTTTAGTCTTTTAATTGTTTTTCTTGACTATTTTGCTCACCAACATGCATTTAACACTTGGACTATTTTTAGATAGTTTATTTTAGGTGACAACAATTTTCATTTGCATACATTAACACACGAATCGGTTAAAAACTCAATTTTTGCAAAAGATGGTGAAAAGTCATATCATTTGTTTTCAAATGTCTTTTGAATGCACAATTAATCTAAAATCATTTAATACCACATATAAATACATTTATATTAATATATACTTAGTCAACAAAAGTCAATGCAAGAATCGGGTTTAGCAGAAATCACTATTTAGCTCAAAAATGCTACTTTTGCCCGAAAAGTCCATTTAAATTCCTATTCCGTTTCAGAATCAATTTTTACCAAACATGGGTCTATTAATAATAGAGGACTAGGTTTTCAAACTCTAAAAACACCTGTGTCAAAATTTTAGCGGACGTGAGTTCAAAATACTATTCATAAAAACCAACGATAAAATTTATGATGCCGATTTTGATAAAAATTTCAGGAATACACACATAGCATGTAATAGGAATATAAATTACAGAATTGTCGCATTTTAACTCATATAACACATAAACATGTCAAAACACGCAATTCTATGCAAAGGTAAAATATGGGGTTTCACATTCTCCCCCCCTTAAAGAAATTACGTCCGCGCAATTCTCGAACTAACAGACAATTAAATCATCAATCGTTACACTTAACAATACTTCTCTTAGTTCCCATTTATCCCTTAAGATAACACCTAAACAAAGACCTCAATTAAAATAAACTCCGTTGACTGCAAGTTAATGATCATAATTCCAAGACAATTTTCAATTCATAATTCTCTCCCACCTAACATCATATTGCATATGAAAGAAATTGCAACTCCAAGGTCTTAGCATGACACCACTACTTATCAATCATCCCCTATTACACAAAAGAGCTCTATGAATACCCCGAGGGTTTAAAAAATCATTTACGATAACATGAATGATTACTGATCAAGGGAATATCTCAAAAGTGACATTGGTCAGAATATGGCTCTTATGAAATTTACAAGGAAATAAGAATATGGAAAGTCATATTCGAGCCAACAATCAAGTGAACAAGAGGTCGAATAGGTTAGAGAATCAAGAGCCTAATAGTTTAATAAGGAAGCATGATAACTAAGACAAGAAATGTCTCAGCATCTATCAGTTAAATAAGTACTAACAAAGGATGATGACGAGTCAAAACAGTGCTGAGTATGTTGAACAAAAATTCCTGAACAAGTAGACATTTCAATTCTCGATGATTCTTTAAGGAACCAACAAGTAAGTTGTACTTGAGGTGAAATGAAATTAAGAAATAAGAGATGATTAGTTCAATAGAAAACATGAGTGGCAAGAGTATCTCAGCACGCAATACCAAAGAAGTACGAATAAGAAATAATAACAACATGACAGTGCCGAGTACTTTGTGTGAGCAATTACAAGAAAAGTAATGGCTCATCATTTAATAATAAAACAATAGGATTAACAAGGATCAACATGAATGACAATGATGTACTTAGGTAGGGAGTACATCAAGCAAGTGAAATTCGAACAAGTAAAATGGTATACCAAAGGAAAAATTACTTTCAAATAAATAGTAATAAGATGAAATGAAATATTGAAATCAATGGCTGGAGATATAGAATGAAATATAGAAGTCTCAAACCTTAACTCCAATAAGCGACATTGCTATAAGAAGCAAATATGAATGTTAAGAATAGAAGCAATGTCAAATGAGTATAGGATCCATTAATCTATTAAGCAAAACTTTCAAGAAACAATTGATATGCTAGAAAAGTGTAACTCTCTCTCAAATAAGTGAGAATAGAGTAGAAAAGAATAATAAGACCAATAGAATAGGAAGCACAAAAGGGGTATCCCATCTATTCACTTAAATAGTCAAATCCTACAATCTATCTCTCTTCAAAACAAGACACTAAGGAGATCTAGAGAACCTGATGAGTCATACAATCACTCCAAAATTTATATTCCACACTAGACCAATCACTAAAACAGATAAATCATCGATTACCCAACAAGATTCACTGATGAAGACTCCAAAATCTGATAACACAATACAAATTCATACTAACCTATTATAACACAAGAGAATCCCCAATCAACAATTTAGAAAGTCATACCACCTAGAACTCAAAAGCTCGATGTAGGCAAGTAAATGTTCAGCCACCAAAATGCATTCTTATTTTCTCAAATAATTCTATCTCCGAACAATTACATCTTTGAATAAAGTAACTTTAGTTAGGAATCACTCCAATTGTCTCCAAGGTTTAAAGATCAAAACTCCAAAATATCCATTAATAATATAGCAATCCCAAATAGTAGAAATATTCACATATTATACCACACTTCATTCCATTCACAAATATACATCACTAATTCCTCAAAAAAATTCATTCTAAAATAACCTCAAGAAAGTATAATATGAGTTGAGACTCCAAAAGTGTCTAATCACAACCTCACCGAAACCTCAACTTATGATCTATCTCCAAGTAATAACAAGTTGAACATAGCAAGAAAAGTAATTATAATTATCAAGATACATTGCTATTTCCTCGAACAACTTCATTCTCGCTAAAGGAACATAAAAAACATATCGATTAAACTGAGACTAAAGTCCATAAGCATAATAATCAAGATCTCAATGATAAACTATCAGAATAATAATAACTCAAAATCACAGCCTACCTCTGGTTCCAAAAGCTCTTGCAGCTTCCCTTGGCATTAAATGGTCACTCACGAGTTAAACAGGTATGCAACTATATTATATGAAAGACAAGTACAACGTAATACGCAATTATCATACAATACAACATTATCACATAACACACAATTCAACACATAGGAAGCTAATATCACATAAACAGGTTATATCACAGAAGTAAGTTATAAACAATTAAAGTCACATAAGCAACAAACTTCACATAAGACAAGTTGATCACGTAACTCACATTGGTCACTTAAAGTACATTGAGCACCTAAAGCACGTTGTTTCATATAAGCTAGTTATAAACAATTAAAACCTCATAAACAACTAGCTTCACACAAGACACTTCGATCACATAAAATACATTTATCACATAATACACATTAATCACATAATGCACATTAATTACAACACATTGAGTACATTAGGCACGTTGTCACATAAAGCATATTGACCACCTTAATTCACTTAACACATAAAGCATATTGATCACTTAGAAAGTTAGTCACATAAGTAAGTTAATCACATAATCACGTAATCATATACTTCACTTTTTCACATAATACATATTTGCATGCTTAGACCACTACCCACATTCCGAGGATACCCTGGCTAACAGCTAAACATGCGCTTTGATACCATTTAATGTTACGTCCCAACTCGACCCCACTTACGATTAGTCAGGACGCAACGGAATTTCGGCAGTATAACTAGAGTAACACGGACATCAGGGCTCTAAACCAACCTACACAATTCTATACAACCAACTCCAAAGATCAACAACAACCCTACAACCAAACCAACAACATACAACACAACCATTTCCATATATTAAACATCCATTCATCAGTCCATTCATAAGTTATACGCCTCCGTTCCAACATCAACCATAGGACATAGCATACATTTGCAAAATAGTTATAACCAGCCTAGCAATCTAATCATGTTCAAAAGAAAGACTACTAAACTAGCGTTATATAATTCTTTATCTTTAAGTAAGTTATACAATACATCATACTACAAAAGCTAAGACAAACTCATGGATATGACTCCGGCACATAAGACTCCTCCACAAAAGGCACATAATCAGCTTCCTGAGGAATGTACACAAAGTCTGGCTTAGTAACACCTGAATGCAGATAACGAATGAGAGTGAGCTTATATAAAATAAGCCAAGTGAGGATTTGATAGATCTTTTAAAAGCATTTACTATACCCCTTGGAAATCATCCTTTGGGCAGTAAACACACAATGAACATCAATAACAATATAAGTACAACAATAGCAATAACCAATCAATAAGGATACTCTAGTTGGTATAGCTCCAAATGCCATCACAATCTCAACTATCTTCTTATAATTCCCCATTACGCACACGCCCGAGGTACCTCATCTAGCCTTTCCCTCTATGGCATATTCGCCCATGCGAGTTAGGAGTAGTCTATGATAGTCATGTCGATATCAACCCGACAGCCCAACGTTACCCGAGATGTGGCATACACATACCAAGACTCATTACAATAATAATAATCATTCATATCACAGGAGGACAACAAAAGTAGGTTGCCTATCTCCCGGCTTCATCAATAATCAATTAGTTAACATCATTTCAGTAACATAACATCAATTAATCAATTAACAACTTAACAAATAAGTTAGATGACAAAGTAGGCCATCCAACTTACCATGCATTAAACCACTCAACCAAACCCGAATCTAACCAACAACAACCCATGATTCAACCACTCAAACAACTAAAGACATTATTTCAACATTTAAAGAAAGACTACTCAAACTTCAAAAGATCATAACTTACAATCTACTAATCCAATAACCTCCAAACCAGTTTTTATCACTCACTCCTCAAGCAACTACATTAGTCCCCTAGGAAACCAACCACAATCCATCCAAAACAAGCCCAACAATCCTAAAACCTTAATGCTCCATGGCTGAAATTTTCAAACTTTTACCACGACATCACAATCAAAATTTTGGCATTACAACATTACTACCACGTATTTAACAAACTTTTAGAAGCTAATAGCAATCAATTCCAACTACCACAACTCCATTAAATCAACAACAAGCCAATAACTCAATTTTAATACCCGAAAAATTGAAATACTTTCTACAACCGTTCAACACTTATATAAACACATATAAATGATCTTTAGCATCCACTGAGCAATAATCTAAAATCAATTCAACATTTCAACGGCTAAAAATTCAATAATATGAATTGACATAAAAATAGCATTTTGAGATCTAGAATTTTTCTCTCATCTTTGATACAAACTAAGGTTAGAAATAGGTAAAATGGATGCCCAACAAGCAATTTCAATCTTTGAATGAAGTGATTTGGACTTGAATTGCAAAATCTATGAGAAAATCATTTGAAAACCTTAGAAAAATGCCTTCTCTTTGCTTCCCTTGGCATTTTCGGTTATGTAGGTATTTTTGGAGGTGTTTTTGTGCTATTTTAGTGTGTGTTGATGATATAAGCTCAAGGTCAACAAAAATAATAAAAGTCAAAGTTGATTTTCTAGTCTTTTAATTAGTATTTTTAGTCTTTTAATTGTTTTTCTTCAGTATTTTGCTCAGCAACATGCATTTAACACTTAGACTATTTTTAGGTAGTTTATTTTAGATGAAAACAATTTTCATTTGCATACATTAACTCACAAATCGGTTAAAAACTCAATTTTTGCACAAGATGGTGAAAAGTCATATTATTTGTTTTCAAATGTCTTTTGAATGCACAATTAATCTAAAATCATTTAATACCACATATAAATACATTTATATTAATATATACTAGGTCAACGAAAGTCAATGCAAGAATCGGGTTTAGCAGAAATCATTATTTAGCTCAAAAACGCTACTTTCACCCGAAAAGTCCATTTAAATTTCTATTCTGTTTCAGAATCAATTTTTATCAAACATGGGTCTATTAATAACAGAGGACTAGGTTTTCAAACCCTAAAAACACCTGTGTCAAAATTTTAGCAGACGTGTGTTCAAAATACTATTCACAAAAACCGACGATAAAATTTATGATGTCGATTTTGATGAAAATTTCATGAATGCACACATAGCATGTAATAGGAATATAAATCACAGAAGTATCACATTCAAACTCATATAACACATAAACAGGTCAAAACACGCAATTCTAAGCAAAGGTAAAATATGGGATTTCACATGCATGAGTATTAATGTTTTCGATGTGGTTATTTAATTATAAAATTTTAAAATACCATGCATGATTCCCAATAATGGTATCAAAGCCATTGTTCATGCCTTTTACGTGATTAGTCAATTATAGCACATGTTTTATAGCACAATTAAAGTGTCAATTTTAGTTTGGAAAACTATTCAGAAATTTAATAGATGGAAGATCTATTAATTTTGTGTCCATGATTTAATTGGATTAAATTTATGCCCTAAAGGCTTTTTCAATAGTTACATAAAAGGAGTTTTTTGAAACTATTGCTTATGAAACAGTTTTACACAAATTATTTTATAAAACTATTTTATGTTCTTCAATAAGTAAAACAGATTTTAATGATGTGTAAAAATGTTTCACAAAAGATTTAAATCTGTTTTGAAAAATTGTTCAAAGTGGGTGTTGAAGTTGTTTTTTGCAATTTTATGAAATTGTTCACAAAAAAAAATTTTGAAGAACAGATTTCTCAGAAAACCCCCCACCCCTGTTCATCTTCTCCAGCGACAACGGTGGTGTGCCGATGGATCCACCACCTACAGGGCAGTTGGGTTGCCTCACGGGCAGTGGAAAGGCGACACGGAGCAGCAAAGCTGCTTTGCGGCTCAGCCTTGACGCGGAGCAGCCTCGCTGCTCTGCGTCTCAGGCCCAGCGTGAAGATGTTGCCTCGCGCTGATGTCGGGGCCGCTGCGATGCCAGCGGTGTGAGGAGAAGGACTGCTCCTCACGCTAGTGATGATGCCGCTGCTACCATGAGGAGATGTCCTCGCGGCAGTGGCCATAGCAGCCGCGAGGAAGTGTCATCGCGGCAGCTTCATCGATGCAGCCATAGAGGCCTCAAGAAGCTGTTCTCGCGGCCATTGCCATAGTTGCGTCTCGCCGAAGAAGAAGATGGAGGAAGAGGGGTAGCAGCGTTGTGAGGAAGAAAAAAAAATGTTTTGGGTTAGGGTTCTGAGATCTGACCCAGATCTGGATCCAAGTTGGTGTCCGGATCTGGGTCAAGCCCGAAATCCAGGCCTGAACCCAAAGTATTGGGTTTTAGGGTTTTTATTCCTTTTATTTTCTTTTCATGTTGGGCTAATGGGCAAAAATGAAGTTGGGCTCTTTTGGGCCTAGCTTAATTCCAAATTTGAATATAAATAGTATGGACTGATGTTAATGTTCGAATTGGGCTATTTGTTTCTTGGACTTGGACTAAAACAAAATAAGAGTTGGACTTTTATTTTACTATTGTGGACTAAGTTTTAATTACTTTTGTTTGACAAATTAATTAAAGATGCCCAATGGCATTTTGACACTTTATATTAATAAATAGTTTATTAATTAATTTAATATAATTTGATTATATTTATATTTTTTAAATATGAGATATTTATGGAATAAATTTAATAAAGAGTTTATTAAATTGAAAAATCTAATGTAAAGAGTTTATATTAGAAAATTATGCTATACTTGTAGTTAATTAATAAATTATTTATTAATTAATTACTATAAATATAATGAGATTATATTTATTTAAATATGAGATATTTAAGGATCCAAATTAATAAAGGTGATTATTAATTGGATTAACCTAATATAATGAGATTATATTAGGAGACTAATTGTGCTATATTCATGGATTACTTTTATTATTATTTGCTAGGTATGTAGGTGATCATGGACTAGTCTTGAATGAATAAATGGATGAATATCATTATTTTATTTATTTACCCATTTTGGGTTTTATGTAATATTTTAAAATGGGCCTTCCATGCCACTTATCCCCATTTTAAAGATGTAAAACCCCTATTCCCATTTATGTATCCCCCACTAGATTTTGTGTCACGCCCCGACCCAACCCCCAAGCTAAAGGTTAAGTCCGGACCCGACACACGGACAGAGTCTCCCCTGTACCGTGGACATTCTAAAAACCTGTAAACACTTAAACAAGATCCCAACAATACAATACAGCTTTTCTCAATTAAACAACAAAGCTATAAGGCCATCCGAGCCTTATAGTACACAATAATTCCAAAACACACAAGCATGCGAGAACTTGTTGTCAGCATAGTCTTATAACCCTGACATTCTAGGAAATCAATAAAACAACTTAAAGAGTAAAGCATTCTACATTAACCATCCACTCCCAAGCATGCAAGGAAATAAGGCAAGAATAAAAGTTATTACAGTTCATAGACTTTCAAAGCTACAACCCAACCATCTAATCTTCGACTTATACAACAAGCATATACAAAGCCCTTGGGCTACAAAATAGTACATAAAGTAATCAGACGAGTCTTCCACATAGCAACAAAATCATTAACCACCTCAAGTTATCAGACACAGCAACTAAGGTAAAGGCTCGATCTGAACTTCTTCTTCCTCAACTAAATCAACAAGCTGGGGTTCACCCTCAGCGTCTCCTGAAACAGATATCGAGGTATGAGCAACCACTGTTGCCCAGTGAGGGATATAGTCCCGGGGCGTGCAATGCAACAGATAATACAATTATACAACAATAACACTTAGACAATAAAAGAAACAACAATAACTTAAATAACCACACATTTAAAAGGATACGTTTCAACAATCCCCTATACACCAATCTTCACTGGTCTTCAATCACGAACCGCGAACCACGAACCACGAGCACGATCACGATAAGCCGGCATAACCCCAATCACTCCAGTGGGTGTACTCCGGATGTACCCCGAATCCTACGACCCAACATCCCCTGGCAATCTCCGGACCAGGCGAATGAGGGAATAGGGCACGGAGTTTGAATATCCACCGGCAAGCCCTCTGCCGCCCAGCCGATATTCAACACATCCGCCCCGACACTATGGTTGCGCAACCACTATGCAATGCACTCAACGATGGCAAGTTAACAACAATAATATAAGCATTAACACATATGAGGATCAACAAAGTAGGTTGACCTCGTTGCAGTTAGGATAGAAGCAAAGATAGAAGCTAATAAGCAGTTTACAAATGAACTTATACCATATAAGCATAGAAATATTCCAAAAGCTCCAAATCAATTTAAAATCATATATAAACACTTAAGAGGCCCTGACATGGGTTTAGAAGTGTGAGACAACTTAAATTGCACCTAGACCCCATTGTTTTTCGAACTATTTCTCTTCTAAACCATAGTTAATGATTTCATTTTCAAAGGAAACTCTCCCAACCTTCTAACTAACCCCCAAGGTACCCTCTCAACCCTCGAACTCAATCAAATGCCCGCGTTTACCCCGAAAGCCCTAATTTTCCTCTTTTGGCTTTAAACCACACCTACATTGTCCGGGCTTCAAACAAGGGATATCAAGGCATCTATAGCACCTAGGTAGCCTAAGGATACTAGAATTGAAGCTCGAATCCACTCGGATTCGCATTAACCCCGAAAGCCCCAACTTAAAGTCGGCTATTTTCCATTTTTAGGCGATTTAAGGGCAATGCAAGTGTACGGGGATATTTAATTATCTTCACTAGTGCCTAGGGCATCAATTAGAAGCATTAATTCAAGCCAATTCGAGCAATTACACAAAACCCTAGAAAAAACGTCACTATTCACCCTAAAAATCAAACTAACGATTCTAACCGTTTAAATTGCGAAACGACGGTTCAAAAGTGTTCTCTAGCATTCATATAGATAGTATATTAGCATAGATAACAATTACAATAGCATATAATCATATTTTCAACAAATCAATAAATGAGCAACTATTTAAAAATGCAAAAACAAGTCGTGAAATCCCTCACCACTACGCGTAGGAGCACCTAGGAACCTTGCAAACACCCCACACTAGTTGCTCAAGGCTTGGCTTGGCTTGAATTGAAGAGTTGAAGATGGAAAAAATGCTCCCAAGGGCAAGGAGGGCTGTCGGGTTTTGGGGCTGCTGTTTCAGCTTTCTATTTTTTTTTTTTTTTTGCATTTTATGAGTTTAAGTGTTAATATAAAGGGGTTAAGTTGAGGTGGGGTCCTTTGGGTGTTTAAGCGATCTAATAAAATGTGCGTAGTAAGCTTTAAAATGAGCTTAAATGGTAAAATATATGCTAGCTAATTAATTACCTAAGTTAGTTACGTAACACTATTCACTTGACTTCTAAAATTATTTTCTAAACGAGCCCTCCTAACACCTTTAGCTCAAATGCACATTTTTCCCACTACTTTTACAATTAATATGATTTAATAAAAATGCTAATTAATTAATAGAAGACAGTTTAAAAATAGAGTGAATAGTAGTCACAAAGTCAGTTAATAAGGCATAGAAGTAAATGCGCAAACAAGGGATGCAACAGTAATTAAATGCATGGAAAATTCTCGGGCGTCACATCCTCTCCCCCTTAAACTAATTGCGTCCACGCAATTCTTACATGATTCGGCGAATAACTCTGGATACCGATCCCGCATCTGATCCTCTCTTTCCCACGTCGCATCCTCTACTCCGTGATGATCCCACAGAACTTTAACCATCGGAATGCTTTTAGTCCTCAGCTCCTGAACTTTCTGATCAACAATTCGAAGAGGTTTCTCGGTGTAGGTCAAAGTTTCACTGATCTCTAGCGGTTCCGGCTCAAGTATGTGAGAGGGATCTGGCTGATACTTCCGAAGCATAGAAACATGGAATACGTCATGAATTCTGCCAAGACTGGGAGGTAAAGCTAGACGGTAAGCCAAATCACCAACAGTTTCAGTTATCTCAAATGGTCCCACATATCGAGGACTAAGTTTACCTCCTTTACCATGCCGAATCAAACCCTTGCGAGGAGAAATTTTCAGAAATACCCGGTCCCTCACAGCAAATTTCAGATCACGACGTCGTCTATCTGCATAACTCTTCTGCCGGCTCTGTGCTGTAAGCATTCTTTTTCTGATAAGCTGCACCTGATCAATCATTTTGTTCATTTCAGGTAAGAGAGTAGGGTCGATAGTCTTCATCTCACCAACATCATTCCAGTAGAGAGGAGACCGACATTTACGCCCATACAGTGCCTCATAAGGTGCCATACCAATAGTAGCTTGATAACTATTGTTGTAGGCGAACTCTGCTAGTGGCAAATATTTCTCCCAACTTTTACCGAAGTCCAGAATGCAAGCCCGCAACATATCCTCAAGGATCAAGATAGTTCTCTTAGATTGACCATCTGTCTGAGGATGATAAGCTGTACTGAAATTCAAATTCGTGCCCAAAGCTTTCTGAATCTTCTGCCAGAACTGAGATGTGAATCTGGGATCTCTATCTGATACGATACTCTTTGGAATTCCATGTAGTTGGACAACATTCTCAATATACAACTCTACCAGTTTATCAAGAGAATCAGACTTCTTTTTAGCAATAAAATGGGAAGTCTTGGTCAGTCTATCCACAATAACCCAGACTGAGTCGTTACCCTTCGAAGACCTCGGTAAATCGGATACGAAATCCATAGTAATATGATCCTATTTCCAAACAGGAATAGCCAAAGGCTGCAACAACCCTGCAGGTCTCTGATGTTCTGCTTTAACTTTCTGACAAGTAAGACATCGGGCAACATAGTCAGCAATTTCTCTCTTCATATTATTCCACCAGAAATTCTGCTTCAAATCTTTATATATTTTCGTACTGCCTGGATGGATAGTATATCTGGAACTGTGTGCCTCAGCAAGAATATCCTTCTTCAGAGTTGGATCATTCGGAATACAGATTCTACCTTTGAATTTGAGAATACCATCGTCGTGAAGTTTGAAATCCGACTCTCCCCCTTTAGAATTCTCTAAGACTTTCAACAATTGAAGATCAGCCTGTTGAGCTTCTCGAATCCTGGATAACAACAGAGATTGAATCTGCAAACTTGCAAATTGAATACCAGAATTTGAAGTACTAGGCTTCCATAAGCACAACTCTTCCATGAATTCCCAATTCTTGATAATCAAGCTAGCAACAGTAGCCTTTCGGCTCAAAGCATCAGCAACAATATTGGCCTTACCTGGAAGATAGTTAATAGTGCAGTTGTAGTCCTCAAGTAATTCCAGCCAACGCCTCTGCCTCATGTTCAACTCTTTCTGTGAAAACAGATATTTCAAGCTCTTATGATCTGTAAAGATTTCAAAATTGTTGCCCCAGAGATAATGACGCCATTTCTTTAATGCAAGGATGATAGCTGCAAGCTCAAGATCGTGAGTCGGATAGTTAAGTTCATAAGGCTTTAGTTTCCTGGAAGCATAAGCAATAACCCTGCCATTCTGCATCAATACACAACCCAGACCTTCCTTCGAAGCATCACTATAGATCATCAAATTATCATAACCCTCAGGTAAAGCAAGAATAGGAGCTGTAGTCAATCTCTTCTTCAATTCCTGGAAGCTGGCCTCACATTTATCATTCCAGTCAAATACTGTTTTCTTCTGAGTAAGCTGAGTTAAAGGCCCTGCAATCTTAGAGAAATCCTTTACAAACCTCCGATAATACCCAGCTAAACCAAGGAAGCTACGAATTTCCATGACAGTTTTAGGTCGTTTCCAAGATAACACAACTTCAATCTTCGCTGGATCAACAGAAATACCATCCTGCGAGATAATATGGCCAAGAAAAGCAACTTGCTTAAGCCAGAATTCACATTTGCTAAACTTTGCAAATAACCGATGCTCCTGTAGAGTCTGCAACACAATTCTGAGATGTTGTTCATGTTCCGCCTCAGATTTAGAATAAACAAGAATATCATCAATGAATATGACCACAAATTGGTCCAGATAAGGGCGGAATACCCTCTGCATTAAATCCATGAATGCGGCGGGAGCATTAGTAAGACCAAACGGCAAGACAACAAACTCATAATGGCCATATCGAGTTCTGAAAGCAGTTTTAGGAACATCATCTTTCTTAATCCTCAGCTGATAATAACCCTGCCTCAGATCAAATTTAGAGAATACCCTGGCGCCTTGCAACTGATAAAATAGCTCTTCGATTAAAGGCAAAGGATATTTATTTTTGATGGTTACCTGATTAAGACCCCGATAATCGATGCATAGGCGAAGAGATCCGTCTTTCTTTTTAACGAAGAGAACTGGCGCACCCCACGGTGAAGAACTCGGCTGAATGAATCCCTTCTCAAGCAAGCCCTGCAATTGAACTTTCAATTCCTGCAACTCAGGTGGAGCCATTCTCTACGGAGTCCTAGAGACAGGGGAAGTTCCCGGCAACAAATCAATCATGAACTCTATCTCTCTATCAGGCGGTAACCCAGGTAATTCCTCAGGAAAGACCCCCGGAAACTCTCTCACGATAGGTACATCATTCAATTTCAATTGATCCCCAGGTTGATTAATCAAATAAGCAAGATAAGCCTCACAACCCTTGCTCAATAATTTAGATGCCCTAATAGAAGAAATAATAGGAGTTCCCGTAGATTTTCTACTACCAACTATTTTAAGTACAGGCTGGTCAGGCATCTCTAGATACACAATCTTTTTTCTACAATCAAGCTGGGCATAATATTTACTTAACCAGTCCATCCCCAATATAATTTCAAAGTCATTGAAGGGTAGGATAATCAAATCAGCAGGAAAAACACGACCTTCAATAAATATACTACATGCTCTGCAAATAGACCTAGTAACAAACTTCGGACCCATAGGAGTATAGACCACAATCTCATGCAACAGTTTATCATGTTTCAATTTAGCATTTTGTGCACAAGTAGGAGTAATAAAAGAATGCGAAGCCCCGGAATCAATTAAAACCTTAACTGATTGATCATTAAGAAGAAAAATACCTTCTACCACAGCGGTAGTATCCGGAAGCTCCTCAGCATCCAAAGCAAATACACGGGCCTGGCCTCGTGGTGGTGGTGCTGCAGCTGGAGCCCTGGTCTGAGAGTTCTGAGCTGATGTCTGACCTCTAGGGTTCTTAAATTTCTGACAGTCTTTAACCCTGTGCTGATCACTGCCGCAACCTGTACACTTGTTATGTTTCTTCCAACAAACATCCTCAGTATGACCCTGACGCTGACAGAAGCTGCACTGCTGGTGACGTCTTGCAACAGTGCCTCCCGAAGGAGCTCTGTAAGTAGAGGTAGCTGAACTACCCTGCTGCGAACGGGAAACTGCTGGACGGAACTGACTCTGAGTCTGACTCTGAACTGGTCGTGCCTGAGTCTGAGTAGGCCCTGTGTAACTCTGAGTCTGCCTCGGCTGCGAACTCTGCCCAACTGATACAGCCTGCCCCTGGTACCCCTGACTCTGAGACTGAAACCGTTTACTCGATTGACTGGTCTCGGCTAACACATCGGCCTTCCGTTTCTCATATCTCGAGGCAGCTCGGACTACTGCAGCATAGTTAGGAAAATCATTTGAAGACAAGTTCAGCATAATATCTCTCCTCAAACCCATGATGAACCTCTGAATCTTCATGTCCTCCGGCTGAATTAAAGCGGGTGCATAACGGGAAAGCCGGGTAAAAGTAGCCTCGTATTGATCTACCGTCATACTTCCCTGCCTCAAGTTTATGAACTCAGTCTGTCGCCTCTCACGGGCAACTACTGATATATACTTGTCTCGAAATTCTCGGACAAAATCGGCCCACGAATGATGACCTCCCTCAGCTCCCCATTTCTCACTGATGGTATTCCACCAATCTTCAGCATCACCCTCGAGAAGGAAAGTAGCATAGGTAATCTTCCTGTCATCATGGCACTCCAGTATCGCTGCCACTCTCTCGAACTTTCTTAGCCACATCTCAGCTTTCATATCGTCCGGCTCCCCAAAGAAAGTATAGGCCCCATGATGTATAAACCGATCATACAGATTACCTCCGGTAGGGCCACTACCTCCGGCTCTCGCAGCCTGATTACCTCCAACGACCCCTGGTTGACCCTGTTGTGTAATAAATTGGGCGATAGTGTTCATAGTTGTGGCCATCGTGGCCAAGATCTGTGCAGTGCTCGGTTCTTGAACCTGCGGTGCATTTTCGGCCACCTCAGCTTCTTGCCCACGAACCCCCTCGGGTTCTCCACCAACATTCGGATTATCAGCACGACGGCGAGGCCCCATCTCGAATAGCTAGAATGCAAAGTGTTATGACAGGTATATATATGTATATATGCAATTTATAAGTAAACACATAAAGAAGAGTCCAATTAGATTCACATAAAGTCAAGTGCATAGAAGTTCAAATAAATATTCCACATTTTTGAAGTAAACATAAATCACTAGATCATACTTGACATTCTAGACTCTTGATATTCTATTTCCATGCTAGCATATTCATTCCTTATTCAAATTTTACTTAGGCAAATCAAAATCAAAGACTCATGTATTCACAAAGTCACATAACAATTCTCTACCCACAGACCGAGAAATTTAACCCGGCTTCATGCAATCTATAGCTCTGATACCACTTAAATGTCACGCCCCGACCCAACCCCCAAGCTAAAGGTTAAGTCCGGACCCGACACACGGACATAGTCTCCCCTGTACCGTGGACATTCTAAAAACCTGTAAACACTTAAACAAGATCCCAACAATACAATACAGCTTTTCTCAATTAAACAACAAAGCTATAAGGCCATCCGAGCCTTATAGTACACAATAATTCCAAAACACACAAGCATGCGAGAACTTGTTGTCAGCATAGTCTTATAACCCTGACATTCTAGGAAATCAATAAAACAACTTAAAGAGTAAAGCATTCTACATTAACCATCCACTCCCAAGCATGCAAGGAAATAAGGCAAGAATAAAAGTTATTACAGTTCATAGACTTTCAAAGCTACAACCCAACCATCTAATCTTCGACTTATACAACAAGCATATACAAAGCCCTTGGGCTACAAAATAGTACATAAAGTAATCAGACGAGTCTTCCACATAGCAACAAAATCATTAACCACCTCAAGTTATCAGACACAGCAACTAAGGTAAAGGCTCGATCTGATCTTCTTCTTCCTCAACTAAATCAACAAGCTGGGGTTCACCCTCAGCGTCTCCTGAAACAGATATCGAGGTATGAGCAACCACTGTTGCCCAGTGAGGGATATAGTCCCGGGGCGTGCAATGCAACAGATAATACAATTATACAACAATAACACTTAGACAATAAAAGAAACAACAATAACTTAAATAACCACACATTTAAAAGGATACGTTTCAACAATCCCCTATACACCAATCTTCACTGGTCTTCAATCACGAACCGCGAACCACGAACCACGAGCACGATCACGATAAGCCGGCATAACCCCAATCACTCCAGTGGGTGTACTCCGGATGTACCCCGAATCCTACGACCCAACATCCCCTGGCAATCTCCGGACCAGGCGAATGAGGGAATAGGGCACGGAGTTTGAATATCCACCGGCAAGCCCTCTGCCGCCCAGCCGATATTCAACACATCCGCCCCGACACTATGGTTGCGCAACCACTATGCAATGCACTCAACGATGGCAAGTTAACAACAATAATATAAGCATTAACACATATGAGGATCAACAAAGTAGGTTGACCTCGTTGCAGTTAGGATAGAAGCAAAGATAGAAGCTAATAAGCAGTTTACAAATGAACTTATACCATATAAGCATAGAAACATTCCAAAAGCTCCAAATCAATTTAAAATCATATATAAACACTTAAGAGGCCCTGACATGGGTTTAGAAGTGTGAGACAACTTAAATTGCACCTAGACCCCATTGTTTTTCGAACTATTTCTCTTCTAAACCATAGTTAATGATTTCATTTTCAAAGGAAACTCTCCCAACCTTCTAACTAACCCCCAAGGTACCCTCTCAACCCTCGAACTCAATCAAATGCCCGCGTTTACCCCGAAAGCCCCAATTTCCCTCTTTTGGCTTTAAACCACACCTACATTGTCCGGGCTTCAAACAAGGGATATCAAGGCATCTATAGCACCTAGGTAGCCTAAGGATACTAGAATTGAAGCTCGAATCCACCCGGATTCGCATTAACCCCGAAAGCCCCAACTTAAAGTCGGCTATTTTCCATTTTTAGGCGATTTAAGGGCAATGCAAGTGTAAGGGGATATTTAATTATCTTCACTAGTGCCTAGGGCATCAATTAGAAGCATTAATTCAAGCCAATTCGAGCAATTACACAAAACCCTAGAAAAAACGTCACTATTCACCCTAAAAATCAAACTAACGATTCTAACCGTTTAAATTGCGAAACGACGGTTCAAAAGTGTTCTCTAGCATTCATATAGATAGTATATTAGCATAGATAACAATTACAATAGCATATAATCATATTTTCAACAAATCAATAAATGAGCAACTATTTAAAAATGCAAAAACAAGTTGTGAAATCCCTCACCACTACGCGTAGGAGCACCTAGGAACCTTGCAAACACCCCACACTAGTTGCTCAAGGCTTGGCTTGGCTTGAATTGAAGAGTTGAAGATGGAAAAATGCTCCCAAGGGCAAGGAGGGCTGTCGGGTTTTGGGGCTGCTGTTTCAGCTTTCTATTTTTTTTTTTTTGCATTTTATGAGTTTAAGTGTTAATATAAAGGGGTTAAGTTGAGGTGGGGTCCTTTGGGTGTTTAAGCGATCTAATAAAATGTGCGTAGTAAGCTTTAAAACGAGCTTAAATGGTAAAATATATGCTAGCTAATTAATTACCTAAGTTAGTTACGTAACACTATTCACTTGACTTCTAAAATTATTTTCTAAACGAGCCCTCCTAACGCCTTTAGCTCAAATGCACATTTTTCCCACTACTTTTACAATTAATATGATTTAATAAAAATGCTAATTAATTAATAGAAGACAGTTTAAAAATAGAGTGAATAGTAGTCACAAAGTCAGTTAATAAGGCATAGAAGTAAATGCGCAAACAAGGGATGCAACAGTAATTAAATGCATGGCAAATTCTCGGGCGTCACATTATGAATCTATGTACATAAATGTAATGGAAGATCAAGATGAAGACATTAAGAGTTGGTGGGCCCAGTTCGCGAAAGGAGTTTTGTGAAGCCGATGAGGAGCAGCCCATGAATCTATCTTGTGGGCCCTTTTTTTGATTTAGGTATTCAACCCAGTGGCTTGGGTTGATAGTGCTCCTAGTCCATGATCATCCTATTTTATTTTATGCATTTATTTATTTATTTATGCGATAAATATGTGATGAATGCATGTATGTTTCTATTTTATTTATGCGATAAATTGAAATTAGAAGCATGTGAAAAGTGAGACCTAAACTAAAGACCAGCAAACCTTCCTAAATTAAATATTAAGTTAATAATGGTGTAGTCTTGAGAAGATTATATCATTGCCTTCTGCTATCGTAGATTAGTTTATGTGTTAGGCAAGTAAGTAGCTAGCTATGGACATATAGGGGTTACTTATTTGTATCGACATATGAACTAAGTCTATATAAGCATGAGATGTGAAAATTTTGGATTCTTACTAGCAACCAAAAATCTATCATGTGAGGTATCAGTATTGCATTGATCCAAATTTCCAGGATAATAGGTTTCAGTTAAACAATCTTGGAGACCAAAAATCTATCGATGCAACCCAGGTGGTCGTGTGAAAAGTGTAAAATAGACCAAGTTTAAATACCCGCAAGTGCACGAATCTTCATAGTGTAGTTTGCTTTGAATGTGGAATCGTACCACAGGGAAGCTCGTTAATTAGTTAGAAAAGTAGTATGTGTGAAAGTGTTAAAGCGGTAAGTGACAGTTTAAAAAGGCGTTTGAGAATATAACTAAATTACAACTAAATTAAACTAACTAAATATTAGTGGAATACGAGGGTAAGGAATTTAGGGGGATGGATATGTAAAGAGGTAGTCAATATAGGCTCGGCATTCAAGTTCTCTAATCCTATGGAAGAGCTTAAGCTACAAGCATTAACCCAGTTAATTACTTAGCCTAGTAAAATCCCGATTACTAACTCTGATGTAGGTGTTGCGCTATCTACGAGCATTGGAGCCAAAGTATAGAACTGTCCTTGCAACCTGGTGTAAAAGGTTTGTTTTAACTAAGTCATTAACTTCTCCTTACTTGGACTAGAACTACAGTACAACCTATAGTTCATGGAATCTAAGGTTGTCAAGCTATTTGATTCATTATTAAAGCATGTATATATGGTACTAAAGTACAGCTATCATAATGTCTACTGAAAAGCATTACGTATGAAAGACAATAAGTAAATCAATCGTAACATTTACTGAAAAATATTATGTATGAAAGACAGTACTGAATTTAAAGCAAGCCATATATTGCAATCAAATTAAAAAAACTGAATCTGAGACCATATATTAAAAGACCGTCATTTACAATATCCTCCCCTAGATAAATAACTCTACTCAGACATAATAATAAATACAAGTAGTACAAATAAGATAGTCAAGAAAGGCTCCCCCGATATGACGACTTTGTATTTTTGATTCCTGAAATTTGAGTAGAGGTCCGACGCCAAATAGCTATTCGAGCAGAACTCATTTCCCCTGAATAAGAGCTATTAGGGATGAATTTTACCTGAATAAGAGCTTTCCTATTAAAAGCTATTCGGGCAGAACCTCCCCCGGATGATAACTACTTGGGTCGGACTTCCCCCTAAAATTGGCTATTCGGGCAAAAATTTCCCCGAATAAGAACCCCTTAGGTGGGACTTCCCTCTTATCCTACTAATTAATTAACTACAACTAGAACTAAAAAATAACTAGAATTAACTCAAAAATTGATTAAAAATAACCAAAATCCAAAATTAATTACTAAATTTGGAGGGGAAGGGGGGTCTATTTGTAGACAAAAAATCAGAGGCGCGCTCTGATCTTCAACTGTTGACAGGCTGCCACGTGGCCTTCTGGATGTTTTCGCGATGGGCGCTCGAGCGCCAGTTAGGCATGCTCGAGCCCCATTCTGCTGCTCCGTTGGATTTTTGCTACGTGTTTTCTTCTAATGTTGTGGAATTTTCTGCATAGGGCACTCGAGCGCCATAAGGGCGAGCTCGAGCGCCCTTTTGTTGACTTTATGGGCTGGAATTTTGACTTTTGATCGGGCTTTGACCGAGCATTGATCAAGATGTTTCCGAGCTATTTTCAGCGTTTTGAATATGATTACACGCTAGTTTCAGCCAAATTTTGACTCTAAGGACTCTATTCTTCCACTGTTCCACGTGTTTTCCCAGTGTTCACTTTTTGGACTTGTAGTTTGAATTGTTTTGGGTCAAAACTTCCACTTTTCGATATTCTCCTACATTGCATCGAAAGTATCAAAGTGTTGTAATTATCCCTAAGTTAAGATGCAAATGTAGTACAAATATCAAGGTTTGAGTGCTGCAAATACAATTACATCAACATTCCCAAACCTAAACCTTATTTGCTCTCAAACAAGACTGTCTTTAGAATAGATGTGAAAGTGTATTTTGCAGAATTTTTACAAGTCAAAACAGATGAAATAATCTATCCTATTTTTTTGCCTAACATTTTCCAAATCTGAAACATGAGAAATGCAATCTACTATCTTAAACCTATTTAGTAGTTAATGATAAACATGATAAGAGAACCTTTTGCATAGTTTCTCAAATAGGTACTGTTATTGGAAATCGACGATTGATTGCTTCGGAGTATATATTTAGAAGTAAGCTAAGCAAATTAAGTTCATGCAATTTCTCAACTTTCAAGTTATGGAAACAAATCTGACTTTGATATTCTCACCTACATTTGGAATCAAATTCTTGATCATGCCTTAACCCCTTAACATTTGCCAAAAATATAAAAGTACAACTTACAATATCTCTATATAGTGTTCAGTTTCCTTTGCTTTCTGGATATCCCATGTAGCGGACTTTAAGGCCAACAATCCCTTGCCATTATGACTGAGGTTGCCAGGTTTCAAAGGGACCCCTACGTGCCTTAATCACCCGAGATATCCAGGCTTGAAACCTTACACTATAGCACATATCCTAAATTACAATGTCTAGGATAGTTGTGCTAAGAGATTTACAACATATTTACACCAAAAGTTTATCCAACAGTAAATGTATATACAACTTTTTTTTCTTTTTCCATTGTTTTTTTTTTCAGAGTATACATACAGACAAAGTAATATAACATACTGTACAGACATAGCATAAGGGTTCAGGTTTCAATCACAAGAAGTTCTTATAACAAACGGTAATCCTATCTTAGTCCTTTCATAATTACATAGCTATCAATTGAAGAAAGGAAGAACAATTAGGTTTACTCATGAATACAGTACCCCAAAGTTTCTCTTACAGAGTTTTCTTAGAGTTTTTCATAATACAAGGCTAATAACACAAGTTCTCAAATCATCTAAATCATCCCATTTAACAGGTAAGGTAGCAAAGTACTCTTTTCATGAACAAAAATTGTGTATTTCTTGCATATTTTGAAAAAGTTTTTCATGAAATGTACACACCCCCACACCGAAACTTTGTTTGCCCTCAAGCAAATAGCAATGTAAGACAGTGAGAGTGTAATATGCAAGTAATAACATAATGACAAATGCTATATCCCCAAACCTATGGTTTGCTTACTCGTCAGCACATGTTGATCAGGTATAAAGGGAAATGTAGTAAGGATAGATATCACTTGATGTGAAGTATTTCTATGTTGTTGTCAAAGCTTTTCTACTAACTTGTGCCAAAAGATATATCATTCTGCAATTAAAGATTAGTAGACAAAGCATTTTACAGATTATCATCAACACAACAAAAATAATAGTTAATTTATACAAAATAGTATAAAGGAGGGGGGATCAAAAAAATTAATGGTCAAGGAACATAACTAATACATAAAGCAAATAAATAAACTACCCAGACCATTTAGACTCTTTTCTGGGGTTCTAAAGTTGATACTTCTATAAAGACTAGCTCTTCCAAAGGTTTATGTGCTCATGACATCTAGTGCTTTCCTTCGGCCACTTAAGGCCAAAGCTAGTTCCACAGAGTCAAGGATAGAACAGTGTGGTTTTACGTCTGTGACGTTACATCTAGTGTATGCTCACACTCCTAACTACCTTATCAAGTAATACCCAACAGACCCAAACTATATTAAGCTGGTGGAGTAGCTCACACTATAAGACAGAGTTACACAATTAAGCTAACCGTACATAGAAACGTACAATGACCACTAGTATAACAACACTGGTACCTCTATGAATGTTCATCGGGGTTAAAACCCAAACTACCTAAAGCTGGAGAAATATTCACAGAGTACATGTAACGACATAATTTAAATAAATATTAACACAAAAAAATATTAGGTTGCCTCCTAGTAGCGCTAAGTTTAACATCTTCAGCCAGACGGTTGTACTAAGTTTAATGTCATCAGCTAGGTAGATTCTATTTTATGGAAGGTATTCAGGGTCCAGAAGTTCAACATATTCAACTTCATGAGGGACCACCTTAGGATTGAATACATGCTTCAATCCTTGACCATTAACTGTGAGAACACGCCCATCTGTGGGATGTTTAATCAAGATAACTCCGGAAGGATATGCTTTAAGCACTTCATAAGGACCATCCCACCTTGTTCTTAATTTGCCCGGGAAGAACTTCAGCCTAGAATTAAACAGCCACACTTTATCAGAAGGAGAGAATATTTTTCTCAGAATAGATCTATCATGAATCCTCTTCATTATCTCTTTGTAGAGTTTGGCATTCTCATAAGATTCAAAGCGAAACTCTTCCAGTTCACTCAACGCCAATTTTTTACCTTCACCTTCCTGTTGTAAGTCAAAGTTCAGGGCCTTAATAGCCTAATAGGCTTTATGCACTAGTTCAACAGGGAGATGACAAGCTTTATTGTATACCAATCTATATGGGGACATGTCAATGGGAGTTTTGAAAGCAGTACGGTAGGCCTATAATACGTCGTACAGATGACTTGACCAATATTTACGATCGAGCCTGACTGTTTTTTGAAGAATTGACTTGATTTTTCGGTTCGACACTTCTACTTGTCCACTTGTCTGTGGGTGGTAAGGCATTGCTATCTTGTGGTGGACTGAGTATTTTCTTAATAAGGCTTTGAGTGTCTTGTGACGAAAATGATGTCCTCTGTCACTTATAAGTACATGTGGCACCTCGAATCAGGAAAAGATGTTCTCTTTAATGAACTTGACCATGATTTTATGGTCATTGGTTTGAGTTGCCACTGCCTCTACCCACTTGGACATATAGTTCACACCAACAAGAACATAAATATAACTTGAGGAAGAAGGAAATGGACCCATGAAGTCAATACCCCACACATCGAATATTTCACAAATAAGAATGGGTGTAAGGGGCATCATGTCCCTTCTCGAAATGGAGCTAGCTTGTTGACATTGTGGGCAATTTTTACACAATCGCTAGGCATCCTCGAAAAGAGTAGGCCAGAAGAACCCACATTGAAGGACTTTGCCAACTGTCATTTTTCTTCAGAAATGTCTACCACATGCTTCAGAGTAGTAAAACTGGAGAATGCTATAAGTTTCATCCTCAAGAATACATCTCCTAATGACTTGATCAGTACAAATCTTGAAAAGATAAGGATCTTCCCAGATAAAGTACTTGACTTGTGCCATGAATCATTCCCTTTCTCATTTACCCCAGTAAGTTGGAAACTCTTGGGCAGCCAGATAATTGACATAGTGGGCGTACCACGGGGTCTTATGTGAGATGATAAAAAGTTGTTCATCAGGGAACGTGTCTTTTAAAAGCAAATAGTCAATAGGAGAATCACGTACCAAACATGATAGATGATCGGCAACAGAGTTCTTGCTTCCTTTCTTGTCTTTGATCTCAAGGTCGAACTCTTGTAGGAGTTATAGCCAACGGATTAGACGGGGCTTTGTATCTTTTTTGGTCAGTAAATACTGTAAAGCTGCTTGATCCGTGTAGACTATTACTTTGGATCCTAGGATGTAAGATCTGAACTTATCTAGGGAGAAGACTACAACTAGCAATTCTTTTTCAGTGGTAGTGTAGTTCTTTTGAGCTTCATCTAAAGTTTTGCTAGCATAATAAATCACAGTAGGCATCTTATCCTTATGCTGGCCTAATACAGCTCGCACTGCATAGTCTGATGCATCACACATTATCTCAAAGGGGAGACTGTAGTCAGGAGGTTGGATGATAGGAGCAGAGAATAGCAAGGATTTGAGCTTCTCAAAAGCTTCCGAGCACTTGTCATCAAAGTTGAATTCAGCATCGTGTGCTAGGAGACTAGAGAGAGGTCGGGTTATATGGCTGAAGTCCTTGATGAAATGCCGATAGAAACCAGCATGACCAAAGAATAATCAAATATCACGCACCGTCTTAGGTGCGGGCAGCTTTTCTTTTAGCTCAACTTTGGCTGGGTCTACATGGATTTCATCTTGTGTAACAACATGACCCCGAACTTTACCTTGCTTAACCATAAAATGGCTCTTTTTCCAACTTAGAACCAGGTTCCTTTCAACACATCGGTCAAGCACTTGTGAAAGATATGTAAGGCATTCGTTGAAGGTAGCTCCAAGCACTGAGAAGTCATTCATGAAGACTTATAGGAACTTTTCGATCATATCTGAGAAGAGAGCCATCACACATCTTTGAAATGTAGTAGGGGCGTTGCAAAGACCGAAATGCATACGCCTGAATGCAAAGGTCCCATAAGGATAAGTGAATGTAGTCTTTTCCTGATCTTTAGGAAAGACTGGGATTTGGTTACATCCCGAATACCCATCCAAAAAATAGTAGTAGCCTTGTTCGACTAGTCTATCAAGGAGTTGGTCGAGGAAGGGTAAAGGGAAGTGGTCTTTCCTTGTCTTGGAGTTGAGCTTTCTGTAATTAATGCATACACGCCACCCAGTGGTATGCGTGTAGAGATGAGCTCACCTTTGTCATTTGGAACCTTAGTAATCCCAGATTTCTTTGGTACAACTTGTATCGGACTTACCCATGGACTATCAAAAATCAGGTAGATAATACCCACATCAAGTAACTTAATGATCTCTTTGTGGTCGACATCACAAATATTTGGGTTTAGTCTTCTCTGAAATTCTCAAGAAGGAGTAACTCCTTCATCGAGATGAATTCTATGCATACACACAGAGGGATCAATTCCTTTCAAGTCTGAAATTGTCCAACCTATCGCCTGTTTGTGAGTACTCAGGACTTTCAAGAGTTTGGCTTTATTCTCGGTAGTCAAATCTGAGGCAATGATGACTGGTAAGGTCTCTTCAGGTCCTAAGTAGGCATACTTAAGATGTTCAGGCAAGGTTTTGAATTCCAACGCTGGTGGAGACTTAATTGTGGGACAATCTGAAAATTCAGGGAAATGAGTTGTTACTTGATCGTCCTTATCTGGATCAACAACAACAGAAGCGGAGGCGACCATTTCAGGAGAAATGTCGCATTCAAACAATAGTCGTTCAAGTTCGGCTATCTCCTCATTAGGAGTTAAGATTGATTGGGTAAACTCATCTATGCATGAGTCAATGATATCAACATGGAAACATTATTCTTACTCATCTTGGTTCAACTTGTTGGCTGCATCAGCAACCCTTAACTTCGTTCTCATGTTTTCAAATGTTAGTTCTATCATTCTCGTCCTACAGTAAATAACAGCATCAGTTGTTACTAGGAAAGGTCTCTTAGTAAGACGGGAGTGGTATTCTTGTTATCAGGGCCTAAGTCCATATCTAACACAATGAAATCCACTAGGAACATAAATTATCCTACTCTGACTAGGATATCCTCTACAATACCTCAAGGTCTCTGCTCAGATCTGTCTGCCAACTGGAGGGTTACATTTGTTGGTGTCAACTCTCTAAGACCTAGCCTTTGGTAAACAGTGTGGGGGATGAGGTTAACACTAGATCTAAGTCTAGCAATGCACTTTCTACCTGTTGGTCATTGATTAAACATAGAATGGTGAAAACTCCCGGGTCACTACACTTTTGAGGCAATCCTCTGGTACTAATGCTATTAACATTCTCAGTAAGTTGGACCTTCTTAGGAATGTTATTGGTCCGTCTCTTTTTCACACACAAATCCTTCAGAAATTTGGCATAGGTAGGGATTTGTTGGATTACCTCTACTAAAGGCAGATTGATCTTAATATCTTTCAGATGCTTTAAGACCTTGAGCTGTCTAGGATCAACATTCGACTTCGGTTGGGACAAAGATGTTGGGAAATATGTTTTGGATAAAGGTTCAACTATAGGTTGTACCGTTGGGTTTTCATTCTTATGGGAGTCATCAATATCATTGCTTAAAACCTCGATCTCAGATTCCTCTATCTCCTCAAGAACATCCCTATTCTTCTTTTTAACCTCTTTGTTTATCACCTTCCCACTCTTAAGGGTAGCTACGGCCTTAGCCTGTTCTTGGGTGGTCTTAGTTTGGATATTACTACATTGTCCTCATGGATTTTCCACGGTCTGAGACGGGAGTTTACCCTCATTTCTCCTACTTATGTTTTGGGCCAGCTGCCCAATTTGTCCTTCAAGTTTAATAATGGACTATTGCTGAACTTGGAACAATTGTAAAAGTTTATCAAACTTGTCATCAGATGATGACTGTGTAAGAGGAAGAGCGGGAAAATTGTTCCGCTGTGTTCGGAACGGTTCTTTCTGAACTTGGTAAAAACTAGGAGGGTTAAAGTTTTGTGGCCTTTGATATGGCTGTTGAGGGAAACGAGACTCAAAGTTTCCTTGTTGTTTCTGATATTGTTGTTGAGGAAACTAAGGCTCTTGATTCATTTATCACCATGAAAATGTGGGATTGTCTCGCCAGCCAGGATTATACATGTTAGAATAAGGATCATAATTTCTCGTATATCCCTGAGTGGCATAGACTTGTTCTTGCATGAATTCGGGAACTTTTGACCCAATTGGACAATCTAGAGTAGAGTGATCTACTGCAGAACATACGGCACAAATTTCTATGATTTGAGGAGTTTGTGAAGAAGTAGACCCTAGAGAGATGAATTTTTCTACTTGCTAGGCTAGGGCATCTACTTTATCAATCAAATGGGAATTGAAGTTAACCTCGAACAATGCACTCTTTTGAGCGTTGTGGGTGCTTCTAGTTTCTTTATCTATAGTTGTGTTCTGAAGAGAATCCTCAGCTATATTTTCAATTCTACTCCAAACTTCGTCTGTTGTGAGGTTATAGAAACCTCCATTGCTCATTGCATTAACCATCATTTTCTGGTGAGGTGTAAGACTTTCAAAGAAATAATACAAGAGTTCGTGACGGGCAAACCCATGGTGAGGACACTGATTCCTAAGATCAATAAATCTTTCCCAAGCTTCATGAAAAGGCTCTAAGTCCGACTGAACGAATGACATGATGTCTGTTCGTAGAGTAGTGGTCTTGGCCATTGGGAAGAACCTATGTAAGAATTTCCGAACAAGTTTTTCCCAAGATGCAATAACCCCTGCGTCTAAATGATTTAGCCATTGTTTGGCTTTGTCTTTTAAGGAAAATGAAAACAGACGCAGTTGAATAACCTCACGGCTCACATTAAGGATGTGAAGCATAGAACATGCCTCCAAGAATTGTATGATGTGAGCGTGAGGGCTTTCGTTGCTCTTCCCGTAAAATGAAGGGATATTCAAAATGGTCCCTGACTTACGCTCAAAGTTAACATTGCCAAGAGCCGGTGGGGCTATGACAAATTCAGGGTTGTAATCGCCTGGAGAGAAATGTTGACGAAGAGTCATTTGTGGGTCAATGGGTCGATTAACGGGTTGGTTAACAGGTTGAGCTATCGGAAGAGGTTGAAGGTTTTGTACATTTCCTTCTTGCTCCGCCATCGGGACTTGGACTTTCCTTTGCGGAGTTTTCTGGGGCTCGGGATCAAACTAGGCAAGTTTCGGATTTAAGGAACGACGCCCGTGCATGCAAAAATAAACTAAAGCTAAATGCAATAAGTAGCGACAGGAAGTAAACTAAGTACTGGAAATAAATACAGAATCTAAACTAAGTACTTTAATTAAAGACAAAAATTAAGCTAAGTATAAGTGCAAGCTATTTTAACAGAGCATACTATAAGCAGTTTATGTTCAAGTATTATACAGACAATATAAAATTTTTATAAATTATATGCAAAATAGTTTACAAGTAGAATTTATACAATTTAAAACAAATATAGACAATAATTACAACACTTAAGACAAGTTCACAAATAATTCAAAAACTAAACTAGATCGTGCTTAAGACAAGTTCACAAATAATTCAAAAACTAAACTAGATCGTGCTTCCCCGGCAACGGCGCCAAAAACTTGATGCAACCCGGGTGGTCGTGTAAAATGTGTAAAATAGACCAAGTTTAACTACCCACAAGTGAATGGATCTTCATAGTGTAATGTGCTTTAAGTGCGGAATCGTACCACAGGGAAGCTCATTAGTTAGTTAGTGAAGTAGTATGTGAAAGTTTTAAAGCGGTAAGTGACAGTTTAAAAAGGCATTTGAGAATATAACTAAATTACAACTAAATTAAACTAACTAAATATTAGTGGAATACGAGGGTAAGGAATCTAGGGGGATGGATATGTAAATAGGCAGTCAATATAGGCTCGACATTCAAGTTCTCTAATCCTATGCAAGAGGTTAAGCTACAAGCATTAATCTAGTTAATTACTTAGTCTATTAAAAGCCCGATTACTAACACTGATGTAGGTGCTGTGCCATCTACGAGCATTAGAGCCATAGTATGGAACTGTCCTTGTAACCTGCTGTAAAAGGTCTGTTTCAACTAAGTCATTAACTTCTCCTTACTTGGACTAGAACTGTCATGCCCCAACTCGACCCCACCTACGATCAGTCAGGACGCAACGGAATTTCGGCAGTATAACGACAGTAAATAGGATACCGAGGCTCTAAACCAACCTCATTAGAACATCATACATCAACTCTATAACCATACAATAAACAACACCTCAATAAAATAACAACATACAACATAACCATATTACACCATAATCATCCTTTGTTATACGCTTCCGTTCCAACATAATACATGAACTTTAATATACATTGCAAAATATGTTGAAACCAACCTAGCAACCTAATCATAGACAAAAGAAAGACTACTAAGTTGGCTTCATTTAGAACATAATCTTTTCAGCATCTTTTACATAATGAACTACAAAGCATATAAAAGTCTACTAAGTTAATATACAAGATAGTAAAACAATACAACATCAAGGATAAGACTCCAGAACATAAGACTCATCCACATAAGGCACATTTTCCACATTTTCCTCTTCAGGAGGCACGTACCCGTAGTCATGCGAAAGAACACCTGTAAGCATGCAATAATAGAGAGTGAGGATCCGATAGATCTCAAACAGTATTCACTATACTCCTTGGAAAATGATCCTTTGAGCAAGTAAACACACAATAACATCAATAATACTATCATCACATAATCTATAATGACCATTCAATAAAGGATACACTATTTGGTGTAACTTCAAACGCCATCACGATCATAACAGCCTTCTTGTGACTCCCATAAACTCACGTACCCGAGGTACCCCAATAACCTCTCCCTCCATGACACCTCTGTCATGCAAGCTGGAAGCAATCCTGGTAGTCATGCCGTTATCAACCCGACAGCCCGATGCTGCCCGAGAGGTGGCACACACATACCAATGACTCAGCATAATAATAAACATCAATCATTCACAGGAGGATAGTCTAGTAGAACTGCCTATCTCCCGGCATCAATCATTAATCAATAATCATCAATAATCATATTATCATCATAATAACATCAATAATCAATTTAACAACAAATAACTAAGTTAGATGACAAAGTAGGCCATCTAACTGAACATGCATTAAACACACAATCAAACCCTAGTTTACCCATCATCAACTCATAATTCAATCACTCAAACCACACCCAATCAACTAAAGGCATAATCTAACATTTTAAAGAAAGACAACCTAAACTTCAAATATTCATATCTTACATTCTACTAATCCAAACAACTCCAAATCAGTTTCTATCACTCACCCATTCAATCAACTACATTAGCCCCCTCGGAAACCAACCAAAACACATCCAAACCATGATCAATAACCCTAAAACCTAATGTGTCATGGCTGAAATTTCTGAATTTTCACACGGACATCATAATCGAAAATTCGGCATTACAATAGCGCTACCACATAATTATCAAACTTTTAGAAATCGACGACAATCGATTCCAATCAACACAACTTAAAATAATCAACATTTAGCAAATTAATCAACTTTAAATACCCGAAAATAAATAATTATGCTACAACGGTTCAAATCTCGTAAGATTACATAAAAATGATCCCTAGCATGCATGGAGCAATAATCTAACATCATATTAACATTTTAACGGTTCAATAATCAATTCTATGCAAAAACATAAAAGATGAGTTTTGAGATCTAGAATTTTTCTCTCACCTTTGATGCGATATAAGCCTAGAAATGCGTGCAATGCATGCCTAACAAGTGGAATCCAACTCGGTACGAAGTTCTACGGACAAGAACTAGGTTTTTCTTTGAAAATTTGCTTTGAAAACTTTGAAGAAAAGCTTGGCTATTCTCCCATGAAAGTCTCGGCCATCTAGGTGTGTTTGAGGGTGTTTTTGTGCTTTGCTTGTGTGTGTTGGTGATATATGCATAATAGTCAACTTTTTAAATGAATGTCAAAGTTGAAACTTTAGTTTTTTTAGTGTTTTCTTGACTTTAAATTCATTTTCTTGATCACCAATGTTCAAAACAATTATTCAACACCCAAGATAGCTCAAGTAGGTTATTTTTAGGTGACAAGAAGTTTTACAATCAAACAATTTCACCCGAGTCGGTTTAAAACTCGATTTTCGCAAAAGTCGGTGTAAAAACCCTAATAAATTCCTAAGCCGATTTTAAAATCGTTTTAATCAAACACAGGTCTATTAAAGTCCGTGGACTAGGTCTAGAAGGGTTAAAAAGACTAGTTTCAAAATTTTAGCGAACGTGTTTCAAAAATACTATTCACTAAAAACTGACGATAAAATTTCTGACTCCGTTTTTTATGAAAATTTCATGAATGCACATTTAGCATGTTCTAGGAGTATTAATATCAAAATTATCACATTCTAAGTCATATAGCACATAGACAAGTCATTTCACGCAAAACAAGAATAAACACGCAAAACGAGACAGGATAGGAAAGTGGGGTTTCACAAGAACTATGGTACAACCTATGATAACCCGAACCCGGCATGCATTTAATAGCATTTGACTGAATTTAATTAAGGGTTTAATTAGTTAAATCATCCATTTTTGCACTATTTTGATATTTCTTTTAAAAGCATTCAATAATTTTTATATTGATTAATTAAAAGATTATTACCTATTGTTATTGTTTATAGTAATTAGATTTATTTTCTTGTGTTTAATTAAGTGTCATTTTAAATGTTAGTATTTAATTGCATCTGACTACGTGTTTATATTAACTTATTCATTTGTATCTTAACATTAATTTCATAATTCTTTAAAATATTCTAGAAATAGTTAAATTAATTATTTTTAAATGAATATTAATTATTTTGATTGTTTTGATTATTTTAATAATCAGTTTTAATTGTCTTGCATTAAAATTACTCAGTTTTCAATTAAAAGAGGAAAGTAACTCCGAGCCGGAGTGAATTTTAAACTATTCTACTATTCTACTTTTCAAAAATTATAGTTTTATATTATTGCTCATCATTTGATTAGCGATCGTTTATTGACCGTTCGATCGTAGCATTTCGAAAATGAGAGTTAGAGAAATATTCATCGGACTTAGTGAAAAATGTTTTTAGCTTCATTTAGCTAGTTTTAGTTGGTTTTCATTAAAATTGCATTGTTTTAACTTGAATTCGGTTAAATGGCATCAAAATAAGCTTGTTTGACCATATTTTCACTTAAGCTTGACCTTGCAAAATGACCAAAATGCCCTTTGTCATCTTTTATAAATAAAACAAGGCAAAAATCAAAACAAAACAAATTGCAAAATACCCTTTGTATCCACCCCATGGCCAAATGCTTTCAAGGAGAAAAAAATAATAATTTTGCTTCAATTTTCTTCTACAATCATGTGTAGAATTGCTCGGGGGTCGTGGCTAGGGTCTTTGCGGGTATTCCTCGTCAATTTCTGTGAGGGTTTTCACGTTTTTGTACATTTATATTCAAATTTGATTTTTGATTCAATTTCTTAGATTTGATATTTAATGCGTTATAATGCCTGAAATTGCTTGAAATTGCCTCTTTAGGGTTCGTAGAGCATTGCTTGTTAGTTATTTAGCGATTTTTACGGTTAGAAATGCAAATTGAATTTAGGCAAGAATGTGAATAGTAAAAATGAATAGTAAAACCCTAGAATTTTGGATTTTTGATCCGAATTGCGATTTCTTGATTTGGATAGGTGCCATTAATGATAGAAAGATAAAATGTGCAATAAAAACGGATCGACCTTTGTTAAAATTAGAAATTAGACAAAGAAATGTAAAGGGGCCGTTTGACCAAAAGTTGACCGTGCTCGAATTGAGTTGGGGGTTTTGCTATTGAGGGCATGGAAGCACTTTTGGCGCTGTCATGGCATTGATTGAGTGACTGGTTAGCATAGCTATAGTTCAAACGCAGTAGGTGGACTTTTGGTCTTCGGTTGGAAAAGTGAGGTTTAGTGACATAGAAACGTGCCTTGGAGTGCCTAAGTGAATGTAGTGAAATCGGTTTCCTAATCCCGTAGCTCGTTTGCTCGTAATTGCCTTTGGAAGTTAGAGATTGAATAGTGATATTTGTCGTTTTCGTGTTTGAACTGTTGTTACTTGTTTAATTGATGTTCTTGTTGCTATTAATGATAGTTATGCTTGAAAAGTTAATTGAATGCTAATGTTGATTGTAAATGCTTGATATCTCGTTTATCGCCACTAATCTGCACTTTCGTGCTATTGCTCGTTTATTGCTTGTATCTCGTATTGCATTGCATTAGTGTCAGGCGCGTGAGTGATAGGCCTCTCTGGGTAGTCTCGGGCTGCCAGGGTTGGTTTGCTCTAGCTCCGTGTCCTATTACCATTCTCGCTAGGGGTGCCGCCCTGGGAGATTTGGGTCGTAAATGTGTCAGGGTACTTCCAGAGTACACCCAATGGATGTTATAAGGTGGTTGCGTGTTTATTGTCATCGTTGTCAACATCAAGCTCGAGATTGATGTAATGCTTGTGGAATCGAATCGCATGGTACATTGCTCGTATGAGTGAACCGTGACCTTCAAAGTGTGGTATAGCTTTGAATGGTTGTGTTAATGCTTTCTTTAATTGTTTATTGTATTGTCGTGTATATTGAATGCTTTCTTATTGATTATATTGCTTAACTGTACCTATTTACATTGCACAATTTTTTTTCTCTCCACCTCGATATCTGTCTTGCCCTCACTGAGTATACGTGTTGTGTATACTCACTCCTCACCACCACATTTCAGGAAATACCATGTTAGCTGAAAAGTTTGTGGTTATGTGGTAGATCGTGCTTGAAAAGTTGCCTTGCGTGCTATGTGGCTTGAGTTGTCAAAGATGCAAAGATGTATATTTTCATGTAATGTATGTATTTAGTGTTAGAAGTTATGTAATTAACTTAACTAGGTTTATTAGAATGGTATAATAGTCTATTTTATACAATGGGTTAGTATAGTTTAATTGCCAAGCATGAATGTACTTGGCAAAGATGAAAAGAGATAGATTAGCTTTTAAATTGAAAATGTATATTTACTTGTGTTCGCTTGTTGAGAACCAAGGCTCGGATGGCCTTGAGGTGTTTGTATGGTTGGACACGGTGCTGGTCCACTTATATGCTGTCACAGGTTTTGCATTTTTCCTAGAAACAGGGGAGACTCCGTCCATTTTCCCTAAAAATTTTATGCCCGGGTTTGGAATTGGGTTGTGATTAGATTGATTGATAGAACTCTCGGTCTCGAGAGGGATCGGGGTGTTACACAACCTATAGTTGATGGAATCTAAGGTTCTCAAGCTATTTGATTCACTATTAAAGCATGGATATATGGTACTAAAGTACAACTATCATAACGTCTACTGAAAAGCATTACTTATGAAAGACAGTAAGTAAAACAATCGTAACATCTACTAAAAAACATTATGAATGAAAGACAGTACTGAATTTAAAACAAGCAATATATTGCAATCGAATTAAATAAACTGAATCCGAGACCATCTATTAAAAGATCGTCATTTATAATATCCTCCCCTAGATAAATAACTCTACTCAGACATAATAATAAATACAAGTAGTACAAATAAGAGAGTCAAGGAAGGCTCCCCTGATATGACGACTTTGTATTTCTGAACTCTGAAATTTGAGCAGAGGTCTGATGCCAAATAGCTATTCGGGCAGAACTAATTTTTCCCGAATAAGAGCTATTAGGGATGAATTTCCCCCGAATAAGAGCTTTCATATTAAAAGCTATTCGGGCAGAATCTCTCCCGGATGATAACTACTTGGGTCGGACTTCTCCCTAAACGTGGCTATTCGGGCAAAATTTCCCTGAATAAGAACTCCTTAGGTGAGACTTCCCCTGTATCCTACTAATTAGTTAATTTGAACTAGAACTAAAAACTAAATAAAATTAACTCGAAACTTGTTTAAAAATAACCAAAATCCAAAATTAATTACTAAATTCGTAGGGGGAGGGGTCTATTTATAGACAAAAAAATTAGAGGTGCGCTCGAGCGCTTGTTTAGCGCGCTCGAGTGTGCCTGATCTTCAACCGTTGACAGGCTGCCACGTGGCCTTCCGGATGTTTCCGTGATGGGCGCTCGAGCGCCAATTAGGAGCGCTCGAGCGCCATTCTTCTGCTCCGTTGGATTTTTGCCATGTGTTTTCTTCTGGAATGTTGTGAAATTTTCTGCATAAAGCGCTTGAGCACCAGGAGGGCACGCTCGTGCGCCCTTTTGTTGACTTTCTAGGCTAGAATTTTGACTTTTGATCGGGCTTTTGACTGAGCATTGACCGAGTCATTTTTGGACTATTTTCAGCACTCCGAGTCTGATTATGCACTAGTTTCGGCCAAATTCTGACTCTAAGGACTCTAGTCTTCCACCGTTCCGCTTGTTTTCCCTAGTGTTCACTTTTTTGACTTGTATTTTGGATCGTTTTGGGTCAGAACTTCCACTTTCTGATATTATTCTCTATTGCATCAAAAGTATCAAAGTGTTACAATTATCCCTAAGTTAAGATGCAAATGTAGTACAAATACCAAGGTTTGAGTGTTGTAAATACAGTGACATCATCTATAATGTGAGGTCGAAAAGATTGGAGGCACGAATAATTGGAATTTGTATGAGATACATTGAATAAGAGGTTATTCACCTATTTGTTTTAACTTCACCTAAAATCTAAAATGTGAGGTGGGTTAAAGTAAATGGGCCCCCAATTTCGTTAAGAAAAATACCTTATTATTTATTCGTTTTCCATTAGAGAAGTGTGGGATTCAAAAAATTTAGAAGGCGTTACTATTTGATTTAAAGACCCAAATAAAATGGTTGATAATATAATTATCTGACATCCTTAGAAATTACTGCATACATAGAATATCATATATGAACCCAACCTTTTATTTTGACTAGACTAAACTTCAAATCTGAGAAAGTCATACATGTTCTAGATACCTAATTAAGTTGTTAAAGGATGCAAGAGATCATGGATAATGTATTCATCATTAATTACTTACAAGAGTTGTAAGCAAGATAAGACAACTAGATATGAGATATCTAGTGACAGATATGAGATATCTAGAAAATTGTTCCATAGAATAACTAGAGGAATTGATTTCAGAGCATGTGTTCTCAAGATGAGTATCTTGAGTCCATGTGTTTATTCATGGTTTATCACATGCAGACAAATCTAATCCTCAAAGTCAATTCTTAGTTTTCTCTTGAAGTTCATAAAGGATTTATCCATGCAAATACATTTGACACAACCTTTGGACATGGAGGTCATGTATCAAGGGTAGATTTGGAAATGTGGAATTTAATTGGTAAAAGGAAAATTATTTCCATTTACAAGAAAGGAGAACTAATAATAATTGAAAATCCAAAGGACTTCAAAAGAGTTTGAAGAGAAATGGATATCCTCTATATACACATCGCATCTTCTCGTTTACCCATCTGGGTGTTCATTAATTTTGAAATAATTGTTATTCATGTGTTTCATTTATTTGGGAAATAAATTAATTGACACTGGTAAATTAATGAATGAGTTTTATATGCATGATGTAAAACGTAATGGTAAGATAAACGAGTAACATGAGAAATCAAGAGATATGGATAACATTAAATTATTGTGGCACTTATGATTAGGTCATAGAGAAGAAACAAGAATCACTTAATTGGTGAAAGAAGGACTGGGAAGCCTTTGAGGCCCCGAGACATTCCCAACATGTGAATCTTGTGTTCTTAAAAATGATCAAATCACCCTTTGTAGGACAAAGTTAAAGTACTACAAATATTTAGGGTTTATACATGGGGATGTATATAGGCCATTTGATGAAATAGCCCAATAAGGATTTAGCTACCTTACATATACTTATAATTGTCATAAATATGGATCTGAACTGTTTGAAGCGTTCAAAGAATTCAGAGCTAAAGTAGTAAATCAAACAAGAAATGAGAAGTAAGTCTCTATGATGAGATCATGGAGAGTTCTTAGCCTCAATTTCTGATAATATCTCAAAGGAAAATAACATAGTTATTTCATTAACTCCTTTTGGTGCTCCGATGCTTGATGAAGTGTTGGAGAAAATGAGTTGGACCTTGTTGGACATGGTCTGTAATTGATAAACTATGCTGAATTGTAACTTAGCCTATGAAGTTATATTCTCCTTATAGTAGTCCATCTCTTGGATAAGGTCACTTCAAAAATTATTCTTAAGTACCTCATATAGGATATGAGATAACAGGATACTTAGTCTTAAGCTGTTAAGAATGAGGGTTATCTTGCCTTTGATTAAAGGCTTAAGTCTGATAAATTAGAAGTAAGATCGAATAAAGATTAGCTGGTTATCTCAAGGATTTGTTGGGATATAACTTTTATTCCCTTGCTTACTAGAGAGTTTGTTAGCAAGTACAACTTCTTCTTGGAAAAATAGTTCATTTGAGAAGATAGTGTGGGAAGAAAAGTATGACTCAGTAGGAGTCACTGAGCAACTAATTAACCCGAGTCAAATCTAGGATTTGATTCTAGAAAACCCAATCCAAGAGCAACTGATTATTTCACAGTTTTTTCCAAGTTAGTAAGATGATAATAATCATGTTGATGATTTTTGTCAGTTATGAATAGCTATGTTTGACATAAGCTTAAATGGCTTGAGGCCATAAGATCTTAAATGGATAAAGATGGAAAACTTTAAAACATATGGTGAAAGATTATAGTCATAGGCAAAGAGTTGACAATGGGGAAATCTTTTCACCAATTTTTGAAATTCGTTATGATTTATTGGTCATAGTTGCACACTACTATTATGAGATATGGTAGATGGATGTCAAAACGGCATTCCATAATGACTTCATTAATGAAGACATTAATATGGGATTGCCAATATATTTTGAGTCCAGTGATGATCACAAAAGAGTGCAAGCTAAAGGGATCCATTTATGAACTTAACCAAACCTAAACAATCTAGAACATTCGGTTTGACTTCATTGAGAATGAAGATAAAACTTGTCCACACAAGTAGGTCTAGTTGTTGAAATAAATTCTCCAAGTAAACTTTGGGATAATCCGCCTAAATCCTTGGAAGTTGATCTATAGCGATAGATCAAAAGGTATGAAACTCCAGTTTTCGTCTTTACCTCGATTTGCGTGTCTTTGCCTCAATTTGCGTGATTTGACCTGTTTATGTGTTATATGAATTAGAATGTGCTAAATATGTAATTTATATTTCTAATACATGCTATGTGTGTATTCATGAAATTTTCATAAAAAACGGAATCAGAAATCTTATCGACGATTTTTATAAATAGTATTTTGGACGCACGTCCGCTAAAATTTTTACGGGGGTGTTTTAAGCGTTTTAAAACCTAGTCCTCGGATATTAATAGACCTGTGTTTGATTAAAGTGGATTTCAAATCGCATTTGGAATTTTAAAGGTTTTTACACTTTCTTTTACGAAAATCGAGTTTTTAACCGAGTCGGGTAAAAATATTTGCATGTGAAACTCTTTGTCACCTAAAATAAATTATCTAGAAATAGTCTAAGTGTCAATTTAATGTTTTGAGCAAGAAATAGTCAAAAATAGAATTAAAAAACTAGAAATACTAAAAATAAAAACTAGAAATACTAAAAATAAACTAAGTGTCAACTTTGACTTTCTTTTACTTTGTTTGACCTTTGCATATATGTCACCAACACACATTAAAAGCTCACAAAACACGCTCACACACACACACAAGGCCGAGAGCACCATAGGAGAAAATGAAGGATTTTTCTTCAAGTTTTCAAGGCAAATTTTCATTAAAAGTTGCAATTCAAAACCAAAATTTGTCAACCAAAGCTTGATTGCACTTGTTGGGCATCCATTCTACATCTTTCTTGCATCAAAACACATCAAAGGTGAGAGAAAAATTCTAGATCTCAAAATGTCATTTTTATATTAATTCATATAATCGAATTTTTAGCTGTTGAAATGTTAAATTGATGTTATATTATTGCTTAGTAGATGCTAAGGATTGATTATATGTGTTTATATCAATTTTGAACAGTTGTAGCATGAATTATTATTTTTGGGGTATTAAAATTGAGTTGTTGGCTATTTGTTGAATAATTGGAGTTGTGGTGGTTGGAATCGATTGCTGCTAGCTTGTAAAAGTTTGTTAAATACGTGGTAGTAATGTTGTAATGCCAAAATTTTGATTGTGATATGGTGTGAAAGTCCAGAAATTTCAGCCATGATGCATTAGGGTTTTAGGGTTGTTGGGCTTGATTTGGATGGATTATGGTTGGTTTCTGATAGGGTTAATGTAGTTGATTGATTGAGTGAGTGATAGAAATTGGTTTGGAGGTGTTTGGATTAGTAGAATGTAAGTTATGACTTTTAGAAGATTGAGTTGTCTTTCTTTAAAATATTGAAATATGCCTTTGGATGTTTGGGTGGTGTTTGAGTGATTGAATTGTGAGTTGTTGATGGTTAGACTAAGGTTTGGTTGTGTGTTTAATGCATGTTAAGTTGGGTGGCCTACTTTGTCATTTAACTTAGTTATGTGTTGCCTATTTGACTAGTTGTTGTTATGTTGTTGAAATGATGATTATTGATTGATTATTGATGAGCCTGGAGATAGGCAACCTACTTTGTTGTCCTCCTGTGATAATTGATTATTGATGAGCCGGGAGATAGTCAACTTGATATGTTGTCCTCCTATGATATGAATGCTTAATATTATTGTCATGAGTCTTGGTATGTGTGTGCCACCTCTTGGACAGCGTTGGGCTGTCGAGTTGAAAACGGTATGACTATCATAGGTTACCCCTAGCTTGCATGGGCGGAGGTGCCATGGAGGGAGGGGCTAGTGAGGTACCTCGGGTGCATGAGTAATGGGGAGTTATAAGAAGAATGGTTGAGATCGTGATGGCGTTTGGAGCTACACCAACTAGAGCATCCTTTATTTATTAGTTATTATAATTAATGTGCTTATATTGTTATTGATGATTATTATGTGTTTACTACTCAAAGGATAATTTCCAAGGACTATAGTAAATACTGTTAGAGATCTATCAAATTCTCACTGAGCTTGTTTTATATAAGCTTACTCTCAATTATTGTATGCATACAGGTATTACCGATCCATATTACGGGTATGTGCCTCCAGAAGAGGATAATATGTCATATGTGGACGAGTCCTATGTGCCAGAGTCTTGTCCTTGATATTTGATGTCGTACTCTTTTGTTATCTTGTATATTAAAACTAGTTGGTTTGCATTTACTTAGAAATTTATGATGTATAAGATGTTGTAAAGATAATGGATTAAATGTTGCTAGTTTAGTAGTCTTGTTTTGGAATATGATTAGGTTGTTAGATTGGTTATAATCTATTTTGGGAAAATGTATGTTATATAGTAAATGTATGATATTGGAACGGAGGCGTATAACTTATGGATGTAATGGTAAAATAATGTTTAATGTATATTATGGTTGTGTTGTTTAATTGTTGAATTGTTTGTGGAGTTGGATGTATGAGTTGCAAAGAGGTTGGTTTAAAGCCTCGGTATCCAAGTTACTATCGTTATACTGCTGAAATTCTGTTGCGTCCTAACTGATCATAGGAGGGGTCGAGTTGGGGCGTTACATTAAGTGGTATCAGAGCTAATGTTTAGTTGTTAACCGGGGTATTCTTGGAATGTGGGTAATGGTCTTAGTATGAAAGTATGTATGAAGTGAAAGAAAAGTGAATTATGTATTAATACGATTAAGTGATTAAATGATTATGTGATTTAGTGACTATGTGATTATATGATCAATTTGTTTATGTGATTGATACTTAAGTGATTTATGTGCTTTATGTGAGTTTGTTGCTTATGTGCTAATAATTGTCTATAGCCTGTCTATGTACTATAACCTGTGCTAACTCTTTGATTAGTAGAATGGCTGGTAGACCAAGAACTAGAGGTAGGCCCGAGGTAGTAGACGAGGCACTGGGTAATGTGGCACCGGGCCGAGATAGGGGTGATGACCGTATAGCTGCTGCTATAGATAGGATGACGGAGATTATGGCAGGGCAGTCACAGTTGTTAGCAGGGCAGGCGGCCCAAACACAAGTATTACAGACTCAGTTGTTGAACGTTCAAGGTAGTTACCACGGGCGAGGTACGTTGAAGGAATTCTTGGGTTATTATCCGTCGAGATTTCAGGGAGAGCCAGATGATAGGCAGGCAGAAGCTTGGATTAATAAAGTTGAGAAAATATTTAACCCTCTGGACTACACGGATGAGAGAAAAGTCAGTTATGCAGTTTATTTGTTTGATGATGAAACAGAGGAGTGGTAGCGCACAGTGAGAGTTGGTTGGGAGGCAAGAGGTATTCCTTGTGACTGGGATACCTTTCTTAGAGCATTTCGGGCTAAGTACGTCCCGAGCATTGCACGGGAAAGGAGAGAGGCGGAGTTCTTGTCCTTGGTTCAGGGGGATTCTACAGTGGCTCAATATGAGGCCACTTTTACTAGACTGTCCCGGTATGCACCGGAATTTGTAGCTGATGAGGAGCGCAAGACCCGAAGGTTTATGTTGGGTTTGAGGTCAGAGATTCAGGATGTAATGGCCCTAAATCAGTATAATATATTTTCTGAGGCTTTTGATGCGGCATCTAGACTGGAAAAGAGGAAAGGGGATCAACTTGGACCTAGTCAGCCTAACAAGAGGCCATTTCAGCCGTAGGGCTAGCAAGGTATGTATAGACATTCAGTACAACAGGGTGGTTATAGGCCTTCGGTACAGCAGGGTTCTTTCAGACCACAGGGGCAGCAGGGTTTCTATAGGCCTCAGTTTCAGCAGGGCTCCTTCCAAGCTCAGTCACAGTACAGGCAGGCCCAGACTCAGGGTCTATATAGGCCTAGTTTTGTGAGACCCCAGCAGCAGGCTGGCACAACCACTTATTCAACTTCTGGGTCTTCGAGGGGCAGTGTTAGTACTTCGTCACCATAGTGTACTTACTGCAAGCGTCAGGGCCATGTGGAGGCCGACTGTCGGTCGAAGGTAGGAACGTGTTTGGGTTACGGCAGCAATCAGCATAGGGTGAGGGATTGCCCTAGATTTCAGAGGACTGAGGGTCAGGCAGCGACCTAGGGTTATCAGGGCTGACCTACCGGTGGTGCACCTCAGCAGCAGCGGGTTTAGGTTCGGGCCTACGCAGTCGATTTAGAGGAGGCACCTGAGGATATGACAGTTGTGGAAGGTAACTTCCTTATACTTGATCAACTTGTTAAAGTGTTAATTGATTCTGGTGATACGCATTCTTTCATTACGCCTACTTGTGTGCAATGTGTTAACATGCAACCTGAAAGATTGCCTTATGTGGTTGAGATTAGTATTTCTTTGACTGATAAGTATGTGACCGGCTTAGTATGTAAAGACTGTAAAATGCATGTTAAGGGTCAAGATTTCCCATCGGACCTTATTTTATTTCCTATCCGAGGGTATGATGTTATCTTGGGTATGGACTGGCTTTCTAAGTATGATGCTTAGCTAAACAGTAGAACAAAGGTAGTACAGTTTTGTTTGCCAGATCAGCCAGTGGTTGAGGTAATGGGGAACCGGGATGCTAAGACGAGTTTTATTATCTCATCAACTAAAGTTGTTAAGCTGATGAGTAAAAGGTGTTCGGGTTATCTAGCTTATTTAATCAACAAGCCATTTGATAAGCTAAAGCTTGAGGAAGTTCCTATTATTCAGGAATATCCCAATGTATTTCCCAAGGAGTTGCCAGGGCTACCGCCAGAGAGAGATATTGAGTTTGTGATTAATCTGATTCCCAGTACTTAACCTATTTCTAAATCAGCGTACCGGATGGCACCAACTGAGCATAAGGAGCTGAAAACTCAGTTGCAGGAGTTATTAAAGAAGGGTTTCATTCAATAGAGTTCTTCACCATGGGGAGAACCTGTTTTATTTGTGAAGAAGAAGGATAGTACCTTGAGAATATGTATCGACTATCGTGGTTTGAATCAGGTGACCATCAAGAAAAAGTATCATTTGCCACTGATTGACGAGTTGTTTGATCAACTTTAGGGAGCCAAAGTCTACTCTAAATTTGACTTGAGGCAGGGGTATTATCAGCTTCGGATTGGTACAGAGGATGTTCCGTAGTTTGCTTTCAAGACTCGGTATGGGCATTATGAGTTTGTAGTTATGCCCTTTGGTCTGACTAATGCACCGGCAACATTCATGGATCTTATGCATCGTGTTTTTCCTCCATACTTGGACCTGTTCGTGGCAATCTTTATTGATGATATCTTGGTTTATTCTAAATCTGAATTGGAGCACGAGCAACATCTACAGCTTGTCTTATAGAAACTGCAGGAGCATCAGTTGTTTGCAAAGTTGAATAAGTGTGAATTTTGGCTGCAACGTATATCTTTTCTTGGCCATGTTATTACACAGAGTGGTATTACAGTAGATCCCACAAAGATTGAAGTGGTGATGTCTTGAAAAAGGCCGGAGAATGTTTCGGAGGTTCGTAGCTTCCTTGGCTTTGCGGGTTATTACCGTAGGTTTGTCAAGGACTTTTCTAAGATTGCAGGGCCACTTTCTAAGTTAACTCAGAAATGGACCAGCTTTATTTAGGATAAGAAATGTGAGAGTGGATTTCAGGAATTGAAAAAGAGTTTGACTACCACTTCAGTACTTGTTCTACCAGAGAGGACCGATAATATGGTTATCTACAGTGATGCATCCAATGAGGGCTTGGGTTGTGTACTTATGCAGAGTGGTCGAGTTATTGCCTATGCTTCTAGGAAGTTGAAACCACATGAGGTGAATTATTCGACTCATGATCTTAGTTGGCAGCCATTGTATTCGCACTAAAAAAGTGGCGTAATTATCTGTGGGGTAATAAGTTCAAGATTTTCACTGATCATAAGAGTCTGAAGTATTTGTTCTCATAGAAGGAGTTGAATATGCATCAACGGAGGTGGATGGAATTTCTCGGAGACTATAATTGTTCTATTAGTTATCTGCCTAGGAAGGCAAATGTTGTAGCAGACGCACTTAGCCGTAAGACGAATATTTCTTGTTTGGCTGTTAAAAAGTGGGAGGTTCTTGAGGAATTCACTTATTGGAGATCAGAATTGACTCAGGTTGGGGTGATGTGTTCACATCTCCGTATTCAACCTTTATTCTTGTCTCAAATCAGAGAAGCTCATCAATTTGATGTTTAGCTTCAGAAGATTAGGGATCAGATTACGGATGATCAGTTTGACTTCAAATTACATGAAGATTGTATTCTTTGGTTTCGGAACCGGGTTTGTGTTCCCGATGAACCGGGTTTGAGGCGAGGTATTCTGGAAGAGACTCATAATTCTAAGTACACCATTCATCCCGGTGGAAACAAGATGTATCGGGATTTGAAGGAACATTATTGGTGGAATAACATGAAAAATGAGGTTTCTCAGTTTGTATCCAGATGTTTGACTTGTCAGCGAGTGAAGGCCGAACATCAACGACCTGCAGGGTTACTTCAGCCGTTGGCAATACCAGAGTGGAAGTGGGAGCATATTACGATAGACTTTGTCTCTAGTTTGCCTAGAACACCGAGAGGCAATGACGCAGTTTGGGTTGTTGTAGACCGTTTGACGAAGATAACTCATTTTATTCCGATGAGGTTGGGAGATGAGGTTGTAAAGTTGGCGGATCTTTATGTGGACCAGATTGTTAAACTTCACGGGATTCTATCTAGTATTATCTCAGATCGAGATCCTTGGTTTACTTCTCGTTTGTGGGAGAAACTTCAGGAAACTTTGGATACTCAGTTGAACTTCAGCACAACGTATAATCCACAGACCAACGGTTAGTCTGAGAGGACTATTCAGATTCTGGAGGATATGCTCAGGGCTTGTGTTTTGGACTTCAGGAAGAACTGGGAGAAACATCTACCACTTGTCGAGTTTGTCAATAACAATAGTTATCAAACGACTATTGGGATGACACCTTTTGCAGGTCTTTATGGCTGTAAGTGCCGATCACCTTTGTATTGGGATGAAGTAGAGGAGATGAAGACTATTGATCCGACTATCATGCCAGAACTTCTAGGGAAGATTGAGAATGTTCAGGTGATCAGGCAGAGAATGCTTACAACGCAGAGCAGATACAAGAGTTATGCTGATAAGCGTCGTCGGGATTTAGAGTTTGTAGTCGGGGATTGGGTTTTCTTGAAATTATCTCATCGAAAGGGGTTTGCTCGTTATGGTAAAGGTAGTAAGCTGAGTCTGAGATTTGCAGGGCCATTTGAGATTACCGGCAGGGTTGGTAAGTTAGCAGATCGATTGGCTTTACCGGATAACTTCTCTAATGTCCACAATATTTTTCACGTGTCTAGTTTGCGGAAGTATAATCCGGATCCTTCTCATATTCTAGAGCCAGAGCCGTTAAAGCTTCGTGAAAATATGACTTATAATGAGCGGCCGATTCACATTCTTGATCAAATGGAACGGGAATTGAGATCGAAGATTATTCTGATGGTCAAAGTATTGTGGAAGCATCACGGGATTGAGGAGGCTACTTGGGAGAGGAGAGATTAGATGTAGCAGTAGTATCCAGATCTTTTCCGTACAACAAGTAAGAATTTCAAGGATGAAATTTCTTTAAGGGGGAGAGAATGTGAAACCCTAGTTTTCGTGTTTACCTTGATTTGTGTATATTTGTCTCGATTTGCATGATTTGACCTGTTTATGTGTTATATGAATTATAATGTGCTAAATATGTGATTTATATTTTTAATACATGCTATGTGTGCATTTATGAAATTTTCATAAAAAACGGAATCAGAAATTTTATTGACAGTTTTTGTGAATAGTATTTTGGACGCACGTGTGCAAAAATTTTTACGGGGGTGTTTTAAATGTTTTAAAACCTAGTCCTTAGATATTAATAGACCCGTGTTTGATTAAAATAGATTTCAAATCGGCTTTGGAATTTTAATATTTTTTACACTTTCTTTTACGAAAATCGAGTTTTTAACTGAGTCAGGGAAAATGTTTGCATGTAAAACTCTTTGTCATCTAAAATAAATTATCTAGAAATAGTCTAAGTGTCAATTTAATGTTTTGAGCAAGAAATAGTTAAAAATAGAATTAAAAGAGTATAAATACTAAAAATAAATTAAGTGTCAACTTTTGACTTTCTTTTACTTTGTTTGACCATTGCATATATGTCACCAACACACATTAAAAGCTCACAAAACACACTTACCCACACACACAAGGCTGAGAGCACCATAGGAGAAAATGAAGGATTTTTCTTCAAGTTTTCAAGGCAAATTTTCATTAAAAGTTGCAATTCAAAGCCAAACTTTGTCAACCAAAGCTTGATTGCACTTGTTGGGCATCCATTCTACATCTTTCTTGCATCAAAACACATCAAAGGTGAGAGAAAAATTCTAGATCTCAAAATGTCATTTTTATGTTAATTCATATAATCGAATTTTTAGCTGTTGAAATGTTAAATTGATGTTATATTATTGCTTAGTAGATGCTAAGGATTGATTATATGTGCTTATATCAATTTTGAACCGTTGTAGCATGAATTTTTATTTTCGGGGTATTAAAATTGAGTTGTTAGCTATTTGTTGAATAATTGGAGTTGTGGTGGTTGGAATCGATTGCTGTTAGCTTGTAAAAGTTTGTTAAATACGTGATAGTAATGTTGTAATGCCAAAATTTTGATTGTGATGTCGGTGTGAAAGTCTAAAAAATTTCAGCCATTATGCATTAGGGTTTTAGGGTTGTTGGGCTTGATTCGGATGGATTACGGTTGGTTTCCGAGGTTGTTAATGTAGTTGATTGAGTGGGTGAGGAATAGAATTGGTTTGGAGGTGTTTGAATTAGTAGAATGTAAGTTATGACTTTTAGAAGATTGGGTTGTCTTTCTTTAAAATATTGAAATATGCCTTTGGGTGTTTGGGTGGTGTTTGAGTGATTGAATTATGAGTTGTTGATGGTTAGACTAGGGTTTGGTTGTATGTTTAATGCATGTTAAGTTGGGTGGTCTACTTTTTCATCTAACTTAGTTGTGTGTTACTTATTTGACTAGTTGTTGTTATGTTGTTGAAATGATGATTATTGATTGATTATTGATGAGTAGGGAGATAGGCAACCTAATTTGTTGTCCTTCTGTGATAATTGATTATTGATGAGCCGGGAGATAGTCAACTTGATATGTTGTCCTCTTGTGATATGAATGCTTAATGTTATTGTCATGAGTCTTGGTATGTGTATGCCACCTCTCGGGCAGCGTCGGGCTGTCGGGTTGAAAACAGCATGACTATCATACGCTACCCCCAGCTGCGTGATACAATGGAGGGAGGGGCTAGTGAGGTACCTCAGGTGCGTGACTAATGAGGAGTTATAAGAAGAATGGTTGAGATCGTGTTGGCGTTTGGAGCAACACCAACTCGAGTATCTTTTATTGATTGGTTATTATAATTAATGTGCTTATATTATTATTGATGATTATTATGTGTTTACTGCTCAAAGGATGATTTCCAAGGACTATAGTAAATACTATTAGAGATCTATCGAATTCTCACTGGGCTTGTTTTATATAAGCTCACTCTCAATTATTGCATGCATACAGGTGTTACCGATCCAGATTACGGGTATGTGCCTTTAGAAGAGGATAATGTGCCATATGTGGACGAGTCCTATGTGCTAGAGTCTTGTCCTTGATATCTGATGTCGTACTCTTTTGTTATCTTGTATATTAAAACTAGTTGGTTTGTATTTACTTAGAAGTTTATGATGTATAAGATGTTGTAAAGATAATAGATTAAATGTTGTTAGTTTAGTAGTCTTGTTTTGTAATATGATTAGGTTGTTAGATTGGTTATAATCTATTTTGGGAAAATGTTTGTTATATAGTAAATGTATGATGTTGGAACGGAGGCATACAACTTATGGATGCAATGGTAAAAGAATGTTTAATGTATACTATGGTTGGGTTGTTTAATTGTTGAATTGTTTGTGGAGTTGGATGTATGAGTTGCAAAGAGGTTAGTTTAAAGCCTCAATATCTAAGTTATTGTCGTTATACTGCCGAAATTCCGTTGCGTCCTGAATGATCGTAGGAGGGGTCGAGTTGGGACGTTACAAAAGGATTAATGGATTTTTCCCAAAAAGGGTGTTAAAGGCGTTTAACATGTACACAGATTCTAAAAAAGGATTGTTCTCTTTTAAGACATGACATTTATCTCTCTAGGGCTGTGAGTCCTAAGACTTCTAAAGAGAGAGACTGGACACATAAGGTTCTAAGTGCTGCAGTAATTAAGAATCTTATTTACGTCATGCTGTATACAAAGACATGATATTATAAATGCTATAAGTTTTACGAGCAGATATCTATTTGGTCCAGGTTAGGAATGCTGAAAAGTAATCAAGAACGTTCTTAAGCGCTTGAGAAGCACTGAAGAAATATTCTTGGTATATGGAAAAGGTGAAACTTAAAGTTTTACAAATTCAGGCCGAGAGTCTGAAGTGGATTATTGGAAATTCATATCTAGGTTCATACTCACTTGTAATGGAAGAGAAATTATTTGGAAATGATCTAAATATTGGTACAATTACAAATTCCAGAGGTTGAGTGTATCGTTGCATCAGATATGACAAGATGAAACAACTTGGATCTAGGAATTCGTAACTGAACTCAGGATGGTTCTTTCTATTAAGTCAACAGGTATTGTTGTGACGACAATGGAGTTGTAGCGCAAGCTAAAGAACCTAGGTCTCACTGGAGATCCAAACACGTTAAAGAGGCATTACCTCATCAATAAAAGATAGTGGAAAGAATGATATTGTGTGGTAAATAACGTCAACATTTGACGGTGCTAGTCCACTGACTAAGGCAATGATTCAACAGTGATTTGATTAACATCTTAAGAAGATGGGTATGAGACACCAGAGTTATTGGATTTAGTACAAGTGGGGGATTGTTGGATTATATGCCCTAAATACCAATTTTAGGACATAATAGTTATATTATTTATTTAATGTAGGCAGTTTATTTAAATAAAAGTCCTTAGAATAATATTCATAGATTCTATCCTTAAGAGTAAGGATATGATTGACATGATCTATATTCATCAATATATTCTAAAATAGTCCCCAATCATATGATAAATTAATTGGGCGTTAATTTATTCGGAAAGATTGGATTACAGTCTACTATCCAAATAATATGAGATATTGATTTGGACGATTAGTCTCATATCGTAAGGGTAGATGTATAAGTGCTTGTTAAGAACAAGTGACTGGACATGACCGCTAGTACAACAAATTACATGGAATGGTCAATAATTTGTTGTACAGTGTAATAGTGCAATTAGTCCTTAGACTTGAGACACCATGTTTATCTTGTGTTAGAGATAACGTAATTTGCTAGTGCAATAAAGCTAGTACTCATCAAAGATTGGATAATGTACTTAGTGGTTACGATCTATTCCGGCATAGAAATAGGTGTGTGTAGATATGGAATCTGTCAATTAGGGATCCTATGCGATCTATTAATCAGGTAACTAGAAATCCTTAGCCAAGGTAGAATAGTGGAAGTCGTTGCACGGATTATTCATGAGTTACTGATTAAATAGATTTGGACATATGATTGAGTAATAGAGTTTGACGACCTTATCCATGACTCTAGTTCAATCGGGATAATCTAGATAGAAGGAATTGATTGCATGATTGTTACTAAGGGTTTGTAGAATTTACACTTCATCATTAGTTGGGTAGTCATGATATACTACTAGGTATCACTCACGACTTGCGAGAATTAAATTAGAAAAGTTTTAATTAAATATTAATTAGATTAATATTATTTTGCTGCCAATTAATTATGAACCCGAAAGATCACACACAAAAGCAATTTGCAAATTAATTGGATTAGAGAACATATTAAATTAATTTTAGGATCGTCCTAATATTAATTTAATTGGGCTCATAGTAACTTGATATTCATCTGGTTATTATGAAGTCCAAGACTGGTCTATTAAAGACTGGCTCATATGTGGCCTTAGGTCATATATGTCACCTATATAATGTAATATTATGACACAGGTTTAACTAGCACAAAAATTATAGTCAGAATAATATGCAGGATTTCTTTAGAAAACCTAGTAGGGGTGAAATCCAATTAAGGGTGCAGATTATGTGTGGATACTTTCAGATGCTTCATAATTAGGGAGCTTTGGGTCGTTCAAATCCTATGTCAAATTCAGCATCGTAAAGGTAATCCTGAAATCTTACTATGCGTAATTAATATCGATTATTTATACATGATAGTAATCTACATAAATAACCATGAACGTGATGCGTGAGTATTAATGTTTCCGCTGCGTTTATTTAATTATAAAATTTTAAAATACCATGCACGATTCCCAACAGAACATATACGCATGTGTGATTTAGTTGTAGATTTATAAGGAATCATATTAATCGTGTATGTTAGAGCTTAAAAGAAAGCATTCTGCGCATTGTTTTTGTATGATTGTTTTGATATAGTAAAAGTTAATGGATGAGACTAATTTTTTAATATGTTATACTGAACTGATAGAAGAACAAACTTTGTGTTTGGTGCATGTTCAAATATTGAATTTAAGATACTGTTTTAAATTGATTCTAGTAAGGTTCAAATTTTTGCGTAAACATTGGACAGTTTGCGCAATCTAATTCTAGAGGTCATATCACAGTGATTATAGCCCCAAATCGAGTTTTGTTTGATTCTAAACCCATCTACACTTAAGGAACTATATTTTTCTGCAATTTCAAAAATTTTGAAAGACTTTTAGGTTGATAACCGAACTGGATAAGTCATGCATGTGCAGTAGTGGTTTTTCCAGTCTTCATATCTATGTGTGTTCTGCTTTGCATGTCGAGTTTTGGTAGCCTATCATGTGTGTATCTTGTCTTAACTTCAAGATAAATATGAATGGTAGTTAGGTGAACCATTGCATGTGCTTACTTTGTGTAAATCTTGAATGTTAATGCAAGAAAAATATGAAAAGATGCTAATTGAACTATTGCATGTGTTAGTTTTGCGTAGACTTTGCATTATAAGTGAAATTCCAGCCTAGTTGAGTAGTTAAAACTTGTCTTTTAGCTTATATATTAAGTGTATGCTATATTTGGGCTTAATCTTGGCATATAATTTAAAATTAAGTTTAACCGTGAACCAATGGTCTAGTGTGTTTGCTGGAATTGTTTCAAGAGCTATGAAATGTTGAAAATAATGCTAACGGTTGGGTAACCTACTTTGTTACCCAACCCTATGTGGTGATTTGCTAATGTGCTATCGATTGATTAAATGTGTTAAAATGTTTCTTTGTAATTGGAGGTAACCTACTTTGTTGTCCCCTCTAACTGAACGTGCATATGTGATGCGTGACTGAATGCAATAGTTTACTATTTACTGTTTACCGTTTACTGTTTACTGCAACTGTTGTGAGGCATGGTAGTGTTGTGTTGCTATGGGCAGCATCGGGCTTGTCAGACAATGCCACAACTACTATGTTCTATCCCTATCCTGCACAGACGGTGATGCTCTATGGGGTATGAGTATAGGTTTTGGTGACATCCGAATTGTACCTACTGTAATGGGAGTAAAGGGGAAACAGAAGAGTTCATGATGGTAGTATAAGGAGACGACATCAACACTATTAGCGTATCCTTTTGAAATGTGTTTATAGCTTTGATATTAATTGAGTTACTGCACTTATTGTTTATATACTATTTCAATGCATGTTTTCGAAAGGATTTTCAAAGTAAAAATGTTTTCCAAAACTATCTCTTTTCACCCCCTTCACTGAGTTGGTGGAAACTCACCCCCGTTTGCTAACATTTTAGGTGAAGATGAGCTTCAAGAGGTTAAAAATGATTCGTGTGCGTGATGTGCGTGGATGATGATGTTTGTTATGTTTTCTTTCAAATTATGTTATTGGTGCTATGATGAAGCACTTTGGAGATGTGGTATGTGATAAACTTATGTTGTTTATTTTGAATGCTTGTGAATTTTGAACTCTATGGCATGTAGGTAATTAAGTATTTGGAGTTCAAGGATTTGACTATATGAAATGTAAAACGATAGGTATAACTTTGAGGTATAGATGATTCTGTTTTGGCCATGTTATGAGCGGGTAGTTTGGATATAGATAGGGATTATCGCAATAATACTGATATGACAATCATTGACTCAGATAGTGTTGACAATACATCCAATCAAATTTTATTTTCAGAAGAGCTTAGGCTACGGGAATTAGGAATGAATAATGAAGATAGGATCATGGACACCTAAGGAAGATGAGAAGCTTACTGAGTATATGAAGGAAAATGGTTTTAGCATAAGTTATATTTAAGTGTTATAATGGACGAACGACCGTAACATTAGGACTCAGTTCTAGGAGGGGTCGGGAAGGGGTGTGACACCTTTAGGTGCTCTCACTTTATGGATATTAGTTATTGGACTTTTGTAGTGCGCCTTTACGGATTTAGGAGGAGTGATCTTCTTAAGTTATGGCATCACGATCCTAGGATTGTTTATTGATATTTCTATGGTATTAGAGACTGTGTTAGTAAAATTAGGGTCGTGACAGGGGCGTCCCCTAGTTCCTCCTATGATGCTCAAGTAAGTTAAAAGAACAAAGTTTACTTGAGAGCAAAGATAAACGATAGGTTGGTTTAGGTTTCATACCTTTAATGTTCTGGAAGTCAGGTTAAGTTTCCTAACTAGGATCAAGATCTCTTAACCATGAGGATATGGTTAAATCCGAAGATTTAAGGAGATACGTTTATCTCATTAGTAGATAAGATCTCATAGTTTACCGAATAAGGGCCTTATCTAGCCCCTGAAATATTGGGCTTCTTTCTTATCATTTTGGTTAAGTTTGGTATTCGTTCCCAAGAGCTCGAATGCTTGATCTTACCTGAACCACGAGCTTCGCTTAGTGCTTGTGAGCTTAGAAAGTATTAGGTCATGCTTGTAGGCCCTCTATGGACGCTCTAGACTGGTGTCATATCATTATGCCATATCACTTAATCCCCAATAGTCCTGTCCTTCACAGAAGTTCGGGGAATTGCTAATTAAATGATGCTTTAATTTTCCTTTTGTAACCACTTCTACCTATTATTCCATATTCTTCCACTCAGTGATGTCATGTGTCCCATGTTTTGAGCCCCTTCGACTTTCCTTTATTTTTGTCTAAGGTATGAGTGGGTTATTTCCATTTTTTCAAGTCTAATTTAAAATTTCTTTCTTTGCAAAAATTCTTATCTTCCTGGTTTCTCTAGGGTTTACCAGCAATCTTTGCTTTCTTGATTTCCCTGCTCTTTTTCTCTCTTTCAATTTAATAGGTACGTGTTTTTTCTTTTTTTGTACTTTTTATTTATAGGCAGTCAAACTGTGAGAGCGAGGTCTCAAGGGGTAGTACTATTGAGTACTAGAGTCATCCAGTGGGTTCCCACACAAGGTCGAAGAAGAGACCATCAGAGGGCCATTCAGAGGCGAGCCCTGGCTTAGGCAATATTCCATTTTTTTCCGCTGATGAGAAGGTTTGCACTCTGAGCCCACAACAAGTGGATAAATTGGTACAAAAAGGAGTTTTCCCTTATGGATTCGATTATCGTATCCCTAATCGAGATGTGCCAGCTACAACCCTAGGTCCTAGCGAAGTAACCTTCTACACAGACATTTTGAAGTTCTTCTACTTTGTATTCCCTCCTTAGGTTGAAGACATCCTTAATCACCATCAACTTAGCCCTGGGCAACTAGTCTGGAATGATTGGAGGCTTATGATTGGATTTAGCATGTGCAATAGGTCTTTGGGTCTTCAACCGACCTAAAATCTCTTCATTTTCCATTTTACTCTAAAGTGATAGGATAATACACATAGCTTAGATTGGCTGCCTGCTGTTGAAAAAGTTATAAGCCTCCAACAAAGGATGGCACAATGAATATATTTTTGTTAAGACTTTTATTTCTTTGAGGCTCCGTTGGTCTCGGGCTACGCCACTGAAGGAGACATCCATGAGCCTGCTCTGACCCCTGCTGAAGAAGAAGTGGTTAAGGGCTTAAGGGGTAATAGGACTGTGGACGTGTTGCCCGAAGGAACAGTATAGGGATTGCTTTATGACACCCGGACCTCGCATGTAGTAGATAGTGTCTATTTGTATATGTTTATGTGTTATTTTAATTGATTGTGTGAGTTTATGTGTTTATTTTAACTTTGTATTTATTTAGTAACCTTACTTTTTCTATTTTTTTCAAATGTACAACTAACATTTAATTAAATCAAATAAAATGATTTAACCTATTATTTTGTTATTTATATTATGTGGGATTGTTCCTTACATCTAATGGATTAAAGTTCATCATTTTAAAATGAGCCCTGAGCCTGGGCTAAAAATTAAAGTATTTGATTTTCCAAAATTCACATTTTTCCCTCATTGTATATTTGTTTTTGGGCATATATTCATAAATTTTATTTGCATAGCACTTCGGGAAGGCGGGTAGAATTTGTTTTTTTGTGTATCACATGAATAGTGCTAACTAGTTTGCATTTTGGGCCAATTAGAAGACATAGTTTGTAGGCTTAATTTCTAGTTGCCTATACAATTAATTTAGTCCAACAAAAGCCTTATAAGCCCACAAATATATTATATATATCTACTTATACATATATACACACATAATACTGAAGGATCTCATATATTTAGAGCTATAAACATCATCTAGCTAAGAAACGAGCAGAAGCATAACATGAAGTTCAAAACTTTCTGGAATTTCAAAGCATAATGTTCATATAAACTCTAATCTTGATATCATGTGATTAACATATGAAAAACATATATATAGCAAATATATGTATTGACAAGAGATAGAAGAAGATGATACCTCTTGTAGATAACTCATGGAAGGCATGAATCTAAAATGTTTCCTCACTTGATGGAAGACACCATCCCTTGAAAGCACAAGGGCTCTAGTTCGTCCACACGAACAAAGAATGACTTCTCTATCTTCGTGGTTGTTTTGTGCTACATAACCATGGAAGATTTATGAGCTTGTTTATGAAGAAGAGAGCAAAACCATTTCCTTCTTCTCCCTAGTTCTTGGCTGCGTTTTTATGAAGAAGAAGAGAAGACAAGTTCATCTAGTTCATCTTCATTTTTCAGCCATGGTGTGTTCTTCTCCTTTTTTAAGAGTTGAAGAAGACTTTTTTTCATCTCTTTGTTGTTGTTTCAGCCGTGTATGAGCAAGAGAGAAGGAGACAAGTCTCCTCCTTTTATTTTTCTTGTCTCTATTGGTTGAAGAGAAAGAAGACAAGTCTTCCTTATATTTTGTAGTCTTGTCTCTTTCTTTGACCATGCAAAACACACAAGACACAAGAACTATTCTTTGTCTTCTATTGCTTGCTTTGACCGAGAAATACAACACATACACAAATGCATTTGTCTAGCTTTTGCCTTCTCAAGACAAGTTGGCTTATTTAACTATTAAACTAAGCCTACAATTGTTGACTTTCTTGGAAGATAAAGAATATACATATACATATATATATATATACATACATACATACATATATATATATATATATATATTGTGTAGTATTCTTCCTCTAATGTAATAATATATATATATATACATCATATGTATATTGTGTAGTATTTTTCCACTAATGCATTTAAATATTCAACCTAATCACCATTAGTTGAAATTATGAAAACAACCTTTTTCATATTTATACATTGGCCCCAACACTTAATAATAATTGCATATTGGCCCCAATAACTTTTAATGGTCAATTGCACCATTGTTAACTCCTTAACAATTCAAGAGAAACAAAATATAATTGTTAACACTTTAACAATTCAAGAGATAACTAAATGCAATTGTTAATACTTTAACAACTCAAGAGAAACTAAAACAAGCACAATAGGAAAACCATTCACCGTGCTCTATTGTGTGTGACTTTCTTGATTCACCGCTATATAACACTGAAGAAATATTGAACATTTTCAAAGTTAATCAAACTATTCGATTTGTTTAGAGAATATCTCCTGTCATTCTCAAAACACCTTCAGAGTTCTTGAGTGACGTTATAGCCACCAACATATCAAGACAATTTATAAAGCAATGAAGCCTTATTCAAGTGAATCTATTTATGGTTGTAGATTATCGTACAATCCAATCCTTCCATTAATTGTTCCGTCGTGCAAGAACCATGATCCAATTAAGTTCATAGACTCGAAATGATACATAGATCCAAATGGTGGAATGAGAGATGATACATGGAAAAACCCATTTCCATCTTTCATGCCTTGGCCAATGACTTCCTCATTCAACAACCAAACTTGGATCGTATAGGACATCGCCTCACGCCGGAGGTTAATGAATCTTATATTGACCACTACATGTCATTCACTATACCAGACGAATAAAACTGCGAGATGACGTATATCATCTCGTTTGTCGAGACAAGTATTATCCAAACGCTAGAATCAAACCCCAATACATATGACAACCGTAATATCTCAAGTCTAAGGATTACATGCACAATCACAAGGAATAACAAATTATTAATCCTAAGTCATATAATTTGTAATTCACGTCACATTTAGTGAACTATTCAACTAATAGTCACTCACATGTTTGTTAGTCGCATCCCTATGTTGTTATGGCACGTGGCTCACCATCCTTTATCATTAACATCCCTATGTTAATAAAAGGTAACAACACATGTGATAGTCCGTAATATATTATCGAAATCCCGATCAAATAATCTAAGGACTGTAAATACTATAAGTATTTATCATATTAAGGAAATACGGCAACATATTCTAAATGCTTTCAGAATACATTCCTCTAATGAAAATACTAGGGACTCATTCATACACATTAAAGAAGAAGAATATGAAAGTGCTAATTATGTTAATATGAACACATATATAGACATAGATGCCATAATGTACAAGTTAATGTCAAAATGCCCGAATATATGTCATCCAAATATGTAGCATTAGGGTATATCTCTAACAAATACAATATAAAGCAAACAAAAAACAAGAAAAAAAGGACCTAAGGCCGGCAGCAAGAAGAAGAAAAAAGAGAAATTCAACTTAGGGTTTTGTTATTGTGTGCTATCCAAGCTTGAAAGAGAAGATTTCTAGCCATCTTAAGCCTTTGCCTAGCTTCTACAAGTTGATTTGGGTGAGGGATTTGCATATTAATTGTATTTTAAGTTGTAGCTGTGTTTATATAAGTTATTGTTTAGTTGATATATGGTGATATAATGTATGGATGGTGTGTTCTTTGGTATTTCCTAGGTATATATACTTGTATTATAATTTTGTATGCCTTGTTAGTTTGTGTTTGAAAATGGTTAATATGTAAAAGATGATGAATAGTAACCTAGGTATAGTTTTTATGCTATGTATATATATGCTTGTTCTAATGGTTCTAGTGGATGCCATAATTGTTCTAGCGACTTGTGTAGTGTCTAAACTAACTTGGATGTATGTAGAATTTGGAAAAAGAGTTGTATAAAGAAGAGGACGGATGGTACTTTTGTGTTGAATTGCTAATTTAATGGATAGATGATAGTTCTAAGGTATAAATAAGGTGTCATAGGTGCTAAAATGACTAGACTAATGCCTAAACTCGCTAGGGTATGGCTAGAACTTGGTTAGGAATTATTGAACATAAAGGGGTGTTTGTGTGTTTTAGCCATGAATGTGTGATTAATGTGTATTTTTGTGTGTTTACCATGTGTATGAGTGTATTGGTAGTAAGCTAAGTTGTTTTATATCAAAAGTGTGCCAAGTATGTTTAAGGCTTGTTAAGTGGTTAATTGTTTGAAAGACATTACAAATAGTGATGAAGTTTGTATAACATGTAATATTTGTATACATGTGATATTTAGATGTTTACTTTATGTGGTTATCGAATCGATTTTCCTTGGA